>CM073587.1:15872070-17072070 GCA_037074715.1 Magnolia kwangsiensis | reverse complement strand
ATGACTTGAGACTTGAACTTTCCATCTTGATCTACATTAGATGGACTATAACTCAAGCTGTTTTGTCTAAACGAAATTTGATAAATAATGGTGTGCTTTATATAATATAACACTTACAGTCTCCCCCTGACTCATGGCCCGAGTTTAGTTGCGATCTAACGGTCAGAAAGTCACAACTTTGCAAAAGAGAGGAAGGTCTATTTCACTTAAGTTTTCATATTTCAGCCTAGGGGATTCGTGCGTTTTAAGCACTTGGCTTCTGGCCCAAGTTGTGTAGTTTTACGTACTATATTGATTTGCCACCCGCGATGGACGTCAAGCCCAGTGAGGCGAACATTATTCTATAATTTCAGAGCTAGTGGGCCACTAATGAGCGGTCTGGAGCTTATTCGGATAATCGAGGCATTTTTTGAATGAATTGGGTAGGTAGATTTATTGGGCGCAGTCGTTAAGGTCTGGATTAACTAAGTTCTTAGTGTGGTTTATTTGAAATTAGCAAAAATAATGATTCGGTCATGATCACTCTGGATCATTGGTTCTTAGGTTAAATGAGTGATCGGGTTGATTTAGTTTATAAATCAAGATCCGACCCATAGTTGACTCATCTTTAAATATGTCTTTATTTGGTTATGATTATCTCGATTAGTCAGTAATGGGTCGGTTAGATTTGGGCCCTAGATGAACAATTCACGATGCTAGACTTGAGGTTTAAGTGATCGGGTAGATTAGTTGGCTTCATACTGTTGATTAATTGAATTTATGCAGTTCTTTATTAGTATCACCTAAGTATAGGCTCACATCGAGCGTCAAGGGTCAGTAAGTGATGACATGGGCTAGTTATATAAAAAATTTTTAAGGACTTTTTAACAATTCAGAATAGTAAAATTTTAAGATGTTATAATCATGCACCCCCGCCTCGTATTTTATGAGATTATTTACAACAGGCAGTGGTGAGTACACCTTCCTGCATAGTCTTTCCACTTAATGCAAGAAGCGTGGATATCAAACCTGGAGTGATATAACTCCTCAAATTTCATAGACTAGATTCTGAAAGTCCATAGTCTGAAAGTCCATAGTTGCACATCAAAGAGTTAGATGAGATAGTCGTCACATTACACTTTCCAAACGTGTCTGAGGACACAATGCAACTTAAATTGTTTCCTTTCTCATTGAAGGAGAAGGATAAGATGTGGATGCACTCCTTAAAGCCAAGATCTATTGGCATATGGGTCAAGATGACTCGAAAATTTCTCAAAAAGTTTTTCCCATTTCATAAAACTAACACTTTAAGGAAGGCAATCATGAACTTTGTCGAGAAAGAGGAAGATATCTTCTTTCAATGTTGGGAAAGGTTTAAAGAGCTTATGAATTCATGTCCACATCATGGCTATGAGATATGACGAGCAATAAGCTTTTTCTATAATGGATTAACTTCACTAATGTGCCAGTTTGTAGAGATGATGTATAACGGTGAATTCATAAATAAGGAGGCTGATGACGTGTGGGATTACATAGATCAATTAGCAGAAAATGCTCAATCATGGGACACCTCTCCAAGACCTACCACTTCTAAGCCTACTTAATTAAAGGAAAGGGGATGAATTTATGCTTTAAAAGAGGAAGACGATATGAGTGCAAGAGTGGCCAATCTCACAAGAAAAGTTGAGGCCATGGAAGTTAAGAAAGCTGTACCTATCAAATTCGAAAAGGTTATAGAAGTTGTTTGTGGTATTTGTGCTTGTAACATACATACACTGAAAATTGTCCAACAATTCTTGCTTTTCAAAAGATGTTGATGAGCAATCAAATGCAGTGAAAAACTACTAAAGACCTTTCAAAGGACCCACCTCAAACACATATAATTCTAGCTGGAGGAATCATCTAAAATTCAGTTGGAGGAATGGACAAACGGCTAACCCTCAAGAGGCCCTTACACAATTCTTATATCAAAAGAGCCCTATGAAGATACGGTTCAAAAATTCATGTAAAATCAAGAGCTATTTAACCAAAATACAGTGCAAGCATTTTAGGATTTCAAAACAACAATGGGAATGTTTGCATCATCCATTCAAAGGATTGAGTCACACTTAGCGAGTGGGGAGAAATGGATGCTTTCGGCCCAACTCCTCCCCAATCAAAACCACAATGTGAAATTAGTAAACCAAGCTATTCAAATAAAATGAAGCAAGCCAAGTCTATCACCACTCTTAGGAGTAGAAAGACAATTGACAAATCTATTCTGGTAAGGGCCAAAAAGCCTAAGGACCTGGAAGAAATTGAGAATGATAGACCTACCAATGGGTTGGAACTGGAACCTTAAAGTAAGTCAATTGTGCCATTCCCCCAGTGGTTGATTGCACAAAAATCTCTTTCTAACTCCTAGGATATTCTAGAGGTTCTTAAACAAGTGAAGGTCAACATCCCTCTATTGGATGTCGTTAAACGATTCCTTTAATATGCCAAATTTCTGAAAGATCTATGCACTACCAAAACACGACAAAACATAGATGACAAAATATACAAAAGAAATTTTTTTTGACAAAAAAGTGAGTGCCATCCTCAAGTAAGATGTGCTATAAAAATACAAAGATCCCGGTAGCCCAACCATCACTTGTGTAATTGGGAATTGCTAGATTGAGCATGCACTTCTTAACTTGGGGGTGAGTGTAAATCTGATTCCTTACTCGGTCTAAAACAACTGGGTCTTGGTGAAATAATACTCAGCTGGACTTGCTGATTGATCAATTCATGTACCGAGAGAGATGATTGAGGATGTGGTGGTCTTGGTTGATAAATTCTACTACCTGTAAATGCTATAGTGTAAATCTAGCACCCGAAGAGTTGTCAAATTTTGTTGTGCCAAACCATTTAGAACTTGTATCATGCTTTGAGTTGAAGTTATTAGGTTTGTACATTTTAAAGTTGTATGTATCTTTATCGAACTTGTATACATCTTCAAGTTGAAGAGAGGATTGTTGAAGATCATGGTTTTAAGCTCAAATTCAAGTTCTAGTATGAAGTTCAAATACTGTATGCTAAAAACCTAAGAACTCAAGCATAACTCAAGCTCAAGTTCAAGAGATCGAACTTAAGCTTCTCATATCACAAGAACTCAAGGTTCGAAAGCAAATGATTTTTCAATTGTTCCTACTCACAAATAAGTATGGATGACCCTAGATTGACCATAGGTTGTGTCAAATTTATTTCATATGTTTATAGGTCATTTTCTCGACTAGTCTTAGTCCTTGTTTGACTAGTCTAAGTATTGGCTCGACCAGTCCAAGGTTTATTGTAATTTTTTAAAATTTTCTGTTGGACTCTTGACCAGTCTTGGAGACTGCTCGACTAGTCGAGTGAACAATGCTTGACCGGTCGTGTAGTGCTCAATTCAAAGTCCAGCAAACTTTTTTGGTCCCACTCGACTAGTCGAGCAAGCCACTCGACTAGTCGAGTAACAACCTTATCTTATCACGCCAAAAAAATTTGAAATTTGGTTGGTCCTTCGACCAGTTGAATCAACCCTTAGACCAGTAGATTGAACAATATTTTCACCTATAAATAGAGTACGAATTTCAGAGTTTATTCATTCATTAAAGAGAAATCAAGACACCACTTTGAGAGATAAGTTTATAAATTCATTAAGTTATATTGTGCTAATTTTAGATTCTCTTTAATTAGCTTTTGTAATTTGATTTTGTGATCTTTATTCCAATCTTATATTAAGAAGGGATTTGTGTTTTCTCCTTTCTTGAGATAAAAATCAAATCAAGTTAGCCCAGGTTGATTTAATTAAAAATTATTTAGAAATAAAACCTTTTCATCTATGAGATTGGATATTGAACATCTTCGTTTACATCGGATTGGTTCTACCAATCTTCTTCAAAAGAAGAATTTTCGGATAAGTATCATTTATAATTCTGTGTATATTTTATGGTTTTTTGAGGTTGTGCTAGAAAAATCTCCTTTTGGTTTTATTTGAGGCAATCCAGAAATCTCAGAGTGTGGGGTTTTTGTAATTGTGTAAGTCCAACTAAAGACACAATTGTGAAGTTTTAAGGTGAACCTTAGAAAACCTTTTTCATAGTGAACGCTAATATCCCGAGGGAGTGGATATTATGAGTGGAGTAGTTGTTTGGCTGTTTTCTAATAGTTGGTGTACACACAAATGAACCACTATAATTTTTAGAGTTGTGATAGATGATTGAATGTGCTTATGTGTGTGAATGTTATAATTTACTTTAAGCATTTGTGGTGAATGGTGTAATTTATTTTATGCACTTATGGGAATGTTGTAATAACTTAATTTATTTCCTTTACTATTTCCTTTGCCTCTTTATTGGTTTGGGTGTTTGATACTTACAAACGTTCTAATAAGGTTGTCCTGCTATCAGCCTTTGGTTTTTGGTGTTACGTTATCCTTAAAAATAAGTTTGTATCAACCTCTCAAGACTAGTACTTTTGAAGTTGCTATTTGCTTGTGCTTATTTATTTGATTGTGCTATCTTTATTTTAATTTTGTATTTAATTTTTAATTTGAGATAGTCTTATTCACCCCCCTTCTAGGACGTTTAGCTTAGCCTTTTCAAGTGATATCAGAGCCTAATAGCTTTTTTTATTTGGATTTATTTCTTGAGCTAATTGATCTGAGCTTATGCGATGTCAAATTTTGATAGCTTCTCAATCACTAGGCCTCCACCTTTTGATGGCTCCAATTATGCTATTGGAAAGTGAGAATGAGAATCTTTTTAAGGTCCATAGATGAGTGCGTGTGGCAAGCCACAGTGACTAGATGGACCCCTCCTACCATTGAAGTTCTACGCACTGATGGAACCAAAACTATGAAAGTTACACCTTATTTTTCTTGGACCACACTTTAGAAAGATGAGATTAGTGCTAATGTAAAGGCTTGAAATGCAATTACTTGCGCACTATCACCAGATGAATTCAAAAGAATTATATCTTGTGATACTATAAAGAAAGCCTAGGACATTGTAGAAATGACACACGAGGGTACGACTATTGTCAAGAAATTTAAACTTCAAATCCTCACCACTCGGTTTGAAGAGATATATATAGAAGAAAGTAAAACTTTCATAGACTTCTATATTAAGTTAAATGACATAGTCAACTTTATTTGGGATCTTAGTGATAGTATCCCAGAAAGCAAAGTCTGTGTAAAGATATTGCGTTCATTGCCTGATAGGTTCAATTCTAAGGTCAGTACCAATTAAGAACTTTGTGATATGGATAATATGAGGGTTGAAGAGCTAGTTGGTTCTTTACAAACCTATGAGTCAAACTTTAAGGCTCCTAAAGGTAAGTCCATTACCCTTAAGTCTTCTAAAAATATTTCTCATGAAAATGCTAGTAATTTTGATTTTGAAAACTCTAAAGATGATATGACACTATTAGCTAAGAAGTTTTATAAGATTTTCAAAAGTAAAAAGATGGTAGATTTTAACAAACCCTCTGAAAAGAAAAGGACTAGATCTAAAACTTAGAAATCTATTAAAGACAGCCAATGTTTCAATTGCCATGAATATGGGCATCTGATAAACAAATGTCCAAAGAGGGATAAATCTAAAAAGAAAGACATATTAGCCACATGGGATGAATCGTCTTGCTCTGAAGCTTCTTATGAGTCAGATGATTCTAAACCCGAGTCTACTAATGAGGTCAAGGCCTTAATGACTCTAGCCAGAGTTACTTCCTCAGATATTTGTAATTCAACTTATGATGAAAATTTGAGAAGCGACCCTGAAAATGATGATGCTTTACAAGATGCTTATAATGCCCTATATAGGGAAAGCTGTAAGATAGCTGTAAAACTAAAACTTCAAAAAGAAAAGTTTTTAAAATTAAAAGAAAATTTTGATAACTTAGTTTTATAAAAATCGCATTTTTCTGATTGTTTTGAAAAAGCTAAGCGTGATTTAGATTTTAAAACATCCCAAGTTGAAAAACTTAAATCTAAAAATGAAAAACTAAAACTAGAAGTCTCTTCTCTCTTGAGTTTGAAGGATACTTGGAGGTATGCCCAAGGTGATCCTAAAATAGAAAGACTACTAACCGGATCAAGAAAATGTGGTGATAGATCTGGTCTGGGCTTCGATAAGAATACACCTCCTAAAAGTAAGTCCACCCCTCCGATGTTTGTTAAAGGGGAATCCTCTAACTCAAAAGGGAAAATTCTGAATAAAAAATAGTTTCAAAAATTTTAAAAATTTTTAGGCTATGAAACCTAAAAGTAACCATATCAACTATAAAAATCAAAATCATAACCCCTTAGCTGAGAAAATTGTGAATTTACTCAAGGAGCTTCTAAAATCTAACTTGAATGGTAGAATATACAACGACTATAAGCAAAGAAAAACCAACTATATTCAAAAACTCAAAACTGTACTGAAATAGATCCCTAAGGTTGCTTGTCTGGTTGCCTACATTGCTTTTAAGGCTTCGAGTCAATCAAAGTGGTACCTAGACAGTGGTTATTTTAAACAAATGGTAAGTGATAAAGATTTGTTCACTAATCTTAAAGATATGACTGATGGCTTAGTCATATTTGGTGATGGTAGTAACTGCAGAATTATTGGCTAAGGTACGGTTTAACTCTTTAATCTTCCTCCATTTGAGAATGCATTGTTTGTAGAGGGCCTTAAACATAATCTCTTAAGCATTTATCAAATTTGTGATAATAAACATAACATCAAATTCACCAACCAAGGGTGTGAGATTTCTAATAAGAATGGTTCTGTAATATTAACTGGTCGTAAAACATCTAAGAACTACTATATAGTCAGTGATTCAAGCTCATCTAAGTTATCGTGTTAAATGGTCCAAACTGATGAGACCGAATTATGACATAAATGCCTAGGACATGTACAGTATCGTAATCTTTATAGACTGAGCAAAGGTGAAGTAATAAGAGGTCTAGCTAAGTTAAAGAAATTGGATCAAATTTATGGCGAATGCCAGATTGGAAAACAAACTAGGAATGTTCACAAGAAAGTGAACTCCAATACCACATTTAAACCCCTTGAACTCCTCCACATAGATCTCGTTGGACTGACTAGAATGGAGAGTCGAGGCGGTAAGAAATATATTCTAATAATTGTAGATGATTTTACCAGGTATATATGGGTAGTTTTCATGAGAGAGAAATCAGAAACTCTCGATGAAGTGAAAAGGATACTCAAGTGTATCCAGATTGAGAAGGAATCACATGTCTCTAAAATCTGTAGTGATTATGGTTCTGAATTTGATAATAGCAGTTTTGAGAAGTTTTGTAGCGATCATAGAATATCGCATGAATATTCTTCACCCAAGACACCTTAACAGAATGGGGTAGTTGAAAGGAAAAATTGAATTCTTCAAGAAATGGCTAATGTGATGTTAAATAGTATGAAACTTCCAAAAAATCTTTGGGCTAAAGCAGTGAACATGACTTGTTGTATCATTAAGCGTGTTTATACTAGAAAATCTAATAAGAAGACTGCTTATGAACTATGGTTCAATAAGAAGTCTACTGTTAAATATTTTCATATTTTTTGTAGCATGTGCTATATTTTGCATGACCAGAAAAATCTGAAAAAATTTGACACTAAAAGTAACAAGGGTATTTTCCTAGGATATGCGCTAAATAGTCAAGCGTATCGTGTTCTCAATAAGAGGACCGGTGTAATTCAAGAATCCATTAATGTGGTTATAGATGATCACTTGAATACGCCTGTTTCAAGTTCAGAAGATGATGAAGTCTCTATATTTGATAAACCAGACTCTTCGTGTAGTTAAAATGACATCGAACTGCGGTCAGTTAAAGACCATCCAATTGATCAAATTCTTGGTAATCCTTTCACTGGTGTGCGCACCCGTAGACAATTCAAAAATATTTGTAATTATGTGTGCTTTACATCCTAGCTTAAGTCGGCCAATGTAAAAGAAGTTCTTGCTGATGAAAACTGGATAGTGGCTATGCAAGATGAACTTAATCAATTTACAAGGAATGATGGATGGTACTTAGTTCCTATACCTAATGATAAACACATTATTAGAACTAAATGGATACTTAAAAATAAGTCTGATGACTCGGTAATCTTATAAGAAACAAGGCTAGACTAGTTGTACAAGGGTACACTCAGATACAAGACATCAATTATGATGAAACATTTGCCTAGTAGCTTGTCTTGAACCTATTAGACTGTTTATATCCACTTCTTATTAGAAAAAAATTAAAATTTATCAAATGGATGTTAAGAGTGCTTTCTTGAACGGTGATCTGTATGAGGAAGTATATGTTAAACAACTTAAGGGTTTTGAAGACCCTAAACATACTAATCATGTTTATGGCCTGAAAAAGGCACTCTGTGGATTAAAACAAGCTCCCAGGGCATGGAACGAGAAATTGATTAAGTTTTTACAAAGTCATAACTTTATAATGGGGAGTGTTGATAGGACACTTTTTGTAAAGAAACACAATGATCACATACTGATAGTACAGATATATGTGACATTATCTATGGATCTACCCATTTTAATATGACTGTTGAGTTTGTAGATTTAATGAAGTCTAAATTTGAAATGAGCATGGTTGGAGAACTGAACTATTTCTTAGGCTTGCAAGTAAAACAACTTGCTGATGGATTCTTTATCTCTCAAACTAAATATGCTCTAACTTGGTTAAAAAGTTTGGCTTTGAGAGCGGTAAAAATTTCGATACTCATATGAGTACGACACTTAAACTATCTAAGGATTCGACAGGTAAAAGTGTAGATCCTAAGTTGTATCGCAGTATGATAGGTAGTTTATTATATTTAATTACGAGCTGACCTGATATTACATTCAACATAGGAATCTGTGCTAGATATCAATCGGACCCTAAAGAGTCCCATCTGATTGCTGTAAAGCGCATTTTGAGATATGTTGCAAGTTCGGCCAAACTCGGCCTTTGGTATCCTTATGATGCTAATGTTCAATTAGCTGGTTATTAGAATGCTGATTGGGCTGATAATATTGATGATCGTAAGTCTACCAGTAGTGGATGTTTTTATGTTGGAAACTATCTAGTTTCATGGCATAGTAAGAAACAGAGTTTCACATCACTTTCCACAATTGAAGCTGAGTATATTGCAGCCGGTAATGCATGCACCCAACTTGTGTGGATGAAGAGGATGTTAAGCGATTACGGATTTATGTAAGACTCTATGGTGTTGTATTGTGACAATTTTAACGCAATTAACATTTCTAAAATCTAATTCATCATTCACGAACTAAGCATATTGACATTAGATATCATTATATTCATGAATTAGTAGAAGATAAGATTGTTTTTATGGATTATATTCAGACTGAAAATAAACTTGCAGACATTTTTACAAAACCACTTGACAAAAATAAGTTTGTGAAATTAAAATTGGATATGGGTATGTGTAATATGATCTAAATTGCTTGTGTTTATTTATGCTATATTGCATGTTTTTATTTTATTTATTTTTAGAAATTTTTAAATTTTAAATATATGATAAATGTAAATTTTATGAGGTGCACAACTAGTTGAGTACACACTCGACCGGTCGTGGCATGACCGGTTGAGTATGTACTCGACCAGTTGAGCCACTTGGGTTTGGGGATTTTTATTGTGCAAGAACCACTTTTTCTTCATTTGTTTCATCTTCCCCAACCAACCCTTCCACGACCGGTCGAACCCACCTTCGATTCCTTTATAGTTAGTGTATCTTTTCATTTTTCTTATGAATTTAGGTTCTTTGCACTTTCATTTTCTTGATTTTGTTGTTTATTTCCAAATTTTTGGTGGTTTATTGGGGTTTCTAGCTTAAAATCTAATTTCCTTGAAACTAATCTTTCTTTTCTTACATTACTTATATTTCTTGTATTCCTTATGCTACGGAAGGTAGAAATAAGAAGAGGGCCTCTTGTGGTCCCTCTTCTTCTTGTTTTGGTTCAATCACGGTATGCCATCTTCGGTCACCCGATGAAGATCTTGAATATGTGCGGGATATACGTGTCCACAACGTGATTGTTGAGAAGACTGTCAACTCTAACCATTTGGAACCTTTCAGCATTGTTCCCCTTCTTCAAGGTTGGGCTAACATATAAAATTGGGGCAGTCTTGCATACCATTCCATTGCACAGGCCATGTTTTCTTGCATAAGTGACTTTTTTTACTGAGAATTTAACTTTTACTTTTACAATAAGAGAAGGTCCCATTGATGTAGACCGTCACTTAATATCTGGATTGATGGATATTCCACTAAATGATGACGGAATTCGTATTTTTACTTTAGTGGCAAGACCTTCTGAGTTTGAAAAAAGAATGCTAACTAGAGTGTTATGCAATATGGATGTTGATTGGAACTCTGGTATAGCACTCAGTTCCAAATATACGTTACCCAGATACAAGATTATCCATCATATTTTCATTTCTAATGTATATCCTAAGTCTGGTAGCAAGACCGAGCTTACTTCTTTCATGACTCGCATCCTTCACTCTATTATTACTGGTGTTCCTATATGTCTTCCATCTCTTATCTGTTACATTATCATTTAGTTTCATCTCCATTCGGGTTATAGTGATATTCCATTTACCTATCTTATGACTGCCTTAGCCACCCACAGTCTTGTGGCTATGCCTGTTGGAGAAGCTCCCATAAACCATCTTTCCTTCAACAATTCGAACATTAATAAGATGAATCTGAGGTTGGCTCCTGGCTAAGTTAATGGGGGTGCTGGAGGAGCTGCTGAAGTAACTGGAGAGGAGGATGCTTTGCCTCCGAACGATGTTAATATGGATGATTTGTTTGATGGGATTAAGTCATATTCTGCGGATGATCCAGACTTTCAGCCTTTTGACTTTGATGAGTGATTGCAATCACTTGAGGAAAAGGTGGAGGGTTTGCATGTGTCCTAGGAAAATCAATTCAAATACATGCTCAAATACCTTAGGTACATTAATAAGGGACTACATCAGATAGATTCATCTATTCCTGCTCCATCATCTAGATCTGATTAGCCTTTTATTTTACTCTAGATCTGTATTAATTCTTTCTACTCTTTGTGTGTTGTGATATTCTTGGACATACTTTTACTTCTTACTATGTGGACATGATATTATGCCTTAAGTTGATATTATGATTATCATGGTGATATTATTTCCTATCTTATTTCATTTACTTCTCTTTTCTTTATATGGTCTTTCCTTTGTCTTATTGTGACAAAAAGGGGCAGAACTTGTGGAGATGATTGTGTGATTGTGGAATGCATATGGAGTGTAGTATGATTTTTTATCTTTTTTACAGGTTTTACAAATCACCTCTCTTGGATTGAGGGGGAGTAATGAAATAAAGAGGAGATGTGTCTGTTGATCATTTATTGCTCATATGGTGCATGATTCGTTATTGTACATATAACTGGTGCATGATTCTTTATTTGGTTTTGTCACAAATTTGAAAGGAGGAGATTGTAAATGCTATAGTATAAATCTAGCACATGAAGAGTTATGAAATTTTGTTGTGCTAAACCATTTAGAACTTGTATTATGCTTTGAGTTGAAGTAATCAGGTTCATTCATTTTAAAGTTGTATGTATATTCGTCGAACTTGCCTACATCTTCAAGTTAAAGAAAAGATTGTTGAAGATCATGGTTTCAAGCTTAAATTCAAGTTCTAGTATGAAGTTTAAATACTGTACGCTAAAGACTCAAGAACTCAAGCGTAACTCAAGCTCAAGTTCAAGAGATCGAACTCAAGCTTCTCATATCATAAGAATTCAAGGTTCGGAAGCGAATGATATTTCAATTGTTCCTACTCACAAACAGGTATGGATGACCCTAGATTGACCATAGGTTATGTTATATTCATTTCATATGTTTATAGGTCATTTTTGAGACTAGTCCAAGTACAGGCTCGACCAGTCGAAGGTTTGTTGCAAAATTTTAGAATTTTTTGTTGGACTCCTGACCAGTCTTAGAGACTTCTCGACTAGTCGAGTGAACAGTGCTCGACTCAAAGTCTAATAAGCTTTTTTAATCCCACTCGACCAGTCAAGTGCATTGCTTGACTAGTTGAGTAACGACCTTATCTTATCATGTCAAAAAATTTGAAATTTGGTTGGTCCTTCGACCAGTCGAACTGACCCTTAGACCAATCAAGTGAACAGTATTTTCACCTATAAATAGAGCACGAATTTCATAGTTTATTCATTCATTAAAGAGAAATTAAAACACCACTCTGAGAGATAAGTTTGTGAATTCATTAAGCTATATTGTGCTCATTTTAGATTCTCTTTAATTAGCTTTTGTAATTTGATTTTGTGATCTTTATTACAATCTTACATTAAGAAGGGATTTGTGTTTTTCCCTTTCTTGAGATCAAAATTAAATCAAGCTAGCCCAGGTTGATTTAATTAAAAATTATTTATAAATAAAACCTTTTCATCTGTGAGACTGGACATTGAACATCTTCACCTACATCGGATTGGTTCTACCGGGCTTCTTCAAAAGGAGAATTTCTATATAAGTATCATTTACAATTCTGTGTATCTTTTGTGGTTTTTTGGAGGTTGTGTCAAAAAAATTTCTTTTTGGTTTTTTCTGAGGTAATCTGAAAAATCTCAGAGTGTGGGGTTCTTATAATTGTGTAAACCCAACTTAAGACACAATTGTGAAGGTTTTAAGGTGAGCGTTGGAAAACCTTTTTCATAGTGAACGCTAATATCCCGAGGGAGTGAATATTAGGAGTGGAGTAGTTATGTGGCTATTTTCTAATAGTTGGTGTACACATAAACAAACCATTATAATTCCTGGAGTTGTGGTGGATGATTGAATGCGCTTATATGTATGAATGTTGTAATTTACTTTAAGCATTATTTTATGCACTTCTGAGAATGTTGTAATAACTTAGTTTATTTCCTTTGTCTCTTTATTGGTTTGGGTTTTTGATTTACAAATGTTCTAGTATGGTTGGCCTACCATAAGCCTTTGGTTTTTGGTGTTAGGTTATCCTTAGAACTAAGTTTGTATCAACCTCTCAAGACTACTACTTTTGAGGTTGCTATTTGTTTGTGCTTCTTTATTTGATTGTGTTATCTTTCTTTCAATTTTGCATTTAATTTTTAGTTTGGGATAGTCCTATTCACCCCTCCTCTAGAATGTTTAGCTCGGCCTTTTCACTACCCAGTAGATTTTATTGTTCTGGATACTTAACCCATCGTAGATGTGAGCACTCAGATACCCGTCATTCTTGGTCGCCTATTCCTTGCTACATCAAATGCTATCATTAATTGTAGGAATGAGATTATGGATCTATCTTTCGAAAATATGACATTAGAGCTCAATATCTTTTTCAATATGAATAACCAATCAGAGGATGATGACGATACCCACGACATTAACATGATCAATTCTTTCGTGGAAGATAGAGCACTTTTGACTCTATACTCTAATATTCTAGATACATACTTGGCTTACTCCTCTGATTTAGATGATGACATGATGCTACGCTGATTAAGAAATTGCTCCAAATTGATGTAGTGCCTCTATCATCTAGCCTCAAAGCACTGAAGCTTGACCTAAAACCTTTGTCCGCTGATCCTAAATATGTTTACGTAGGTCAAGATAAGACATACTCAGTGTTGATTTGTTCTCACCTGGAGAAAGAACAAGAGAGTATGCTTATTTCTACTCTCATTGAGCATAAAGGAGCCCTTGGATGGTCAATTGCGGAACTTAAGGGAATTGACCCTTTGATTTGTACTCACCGCATTTGTCTTGAGGATAATGCGAAAACCTCCCGACAACCATAACGTTGAGTCAATCCAAATATGAAAGAAATCGTTAAGGCTGAGGTGTAAGTTATTGGATGTGGGTATATTTACCTTATATTTGACAGTCAATGGGTGAGTCCAACTCAGGTGGTTCCTAAGAAGTTCAGAATCACCATCGTAGCCATTGCTGACAATGAATTCGTGCCAACTAGAGTTACTACTAGTTAGGGAATATGTATTGACTATAGAAAATTGAACACTGTTACAAGGAAGGATCACTTTCCTTTGCCTTTCATTAACCAAATCTTGGAAAGGCTGGCTAGTCATTCTTATTACTGCTTCCTTGATGGGTATTTGGGCTACAATCAAATAGAGATAGCCCTTGAAGATCAAGAGAAGACAACATTCACATGCCCCTATGACACCTTTGCTTACCGAAGGATGCCATTCGGTTTGTGTAATGCCTCTGCCACTTTTCAGCGATGCATGCTGAGTTTTTTTTCTAACATGGTGGAGAAATATTTAGAGGTCTTCATGGACGACTTCTGTCTTTAGTCCATCCTTTAGCAATTGTTTGAAAAATCTCAAAAGTGTGTTAAAGTGATATGAAGAAAAGAAGTTGGTTTCGAATTAAGAGAAATGCCATTTCATGGTTCCCAAGGGAATTATACTTGACACATAATTTCGCCTAAGGGAATTGAGGTGGACAAGATCAAAATTAATCTTATCTCTAACCTACCACCTCCCAAAAGCATACGCGACGTACAATCTTTCTCAGGACATGCTGGATTCTACAGATGATTCATAAAGGACTTTAGTCACCTCTCTCGTCCTTTATGTAATCTACTTTAAAAGGACACTCCATTTGAGTGGACTGAACAATGCCAAGAAGCTTTACTAAGCTCAAGAGCATATTGACTACCGCACCCAACATGCAGCCACGCGACTGGAGCATACCTTTTGAGATTATGTGTGATGCGTTTGACTATGCTGTTGGGGTGGTGTTAGGCCAGAGAAAAAAGAAGAAGTCTTACATGATTCACTATGTGAGTAAAACTCTAAATTCTGCCCAAGTGAACTATTCTACTATGGAGAAGGAACTCTTAGCCATAGTGTTCACTTTGGACAAATTTAGGTCCTACTTGATTGGATCTAAGATAATTATCTACACAGACCATGCGACGTTGAAGTACCTTCTTTCTAATAATGATGCTAAGCCTTGCTTGATAAGATGGATCCTCCTACTCTAGGAATTTGATATAGAAATATAAGATAAAAAGGGAGTAGAGAACGTAGTGGCTGACCATCTCTCTAGGCTTGACCTCTCCAATTACCTTGAACCGACACCTATAAATGATATGTTCCCTGATGAATAATTGTTTAAACTCTCCCAATTACCTTAGTTTGTTGACATTGTGAATTATCTTGGCACAAGTTTCATGCTGACATATTGGACTGCACAAGATAAGAAAAAAATTCTACGTCGAGGTATGTAAGTTTATCTGGGATGATCCTTATCTGTTTAAATATTGTCCAAACTAAATTCTAAGGAGATGTGTGCCAGACAATGAGCATCAGAGTGTCATCTCCTTTTGTGACTCTCAGGCCTATGGTAATACTTTTTTGCTAAAAATACCACGGCCAAAATTATGTAGTATGGCTTTTACTGCCCTACTATGTTTAGAGATACTCATGAGTTTTGCAAAGCTTATAAGCATTGTCAGAAATTGGGAGGGTTGTCCGGTCGAAATATTGTGCCTCTGAACCCCGCTCTTATCATTGAAGTATTTGATTGTTGGGGCATTGATTTCATGAGACCATTCCCCTAATCCTTTGGGAATATTTACATTTTTTTAGTAGTAGATTATGTCACTAAATGGGTTGAAGTGATCATGTAAGACCCATATCTTAGATTGTACCGTTCTGTTAGCTTCCACGGTTCTTCCGGTCGAATTTTGATAATCCTCGACTCGTATTTGATGTTTGTGCACGATCCTAAGCCGGATCCCTCATATCGAAGTTAGCTCGAATCGAAACCTGTATCATAGCGACCACGCCATCGCCGCGGTTCTAACGCTGTAACTCGCGTACCGATTCGATACCCAGGGTAGAAGATGTCAGCCTGCATTCATTCCGAAGAAACGTCGCATATTACGAACTTCAAGAGAATCTCTACAACATGTCTCATCAATAAAATCAATCAAATCAATCAATCAATCACTTCATGTCAAGTACTAAGCAACCCATGCTTACTTTCTCCACAAGTCAAGCAACATCACAAGTCAACTCTTTCTCACCCTCTCTTACACACCCATACATGTCAAGTACAACCTCCCATCCATCACTCACATCTCTCTTAACTATAACTCTTTCTCAAAAAAATAAAAAAATAAAATCCCAAGCAACTAAGAAGGTCACACGTCCAAGTTCCTCCAAGTGAGAGAAAAAAAATTGTGATTTTTGTGGCTCACTTCCTCTCTCAAAAGCTACCATCCTAGCCATTCATCTCTCATCATCTACCATTAAATTGAAGCACAAGGAGGTCGGCTTTCCAACGGACCAAGAAGATCGGACGGTGGGGGCTTCTATAGGTGTAGAGTTCTTGTTTTGATGATGGGTCAAGTGAGGCTTATCAATCGACGGTATGAATCTCATTTTGGACCCTAAATGTGGCCAATGGCTCACCTTGATTTCAAGATCATTCCATAATGGGGCCATTCTCCATGGACCCCACCATGATGTTTATTTTTCTTGCATAAGTAAGGTCATCTAGAACTTTCATTGTGGTGGAGAAAGGACCTCCACCATTGATTTTGATAGGTGGGCTCACATGTAACGGGACCCGTTTGATGTATGATTGGAGACATAGATGGGAGGGCTCATAGTGGTGGAGCCCTCCATGCACGTGTGTTCCTTTTTTTTTTTTTTTTTTCTCTCTCTCTCTCTCTATCCCCTTCCTTTCATTATGTTGTGGCCCACATAATGTGCATATGGAATCTAAACCGTCCATTAAGTGGACCCTATGACCGTCCAAATCATGTGGGCCCTACCTTATAGATGAATGGAAAACACCAATATTAAAGTGGACCACGTTAACATGGGGCCCACTTTGAATGCATGTGTTGTACCAAGTCGTCCAGGGGCGCTGGACTCCCTAGACATTACAGGTAACACAAATATAAGCTTGGTTCACAAGTTTTGGGGAGGGCCACCCATGCAGGCCCCATCTTGATGTATGTTTTCAATCCAAGCCGTCCATTTCATTTTCAAGCTCATTTTAGCCGTTGAGCCAAAAAAATGGAACTGATCAGACTTTCTGGCAGGCCATAGCCTTAAAAATGGTATTTATACCATTGAAATATGCCCCGATGTTTCTGTACGCCAAAACTCATCGAATATTGGGCTTGATGGGTTTGTATTGAGTCATAGGGAACAATGGCGGGGTCGGATATTGTTGATGTGGGCCCTACCCCAGAAAAACCTTAAAAAAATGATATTTTCAATAAAATAAAATAAAATAAAACAGCAGCAGCCGTTGTTGCTGTCGTCGTTAGAGGGCAGGCAGCGCCTGCGTGCGCTGGCAGGTGTGAACGGGCAGGGACCCACGGGTCCCAGCCGTGGGCCCCCCCATGATGTATGTGGATCATCCGCACCGTCCATCTCGTAGTCCCTTAGGACATGGGGCCCCCCTCTAAATATCAGCTCTAATTGGAACTCAGGTGGCCCACACCATAGGAAACAGTGAGATTGAACGTTTACCCTTGAAATTCTTTTGGGGTCCATAGAAAGTTTGGATCAATATGAAACTTATTTTTCTTTCATCCAGAGTTCCGTGTGACCATTATCAACGGGCTGGATGGAAAAAAAATGTTATGGTGGGCCCCACGCGAGACCCACAGTCCACAGCTCACCTGGCAGCCGCGTGGAGATACCTCGTTTCAACACTTGAGGTCTTGGCATCGATCCCTGGTGGAGGTGGCTGACTGAAGTGTGCGTCCTGGTAGGGTGGGACCCACCAAGGTGCGTGTGTTTTATTCACACCGTCCTCATTTGGTGGGGCCCTATCACGCCCCAAACTCAGAAACCGGGCTCACAAAATTTTCGATCACCGAATCTGGCGCTGACAGCCTCTGTAGTACCCCATTCTCGGCTCCCGGCACCCGTATACCAGGTTCCGATCCTGGGATGCTACAAGGAGGATTTCTACTATCCATTTAATTCGTAATGAGCATAACCATAAGCATAACCCACGAACAATAACCATAAGAACACCATCACAAAATCCACTATGATAAAAAAACTTTAAGTACAATGCGTAGGAAAGGGAAATACAAGGTAGTGACAATAACAAAAACTTCAAAAGCTCAGTTGCAAGCTCCAACGGTGGTGAGACTAAGGCTGCGTCCTGGCGGCACCTGCGCGCATCAATCGTGCATAAGCTTATAAAAAGCTTAGAGGGTGGTGTAAGTGTGTGCGCAATATAAGTGTGATCAGAATGCAGGGTTAGAGTAATGCGGAATCATGCTGATGAATACATGAATGCAATCAGCCGTACCAAGGCTATATAGTGCAAGATATGAATGCGATCGGCCATATCCAGACCATGTAATGTGAGATGCAACTCAAGCATGTCAATCCTCATCATATATCAGTATAGTTCTCATTTTGGATAATCACCGGGGTCTAGTACACTCTACACAGCTTGTCGTCCCTATCCGAACGCACAACTGGGAGAGCAGAAGAGACCTCACTATCCGTCTGCCAATATCGGGCCTGACTCGTCGATAGCGGACCGATTCCTCAAGCTGGTCAAACTCAACCTAGAAGTTGCCCCCTCACTCAGGTGGGTAAGGTCACACCCCTTTCCAACCTACCACAGCACAGTGAGAGACGCGGCCTGCTAGTATATGACCCTCACACTCTCGTGTATCCACTCGGTCTCGACGTTGGAGTCATCCTCTGGTACCATCAAGTTTAGAGATTTTTACCCAGGGACATCTATGGCGCCCGTATGCTAGTACCAAACATTTTTGGTATCCAATCCAGCCACCCACGATGCGTCTGTGGAGGCTATGACCCTGATGTCGCTAGGGCATACGATAATCACAATCATACAAATGCAAGTGCATGAGTCACACTACCAGTCATGCAACAATCTTACGTGTATCATGCACTCATGGAGGGAAACTCCGCCTATCAGGGAGCCCATAAACATTCTGTCGAAGTATATGCTATGATCAGTCACTCCACATATCAGTTATACATATGATGCGTATGATCATGAATCATGGATCTACACTAAACATGTATATGAAGATGGGTCTTGTATATAACAAAAATGGGCCTAGACAACCTACTCACTACAAGTATGGGCCTACCAATGGGCCTCAGGGAGAGTGACAATGCGGACATTTAACCGACATCATCCTGACAATGTGGGCATCTAACCATCATTGCTCCCAAGGCTCGACTCGCCTTAAATATCATTAAATAAATCATGGCGGAATCGCACATTGCAATGTGCCTTAGGTACATCCCATTGGGCCTTAAATACATCAAATGGGCCGTATCTCATGGGCCTTATATTCATCAAGTGGGCCACCCCAATAAGCCTCACCAATGGGCCTTAGGTACTTTGCAATGGGCCATCACCCATGGGCCTTGGAATGCATTAAAATGAGCCCAATCACATGAGCTTCGTATGCATCGAATGGGCCTAATTACATAGGCCTTATTTATACCAAAGTGAGCCTCAACATTGGGCCTATATACATGGCGAGGTGGGCCTAAATAAATGGGCCCATATGCATCCAAGTGGGCCTCAATAATGGGCCTAAAAATACATCAAGATGGGCCTAAATTCTTAGGCCCATATTTACCAAAGTTAGCCTCATGTGAGGCCCGCCATAATGTTTATTTTTATTTTTTATTTTTTATCCAATCTATTGATGGGGTCATATCCATCTGTTCATAGGGTCATTGGACCTAGGGCTTACTGTACTGTTTATATGACATCCAAACGGTTCATATGGTCACGTGGACCAGGGGCCCACCGTAATGTTTATTAGCCATTCAACCTATTCACAAGGTCACACGTGGACATGGGGGTGGGCCTGGTGCCCACCGTGATATGTATTTTCCATCCCACCTGTTCATGTGGTCACGTGGACCAGAGGCCCACGATGATGTTTGTTTGCCACCCAACCGTTCATTGGGTCACACGGTCAGGGGGCCCACCGTAATGTGGTTCACAATCCAGCCCACTTATTATGTGTGTCCCACTTGGCTAGGGGTTCAGACCAAGTTTCAACCTCATCCAAAATTCAGGTAGGCCCCACCAAAATGTTTATATGTTTTAGGCATATATTCACATGATTTTTAGATGGTATGGCCCACCTGAGTTCAGTATACTGCTGATTTTTGGGTGGCCCGTAGCTGGGGGGAGGCCCACCCAATGCACGGAGTTGATGCTGGAAACGCATCACGTGGGGTCCACAGCTGGGGCCGTAAGCCCCAGCCAGTCCGTCCGCCTATCCACCTACAGCGGCCTCCTTCCTTTATTTTTTTTTTGAACACTAATAATATGGTGGTTTTTGATAGGTGAGGTCTGCCTAGGAAAAAAATCCATCCCATTCATTATATGTGTCCCACCAGTTTAATGGTCCAAACCGAGTTTCAAGTGGATCCAAACTGCATGTGGACCCCAGAATTTGATTTCATGCGATTTGGCATACCATTGCATGAACGGTGATGGTGTGGGCCATCCGAGAACTATTTATGGTTGATTGTTGGAGCCTACGCATCATTAAAGGGGACCTATTGAATAAACGGCATGGATGTAGAACATACATCATGGTAGGGTCTACAACTGGGCCAATGCGGCCATCTTCTCTTGTTTTTTTTTTTTATAACATGGACGTCTCTGGACGTCATGGCACAAAGTCATGCCAATATATATATATATATATATATATATATATATATATATTTATCCTAGGTGGGACCCACATTAACCAGATCTACCCCGTCCATTGAATGTGTCCCAGAAAATTAGGGGTCCAAACCAAGTTTCAAGTCGGTCCAAGCTCCTGGTGGACCCCAGCAATCATTCTTCCAAGTTTCAACGGAAAATACTACCATTCTTAATACCATGGCCCGTTAGATGATTGGATCAGTCTCATTTTTCGGCTCAACACCTAAAATGATCCCGAGAATAGAATGGATGGCTTGGATCATGTATAAACATCAAGGTGGGGCTTGCATGAGTGGCCCATTCTAAAAGAGTACCTTTTTCTCTCTTTTTTTTTGCATGCAAGTACACACCCATGTCAGTGCACACACTCTAAGTTAACCACACCCGTCCAGTGTCCAGGGACGCTGGACGGTATGGATAAAAACATGCATCGTGATGGGTCCCACTTGGGACGCGGCCCACCATATATATAATATTAATATAATATAATATAATATATGTGTATATATATATATATATATATATATATATATATATATATATATATATATATATATATGTTATGCATCACTTCACCCAAAAATGTGATGGACCACACCGTTGGATGGATGGAGTAGATTTAACATGAGTTGGTGGGGCCCACTTCATTCTAGGGGAAGGATAAGAGAGAGAGAGAGAAAGAAAGAGAAAAGAGAGAGAGAAAAAGAGAGACGATAATGGAGAGGAGGGACCCCGCCACTATGGGCCCTCCATTGATACAACACGTACATCAAGTGGGTCCCATAACAAGTGGGCCCTTAAATCATGAAATCAACAGTGGAAATTCAAAGATCACTCACCTCTTTTCCTTCTTCTTGCTCCCCTAGCCTCCTTAGCTCCTTTGCTTGACTTTTAACGGTGGTAGATGTGGATCAACGGTTGAGATGAGAGATGAGAGAGTAGGGAAGGTGGGCCACACTTGGCATTTGGGAGGGAGAAGTTTGGACGTGTGAAATTTCTTGCATGGGACATTTGAGAAATGAGAGAGAGAGAGTGAAGTGATGGGGTGATATGGGATGGGTGAGGTGTGATGGGTGATGGGTTTGGTGATGGATGAGGTGATGTGAAAGTTGACTTTGGGTTGCTTGTGTAAGAGAGAGGTAGGGATAGGTATGGGTTGTTGTACTTGGGTATGGAGTGACTTGACTTGTACTCGACAAGAGTGATTGATTGATTGATGGGACATCTCGTAGAGATTCCCTCGTAATCCGTAACATATGGTGTTTTCTTCGAATTGAACGCGAGCCTACATCTTCTACCCTGGGTATCGGGTCGATGCACGAGTCGCGGCGTTAGAACCACGGTGACGGCGCGGTCGCTAAGGTACAGGTTTCGGGTCGAGTCGACTCTGATATGCGGGACTCAGTTTAGGTTCGAGCATAAACATCGAATACAGGTTGAAGGTTGTCAGAATTCGACCGGAAGGACCGCGGAAGAATACGAAATGGTACGGTCTAGGACACGGGTCTTATAGGCCCCATGACATGTGTTTTATCTATGCCGTCCAGCCATGAGTCAGATTGCTGGACGGCTAGTGGACCCACACTATGATGCATGTGTTGCATTCAAATCGTTCAACCATTTTATAAGCCTATTTTATGGCTTGAGGCCAAGAATGAGTCAGATCTAGAGTTCAAGTGGACCCATACCATGATGCATGTGTTGCATCTAATCCGTCCAACCATTTTGGAAGATCAATTCATGGGATGAGAAAAAAATAAAGTTATGGTGGGCCTTGAAAAATTTTAACAGTGGAAATCATTGCCACCACTGTATTAGAAGTGCGGTCTAGTTGATCTTTTGATTTAATTCATATATTCAGGAGGCCCACCTTGGTATATACATATAAGGCCCATTTGAAGAGGTCCAACTTGATGTATTTATGGCCCGTTGTTGAGGCCCATTTTGATATATATGAGGCCTACATGATATGGCCCATTAGATGTATTCAAGGTCCATGGGTCGAGGCCCATTAGGACTTACACAAGTTCGTTGAATGTAATCCCATCATGGTTTATGAAACAATGTTTATGGTGGGCTATGCCTTGGGAGCAATGATGGTTTGACGCCCACATTGTAAGTACAATGTTGGTTAAATGTCCGCATTGTAACTCTCCTTAGGGCCCATTGATAGGCCCATTCTTGTCGATAGTTTATCATCTTATAACATACTTAGTATAGTTTCATGACTCTTGCCATACGCATCATATGTATGCTTGATATGAGTAGTGACTGATCATAACATATTCCCATTTCTTTTCGTTGTCATGTGTGCATTGCATGCTCATATCTTTTACATTGAGGACAATGTAGGTTTTAGGTTGGTGGGTGTGGATTAGGTAAACTAATTAGTATTTTTTAGTTTTGAATAAAAATTGTGATACTTTTCAATTTTTTAAGATAAAAACATGTTTGGGAAATGATAATTTGTGGAATTAAGAATGCTTTGAGTATGATGATAACTTGGAGTTTAAACTTTGAATTGTTGGAGTTTGATCAACCGAGTAGACTATCGTCTAAATTCTTGCATTTAAATGATTAAAAGAAAGTTTGAATATCATGTTAATCTAAGTCACAAGACACATTTAATTTGCTTTCTGTGAATAGTACTAGAATTTCTGTTTGTTAGCATGTATATCATTGAAAGATATTTTGAATTAAGTCTAGAGAATTTTATCCACCTTAAAAGATGAAAATAACATGTTAAAAAATTATGAGATCGACAAAAAGGTCATATATGGTGAAAAGAATGGAAAAAAATGAAAAAGAATGTAAAATATGAAAAAAATGAATAAAAAGAGACTGTCGATGTAAAATCAAAATTGGAAAAAGAAGGAAAAATGGGATAAGTTCGGAATTAACACTTCATTATTTAAGTAATCCTGAGGTGATGAACATGGATAACATTATGAAATGATAGTATTTTTATGAAAAGTAAGTTGGAAATCACTGAGAACATTGGAAAAACTTGATATAAGAACTTACGCTCTTAATTAATTGATGAAGAACCTATTTGATTGATTACTCGTTTGATTCGGCTCTAGGTTTTCAAAATTTCACTCTCTCTTCTTTGGATTATAATCATTCATACTTGTTTACATAAAAGATTATTATCTTGAAGAACTTTGAACATTGAAAATTGAAGATCACTTCACGTATGTTTTGCTCGGGACTAGAAAAATGCTGGTTAGGGGTGTGTTGAGTGTGAAATATTACATATTTTTTCCTATTTATACATTGGTTTTATAAACATGATAGTGCTTAATCGATTTAATTATTCATATTTTTATGTGCGAGGTGGTTTTGAGAGCTTAGGGTGAAATTGATGCCGAAAGGAAGATTTATGCTCAAAAGATTACTAAATGAAGATTTGGAGATTTAGAAGTCATTAATGAAGAATTCACATACCGAATATCAAAGAAAACTAAGCAAGGAATGAAGAGAATCAAAGATATGAAATAAAGAAAAGGAATCTTGAAATTATCCTGAAAAAGCATATTTTGAAACTCCGAGTACATTTTTAAAAATTATGCAGAGTGAAGTCTGTTTTAGAAAACTGCGCAAGTGCATAAATTTGAGGCGATTTTTAGAATTTTCTAACTCGGTGTGAAAGTTGGAGTTCCACAACTATAAATATGACTTCCTAGGATACTCCAAAGCATCATCTAGGGTTTAAAAAAGTCTCAAGGAGCATAACACATGGGTGGAGCAGCTGCCAAAGATTTTTTCTTCTTCTTTAGTTTTTTTTTCATACTTTGTTTAAGAGATTTGGTTTCAATAATGTCTATGGTTAGCTAAACTTCTTACATAGGGCTAAGAGGTGAAGCTTGTATCGTATTAGGATGCTTATTTTGCTTCTTTTTTTTTTTGAACTTCATTGATTTCTAGTTTAATATTAAGGGAATATTTTCAGTTTTTTATGATTTGTTGTGACTCAAATTATAATAGATGTTGTTCTAACTTTTGATATCTTCTTTTCCTGTTTTAAGATAGTGAGATTATAAATCCCATTGTTTACCATCATCTCCTGGGCATAGTAGGGTGATTGAATCCCTTCCAATATTCTTAATTTTCCTTCATTGAGAATTAGGTCAATGAAAAGTTCAAATTTGATTTAAATTGCTTTATCTTCCAATTGGATAGGATAAGACTCCAATTCCAATTGTTTTTATTGAATTAAGTAAGGTAGCATCTTGATAGCTACAATTAGATCCTTGACACTCTAGTTCCCACCTTTAAATTCATAAGTTTTAGTCAACATTATTCACCATTACTCTCAATCATTCAGATTTTAATTTAGATTTTTTTCTAGTTCTACTTCTAGTTATTTTCAGAATACGTACAAGTTTAGTACCTGTGGATTCGACCTCGATGTTACTGAGTTATAACCTCTGAGGCTATTTAGTGCACACTGTAATTTATATATTTTGTCCACCCAATTTATCCATTTTGATGGATCCTGACCCACCGTGATGTTTATTCACCATGGATCCAATGTTGGAATGTATAAAGAGAGTGACCCACTTATGACCACAACCTTTGTATTAAAAATAACTTTTCATATACCACACCTTTTCATTTTTTAAGAGGTGTCTCTCCACATTCCAAGAATGACTTTTGACATTCTAAGGAGTGACTTTTCCCCTTCCATCTCTTGGAATTATTTAATAGCATTGAATATTTTGATTAATTGGAGAAGATAAAGAGTCACTTTGATGGGTTGGAACTAAATCATTTAAAAATTCAAGGCTCCTGGTCCCTCTCCCCAACTCGACATTTGCAGTTGATCTCCCATCTCCATTCACGCATCAAAGAGAGTTGGGGAGAGAGAAGATCAGAGTTAGTTGATCTTAGTCGTTGTGCCAAGTTGAGAAGACCTAAACCGTTAAAAGCGATGGCTCATCAACATCAACTTCTTCATCATCTAATTCAATGGTGCAAGGTATACTCTGTAATTTGTAAAACTCTTTGGTTTTCATTTTGTCAAATGCATCAAGTCAAGATCCTGTGGACTTTATGTTATTGTTAAATCGTATATAAAAGCTAACATGTGGTATCAGAGCGTAGGTTCAGATTGATGTATTTGGCAAACAATCTTTATTAGCTATCCATGTGATGATTTGATTGTCATCTAACATAAGATTGCCTTCTTACATATCAAGTGCATATTTTCTTGAACCATAATGATAGATAGCCAATTTTTAAGATTAATGCAATTGTACGGTCTATTGGTAGAATCATGCCATCTGGGATTCACCAATTGACAACACAAGATATTCGAATGGCTTAATTATGATGGTTCACCAGTTAAAAGGAATCGATGGGCTCATATTCAATGACTTAATCTTGCACTCTTGATATGCATATGCATGTATATGATAGTCATCATTTACACTACCAAAAAAAGGAGCAAAGGCTACGGATAAAAACCGTAGCCAAAAGCCTATGACTATGGTTATTGTCCGTAGCACGACTGTAGCCATTGATGCCGTAGCCATAGGTCAAAGAGCTATAGCTATGGATTTTATCCGTAGCCATAAAAGTAATGGATATGGATTAAAACCGTAGCCATATCTTTTGTAGCCTAAAGTACTTATAGCTACAGATTATATCTGTAGCTAAAAGTTGAGGAAGAACCGTAGCAATAGGCTTAATTTAACAACAACTACGGTTTTCAAATACAAGGCTACGGGTAATAGCCGTAGCTATTAAAACTATAGGTACGGATTAAATCTGTAGCGATATTGTCCGTATTTTAAATTTTTATACAGATACGGATTGTATCTGTCATGAAAAGTAGAATGCGAATCGTAGCAAAATGCTAAAATTAGCAAGAGCTATGGTTTTCAACAAAGGGCTACGGTTTATAGCTGTAGCTAATGCCTATTGTTTATAAAAAATTTAAATAGTAATGGAAGCTCTTACCCTTGTAGTACACCATGATAACTCATATAAGCTGATATAAATAAATACTTCATGTATAAATCATTCATTCATTCAATCAAACACAATCATTTATTCATTCAATCAAACACAATCATTCATTTCCAACTTTGGCCCTGATCTCAACACAATCATTCATTCTTTCAGATCGAGCACCTCATCTTCCTCTTCACTATCAACGGCAGACGACATTTTTTACTCAAAGACCGAAACCAAAAAGGCAATTAGTCCACAAAAATAAGGAGATTCTTAGGAAATAAGGAGTTCAGGATTTGTAAGCACACCTTTCTAGCAGGAGCCTTCTTCGGGGCTCCCCTGCCTTTGGCTTTTACTTTCATCTGCTTATCAAGAGGAGTGATACTTGTAACATAACGGGTAAAATTGCTAGAAATCTACATGAGAAGTGCACTGAAGGTTGTTGGCATGGGCAGATATTTTTGTTTGGATTACCAAGCTTGAACATTTGAAAGGACATAGGAATCTCATTTTAAAAAAGAAAAAAAAAATCACAGGTCTTTCCAAGCACCAAGTTGAGCATCACCCTTTTAATAAAATAAAAAGGTCTTAAAATTGTAAAATAAAATATGTAGATCCATTGGAATTCTTTTCTTTAACTTTCTAGATGAATTCCACTTGGACTTTCTTCTTGAAAGAATATTTAGAGCATGAAATTAGCAAAATTTTTTTACTCATGATGGTCAAAACCGTATGATTTAGGATTTGAATTGCATCGTATATTTATATGATGCAAATTGTAGCCCCGACTTTTTGTTCATTTTTTTCACCCTTCAACACACGCACGCACAGACAAAAATCAAGATATATCTTTTTTGCCGGTCAATGGAATTGAATGCCACTTTTTCCAATGTGATTCTACATTCAAGAAAGGTACAAAAGAACATAATTATTAAAAGAATCTTGTGTGTTTTCTAGGCTAAACTTCTTTAAAGACACAAAACAAAGGAAAGAGACAAGACTCCCTTATTACTACACAATACGTATCGAGTATATGGGTTCTCAATTGATAATATCATGATGATATGTATTACTTTTCCTAGTGCATATTGAAGACAAATGGATGATTGATGAGTTTTTATATATTTTTTCTGATTTATTTAATAATTTATGATTTTAAAAAAAATAGCTTATGATTTACGATACAATTTGCAATTCAATACAATTCGATCCCCTATTACAATTTGTGATAAGATAGCTATTCTGCCTTTTAATCAATAATTAATTATGATAGAGGATGTAGAAGAAGGGACATCCAAAAGAGGAGAACAATGAGTCACAGCAATGACAGTTGATATCCAATCAATGTAACCAGTCTCAAAACACCAACTGTTGAATCAGCCTCTTCATCTTACTCATTGCAGGCATGGTACAAAGAAGTCCTAAGAGGCTAGCATTAATTCCATCAGAAAGTCCCCATGGGTATTGATTACCTTCTATCCAGTGACATTTAAGGAGTCTCCACCCACAGATACTAGGCTAGTGAAGGAACCACAAACAGACTGATTTCGTGTGAATGTCTCGACTTCCTTTGGATTTTTTGAGGCCTAAAGCAATCTCTAATCACCCTAACTTAATATAGGTCTAGGAAAGAAATGAGATAGGGAAAACATTCAGTGCCGCTAACTTAATATAAGAATTGGTCTGGATCACTAGTAGCACTATAACATCTCTCTTTTGTACCACTCTACATGTATGTTATTACTTATTACCCAAGTAAGCTAGCTAGCTAGCCATGCATCATTCATGTATGCATGAATAAATATGTATCCAACAGTAGACCAACAGGGCTATCCACTAAAATAGAGTTACAAGTACCCTCAAAGAAGTTAAATTGAAAGATACTTCTGCTCTACTGGTTTTAATAGTTGATTCTACATCTGATTGGATAATTATCAACTAGAGATATGTTGTAGGCATAGATTTCAAAAGATCATAGCTTCATGTTCATCAATCAGCCCACAACGAGTACAGAACATAAATGACAATGACATGTCAGAAGTTATATCAAGATTTTCTTTTTTAGAGTTCCAATATCAGCTTTTCTTGGTGGAAAACCAAGTGCTGCATTAGAAATATTCCACTTTTTCCTCATATTGGTTCCACAAGAAATTCCAAAGTGTTGAATTTCAACAATTACTCCACAAAATCTACCAAAATTGTTACAGGCTTAATGCAAGAAGTGTTGTAAGAACACAAAATTCACACCAATCAGATGATTCTAACTATTAGATCAATTGCCCACAAAATGGATGGTTAGTATCATTTATTGAAAACAGATCCCATCAACATTTTGATTCATCAATTTGTAGGGGAGTATAATGGATCACTTGCAGTTCTAAAGAATCAGTTTTATCAAACCTACCAAAAACGAACCAAATGGATTGCATCATCCAATTACTGTTGAATCTTCAATGGTAGCCAATGAAACATGTGCTGGTCATGACGGACAGTCCCACCAAAAGATTTCTATCATAATTTGGAGGCAGTTCTGCTTCCCAGTAGCTATTTTACTTCTCATTTCCCATTGCTACATACAACCAAAAGAGTAAGACCAATATTAAAATCAATATAAAGAAGGCTAAGAAGCTATCCTCATTGGTAGGCAGATTTGTTGCAATTAAAAAGCTCATAAGAAATGTAATCCTGAGAAGTGTTCTGCATGCTTACTTTGAATAAATGCAACCTGTTCTGGAAGCCATGTGTCGAGTGTAGCAGATCATACCTGCAGCACATAGCTAATACTTTCAGTCGAAGTAGAAGGCAAACAATAATCGGGAAGATTATCTAAAGTTTGTGTCACATAATTAAAACACCATGTCTACTGCAAAAAGTTTCGTTTGACTAATCCAAACCACCACCCCCGCTGCAATCTGTCAGATTTTTTGAGGAAATGGCATATTTTCATTTTCAGACCTAGCAGGGATACAAAGCTAACCAGTAAATAACCACTTGAACTTTGGATCTGCCTCATTTTTGCACCCATGCCTTAAAATGTTGGGAAAAATAAGCTCAAAAGTTATAACAGCTTCAAAAAATGGAAAAAAAAATGATAAAACTCACCTTGAAGCCCTTCTCCCTCCTCCTTTACCCGGGCTTGGGACCGGTAATGCAACAAGTTGCATTGGCGGAGTTAAAAAAGGGCTTAAGCTCCATTTGGTTTAAGATAAATTTACATTTATGAGTTAAAAAAAGGCTTAAGCTCCATTTGGTTTAAGATAAATTTACATTCATAAATACCAATGTGATGACCAAATGGAGCCTAAGACTATAAATATATTCAAATATATAGTGCAAAATTCATGCAAACTATAAATATCGATGAACTACAGAGTACCAAAAAAAAAAAGAAAAAAAAAAGCCAAACATCATATAGAGTAACTAGAAAAAACATGCAGACTAGCAATATGTTGAACCATAGAGTACCAAATTAGTTCAGGATTAGAAAAGGAACAAGCCAAATATCATGACATTTCTTGATTGTGAAAGATCTCATGTGCATTTGTTGCACCAAATATCATGACATTTCTTGATTGTGCAAGATCTCATGAAATTTTTCAATATTTGGTGGAACTAAACGGGTAGTAAAAAAGAAAAATAGTGCTGAAATATTTGAGAACATATAAACAGTAACAGTTGAAATAAACGGGCTGCACTGTTGTATTTTTCGTTAGTTGTAATATTCTCCCATTGAATTAGGTGTGAAATATTCCTTTTCACTATCTGTTTGAAGGTTACCAATCAGATAAAATAGGGCATAATTTTAGAAATCTACAAAATCTGCATTTAAAAAAGGAGGAGCTAAGCTAGCATTACAAGGCCCAGCACATTTTCACATTTTTTTTACTGAAATTTCTATCCAAGCTGTCCCTAAATCATGTGGTTGGAAAAAATTCTAGGAAACAAGTCATCCATGGGCCTTAGAATGGGAACAATTCATAAAGAACTCACATTCAACAAAAAAAGCAAAAAAAGAAAAGCCTATAAAATAGTGGCATGGCTCTGGATCATTTGGTTTTTATGATTTCAGACATATGGAGTATCCATAGTTAGGTATAATAGATGAACAGTTTGGATCTCATACATATGTGCCTTAAATACCTGACATAACTAAGATATTAGCATCTAGCACTGGATACTTGATGATTCATACAACAATGATTCACACTGCAATATTAAATCAGCAAAATTTAATTCTCTGACTTCCTTTACGATGTTTTAAATTCAAAAAAATAGTGGTAGACCAACTCACCTGAAGCTTTGAAGCATTATACATTAATATGGTGAAAATCATGCTTACAGGTCCAGCTTCCTCTGCGATGTTTCCTGATACAAAATTTTTTAAAGAATTAGGCCAATGTTTACATTGAATAGAAAATAAACAGAATGTGTCATGAAAACTTACAGGATATGGTGGGTTTGTTCATAGTTTCCTCGTATTCATGTGAGTTTGTTTGAAAGATATATCCAGATTTATCTATTGCATACCGATACACGCAGATTTTCTTTCTAGAAAAGGTACTTATATTGCCTGCTTGTGCAACTAAATGTGCAATTTAAGAAAACAAAAGTCAATATTTTAAATTCATTTTTCTGACATAATCAACACCCAAACAATACATCATGACTTGAAGTGTACATTTAGAAGCAAGGAAATTACAATTTGGTCATTTCAGTTTATAAGTACAAATAATTGCAATTTGTTTTGACAACACATCCAAATAAACCATCCAAGTAAAATGATAAAATCCAACAACCAGTCTCCAACATCACTATCTTAATCATGTTCTTTCGCATCTCAACACTTTCTAGTAATAGAATTACTCTCTATTACTCAGACAGCCTGCATGTGGATGGCAGGGCTGCCATGTGAATTTAGCAAACCTCAAAATTTTCTTTTCCAATAGAGTCAGCAATACAATTAAAAGAAATACTAGGAATCTACACATGACATGATGGTTAACTATGAAGGGCAATAAAATCACAGGGTTACTAAAATTGAAACCTCCTAGATAACTACCAATATTGAAATTTGTCACAATAGCTGGAATATCATGAATGGATCCATAAAAGCATTATTTTATACCAGGCAACCAATCAAGGAAGTTCTCTAGCTATGCATCTCTATATGAATTGTGACTCAGATTCCTGCACTTGGAAAAAAGATCGGTTGGCAACCACTAAAAAAAAATAAAATAATATTCAATAAACAATGTTTGACTAAAATAGTAACATGGTTCATCAGAGTCCGTAAGTCCCTTCATGGATCCCTTGCAATACATGCAACTGGGTGACATCTATTTCTTTGCTTACAAGTAGCTTTTTAATTCCAGCAGCACCCAAAGTAACTTCAGAGACAAATGATGGTTTTCCAAGTTCATACCAGCCACAATAGACCATCACTTGGTTTAAGAACTCCTTGACCAGTGTGGAAGGTCTACAAAAATAGTGTTTACAAAAATAGATGCATTGAATCAGCAAAATAATTTCACAAAAAATATAAATCTGAATTTTTCGTATGATCTAAAATCTGCCCAATCTGTTCATCTCCTCATATTCACATTCCATAGGGAGCACTGCAGCATTGCAACTTAACAGTGGGTCGCATATTGGATGGCATATATAAAACACAATGGAATAATCTAAATAAATCCAAGACATAACTACCACCAAACTAAGATAGAAGCAACAAACAAAATTCTAGAAATGAAAAAATAAAAAATCACTTCATTTCAAACAGATCTCCAAAAAAATGCAGGCTATTTTTTACACACTGGTCAGGGTTCTCTGTGTGTGTATCAATCTGCACAGGAAAAATACAAGCCAAAGGCCATCTGCAGAGAGCCAGCTAGTCAGGGCTGTGTGTGTGTGTGTGTGTGTGTGTGTGTGTGTGTGTGTGTGTGTGTGTGTGTATCATTCCATGTCTGTTGCTGGAACCTTGTGAACCTGTTGCAACCATCAGCAATTGTAGGCGTAAGAACTGCTAACCCGAAGTGATGGCAGAACAGATCATCAACACATTGAAGTTTAACGAACAGAAATGGGGTTACCTTTCCCTTATTAAAGACATTGCCCCTGTCCATGTGATCACTCCCAATTCTGAAAGTATGGAGAACAAATCCCAAATCAAAGAAAGTGCCTTACCAATCCCAATGCAACTCTATATGTTCTTTCAAAAGATAGAGTCCAAACAAATCTGAATCAGATAGACTAACTAGACCGAGAAAGTAGTCAAAGAAGGCAAAACATGGAAGTAAAGCACCTCAACTAATTCAGTATTATGTAGAATTCCACTTCCATGAGGAGGAAATACATCTTATAGGCTTATAGCAATACAGAATTATTATGCATATGAAAACATTTTTCTTGTTCAGTTTTTTCTACTGTTGATTCTTCACCCGAACATAAATGTTGTAGTCACAAACATTTATCCCTTGCGAATTAGAACCTTACAATGACCAACTGCTTTGCCAAAAAAAAAACTGTTTAAACATATGGAAGCCAACTGCTCCCAAATCGGGCGGTGCATTCATCAAAGGGATGACGAATATATACAGTAGTTAAAAGGGGCAAACGAGAGGTTAACCACATTTGGGGAAGGGCAGATGACAGAAAATATATACATATGACCAATGCACAGTAAAAAACCCACTACACAAACTCATTGTTCTATCTTCCCAAGGGGGTTGGATCTATAACTACTGTGTTTGCTACGGGTTCATGCCCGTTTGCTGCTGGTTCATGCCCTCTGAGCGGCGCTTTTTGAAATACTTTTTGGTTGAAGGCTTCAGCACCATCAGGGTACTTCTCCTTGACATAGTTCTCCAGGTATTTGAGGTATGAGAAATCTGCTCTAAAACCATTTGTGGAGATAACAAAAAAGCACCCGGTACCTTGGTATTTGTCGTGCTTACCAACCGTGACATAGTCAATCTTTTCACCCATTGTTGTCGCTTTGTCAGGATGGTACTGAAAAACATTATTGAGTACCTAAGACTGATCTTCATTCGATAGCCGATCACCGTCATTGTAGCTGGAATTATGCAAAATTCATTTTGTCGACAGCGAAATTGGTTCAACATCATTAAGAATTTTCTCTTCCTCACATGTGAATAGATTAAGCATCTTCTAGTGGCAGTGAGAATCCCATTAGCATTCCGACCATTAGGCCCCACAGGTGCAGGTGACTGGGTAGAACGGCTTCTCTGGTTTCTACGGTCACCTGTACTTGAAGAACCCCATCCAGGAGCTCTGGTTGGTCGATTTGACCAATCGTGTGCTCTTTTTTCTTTCCAACTGCTGTCATCTGAAGACTTCTCAATAGGGGAAGAACTCCAAATAGGAGATCTTGTTGGTTGATTTAATCATCTTGTCCTCTGTCTTCATTCCAACCACCAATGTCTGAAGATCTCTCTGTATGGGTACCCTTTGGGCTCTGACTACCCCAGACAGAATTAGATTGACTATGCATCTTGTCCTTATCCCAAACATGTGATTTGGCAGAGGAATCATTTAGTTGGTTCTAACAATTTACATCTTGGGATTTAACATCTTCAACCCTCTCATTTCCTGCATCATTTGATTTCCAACCTCCTCCGGGAGTAGATTGATCAAATTGAATGGGCTGCTTCTTTTGCACTTCCTTTCTATTCCAAAAATTAAATCCAGGACACTCCTCTGCTGTTGGTCTTTTAGATTCACTTGCCTATGTTTCCTTTTTATTACTATTCTAGCCACCTCATGCATTAGACTGATCTGACTGTGTCTGGTGCTTTTTCACTTCTCCCATACTATTACTGTCCCAACCACCGTAAGCATTAGGCTGATCTGCTTACGTCTGGTGCATCTTTTCCGCATCTCCCACACTATTACCGCCCCAACCACTCCAGGCATTAGACTGATCTGATTACGTATGGTACTTCTTTTTCGCATCTCCGATACTAGGTTATCACTGAAATTGTTGCTAATAATAACATCGTGCTTCATGACATTATGTTGTCAAAAATCATAAAAGTATTCCTTGTTTCCAAGGCGAAAATTTATGTTTTGGGCAAACATAGATGTTTGACTTCAAGCATCAGCAAGTTCCTGTACAAATAGGAGAAACTAATGAAGTCGATTACAAGCTAAACACCCGAGATGGTCTTACCATAAGATTATTAAGGCCAAATAGCTTGAGAGCTAGACCTTCAAGAAGATTCTAGCAAGATCTTCTCGATGAAGATTTAAGTAATTCAAATCGAGAAGAAGAATGAAGCAATCTCATCAATTGAGAATGCAAGAATTACAGTTACCCTTAAATGAAGATTTAAGGATAACAAAATCCAAACTTGAAAAAGATTGGGAAACATGTGACCATATAACTCAGTTGTTAACACAACAATTGTCATATGTCACTAGTGTGCTAGAATATCCATTAGATTATGGATATGAAATACCTAGCATTGAAGATTCAATTGAATCAATTGAACCTGAACTACCAGTTCCCAGTCAAAAAACTGAAGAACAAATGGTTGAAGCAATAACATATCATGGTCGACACCCTCGAAGAAACAATTATAACAAAAGGAGACAACCAGCCAAAGTGTTTGATAGCTATAGGAATAGTTATCGAAAAAAAAAACTTTGGGAAAGAAGAATGAAATCTCATCAAGATCATGAGCCCAACATAGGCAATATTGATCAAGAGATAAGACTAGATTCAGTTCAAACTAAACCAGTCAATGACAAAGGAGTCTATCTTACATGCAACAAGCTAGCCACAGCAGCAGCAGAAATTTCTGCTTGGAAAAATGCAATGGACAGAGCAATTGGTTCGCATTACAATGAATGAGATAGTGATAGAAAACTATCTTATCTTGAAAGTAGCTTATTAGGGAATGCCAAAGTAGCCTGGAGAGTGTTTAAATTATCAACAAAATATGATTGTTTTGTTGCAGCATTTAAAGCAGCCAATGGTGGAGGATCCCTATTCGGAGCCTTTCTCAGGCAAGAGATTTGTGGTGTCACAAATCAAGAAAGAGAAAAGGATAAAAACAAGCAAAAAGCATGGAAAATGCTACAAATAGGGATCTTTTGCATAGTCAGCGAGTAGTACAACCATACTTCTGTTGGAATGTTTGCATCTTTTGCATCATCGCCAAAAACTCCCACACCCATACTCTTAGAGAAAAGGATAAAAACAAGTAAAAAGCATGGAAAATGCTACAAATATGGAGGAGGTACATTGCCAACAACAGTTCTAAAAGGTCTCATATCCTACCCAAGGTAGATAATGTATGATTTAGGATCTAGCATGCATTTTGGTACCATTTACTAAATGGTCACAACCCTAGAAGACCTTGATTCGTGCACTTAGGTGAGGATTCAAATAAAAGTATTCGGTAACGGTAATAGTAATAGCTGCCATAACAGTTGGATATATGGACAATACAATAGGGGCTATAATAGTAAAAAAAAAATTAAGAAAAAAAATAATATTTCCCCCATTATCAGTCCATTACAAACCTGTTACAGCCATTACAGGCTCATTACAAGCCTTTTTTTATTTTCAGATCAGGCCTTACAGCCCTGTTATTGCGTAATGAGGTCCCACTGTTACTTTTACATAACCATTTTTTATACCTAGCTTCAAATGAGGGATTTTCGAGAGAAATCCAGTTTATTCTATTTTTCTTTGATTCAATGCAGTCAATTTTTATTACTTGGTAGCAGATGTTACGAACCTTAGCCATATTATTCACAAAAAATTCAGAATTTTCCAATTTCTAATCATGCAACACAGTAATTTTTTCCCTATTTTAATCATATGCAAGAAGTCATGAATGAGAAAGATGTTAGTGATGAAAGTGGAAGTAGGAAACAGAAGACAACAGAAAAATGCAAGTTAAAGCAATTGATCTCCTCTATTGTGATTTTCCATGTAATTCTTATTGTTATATTTTCTAGTAAAGTATACAATCAGGCAATTGCAGCATATGCTAAATCTACTAGCCATGTAGAAAAGGAATGTGTTATACTAAGTAGATAATGTCAAATTAAAATACACCATTAACATGCATTGTTTAAAAAATGATAGACTGATCTTAGTCTCTTATAAAATACGGGGTGATGATTGACTTACCCAGATGTCTACCTTCTCACTTAGAATTTCTCTTTTGAACACCATCAATACAAAATTAGAGGGTTGGTTATCTTCCAAAATGAGATAATCTTCATGAAGTTTCCATCCACAGCATGGCTCAGTAGACCAACAAAATGGTTTATTTTTTCTAAATGATTCAATAAACTGGATCACCACACCTTCAATACAAAATTCATGGAATTCAGATCCTCCAAAAACTATACATTTCCTTAGGGTTGGAATCTTATATCTACTCCCAACAGATAAAATCACATCTCATAACCCTTCCAAGATCAATTAAGAGGAAGAAGATAACCACCACAACCAGAACCAAACAGGGTTCTTCTCAAATCATAAATCAACACAAATCAACAGAAAGAATATCAACATAAAGAGAGGTTAAAGAGTAATGCTCAAGGATCAAAGGGCCTTACCTATGAACAATCAATGGTGAATCAGAATGCATTGCAAATACTGCATTGCATGCATCCATGAAAATCAATAGGACTTGCGTTTCCTTAAAATAGCATGCTCCTATGGTCTCCAGCAAATTAATACTGCTTCAACGAAGGACCCACATCACGTGCAAGATAAACATGAGAAATTAATTTTGAACAAGAGCGAAGAAACTATCTAATTAATTTTGAAAAAGATAAACTTCCTGAATAGTTGGGGTTCTCCATCGTAACGATAACTAGAGTCCCCTTTTGTGTTTCCTTCGCCCACCAATCTGAAATATCCAAGCTTGGAGCCATTTTTCCCAACCAAACAAAACACAAATTCCCCAAAACACTACAAAATCCACTACAATGTCTCAAAATCTTCAATACCTAGATCTCAAAATCAAGAAACAAACACAACCCATTTCAGCTCCAACCATCAAAAATAAGATCCCACCACACCAACTTCCCAAACATCAACTCAGACCAAAACAAGGCAACAAAACCTAGATTTCTATTCAATTTACAATCATAAAAAACAAGAACCCTACCACAACAACTCAAACACAATTCAAGCTAAAAGAAAGACTCAAAAAAACCCAGATTTGTATTCAATCTAATCTGCTCCTTCCCACACTGCTCTACAAAGCTAACAGCGGGAGAGAAGCATCATTATGAGGAAAGGTATCTGTAGTTGTATAAAGCTCAAGATCATGTGGGCATTATTCAATAATACCAAAACTATAAAAAAATAAAAAATAAAAAATAAATCTACTTTTTGCAACTTCACTACATGTTATTTACCATGGATGCGGATGATTTCAAGGCCCCAAAATGGAAAGGGGACAATTAGGAAACTACCATTACATGATTGTTTTGTCTGTTATAGGGATTCTTAGTTGAAGCATTTCTTCAAACACGTAGGAGGCCATGGACAACGACAGATATGGCTGCCACTGCCATGGTTGCTGCCCAATTTTTTGCCATTAAAAGAGGAAATGAGAGAGAAAGAGAGTACCTTTCACTTCGTGTGCTCTGATTTCTTCTATTCTCGTCAGCTATTGGAGGGAGATTGATTAATGGCTACTTTCAGGGAGATCAGGGAGATCGACATATGGAGGGAGGAAAATCAGGGAGATCGAGAGATGGAGGGAGAGGAAGGGAGAGACATTAAGGAAGGCAAAGGAACAAGTGAGATGGGAGAGAGAGATCAGGGCAGGGAGAAGTGCGCCGGACAAGAGAGAGAGAAGAGGGAGTGTGCGCCCACAATAAGAGAGGGAAATGAAAAATTCCCTCCAGATTTTCTGTTTTAATCGCATCCTTTCACTGGCAGCCACTTTTCAAAAGCAGGGGTGGACAGTTGCTGGTGATTTCCATGATCATCGGCTTTTTCTAGTAGTGAAGGGATGCATGAGATTGAGATTGAGAGAGATAGAGAAGAGGGGCACGAGAGAGAGAGAGAGAGAGAGAGAGAGAGAGAGAGAGAGAGAGAGAGAGAGAGAGAGAGAGAGAGAGAGGTCGGAAGTGAGAGGGAATAGGGTTGAGTGGAGGAAAATGGGTGTGAGAGGGGGAAAATAAAAAGGCAGCGCAGTTTTTTACATTTTTACCCACTACGGTCCTGTTACGGTTTTTAACCGTAGCTAAAATCTAATATGACCGTAGCCATTGCACAGTTCGTAACGGCCTCCACGGCTCACATTTGACGGGATCTGGACGGACGACATTGTCAAGGGCTTTATGGGGTCCATCTTGATGTAATCGATATATCCACTCCGTCCATTAATTTTCTAATATTTTTTTATAGGAACTGAACCCAAAATTTAGGAAAATCGAAGGTTAATTAAACCACACCATCGAGCAATGGTTTAATCTCCATTCTAGCCTACTATGTGGTCCACTTGAGCTTTCGATCTACTTCCTTTTTTGGATTCCTACATAAAATATTTTAAAAAAATTTATAGATGTATTAGATGGAGTACACACATTTTAATGGGCCTCATAAAGTCCCTTATGATGTATCCAAGGTTGTACGTACGTTCGACGGAGTTAGATTTTTGCTACGATTTTTACAATTTTAGCTAGGTTTTAAGCCGTAGCAAATTAGCTACGGTTTATAGCCGTAGCCAAAAACCAGAATAGTCCGTAGCCTTTGGTCTTTTTTTGGTACATGGAATCATGTTTTTGGCCTTATTCATATTATGATTGTTATCTTAGTAGGCCCATCATGTATATTTTTGGCTCACGAGCTAACATATAGTAGTTTGATCAAATCATTGTTATTTGGCCAAAACAGATACAATGGGCCTTTAATGACACTATTATCCAACAATCACTTAAGTTTCTCTTAGGCCACTTATGTAGATGCTATTGACTCTAATTAAAAATTCATAACTTGGAATAGTTTGGAAGTCACCAAAGTAATCTAACTAGAAAGATTTATGGATATCCAATTGGAATTATTGATCTTTGAAATCATAATTTAAAGAATAATAGCATTGCAATCATGATTTTTCTATTTGGATATCATGAATCGGTAGCCCAAAGGTATGATCATCTTTAAGTATTGTAAAACCAGTATAGGGTAATGAAATAAATCATTCTGATTGGATTTGGGTTGGAATATCCAAAGGTATAAACCCATCTCTATTGTAGCATGATTGATTAGTTAGCCCTATGGGTAATGTTGCTCATCCTAGAGTGGACTAATAGTAAGTTGTAGTCTCGACCCAAAGGAGGGATTATAACGATGCAATGAGTCGCTCTTCAGAGTAAGTCTATAAATGCTTTTTAGAATTACTTTGAATTATTGAATTAACGTGAATCTCAAAACATTTTAAGTAATAAGTAAGAATGTTAATATTTTCAAACAGGTCTCACCTCAACTTCAATTCCTTATAACGTTCCTATGCTTACTGGACCTAATTACTCGGATTGGCATGAGCAAATTTTATTTGCATTAGGCTCTATGGATTTAGACTTGGCTTTGCGCATTGATGAGCCAACTCAACCCACAGCTGAAAGTTCTCATGAAGCTAAAAATTTATATGAAAAGTGGGAGCGATCGAACCGATTGAGTCTTATGTACATAAAAATGTCGATCGCTAAACATATCTGTGGATCCATACTATCGTCCATGAAAGCAGAAGAATATCTTACATCTATGGAAAAATGTTTTGTGTCGACGGACAAATCGTTGGCTGGAACACTCATGGTAAAGCCAACAACTATGAAGTACGATGGGCTGAGTGGTGTGCATGAGCACATTCTTGAAATGGCGCACATAGCAGCGCAACTTGAAGTCTTAGATATGAAAGTTAATGAACCTTTCCTCGTACAGTTTATTCTAAGCTTGCTTCCTCAACAGTTTGGATCGTTTAAGATTCATTATAACACCAATAAAGATAAATAGAATCTTAATGAATTGCAAAACATGTGTGTGTAAGAGGATTGTGACTTAGACAAGAAGGAGGACATATCGTCCACTTTGTATCACAAGAGAATAAATTAAAAAGAGGAAAATTAAAAAAAGGCAAGAGGGGTCAACTAAAGAAGAAGAATAACCCCACACCTGATGCAGCCAAGGATAACAACAACCTTGAAAAAGTGAGATGTTTCTTATGTAAAAAGAATGGACATCTCTAGAAAGATTGTCAAAAGCAAAAGAATTGGTTCGAATCAAGAGGTAATAATTTAACCTCCATATGTTTTCAGACCAATCTTGTTGATGTCCCTTTAAATAGTTGGTGGATTGACTCAGGTGCATCTATCCATGTTTTAAATTCATTACAAGGATTCCTTTCAAGCCGGAATCCAAGTGATGGAGAGAAGAATATTTATATGGAAAACTGATTGGAGTCTGAAGTACGAGCAATCGGCACCTGCAAACTCATTTTGAAAACTGGCTTTCAATTGGACCTAAAAAATATTTTATTCGTATCATCTATATCAAAGAATCTTATCTCTTTATCTAGATTGGACAAAGAAGGCTTTAGCTTTCATTTTGCAAACAATAATCTTAGTTTATATAAGGATAATATTTTAGTTGGTATTGGATTTTTGAATGATAGTCTTTATCAATTAAACTTAGATTCCATATTTGAGCAATCTCTCCTTACTCTGCATGTGAATATTGGATCGAAACGTGACCCACTTAATGATTCTTCCTCGTTGTTGTGGCATCGATGTTTGGGTCACATATCTAAAGACAGAATTATGACGTTAGTGAGGGAAGGGGTGCTGGCCACTCTTGACTTCATGGACTTCGGCATCTGTATAGATTATATAAATGGAAAGCAACCTAAAATTAACAAGAAAGGTGCCACACGCAGTAAAGAACTCCTTGAATTGATACATACTGATATTTGTGGATAATTTCCACCTTATATTACTAAAGATAAATATTTTATCATCTTTATTGATGACTATTCATGATATAGTTATGTCTATTTACTAAAAGAAAAGTCAGAGGCCATAAATGCTTTCACAAATTTTTGGGCCTAAATGACAAATCAACTAGACAGAAACATTAAAGTTGTGAGGCCAGATACAGGTGGTGAGTATTATGGTAGACATACTGACTTGGGTCAAAGTGAAGGCCCATTTGCCAGTTTTCTCAAATCGAAAGGAATAGTTCCTTAATATATGACACAGAGTACACCTCAACAAAATGGTGTTACTGAGAGGCGTAATCAGACACTCATGGATATGGTGCATAATATGATTAATAATTCCTCTTTGCGTGAATCCATGTGGAGTGAAGCTCTGAAAACAGCAGTGTATATCTTAAATCGCTTTCCCAGTAAGGCTGTCTCTAAGACTCCTTTCGAGTTATGGACAGGAAGGAAACCTAGTTTGAGACAACTACACATTTGGGGTTCTCTTGCAGAGGTTAAATTGTATAATCCACAAGAAAAGAAACTTGATCTCAAAACCGTGAGTTATTTTTTTATCGGATATTGTGAGAGATCAAAAGGCTATAGGTTTTACTATCTTAACCATAGCACAAGGATCGTTGAAACTCGAACTGTTAGATTCTTGGAAGATGCTGATGATAATGGGAGTGATAAACCACGCGATGTGGTATTAGAAGAAAAACGGGTATCAATTTCATTACCCGTACCTTATAATGATATTGTTATTCCCCAGAACATTGTTCATAACAATGAGGAACAACAACTTGAGAATGGACCACTCCATGAAGAAAATGTCGAAGAATTGGTAAATGAAATGTCCCAACTGGAAGTACGAAGATCTCACAGAGTAAGGAGATTAGCAATTCCAGATGATTATACTGTTTACCTCCAGGAATCTAAATTCGATATAGGAGTCGCAAATGATTGACTAACATTTTCACAAGCTATAAATGATAAGGATTCTTATAAGTGGCTAGATGCAATGAAAGATGAGTTGAAATCCACGAACAACAACAAAGTTTAGGATCTTGTTTAATTACCCACAGGTTTTAAGGCAATTGGTTGTAAATGGATATATAAAACCAAGCGCGACTCAAAGGGTAAGGTTGAACGATATAAAGCCAAATTAGTTGCCAAGGGATTCACTCAAAGAGAAGGTATTGATTATTACGAAACCTTCTCTTCGATATCTAAAAAGGATTCACTTAGAATCATTTTGGCGCTAGTGGCTCATTATGATATCGAGTTACATTAGATGGATGTGAAAACGGCATTTTTAAATGGAAACCTAGATGAGTAAGTCTACATGAATTAACCGGAGGGCTTTATTGAACAAGGCAATAAACAATTAGTATGCAAATTAAAGAAATCCATATATGGACTTAAACAAGCTTCTAGACAGTGGTATCTCAAGTTTAACCACATAATAGTTGCCTTTGATTTTGAAGAAAACACTGCAGATCGGTGCATATATCTGAAAGTCAGTGGGGGTAAGTTTATCTTTCTGGTCCTATATGTGGATGATATTTTGCTTGCTAGTAATGATCTAAGCATGTTATGTGAAACTAAAAATTTTCTCTTCGAGAATTTCGAAATGAAAGATATGGGTGTAGTTACTTTCATAATCGGCATTGAAATATATCGAGATAGATCACGTTGACTGCTTGGAATATCTCAGAGAGCCTACATTGATAGGATTCTCAAAAGATACAGTATGAAGAACTGTAGAGCTGGTGATGCATCTATTGTTAAAGGAGACAAATTTAGTCAGGACCAATGCCCAAAGAATGATGTAGAGAAAACACAAATGAAAGATATACCCTATGCTTCTGCTGTAGGGAGCCTTATGTATGCACAAACATGCACTCGGCCCGATATCAGCTTTGCTGTTAGAATGTTAGGCAAATATCAAAGTGACCCTAGAATGGATCATTGAAAAATTGCAAAGAAAGTCATGCGCTACTTACAGGGAACCAAGGATTATATGCTCACATATAAAGGATCCGATCAGTTAGAAGTGATTGGGTATTCTGACTCCGATTATGGTAGATGCATTGATAGCAAAAAGTCTATATCTGGTTATGTCTTTTTACTTGCTGACGGGGCTATTTCGTGGAAAAGTGTTAAGCAGACTTGTGTCTCTACTTCTACGATGGAAACGGAGTTTGTGGCATACTTTGAGGCCACTACCCAAGAAATTTGGTTGCAGAACTTCATCTTAGGGCTTCGGGTTGTCGATACCATTTCAAAGCCACTGAGAATTTATTGCGATAATCCCGCAGCAGTTTGTTACTCCAAAAATGATAAGCATTTTAGTCGAGTAAAGCATATTGGAGTTAAATATAAATTTGTCAAAGAAAATGTTCGAAATCATTTAGTGTCTATTGAACGTGTAAGGACAAACCAGATGATTGCGGATCCAATGACCAAAGGATTACCGCTAAATACCTACAAGGGTCATGTAGTTGAAATGGGCCTAGTTAAGATATGATGTACCTTAGTCATTAACTTTATGTAATAGACACTATCTGTATGAAATCACATTTTCATGCATTCTTATTTATCCTTATGTATATATATTTATAGTGGATGTAAATAAGATATAATCGTTGGACCATTATGTTTAACTGGCCTTATGCTTAGCCTGTTGATCTTCTCATTTAGCACCGGATTAGATGTGAATTGCTAGTGGTGTAATACGTGGAAGGGAGTATGTCGCTAAATGATGTATGACCACCATAATTCACATTAGTAGTTTCATTTAATCAAGGTATTATGTCTTTTTTTGTATGACGCCATTGGAAGTATCTTTTTAAATGTCTAAATTCAAAAGAAGTCAATTTTTATAAAATCGATATATATTTTTTTAAAAATTCGAATCTAGGGAACAATCCTCATGATGTAGTCATATAGGCCAAGTGGGAGAATGTTGGAATGTATAAAAAGTGGCCCACTTATGACCACAACCTTTGTATTAAAAATAACTTTTCATATACCATACCTTTTCATTTTTTAAGAGGTGTCTCTTCACATTCCAAGAATGACTTTTCACATTTTAAGGAGTGTCTTTTCCCATTCCATCTCTTAGAATTATGTAATGGTATTGAATATTCTGATTAATTGGAGAAGATAAAGAGTCATGTAATTACTTGGTTCCTTTGATGGGTTGGAACCAAATCATCTATAAATTCAAGGCTCCTTGTCCTTCTCTCCAACTCAACATTTGCAGTTGATCTCCCATCATCATTCACACATCAAAGAGAGCTGAGGAGAGAGAAAATCAGAGTTAGTTGATCTTAGTCGTTGTGCTAAGTTGAGAAGACTTAAACCGTTGAAAGCGATGACTCATTAACATCAAGCTTTTTCATCGTCTAATTCAATGGTGCAAGGTACACTCTAATTTATACAATTCTTTGGTTTTCATTTTGTCAAATGCATCAAGTCAAGATCCTATGGACTTTATGTTATTGTTAAACCGTATATAAAAGCTAACATCCAAAACTTCTGTTGGCTCGGGGAGTTTTCAACCGTAGGCTTTAAATTCCTTCTGCTTTATATGATGTGTCCACTTAGCCTTCGATCCATGGATTGTGAACATATATATCAAGATACACATTATAGAATCTTGACGTAATCGTCTGTCTCTAACTAAGTCATGGTAGTACCCAATTGGTGCACGACGGGGATTAGATACTAACAGGTTGAGGAGCTATTCCACTGCTGAAGTGACATCACCAAGTTATGTGGGCCCCACTATAATACATGTACTGTATCTACACCGTCTATTCATTTTGAGATATCATTTTAGGTTATGATACAAAGAATGAGGCAGATAAAAAGCTGTAGTAACCTCACCATAGAAAACAGTAGGGAGAGTGATTCCCACCGTTGAGACTACCATAAGGCCTATCATAATGTTTATTCGAGATCCAACCAATTTAAAAGTAAAAAAAATACATGAAAGGAAATGCACGGATATCATTTTGATCTAAAACTTTTGTAGCTTTTAGAAGTTTTTAATTGTCGGCGTAACTGTCCCCACTCGTTTCTATGTTGGGTCCACTGGAGCTTTGGATTTAACTCATTCTTTGGATATTGTCCCAAAATGATCTCTTCAAAAGGGATGGAGGCTTAGTAGCAAAACACACATCATGGTGAGGCCCACAAAATTTGATGACGTCACTTCAGTCCCGAGTCGTACTACTCAATCTATCAGTAGCTAAAATCCGCGCCCATCCGCGCACGCCTCTTTTTTTTTTTTTTTCTTTTTCTTTTTAAAATTTTATTTTATTTACACACGCACACACCCTACTCACGCTGTTGGAATTTCACCACCAATGGGTACTCGAACCCTTGAAACTCCTAGGAGTCTACCACCCGGGAAAGCTTAAGGACCCACCCGGGCAAGAGTACTCACCACCTGTGCGCACGCCTCCTCTTGTAAGGTTATCGACTCGGTGGGGCCCACTTGGTGCTTTGATATAATGCACAGCACCTACGTGGCAGCTTGGCACGTGTAGTTGTAAATTGCACCTGTGCTTCGTGGAACTTTCATGTCATATCATGCATTTGCTTACCCACACGTGTGGGGCTACTGTGCATATATCGTACACGTGTGTGAGCTCTCCTACAAGTGGGCCACGCCGTTAGGCGTGGTCCCCCCTGAGGCTAAGCTTGGACGACGTGGATTACCTACTGACTGTACTGACTAAACACTGCATTCAGGCCCACCGTGATGCATGTATCTTATCCACGCCGTCCTTTCATGTCAGGGCATGATCCTAAAATTGATTCGTATAGAAACTCAACCACACTTGCGAAACAGTGCGGATTGAATGCCTACCGTTGAACACTTTTCTTCACTGTCCCAGGATCTACGGAGGACCGTAGCCGTCCGAAACCCAACTTGATAAGCTCGTGAGAACCACGTGATTTCTCAGGATGCACGTGTTGCGCATTAATCCTAGCCTTATTGGAAAACTCAATTGAGAAGAACATATGTTATAGCTTGTTACAGCAATACAAATATTGCGAGCAAATCATTTCCAAGGATGATTGCTTTGTATAGAATAAAAACTGATAATATAAAAAGTAATCAAAAATATTCAAAAACAAACCAAACAATCGATAAAGCAGTTACAGCCATACAGGAGGTAGAACAAACGGCTTATAGTCATCTAGAAGGTAAATTAGGCTTTCAATAGTTATCCAAAAGGTTAATTAAGTGACCGAGTGAAATAAGATCGAGTTAGCAAGGAGGCCTAGAGCAATTACCAAGATAGATAACAAGTTTAGAATGAAGTATTCAAAAGGCTATGTAGTGTCCAAACTATTATGACGATTGTCAGAATGTGGGAAGCATATAAAAGAAAAGAAAGTAGTGCCGAAATAATTATAGCACCAGTAAAAATATGAGAAGTGTCTAAGTGGTTAGAGTAAGGCAATAGCAGATGAATTCAACAAGAAGATTTCATCTCATACCAACTCAATTAAATCCAAACATTATCTTTCAAATTATCCTTTTAACTACTCGTTCTTTTATATTTCTTAGTGTAATTGCTTTTTCTTTTCTGCCAAATCAATTATATTACATAGTGTAATCCTTTACTTTTTGCCTGCTGTTTACATTCCATAATGTAATTCATATCGTTAATCAACTAGCTGGTAATTTTAGTTGTAATTTGGGTCTACGCTTATACACTAAATTCAATTCCTCATCAAGGAAGGTGTTTTGCGTTCGTTCTTCACTACTGACTGGAAGAATTCCTTTCTCATTTATGCTTTATATGTACCGAAAAGTTCTTTCATACGGAAGACAAAGGTATAAACCATCATCAGAGGACAATCCCTACCCTTAGTATATCTCCTGATCCTATTTACACATTGAACGAGTGACTAAATAGGTGGCCAATCACATCCGATCTTGACCATATACTAGGTATCTGCCTATCTTAGCACTTGGTGTCATAGTTGTTCGGTTTGAATTGAGCCACGAATTCAATTCTGGTGTGCCCACACTTACCATGTGACCAAATTGTCGAAAACAATGAACAACAAGTTTTTGGCACACCCGATGGGACCCTGAACTACTTAGTTACCATATATATACACTGTGCATTGGCCATACAAATAAGCAACAACTTTTTGCACACTTGGTGAGACCCTGAACTACTTGGTTGCCATACATATACACTATTCATCGACCATGAAAACGAGCAACAAGTTTTTGGCACGCTCGGTGGGACTACCACTAAAAAAAAAAACTACTTGGTTGTCAGAAATATATACTATGTACCGGCCATGCAAGCGAACAACGAGTAACAATTTTTTGGCACGCATGGTGGGACTCTATACCATGAGTCAATATAAAAGTAATGAGAAAGTGAGATGACCGACAGATCTTTCTGAGATAATGATGACTTGGCTATGTAATATGCAAATGGTGAATCAACATAAAGAAGAACAATTACGAGCTTAGGTCGAGTAATTATGAATTCGGTCTGAGACCTTCAACAGATGGATGGTCAGCCATGCCATTGCCTAAATATAATGTTTTCTAAAAAAACACCTATCGTGCGGTAGCAAAATGAGCCAAAGCTAATTGTTGATATTAGTTATGTCAGAAATCTGACATCAGTACCACCAGCACCGCAACTACCTCTCCTATTACAATAGAATATTCATTTGACTCCAATCAGATATGGAATGCTCTGCTATTCACCGAGTTCAGGTGACCAGAGCAGAATGTCAACAATTTTATCCCTGAAGAGGGAAGCCATGATATACTTGGGGGGGAGGGGGAGGTGGCAATTGTTTTTTGGAAATCTGTCATGCCCCAGACTCGGTAACCGGAATCACAAGGGACCCGATGGCCGGTTCTGGCCGTAACAGCCTCCATAGTACCCCATTCTTGGCTCCTGAGGCAGGTTCCGATCCTGGGATCGTATAAGGAGGATTTTTATTACAGTATAATCATTACCAATATGAGATACCCAAGATCACAGCAAATACATCTGAGAATAACAAAAAAACACATCACAAAATTCACTAAGAATTTGAACTTTTACAATCATCCATAAGGTCCAAAAGGACATACATGAGATAAAAGGAGAAGAGGGAAAGGTCGGAAACACTGGAGTCCTCAAAAGCTCTGCTCTACTCCACGCGCTGCTGCTACGATGCCTGCCTAGAATCTCCTGCACGCATCAATCGTGCATAAGCTTATAGAAGCTTAGAGGGTGGTGAAAGTGTGTGACAATGGTGCACAGAAGAATAGTTGGAGATGCAAGAAGGGAAATGTGCTCAATGGAAAAATCACTAACCTTACCATGGCTTATCATGAATATGATGCAATGAGTACTGGATGTTAAACCAAGGCAATGCATGAAGAAGGCTTGTACAACCAATGCTAATGCGATGCAAGTAATGCCAGTGCTCATATCCAAATCATAAATCAAGTACATTTCCAATCATAAGGAAATCATCGGGGTCCATTACACTGCTGAATGACTGTTGCTCTACAGACCCTACACAGTCAAACGAGTATAAGACAGCTCACTACCCGCCTGTGGACAGCCAATCACCGACAAGGCCTGACGGTAGTGGACCCATTTACGAGCTGGTCAGACTCAGCCTAGCAATGCCCACTACACACCAGGCAGGTAAGGCCACACCCCTATCCAACCGACTACACGACAGTGGGAGTCGCAACCTAACAGTATAAGGCCCTCGTACGCTCATGTATTCCACCCGGTCACGGCATTGGAGTAGATCCTTGGTACCATGAAAGTTTTGAGAATTTCACCCATGGGCATCCTATGCACCCGGTATGCTCAACTAATATTTTCGGTGTCCACACATACGACCATCCACGAATATCCCTGTGGAGGTAAGGCCCTGATGAAGTAAGGGCAGATATCCACATGCTATGCAATGCCAGATGCATGAATTACACAATCACCCATGCATCAATCCCAAACATTCATCTCTCAGGGAGATACCAACATGTCCTACACAATGCCACAACCATGGCTAATCATTCCTCAACCAAGCATGCATATGATGTGTATGAGAGTGGGCCATGAAGATGAATAGGGGTGTTAATACGGTGGATATGAACTCTCTACCTAACCATGAAGGGTCTAGGTACTTAACTAATTCCTCATAAGAAATACAACCTCTAGTGGGGGCCCATATACTTGGGGTAGCCCACAAGACTAAGGAGAACAATAGTATGGGCCTAAATAGTGAGATGGCTTAGCAAGGTTCTATGGTGGGCCTTTAACCACCCATAGAAGCCCATGGGCCTACCTTAAGGCCACCAACGTGGACATCCAACCATAATTGGTCCCTAAGAGGTAGCCCATCTCTAATTGATCATGAATCAAGGACCAAGGCCCATGCAACATCAAAAATAAGAAATGAGCAGCCATAATTATACCACAAACACTCATGTTGGGCTTCAGAAAGGGCGGCCCAAGGCTTGCCCAAAATATGGGTTCAAGGGGAACACAAATAACCCAACTCATATATGCCACTATGGGCTCATAAGGAAAAGGTTAGGGCCCAACATAAAGGCCACTAATCCCATATATTATGGTGGCCTAGTGGGTGGCCCATTGCTCAAACCACATGGGCAATGTCATGCTCTTAGTCAAGTAAGTTGGGCCTACAACTCGGCCCAAGTATAAAGTTGATTTGATGGGCAATCAAAGGCCCATCTACTTGTGTAATCTGGCCCACTAACCCAACATAATAGTATAGTAAAATGGCCAAATAGTTCAATGGGTCTATCTGGAAGGTTCCCACCCAATTGGGCCTAAAGAGTTCAACAACTAGCTACATTCATGGACCCAATTAAATTTAAATGTGGTGGGCCTCAAAAGTGCATTTATTAAGCCCAAAATTTAAGAAAACTAAAGGTATAAGTTATCTCCTCTAATACCTTCATAAATGTGGTGGGTCCCACTCCTCAAAATTTCAGCCCAAGTCCAAGCATAATTATAACATGTTGCTGTCCTAAATTTGGGCACTCCATTGGAGTGGGCCCAAGGCCTCTAAAACTCTAAAAATTGAGGGCCATGGCCCCTCATCATACATACAATGAGAGGAAACACAAAAATATGGCCCACCATCAAGAGAAATATTTTTGAATTTTGGTTTTTATCAAGCATATTGCTGGACTGCACAACAGAAAAATTGGGAGTCCAGCCATCTTGGACCATTTTTTTGGATGCCCTAAAGGGGTCATTTGACACTGAAATTTTACAGAGTGATACTTCCATATGTGGACCACACCCCCACAAAATTTCAGATTTTTTAGATATTTATAAATATTTTAATTAGTTTAAATAAAATAGACTGTTCATGAAATCGGACAGACCTGAACGTCCCAACATGGTGGGCCAGTCCGGCCCTTGCCACGGTGTGTACAGGGGTCCATTGGCCCTGAAATTTGGTAGGTAGGTCCTACCATGAGTAGATCACATCCATACAAAATTTTAAAAATTTTAGACACCTATAAATATTTTAATTCATTTAGATAAATCAATCTGTCCTAAAAATCGGACTGATCTGGACACTATATTATAGTGGGCCAGTCTAGCCACCACTATGGTACGTACAGGTGTCCATTGGTCTCCAAATTTTGTAGGTGGGTCCTACCTTATGTAAGCCACCCCTGAATAAATTTTTATAATTTTTTAACACCTATAGATATTTTAATAAATTTCAGAAATCCAACTGTTCATGGTGGAATGTTGCTGGAATAGTGTAGAAAATCCAGACTGTCCACCTCACTTGGACCATACCTTTGGGACCTCAATCAAGGTCAGATGGAGCTGAAATTTGGAGAACATCAAGATGAGATCCCCAACTTTCAGAAAAGTATATTTGATGGGTATGAATAGTCCCCAAAACAGTCACAAAATCTGGTCAAAAAACAACTAGAAATTGTCCAGAAAATTCTGGACAGCAACATGTACTTAGATAAAATTTATTATATAGGTTGAATAAAAAGGAAAACACATTAATGGAGGATGGTGTGGCCTTCCTTAGTGGGCCCCACAAATGTCCATGTCATAATCCAAAGCCAACACACCTAGCATGCATCATTAAGGCAGCAAGTAGGACACCCAAAATTAAACAACGGGCAGTTTGGGCATCCCACATTGCTGAAATTTATGGATGTCCTAGGCCCACCAAATGAGCCACACACATCAGGAAATAAAATGAGAGAAAAGAGAGATAGAAGGACAATCCGGCCATAGGGAAAGGGCTCCGCCACTATTGAGCCCTCCCTAGATCAATCACACCCATACATCATACATAGATTTGCATTTATAACATGAATCTTGCACATGCATAGTGAGGATGCCATCCCCACCATGGTTATAAGGTCTAGATGACCCAAACATAATATGATATGAAAGAAAACGGTCATGATGGGGCCCATAGAGAAAGGCCCCATGCATGGATCATGCATGCATAAGATAGGCCATTAGGCCACAACCATGGGATTGTGTGGGATCTCCACCATTGATTGGTGGATCCTACACTTCCATCATAAAAAAAAGAAAACATCAAGGCTATAGAAAATATATTTTTACATCTAAAGGGGCACCCACCTCAAAGATGACCACCAAACTTTCACACTAAGGTCCTTTAGCACCAAGAAAGATGGATCAATGGTGGAGATGAGGTTTCAAGGGTTAGATGGTGGGGGATTAAGAAGGAAGGTGGCTGAAAAAATGGAGAAAAATGAGTTGGAGAAATGGAGAAAAATTGCTAGAGAAGAAGAGAAGAGAGAGAGAAATGAGAGGGAAAATCTTTTTAAAGAAAGTAATCATTAACCTATGGTGATACAAACAATGTCGCTAGGATAGGTTAGGTGTGGGTGGTGTGTGAGGTCTTGGTAGTGTGAGTTATGGAGATTTAGGTGGTGTGTGTAGTGTGTGTTGGAACTTGTGCAAAAGAGGGAGTGTGGGCCACATGCACCACTCCAAGGTGGGCCACATGATCGAAATCAAGGGCCATAGAATGAAACGTACACAACTTATGATTTACATATCGGATGGACGCACAAGACGCGATGTTGGAACCGGGGCAACAATGCTGTCGTAATGGCATAGGTCTCAGCTTGATCCGAGTCGGGTCTACTTGATCGGACTCTAGGATGACCGCAACACTATCTGAGGGTCGCAGGTCGCCAGAATTCGACCGGTAGGACTGCGAGACCACAAGAAATGAAATGCACTCTCTCACACACACATGCACATATGTGAACTTGGGTCGGGTCTCACAAAATCCAATGTATCATGAAGACAAAACCAGGTAGTCCCAAAACTACCTCCAATGGCCAAATCACGCTGTTTAATTTATGACCAAATTATTCAAATGGTTCATGAAGTAGCAGGATGAGTTCATGACTATATTACTACCTCAGGTTAACCATAAGCCCTATTTGGAATGGATTGACCAACAATTTCCATTGTCACGGTTGATTTTGCCATTTTTCGATCAGGACAACCGAGTTCGACTAGGACGACCAATTTTGCTATGTTTCGATTATGATGGCCAAGTTCGACCACAACGACTTAATTTACCATTTTTCGATCAAAATGGTCGAGTTTGACTAATATGACCAAAATTAATATTTTTACACGACTGATCAATCACATTTATTGTGCCAAACAATAATTAACATCGCATTCACCTTTTACTAAAGACGAAGTGATGTGGGGGGCAATGTACTGTATTCCTGACCGTTCTCGGGAAACCTAATTGGAAAGGACATGCGTTATAGCAAGGAAAATATATTATAAGCTTATGATGTCTAAAGATGCTTAGAGTGTTTTTTATGAAATCACAGGTGATAAGATAACAAGATAGGGAGCAATTGAGAGGAATTCAAAAGAAAACAAAGCAGTCGACTAAGCGGCCGATAACCATCAAGAGGTCGACCAAGCGATCGATAGCCATCCAAGAGGCAAAACAAGTGACCAATAGTTATTCAGAAGGTCGACCGAGCGTTTGATTAGAATGCAATCGAGTCAACAAGGAGGCCCGGAGCGGTTACTAGGACAGGTGACAAGTAGAGGAGAAAGTCTCTAGAAGGTCATGCAATGCTCAAATGGTTATATTAATCATCAAAATGTGTGAAGTATCCAGAAGGAAAGCAAGTGGTGCTGAAATGGTTATAACAACCGTCAAAATGTGGAAATGATCTAGACGGTCAGAGTAAGATTATAAATAGTAGAGGAATTCAATAACAAAATTTCATCTCATACCAACCTAATCAAATCCAAACATTATCTTTCAAATGATCCTTTCAATTGCACATCATTTTACATTCCTTAGTATAATTACTTTACCTTTCCTATTAAATCAATTACATTCCATAGTGTAATCCTTTACTTGTTGCCTGTTGTTTAATTCCATAGTGTAATCTGTACCGTTAATCAAGTATCTGATAATTTTAGCTATAATTTAGGTCTACACTTATATGTTGGATTCAGTTCCTCATTAAGGAAGGTGCTTCGCAACCGTTCTCCATGATTGATTGTAAGAATTATACGCAGGATTCAGTTCCTCATTAAGGAAGGTTCTTCGCAGTCATTTTCAACGACCGATTATAAGAATTCCTTTCTCATTTCTATTTTATTTGTATTGAAAAGTCCTTTCATATAGAAGGAAAATGTGTAATCTACTATCAGAGGATGGACCCTATCCTTTGAATATTGCATGATCCTGTTTACACACCGAGTGAGTGGTTAAATAGGTGGTCGATCTCATTAGATCTCGATCATATATTGCGTATTTACCTTTTGTAAGACCCGTATCTTAGTCCGTACCATAATGTAGACTTCCGCAGTCTTACTAGTCGAACTCCGGCAACCTTCGACCCTTAACCGATATTTACGCGCGACCCTGATTTGTATACCGTCAATCCGTATCGACTCAACCCAAGACCTTCATCATAGCGACCGCGCCATCGCTGCGGTTCTGATGCTGCGACTTGCGCGTCGAGGGGATACCCTGGTCAAGAGATGTGGGCCAACGTTCGGTACGAGGAAAATGCCGAGGCGATACTGAAAATCTGTTCGAGCATCGGGCTGCTATAGATGGCCCTGGATGAAAATTCCTAAATACCCTCTTGGTACCAGAGGATGCTCCAACGTCTAGAGTGAGTGGGTAGATGAGCGTTGACCTCTCAGATAGTGATCATGCTTCGGGACATTCAATTAAGTATCCAGCATATTCCTAGGTTCGAACTAGTCCCAATGTCTCATGATAGTCCCATGCAAAGAAATTGGCAAACTATCGTAGCAAATCAGTGAGTTAAGCTTTATTTCGTAGTTTCAATAATCTACTGATAAAGGTTGGCTTAGGGTCTTGCTTTGTTCCTGGGTTCACCTCGACCAAGGGATCTTAAACCTGAGCTTGAAAATCTTCTAGCTTATCAGGGGCTTTCTTTAATTCCATATCTATTTCATTTCAATCTACCTCATTGGTCGGAACAACTGTATCGGTCAAATTTACACAACAACCATTGTCATCATATTTTAGGCTCTCTTTTGAGCCTCCTTATTCTAGCTGTGAAGTTGGCCCTCCGTTCCTCATCTATTGGTCTACTAGTCATGGGGTTTTTTCAATGGTGAAGTGTGGGGACTGGCTGATAAGGTACAATATCCATCGACATGTTACTAATTGAGTGAATTATAATATTAATATCTCGCACAATATTGTTTGGATTCTTTTTTACAGATATCCTAATTGGACGTCTATACTTTTTCCTTTTGGCAAACCGAATCGGCCCTACTTCATCCTCGTAGTAGTAGGCCTCATTTTCATTTGATGTAGCCTAGAATGGCTTGTTATTAGCCAATACTAACTTGACTTGATCTTGATTCCAAAATATTATAAATTGATGCAAGGATGATGAAATACACAAAAAGACTTAATTCAATCTCTCCTGAGCAAAGCGTTGTAACTGGATGAAGTGTCGACCACAAAGAAAATAGTCAATAATCTTTTAGTTCCCACGATCAAGTTAACTGGTAACACACCATGTGTATTTATGACATGCCCGACAAAGGTACTAACTATAACTTCAAATGAAATTAAATAAGCCGGAGTCTTTCCCAATTTTGATATCATTCTCACTGGGAGAAGGTTAACAAAAACACAATTGTCGACCAAAATCCTAGTGACCAAGTAGCCCTCGAGATGGGTAGATATCTACAATGGTTTAAGGTATTGCATCATGACATAGGTGGGCCTTTCTACAACCGCTCTTTCTGACGATGCTCCTAACTCCATGGTGACAATGTTTACCTGTGGTGATTCACTCATTTTTAGTGCTCCTTCACTTGCATTTAGGAAAAAAGAAGAGTATGTATCGCTACAAGACTAAGCTCCTCCATATCACTTACGATCTTACTAGGCTGAGATGGCTTGACCTAAAAACTGGATGGGAGAGTGAGTATCATGTTGAAATCAACCACCATAGGTGACAGTGATCCAAAAACAATCTCTTAACCTAAACATTGGCCCCCAAGTATTTCTGAATCATGTTGCTCATTAGAGCTTGCACCAGAATATTTAGCGTTCTTATTGATTGTCGAAATCGCCCTTATCTGCTTGAAAGTGGGTGAGGACACTTTCAACACTTTGGTCATTGCCATTAGTTCTTTGATCAACATATCGTCACCTGAGAACCACTTGTCGTTGAGATAATCAAACAAATCATTGTGACTGTCAATGTTCTCCAATTCTGCTATACTGTTGGGCTGGGTAACATCTTTTATAACTTGATCATGCATGACGAGTTTCAAGATTTCTTCGACCGTGTTTATGGCCAACTGTTCCTCTATTTGAAGAATTCTCAAGTATAGTCATGGCTGCACAGCTTCCAACCAAGATGAATTCTTGGTCTCTACTAATTCTTTTCTTCTAGTTGCTTGATGCCGTTGCCAATGGAATTTCTAGGTTCGAACCATTGCTTCAGGGATGACAAGGAATTTAGAATGCTTGACCCTTCTCCAGACTTCCTTTTGAGCTGATGGAGGCTTAAACATTCTTTGCCTCAGAGTTCCCTATTGAGGCTAGCGTTCATGAGATGAAAATACCTTCCGCAGTCTGACCTGCTTGAAGTAGTTACCACAAGTATAGTCATGGCTGCATACCTTCCAACCGGGATCCCTCTCGTCGATCTTTCTTGAAGTTGCACATCTGACCTGCTTCACTTGCCAAAGTGGAAAAGTCCTGGACTATTCTAGGACATCATTTGTATAATTGTGAGTCTCGACCGCTACGTTGTACTGCTCTCAATCACTCTGAGAAATTTGTGGTCGCTGGATAATATTGATATATCCTGACCTTAGTTGTTGTGACGCGCCATGGTAACTACCAGGACCAAGATAAATCCTCTACCGCGGTCGATCTAATTTTCATAGATCATTGTGACCATGTTGATGTCCAAATTAGGGTGGAATGGATAGTATCGATTAACCTTGTTTCTTTTCTTTTCCGAGGGAATTTTAACAATCACCAATTGATGTCATCCTAGATGATGTTCTTGAACACAATGCACTTATTAGTTGAATGAGAATGTGTCTCATGCCATTTACAGTATTCAACCTTTTTAAATTCATCGATTGCGGGTATTTTGTGATTATTGATGTAACACTCTGAACTTTTCAATACGTGAATATGGAAAGTTCTCAAGTGTTACCATGAAATTTAACATAATATGTACGTAATATGTATATGTGTACGACACTAATCTAACTATCCTAACCGTACATCTATTCCCTGACACGAAACAGACCACTAGGAATGATCTCCATTCATAGATCAAACCATTCTCCCATTGATTTTAAGATAGAATCATCACATGACTATCCAATATGTTGGATGATATATATACGTTCCCTTAAGTAATTTGACGAGTAATGCTTTATTCCTAAAGATTTAGATATAAGTTCCTTTGTAAAAATTACTTAGAAACATGCTTATAACGATGTGTTTTCCGCCTACTAGAGACTCATACATGCCTAATATTATAGGAAAGACCGTATTATAAACCGACAAAATGAATGGATGGAATAGATTTTGCAGAACATTCCTACAAGTCCCACATTTGGAGTTGCGTGTGCACCAGGTGCGCATGTACCCCCAACGCACCAGAACTGTCAACACTGTTTGACTGTGTTGACCCGTAAAAAAAACTTCTTATTTTTTCGCTATTCGCAGAGCGAACGGACATCGCTCGTTTGGGGATCGTTGTGGCCCACAGTCGCGATCATTTGAGACGATCTGAACCATCCATCGTGTGCGGACCCCACCTCCGAACAAAACCTAGGAAGATAGTTAACCCGTTCCTTCCAAAGGAAAGAGAGAACTCTCTCTCTCTCTGCACTCTGATTTCCCACCCATAAGAACTCGAACGGACAATGTCCGATTGCGATACTGTGGCCCACCATGATTAACCAGCTGGGAAATCAGAATCATCCATCGTGAAGCTAGGCAAAATCTGAAAAAATCCATGTTTACTTCACATTGAGTCGAGCTCACATGAGGCATAGGTCCGGTCACAACTGGACTGTGTGAAAGTAAGAAACCATCTGGGTTACTTCGTTGGCAAACCTACGTTCTCTTAGCATCGGACCTTATATGGAATTCATCTCAGCCATCCAACCTACGTCAGAAGGAGTTCCGACTCCAACCAAGATTTTCAAAAATCTTGGTTAGACTCCCCGATTGTAGAATCCTTCCACAAAACGTTTCCAGTAGTAAAACTACATCACGAGACTTCACATGACTAAAAACCAGATCTAGCTCTAATCTGAGCCATCCAAACTGAGGATGATGGAGCTCCGACCACCTCCACATCCTCCAAAAGAAAGAGAGAGGAAAGAGACAGGCATTTCACCATCTTCCATGGAGAAAGACCTTATTGCACGAGAGCTGTCTTCGCATAAACCGTTTGTGAAAGCTGCTGTCTCAATGGCCCACCCAAGTTTAGGATTTGGACTGTTAGAACCTACCCTTTTAAGATCCAAGGCATCTAGATAATAAACTGACCAGATCTAGAATAAGCTAAGGAAGAAAGAAGGAGAAAATCCAAATAGCCATGCACCGTTTCCCATTTACGCAAACAGAGACCCGCGGTTTCCTTATTGCACAAGTCGACCTACGCTAGGGAATTTGTAGAAGGATCTGGAAACATTCGGACCTATATAAACCCCTCGCCTGATGGTGGCAGAGCAGAAAGAAAGAATTGAGAGAAAAAGAGAAAGAAAAGGAGAAAGAAAAGGAAAGAGAAAGAAAGAGAAAGAGAAAGAAAAGAAAAGAAAAGAAAAGAAAGAGAGAAGAAAGAGAGAAATTTAAAGGAAGAGGAAACGAGAAAGAAGAGGAAATCGAAGATAATCTGGCAAGTCACCGACAACGTAGGAGCAGGGGAGAGCAGGTTGCGTGAGTCTACTTCCAAGTTGCTACCAAACTCGATTGAGGTCCAGACCAATCCTTCCTTCTCCCTTTCAAAACTTTCTTCCTTTTCAAAATAAAGAAGGTAGAGAATTCCACCATGTAGAGCTAAGCTGACTTGGTGGAATCATATGCCAAAGGAATCCCAGAAAATTCCAAGGTAAACATACACCTAAACATTACCTTTGATAGGATCGTTAAACATGGATCTAATCCTAACACTTCAACTATGTGGATTAGGATAAACAGGGCTAATTAGATAACTCAAGGTGAGGGTTTTATCCTTTAAGCTTACTTTTATTTAAATTGAAATGAATTATCCTACCTTTCATGTTTCCATATTACCATGAATTATCCTTTCAATTGATTGATTTACCACCATCATTTACTTATCCTTTGAGAACTATGATATTACGCGTGATCTTTATGAATTTACATAAGGCAATGGATACAGGCATAACCCTTGCCTTTATCAATTTATTGAGTTAGCCTTGCTACTCTTCTCTTTATTAAGTTGGCCATTGTCACTCCTCTATTTATTGAGTTAGCCATTGCCGCTCTTCTTATTATTGAGTTGGCCATTTCCACTCTCCTATTTGTTGAGTTATCCATTTCTACTCTCCTCTTTGTTAAGTTGGCCATTGCCACTCTCCTCTATATTGAGTTAGCCATTGCTACTCTCCTCTTATTAAGCCTTGTGCTATTTATCTCTAAGGCTTGGGCATGGGTCTTGATATGTCAAAACCCCGTGATTCAATTTATATTCTTTATCAATGCAAGTGATGTGTTAAAGATATCACAACTAGTGATTCAAATATTTATCATGGACGTAATGCGTTACGAGTAGCGGCCCTCTTAGTTGGTACGTAATTCCGTGGGTTGGTTGGTGTGGTACATAATCGATGTAAGTAAATCGCCATGTGTGTTACACCACTTTTTTTGGGATTAGATGTCGTAAATAGTCGCTCCATGAACACATCATGTTATATAAATCCCTCAACCGCGTTGTTGTGTTGCCTTGAGATGTTCGCATAAATCTATGTTAGTATTGGTCATGCCGGTGAATATCCGTAATTATGAGATGCGGGTCAAGCTGAATTTTTTATGAATCATATTTCACATTGTGATGATCACTACGTATGATGAGCTGCACACACTTTACTAGGCATGCATCTCATGTAGGTTATTTGCGCATACTGATACTTCTCGTAGTAGTGGAGACCGTGACATAGCAGAACCCTTACATTACTTTTATGAATCTCTTGAATTATTGTTAATCTTAAAGGATAACCTTCACTATGAGTAGGGCATTAACCCTCTTCAACCATACCGATGATGCAAGTGATGCATAGATCAAGATCATCTCCCTATGAAAGATTATATTGAAAGATAAGAAAATTTTATAATTTAGTTTTATACTTTCGCTGCGAACTCAATAAATGTAATAAGCTCCTTATGAGAGGGCTTTTGATTATTTATTGAATTCTTTTACTCTAATGAAATAATCAATACAGTAGATTTTATTCTTGTGAACGTTAATTTTATGAATGTATCTGGATTTGATCTAAATAAAAAGAAGTACGATTTCTAAAGTATCCAATTTATACATTATTAACACCTGGTTTTCTCGGACACGAGTATAAACTTTGGCTATAAAAATTCAAGATGTTACAACTAAGAACTTTAATAAACTTCTTGACTAATAGTATTTTGAATATTTCATCGGCCCGGGTAATATCAAAAGTGTATATCTTTTTAGCCTTTTGCATGGCCAGTATAACTATTTCCACTTTCACCAGCACTGAGCATATGAGTGGCTTTTTTGCCACTACCTCGACAATCACAACATCATAGTTAGGGTCATGATAATATGTCTTGATTGTCAAGTTCTATTTCTTAGCTCATTCATGAAGTTCTTTATATCTGGAAAATTTTTTGGTTAGATCATAAAAATCCATAAACTCTGTTCCAATGAATTTCTTTCAGAGTTTCTATTCCAGGCCAAGTTACGTAAATTCAGCCTCGGTTATGATGACTCTACACTGACTTTATCTCTCTTGAACCGAGTAATGTAATTCTTGCACGATTCCCCTAGTAACTATCGAAAGCATGTGAGATCGACCATGGTCATCTCCTTGCCCTTAAAAAAGAACTGAGCATGGAAGTTTTCCTCCATCTCCTATCATGTATGAATTAAATTCGATAGTAAGTTAGAGTACCACATGAAGGCCGATACTGTCAATGAATGACTGAATAGTTACAAGTTGTGATAGTTATTGTTAGCCAATTCACCACACTGCATAGTGAGTTGACCTACGCATTCGATGATTAATTGACTAGGATCACTCGAGAATAGTGCAAAATCCGGTCGATGATTCCTCAGCAATGGGTGTTGTTGGTCAATCCATTCAGGATATGGCTTATGGTAGACCATGATAGTATTGCGGCCAGGGACTTGGCCTACCACCTTTTAAAACATTTACATGAACTGGTCATGATCCACACGTTGAGGTTCAACCATCAGTGGTGGATCAGGACCTACCTAGTTTAATTTTCTCCTCATGGAATAATGGATATCTGGGAAAATGATGGAAAAACTATCCTCTTGGCATACCCTTATTTTGAGCTTCAAGGATAAAATTCCTGATCTCTAGTCGCCTGAACTCGGTGGATAACGGAGTATTCTACCCATCTTAGATTGGAATGGGAAGTGTGTTTCATTGTAGGGGAGGTATTGATGTTGGCTAAGTCATATTATTGACAGAACTTCCTTCGACATTATAATATGTCACCGTAGGTGCTCTTTTGGTAATGATGGCCATTAATCAATGCATGGCCTTGGTCTGGTTAGTCATCCATCTGTTGACATTCTCAGTTTGGACACGAAATTGCTCAGCTTCAACGTGTACCAACTCTGCCTGAGGTCTCCCATATGCCTGAACATACTGGATACTTGGTTATAAATCCCCAAGCTCGATCGTTACCTCTTTAAGAGAAATGGTCTAAGAGGTCAATGCCCCTTCCTGGTTGTCAGTACTAAGTATCAGATTAGTGTTTAAATTCAATAATTCAGGGGTTGTTTGAATAGGCATGTCCTCGATCGGAGGTGGTGCGGTTGGTGTTAAGGGTTTAACCCTAATAATTTGATTACTCATTCTATTCATATTTCAAGTTAGTTAATTCACAATATTGCACTAGTAAGTAAACCTAAAAATGCGTCCAACCAGGCGTGCCAAAGATGTTGCCTTGGTTTCAATTTCGGTCATGTGGGTTGTGTAGGCATGCTGGAATCGATGTGTGACTCAATTCAAGCCGAACAACTTGTTGCGCAGCACGACAACAATGCAGTGGGCCGAGATCCAATCTCAGGCCTCACCCACAAACGATAAAAAGAAAGGAATATAAACTAGAAACAGATCAAAGTAATCTAAACAAACCACAATACAAGATATACGTGGAAAAACCCCAAACTAGGGTAAAAAATCACGGATGCAAACTTCCACTATGAAGAAACAAAGATTACAAGGCAAAATACTAACCTCTCCCTTGGAAGAATATAGAAAAACCTTAGCCCATACCTTTAGAAATATTTTTCAATATTCCTCATCTACCTAGAAAAGCCCTAGGAACCCCTATTTATAGTTTAGGTAACTTCCCTTCCGCACTCTTGCGAAAGGACTCAAATCCGCAGTTTCGCGCAAAATCGCGGAACAATCTGCGTAACCTACGACCAGTCCTAACTCCCTTACGACCGGTCCTAGACCCCTACGACTGATCCTAGGCCTCCTACGACCGGTCCTAGGCCCCTAAGATTGGTCCTGAAAATTTCAGGACTGGTCCTAGACGGGAAAAAAAACAGCACAACTCGCAGGACTTCGAGTCGTGCTAGGGCTCGAACTTACGACCGGTCGAAGGCGGCCCAATATGGCTCCACATTCTCAACAATCTTCCACTTGGAGATACATTGCCATAAACCTTCGTCTTCTTCATTCAGAGTGCACCACCTCCCCGTCTTCAAGCCTGAAGACCAATCAAAGCTGAACAGCGCTTTAGCTTCTCCCTTGTGACCGCCTTGGTCAACATATCTACAGGATTCTCACTTGTATGAATCTTCTCCAGAGCAATCGATCCATCTTCTAGTAACGAACGTATGAAATGATATCTGATGGCAATATGCTTGGTCCTTGAATGAAAGGCTGAATTCTTAGCCAAGTGTATTACACTCTGACTGTCATTGTACAGCTTACAATCTACTTGCTTCTTACCCAACTCTTCCATAAAACCTTGCATCCACAACATCTCCTTACATGCTTCTGTACCCGCAATATATTTTACTTTTATCGTACTGACAGATACTATCTTCTGTAACTGAGAGACCCAACTGACTGCAGCACTACCCAGAGTAAACACATAATCTGTCAATATCTCCTGCCGTCGATATCTCCTGCCAAATCTGAATCCACGTAGCCTTGTAGCTTGATTTCTGATCCACCATAACACAGCCCTACATCCTTAGTACCCACCAGGAATCTGAGGATCCACTTTACAGCTTCCCAATGTTCCTTTCTGGGGTTGTTCATGAATTTGTTAACAACTCCCACTGCTTGAGCAATGTCTGGCCTCGTGCTTACCATAACATACATAAGACTCCCAATCGCTGACGCGTATGGGACTTTAGCCATGTAGTCTTATTCCTCCTGCGTCTTTGCACCTTGCTCCTTAGATAGCTTGAAGTGGTTGGCTAATGGAGTGCTAACCGGCTTAGTACCTCCCATATTGAATCGATCAAGTACCTTGGCTATGTACTCTGCCTGTGACAAAACCAGTTTCTTATTTTCCCTATCACGCTTTATTCTCATGCCTAAGATTTATTTTGCAGCTCCTAAATCCTTCATGATAAATTCTCTAGACAATTGTCTTTTGAGATCTGAGATGTCCTTCATGCTTGAACCGGCCACAAGCATATTATCAACATACAGAAGAAGAATGATGCACGACGTATCAAACTTCTTCAAGTAACAACAGTGGTTTGCATGACATCTCCTAAAACCGTTTTTCGACATGAAACTATCAAACTTCTTGTACCACTGCCTCGGGGCCTGCTTCAGGCCATATAGACTTTTCTTTAGTCTGCACACCTTGTTCTCATTACCTGGTGCCACGTATCCTGTCGGCTGATGTATATATATTTCTTCTTCAAGATCCCTATGAAGAAAGGCTTTCTTAACATCTAGCTGCTCTAGATGTAAGTTCTCTATAGCCACTATACTCAAGACCATGCGAATTGTAGACATTTTCACTACCGGTGAAAATATTTCAGTGAAATCGATACCTACCTTTTGTTGAAAACCTTTTACAACCAGTCTCACCTTGTACCGTTTCTAACCATCATGCTCCTCCTTCAGTCTGTAAACCTACTTGTTATAAAGAGCTTTCTTACCCTTGGGTAGATTGACTAGCTCCCATGTATGATTAGACTCAAGAGAGTCCATCTCCTCATCCATGGCTTACTCTCACTTAACCCGTGTATCTGACTGTAATGCCTCTTCAAAACGCTCTGGCTCACCATTATCTGTCAGCAGTAGATAATGTAAGGAGGGTGAGTATCGGACCGTGGGTCTCCTCTCCCGAGTAGACCTCCTCACAACCGGTGTCTGTGGCTCTGTATCATAATGCTCCTATGCACGATCATCTTGTGGCACTGTAACACCCATGTTCGGTTACTCTTCTAACTCTACGAATTCTTTTTCCTCGGCCTTATTTTCTTGCACACTGTCCTTATGCATCACTTTTTTATTGAAGACTACGTCCTTGCTTCTGATGATTTTCCTGTTTTCTGTATCCCAAAACCTATAGCCAAAATCATCCTGCCCATAGCCTATAAATGTGCACCTCCTGGACTTCGCATCCAGCTTGTTTCTGTGCTCTGCATCAATGTGAACATATGAACTGCAACCGAACACTCTGAGATGTGTAAGGTTCACTTCTTTCCCAGTCCACGTTTCTTCTGGTAGCCCACCATGCAATGGTGCTAAAAGACTTCTATTGATAAGATATACGATAATATTTACAGCATCTGCCCAAAAGGTCTTGGGCAACCCTGCATGTAACCTCATGCTCCTGACGCGCTCAAGGATGGTCCTGTTAATGCGCTCAGCCATACCATTCTGTTGCGGTGTCCCTGGAATCATTTTCTGATGTTTGATTCCACTTGCTGCACAATACTCCTCAAACCTCTTATCATAATACTCTCCCCCATTATCAGATCTGAGACACTTTACTGTTTTACCTGTCTTGTTTTCTACCATAACTTTTCACTTCTTAAATGTATTAAATACATCAGATTTATACTTTAAGAAATAAACTCACAATTTTCTACTAGGATTATCAATAAAGGAAACAAAATAACATGAGCCGCCAAGAGATGATACCTGTGTCGGTCCCCACACGTCAATGTGTACAAGCTCCAATAGATGCGTCTTTGGAGCGCGTCCTGTCTTCTTGAAGCTTATCCTTTTCTGCTTGCCATATACGCAGTCCTCGTAGAATTTCAAGTTAAGAGACTTCAGCCCCGGTAGCTTCCCTTTTGACAACAACACTTTCATCCCTTTCTCACTCATATGTTCCAACCTCTGATGCCATACTGCCCATTCACTCCAGTTGATGCGATCGCGAGTGAACTATACGATCCTGAAGTCACATACAAAGTACCTTCCTTTTTACCTCGAGATATCACCAAGGCACCTTTTGTGATCTTTCAGGAATCACTGGTGAATGTCGTCACGTAACCGGTGTCGGCTAACTGCTCCACTGAGATCAGATTCCTTCTCAAACTCGATACATGTCTGACATCGTTCAGTTTTAAAACCGTTTTGTCTTTCTGATTAACCTGAACGTCCCCCTTTCCAACAGTACTGCACGACTCATCATCACCCAGGTAGACTCTCTCAAAGTCACCTGACACATAATCACGCAGAACTTCCTTACATGAAGTGGCATGAAACGAAGCACCCGAGTCTATAACCCATGACTCATTCCTTGCATCAAGAGACAAGATCAACGCCTCTGTGTCGCTTTCCTCAGACAGATTCACTGAATCCTTTCTGCCTTGAGAGCTTCCTTCTTGTTTCTTGAGCGCCCTGCAATCACGTTTCATGTGCCCCTTCTTGCCGCAATGCCAACACCTGTCTTTGTCTTTCAGTCCCTTGGACTTCTTCCTCGACTTAGAACGCCCGTGTTTATTGCCTCCTCTGTTCTGCGATCTTCCTTTTCCTTCAACGTTTAGAGCATTCCCTGAATCCCCTGAAACTCCTGATGCCTTTTTTCTAGATTCTTCGCTGAGAATTAGACCGACCACATCATCAAATTTCAGCTTTATCGACCCTGAAGAATTGCTCACAGCAATCACCAAACCATCCCAACTGTTTGGCAGACTGGATAAGATCAATAGTGCCCTAACCTCATCCTCAAAAATGATGCCAACGGATTCCAACTGGCTCGTGACTATATTGAACTCGTTTAGATGTTCAGCCACGCTCCCACCATCTGACATCTTCATGTTGAATAGCTGTTTCATAAGATGAACCTTGTTGGATGCTGAGGGCTTTTTATACATGGTGGCTAGGGCTTTCATTAATTCTTTTATCATTTTCATCTTGGATATATTAAAGGCGACGCTCTTAGACAAAGAGAGTCGGATCGTTCCTAAAGCCTTCCTATCCAGTAAAAACCATTCATCATCTGTCATCTTTTCTGATTTCTTCTCTTTTCCTTCTAGAGGAATGTAGAGGTCCCTCTATACAAATAATCCTCCATCTGCATCTTTCAGAAGGTGAAGTTTGAACCATCAAACTTCTCAATTCTAGTTTTTCCATCTTCCGCCATCGCTCCCAATAAAACTAAACCAATAGCTCTGATACCAGTTGTTACGCAGTACGCCAACAACGCAGTGGGCCGAGATCCAATCTCAGGCCTCACCCACAAACGATAAATATAAAGGAATATAAACTAGAAACAGATCAAATCAATCCAAACAAACCACAAGACAAGATATACGTGGAAAAACCCCAAACTAGGGTAAAAAAACTACGGATGCAAACTACCACTATGAAGAAACAAAGATTACAAGGTAAAATACTAACCTCTCCCTTGGAAGAATATAAAAAACTCTTAGCTCACACCTTTAAAAATATTTTTCAATATTCCTCATCTACCTAGAAAAGTCCAAGGAATCCCTATTTATAGTTTAGGTAACTTCCCTTCCGGACCCTTGCGAAAGGACTCAAATCCGCAGTTTTGCGCAAAATCGCGGAACAATCTGCGTAACCTACGACCGGTCTTAGGCCCCTAAGACTGGTCCTGAAAATTTCAGGACTGGTCCTAGATGGGAACAAAAAACTAGCACAACTCACTGGACTTCAAGTCGTGCTAGGGCTCGAACCTATGACCGGTCGAAGACGTCCTACGATCGGTCTTCGACAGGTCGAAGGCAGCCCAATGTGGCTCTACATTCTCAACACAACTAAGACCCCAAGCACTAAGATAGTAGATACGTCGGAATCGACTGTATATGATCGAGATTGAATAAGATCGATCACCTATTTAGCCACTTGTATAGTGTTGTTTACGATGATCAGACAATTATCAAAGGGTGATATTTGTCCTCTAAAAATGAGTTGTACCTTTCCCTTCTATATAAAAGGGCATTTTCAATACATATAAGACAAAAAGAAAATTCTTATAGTTGGTCACGAATAACAACTTCAGCGTGTCTTTTTGAACAAAGAACTTGTTTAATATTTGAATTAGGTCCAACGTATGAGCGTAGACCCGAATTTCAACTAAAATTGACAACTACTTGATTACTGCTATCAATTACATTAAGGAATGTAAATGACTAATAATGATAAGGAGCACAAAGTAATTAAAAGATAAATTTAATTTAATTTGGTTGGTATGAGATGCCTTTTTCTACTGAATTCCCTTGTAATTTCTAAGCTTAGATTGACCATCTGGATGCTTCCCATGATCTGAAAGTTACTGTAACCGTTTTAGCACTATTGACCTTCCGGAGACTTCATTCTAAGCTTATCACTTATCTTGCTAACCACCCTAGGCTTCCTCATCAATCGACTATGTTCTGCTCGACCACTCTTGCTTTGTGGATGACATGCACAACTCGATAGTCGCCAGCTATATGACCATAAAATCTTCTTTGAGTACCTTTGCAGATCTTGAATACACCACGTAACTCTCGTAAAATTACACGTATCACTTTCTAATTGGCTCTCGTAGGAACATGCACAAATATGGTAGAATTCTCATCTCATTCTCCTTTCTTTGAGTTCCTTTTTATCTTGATTAATATTAAAAAGACGATAGTCTATCTCCTTCATAGTACAAACCAATGATATACATTATTCTAGTACTAAGACTAGAGATAAATTCTATGAGGATCTAGGTTCGATTAAATCACAGAAATAGTACACAAGAGCTCCATTGTAATGTTTGAAAGGTATAAACTATCTTCAAGAAGCAATGTTGCAGCACATCTCTCAGCCAAAATTCTTCAAGTAGGCCACCACTGAATAATAAATTTTAACAACTTTGATTTTTCTTCATTTTTTACTCTTATGCCAAAATGATTTGGCGAAATGGATGGGTAGCATGGATATTGTTATGGGGAAAAACGGACCAACCTATATAGGTAGGACAGGTTGAGACCTGGCACGCCCCAATGCGCAATAGAGGATTAGAAACCTGACCACCAAATTAAGGAGGAAGGTCGGTATGACCAAATTCAGTTTAAAGGTCGGTATGACCAAGGTCGGCTTAAAGGTCGGCACGACCTGGAATGGACTCTTCGAGGGACAACTTGAAGGGGCTATCAAGTCTCATGAAGAAGTTAAAGGTTATAAAAATTAGACATTACAAAGATATTCTATAAAGATGTTTTTCCTAATTGAAAGGACAGGTCGGTAGGTGGGGATGAGCTTATCCGACCTTATGCGCTGTTACCTCTATCGTCCGACCTTATCCGAAGGCCGGACAAATCCACCTCGATTCCTGAATGGCATCCGACCTTATCCACTTTTATAGTCTGACCTTATTCAAGGGAGAGGTCCGAAGTTCTCTCCAAGGAATGTGGAGGCTAATTTGCGATTAGCTCGGGATCCAGAGATATCCGTCGAGGATCTCAGGAGAATCCTTATGTGTTATCAATCCTAATTCATTTACAACATGCATCTACTAAACCGGGAGGATCCCTCTACATTTTTATCCCTCTTTAAGTATAAATAGGGGGATCTCCAATGGTGAAAGGTACAAGAAGGTCTAAAGAAGGGTAGACCAGATTTTTACATCAACAGTTTGACGTCGTCGATGGGAATCGGCATTGAAAGCTATTCCCATCACATCATAAGTCCAACAATGGCGAAAGGGAAGAAGAAAGCTGTAATGCCTAGACTTTTCAGGACCTGAGTATATGATTCATTTTCCAAAAACTCGAGTGTTAACCTTAAAGGATGGTTAAATTTAAGTATATATATTTTTCTCAATTATCAGAGTTAACAGATAAGTGTAGAATGGACAAATCATACATAATAGAAAATTTTATTTATGTTTAGAATGTACAAGAGATTGCCCATAATGACTTATACAAACCAATGTCTCGATATATCAAATACAAGAATTTACACAATTTAATACACGAAAAATAACAAAAGCATGCAAAACATAAGCCGCAAGACCGTATAACTCCTCTTAGCAATACGATGGTGCATCCTTGACACTTATATCCATCTCCTCATCAGTCTGAACCTAAAAATCACTTAAGCCGCCTATGCTACCTTGTATGGTTATATATTTGATGGATGAGTAACCAACTCAGTGTGAATTCCCCTCAAGATTACACCACCGCATTAGGTAAGAAATAGTATAAAATATTCAGGCAACTAAAACAGAGTAAATGTAGTCTTATTATATGCATGGATGCATGAATGCAATCATCGCCCTGAGGATGCTCATTTGTGCACACATTAGGCTCGTCACTCATACAATTATTGACTTGGGAATGCTCATCCAGTTGGACAGAATACGTACATCACGTACGATAGCGATAGATGTTGGTCTGTGCCATGTATGCATGATTAGTTAAACCATTATTAGTCAAGTTACAATCAACCGGTTTAAATAAGCTCAAGGTCATTATGGGGGCTCATCACCTGCATAGGTCGACGGCTCAGGCATAGGTTCTATACCACCATCCTGGCTCTTGAGACTACCACCTTAGGATGTTTAATGGAAGTCGGTCGACTAGTGGCCAATCATATATTAGTATATGGGGCTTACCTCGCATGATTGCACAAAATAAAATGTCAAATCCATGTAAAAAAATGCAGAAATAAAGCCACATAGGACGAATATCAAAACTAAGCCGTATAAGGAAAATATAAAAAATAGGCGATAAAAGACCATCTTTAAAAACCACTGAGACATAACAACTCCTGGATGGTAGGCTCACATCAGTAATCAATTCAAGCCACCATTCAATAACCACTGAGTTGAAGGTCCATTACAATCACCTTCAATCAAGTTACATCCCAAGTATGGGTGTACATTTATAAGTGGAGGTTTCTGACTGATATACCAGGTTAAGTTCCATAAACAATCCACAAGTAATTCATAAGCATGAGGAAATGTGCAAGATAGATATCAGGCATGTAATCTAGTAATTCGATTCCAACAATTAGCACATTTGATTATACGATAAAAGATATCAATAATTAATTAAAATTTTAAATAAAAACATCACTTAAGCTAATGGGAAAATGAAAAGCTCAAGGGGAAGAAATCATCACCTTATTTGTCGACTCACCTTCTAATATTATTAGGAAGTGCACACGCCCTTAGACTTTGATCCTACCACAAATTATGAACTTGTATGGTTAACTCAAGGTCCTACAAGACTATCTATGGTCTAAATTATACCCCAGGGTTTAGTTTACTTAGGTCTTTGATTTTACTCTAGAGTTTTAGGTCTAGGCTAGATTTTTATGGCTTAAATGTAAATTGATTTGCATTTGTCCATACGCTAATAATATTGATAACTTCATGGTGATCATGAACATTAAGGATGTAATTGATACTAGTCGAGGTGATCTTACTAATCGTTATGATGAAAATAAATAGCATGCCCTACCATCCATGATAATGAAAGCACTTATATTTAATAATCGAAATTCGTTGGTAGTAGCTAGTATTATTATAGGTAATTTACTAATGGCTGTTCACATGTAATATTAATATTCTTATTAACAATAGTGATTGCAACGGCTCATTTATTAACAACTTAGTTGGGCTTATTCTATTCTGACTCTCAGATTCAACCCAGCGGAATGGAGTTCATAGCTATCTAGGCTTGCTTCAACTCGGGCTTTTCTTCCATCCAATGACAATGAGGCCCGTTTTCATATGGCCCATGTCACATGCATTACTATCATTGAGTGACCCACTAAGTTTCTACGTCACCACAAGTAGGCGGAGATTATAGGGAGCAAAAACTAGGCCTGGCCTCAGCCTAGTTCGGCCCAGCACCTAACACCCAACTTCTGTCTGAACTGGGCTTGGGTCGGCCCATCTTGTGTTATGAAATCAAGGCCTAGAGACTGGGCTGGGCTAGAAATAGTGGTGGTTTACACAGCCCAAGAGCTGGTTGGTTGGGTCCATCCTGGCCCATTAAAACAGTATGTGGACTGCCCACAAACTGGGCCTGAAAGGGCCCAACCTGTTAGAGCCAAGGGACGTCCAGGAGTTAGGCTTGGCTGGCCGTCCCTGGCCCATCAATGGACGGCCCAGCTGCCACTTGAGGTAACCATAGGCTAGGCCGTTGCTGGCCCAACAATGCACTTTCCCCACACAACCCGTAGGCTAGACTGGGATCACAGGCCCATCAGTTTGATTTGCAAGGGGCTGGCCCACTATATGGTTCCAAGGAGCTGGGCCCGTTATACTGTTTTCAAAGGGTTGGGCCCACTGAGGTTTGTGTTGTGGTCCACTGAGATATGTGAGGTGGTCCATTGAGATTTGTCTCGGGTGCAACCTCATCATCTAGGTGGCGTGGCCCACTGAGATTCATCTCAGCCGTGGCCCGTTGAGTTGGGAGGGATGGTGCGTATACTTGTGTTGACCTTAGCATCGGTTGAGACGACTCGATGCCGTGCACGGTTGTTACAGTGGCCCAAATAACGCACCAGCAACGATGGAGAAGAAGGCCACCGTTAATGGCAGATTTTCTGCTGTTGCTCCTTTCTTCATTCCGTCAGTATGGGAAGGTTTCTAGGGATGTCGTGGAGCTTCTGATGCAAGAAACCGAAGGTTCGATGACGTTTTCTCAATGGGTTCAGAGGGAGAAGGAGTGGGACTATTTCTCTTTAACAATTGCAAGAATGGGAGAGACGCCCGCTGCCGCACGACCCATTCACTTTATATCATGCCCTAGGTGTCCTTAGGGCTGTCGGATGGGTAATAAACGAACCAGATCTAATCTGGTAGAATCTGTTTTCAAATACAACTATTAGAGCCAAAATTGGCCACGGTTTTGGTTTCCTGTGGACGAAAATCCTCTCCCACGTGGAGAGCTATTGGATGGCTGGAATTGGTTTGAAATGAATAGTCAAGATTGGAAGACTCCCTCTCAAGTGAATTGCCACTGTGGCAAGGAAAACAGTTTCCATTTTTGGAAACTTTGTGTTTATAGGCCTTATTTGCATCGATCCTCGTGTGCACACCCGTGCATGACATCAGGTGGAACAACTATAGTTTTGGTCATCACTTTTCATTCAACAAGATGGACAGTTTGGATCCATATTTGGAGTGGTGATGATGGGCCCAAATTTGAATCTTAGGTGTAGCTCGTTCGAACGCTGTGCGGTGGGAACGAATAAGGAAAAAGGAGAGAATTCTCCTCTTTTTTTTTCTTATTGTCGGGTCAACCCATCTTCTTTGACTGACGAAGCAGTTCGGTGCACCGCTGGTGCACATGAACTGTACTCGTGCAATGCCTGAGTGGGGTCTACTGTGGTTCTTACATGAAATCCACTCCGTTTATTAGCTTTGGAAGTCTCATTTGAGGTCTTGGACCAACAATCAGGCTGATCTAAGATTCAGGTGGGGTTGACAGATGGATTTGGTGTTCTGGATACTAATTCCTGTCAACCTGACAGTCGAATCGCCATTATACCTGTCCTACGAGTTTCCTAAGGGTCTCTGGTCAAGTTTAAATGAGAATCATAGGTAACCTAGTGGTTAAATGCCTCGATTGGGATGGTTAAATATCGTTTTTAATGAAATTCTAATGTGTGAAGGTTTTAGTAATTTAATGATTAAAATCTCATATACATAAATAAAATTTTTAATATTAATGTACTACTGTATACATGCTATTGATCATGTTAATTCATAACATTCTATTATAAATAAATGTACATATAAATGAATTGAAAAATACTTTAAAATCATATTTACACTCAATAAATTATTATGCAATTTTATTAAAATATCTAATAACTTTTGTATACATATTTATAAAGATATTTAATACTACATTAATATTTATAATTCTATTATATATTGTAAAACTATTATTCATTATGTTTATTTAATGTGATATTATTTTCATAATATTTTATATACATTAAATATATAAATATCAATACATTTCTATATGATAAATAAATTATCAAAATACATCTATGTTTGTGTAACATTTATAATATAATAAATAATGAAAATATACTTATTAAATATTACTGGATGGTTTAATTCATCTATCGAGGTGGCCAAAGTCCTAACAATGGGTTATGCTGATGATGTGATGGTCCATATAAAAAAATAACAGATGGATAGCCTGATATATAGACGGTAACAATTCTTCAACGGTCGAATTTTGACCTGTATGCATGTGGACGTTTGCTCGAGCTAGGTTTGTACTTATACTAAATAGGGTTACTCGGTAGCACCCGAGTACCGAAAGTACAGGGTGTTATAAAAGCCTAGGCCTCCTCCGTTGCACTCTATCTCACACCGCTGGAGCAGCCTGACAACCATCGGAATTCCACTTCCCAACTATAGGTTGACTCCTCTCCTACGAGGCAAGTGCAATGATCCTGCAATAGAGGAGGATGGCTGGACTCCCTCGAACAATAAGTCAAAACTTTGAACAACAATATGAACTCCCCATAATAGATTTAGAACTGGAACCTTAAGGTAAGCCAATTGCTCATTTTCTCAATGGTTGATTGCACCAAAACCTCTCTCTAACTCTCAGGGCATGTTAGAGGTACTGAAACAAGTGAAAGTCAACATTCCTCTATTAGATGCCGTTAAATAAATACCTTCATATGCCAAATGTTTGAAAGACTTATGTACGACTAAAAGAGAACAAAATATTCAAAAGAAAATATTCTTGACAGAATAAGTACAAAGATCCTGGTAGCCCAACTATCACTTGTGTAATTAGAAACTACTGGATTGAGCATGCACTACTTGACTTGAGAGCGAGTGTAAATCTGATTCCTTACTAGGTCTAGGTGAATTAAAACTCATCCAGACCACATTACAACTTGCTGATCTCTCAGTCCGTGTACCGAGAGGAATACTTGAGGATATGTTGGTCTAGGTTGACAAATTCTACTACCCAGTAGATTTTATCATCTTGGATAATCAACCTATCGTGGACATGAGCACTCAAATTTTAGTCATTCTTGCTCGCCCATTCCTTGCCACATCAAATGTAATAATTAATTGTAGGAATGGAGTCATGAATTTATCTTTTGAAAATATTACATTGAACCTCAATATCTTTTTTAATATGGGAAAATAGGTAAAGGATGATGACGATGCCCACGATATTAACATTATTGACTCTTTCATGGAAGATAAAACTCTTCTGACCTTATCCTCTGACCCTCTAGAGACATGCTTGACACGCTCTCCCAATTTGAATGATGATATGATTAGGGAGATGGATGCCATGCTTGATACTATGCTGGTACTTGAAATTAACCGGTAAAGGCCACAATTTGAAGAATTACCCCAAACTAATGTAGTACCTCTATCGTCTAGCTTAAAAGCGTCAAAGCTTGACCTAAAACCTTTACCCTTTGATATGAAATATGTCTATTTAGGTCAAGATGAGACATACCCGGTGGTAATTTCTTCCCACCTTGATTAAGAACAAGAGATTATGCTTATCTTTACTCTTATTGAACATAAAGGAGCCCTTAGATGGTCGATTGTGGACCTTAAAGGAATTGACCCTTGGATTTGTACTCACCGTATTTATCTAGAGGATAATGCGAAAACCTCTCGACAACCACAATGTAGATTAAATCTAAACATGAAAGAAGTGGTTAAGGCTGAGGTACTTAAACTATTGGATGTGGGTATCATATACCATATATCCGATAGTCAATAGGTGAGTCCAACTCAGGTGGTTTCTAAGAAGTCCGGAATCACCATAATAGCCAATGTCAACAATGAACTCGTGCTAACTAGAGTTATTACTGGTTGGAGAATGTGCATTGACTATAGAAAATTAAATGCCGTCACGAGAAATGACTACTTTCTTTTGCCCTTCATTGATTAAATTTTGGAAACGGTAGCTGGTCACTCATAATATTGCTTCCTTAATGGCTATTCTGGCTACAACCAGATAGAGATAGATCTTAAAGAACATGAAAAGACCTATTCATATGTTCCTTTGACACCTTTGCTTACTGAAAGATGCCATTCAGATTGTGTAATGCCCCCTCCACTTTTCAGCAATGCATGATGGGTATTTTTTCTGACATTGGTGGGGCAATATCTAAAGGTCTTCATGAACGAATTCTGTCTTTGGTCCATCCTTCAGGGATTTTTTGGAGAATCTTAAATGTGTACTGAAGCGATGTGAAGAAAATAATTTGGTACTAAATTGGGAGAAGTACCATTTCATGGTTCGTAAGGGAATTATTCTTAGACATATCATCTCCTCCAAGGAAATTGAGGTAGACAAGGCTAAAATTGACCTTATCTCTAACCTACCTCTACCTAAGAACATACGTGAGGTGTGATCCTTTTTAGAACATGCAGGATTTTACAAGAGATTCATAAAGGACTTTAGTCACCTCTCTCGTTCTTTATGCAATCTACTTCAAAAGGATGTACCGTACGAGTTGACTGAGCAATGCTAAGAAGCTTTCTCTAAGCTCAAGGGCATGTTGACTATCACACGTATCATGCAACCACTCGATTAGAGCATTTATTTTGAAATTATGTGTGATGCGTCTGACTATGCTATTGGGATGGTGTTAGGCCAGAGAAAAGAAAAAAAGCCCTACGTTATTCATTATGTAAGTAAAACTTTAAATCCTACCTAAGTGAATTACTCTACAATAGAAAAGGAACTCTTAACTGCAGTATTCACTTTAGATAAATTTAGATCATACTTGATTGAATGTAAGATCATCATATACACTGATCATACGACACTTAAGTACCTTCTTTCTAAGATTGATGCTAAGCCCCGCTTGATTAGATGGATCCTTCTACTCCAAAAATTTGATTTAGAAATACGAGACAAAAAGGGAGTAGAAACTATAGTAGCTGGCCATCTTTTCAAATTTGATCTCCTTGATTTTCTTGAGACGATACCTATAAATGACATGTTCCCTGATGAACAACTGTTTAAACTCTCCCACTTACCTTGGTTCGCTAATATTGCTAATTATCTTGTTACAAGTTTCATACTGACACATTGTACTGCACAAGAAAAAAAGAAATTCTTCACTGAGGTACGCAAGTTTTTCTAGGATGATCCGTATTTATTTAAATATTATCCAGACTAAATTCTGAGGAGATGTGTGCCAGACAACGAACACCATAGTGTCATCTCCTTCTGTCACTGTTAGGCCCGTGGTGGTTACTTTTCTGTTAAAAAGACCACGACCAAAATTCTTCAGTGCGGCTTTTACTGTCCCACTATGTTCAAGGATACTCATGAATTTTTCAAAGCGCGTGAGCGTTGTCAAAATTTGGGAGCATTGTTCCATCGCAATATGATGCCTCTAAACCCCATTCTTATCATTGGAGCATTTGATTGCTGGGGCATCGATTTCATGGGATCATTCCCCCAATCTTTTAGGAATTTATATATTTTGCTAGTAGTAGACTATGTCACTAAATAGGTCGAAGCAATCCCGTGCTGGAACAATGACTGTCGGATGGTCATTAGATTCTTAAAAGAAAACATCCTTTCTCAGTTCAGAACGCCTTGAGCTATTATTAGTGATGGAGGTTCATATTTCTACAATAGGCCATTTGAGAATTTAATAAAGAAATATGACATCTCTTATAAGATGAGCACTCTATACCACTCATAGAAAGTGGACAAGCTGAGATTTCGAATAAGAAAATTAAACACATTCTGGCGAAAACGGTTAACCTTGACCATATGGATTGGTCAATTCGATTAACCAATGGTTTATGGACTTACTGTATATTCTTTAAGACTCCCATTGCAATGTCTCCTTTTAGACTTGTTTATGGGAAAGCTTACCACTTGCCTATGGAATTAGAACATAGAGCCTATTGGGCTATTAAAAATCTAAACTTCGATTTGGACAACGTTGGCTCATTACGTAAACTTCAGTTAAATGAACTCGAGGAAATCCGGAATGACACATACGAGAACTTGAGAATTTATAGGGATAAGATGAAGGTGTTCCATGATAAGAACATTCTTCAGAAATCATTCTTGACTGGTCAAAAAGTCATTTTTTACAATTCTCAGTTATATCTTTTTTTGGATAAACTCCAATCTCGTTAGACCAGCCCTTTCATTGTTACTAATGTCTATCCTCATGTGGCTTTCGAGATAAAGAATCCAACAAATGGTAATGCTTTTAAAGTAAATGAACATTGGTTAAAGTCGTTTATTGAGAAATTCGATTCAGAGGACATGTCCATGCCTCTGACAGATCCTGTTTACCAGGATTGACCTGCTAGCCTGATGGAGGTGTAATAAGGTTTATTGCTTTCATAGGATTTAGGACTAAGGTAGTTTGCTTCCAGTTTGTTTATTTTATTTTATTTTATTTTTTGTTAACCCATTTCATTCTGAGATTCTTGGAAAAGCTTCATATTTCGTTCCTCTAGGTACTATCTTTCCATCACTACTCCCTTTCATTTCGTTGCCTCATATGTATTATATGTTTACTTCTTTTACATTGAGGACAATGTAGATTTTAGGTTGGGGGTGTGGATTAGGTAAACTAATCTATATTTTCTTCATTTTTAGCAAAATTGTGGAAATTTTTAAAATTTTCAAAATAAAAACCTATTTGGAAAGTAATAGTTGTGCGCTTAAGGATACTTTAAGTATGATGATGGGATAGAGATTAAATTTTGAATTGTTGGAGTTTGACCAATGAAGTGATCTGTCTCCTAAGTTCTTGCATTCAATGGGTTAAGAGGAAGTTTGGATATCATATTTATTCAAATCACGAAGATATGTTAAATTTACTTTCTCGGGATATACTAGAATTTTTGATTGTTAGTATGTGAATCATTGATAGATGTTGAGAATTGAGTCTGGAGAATCATATCCACCTTAAAAGATGAAAAATCGGTTTAAAAATAAGAGATCTATAAAAAAGTCATGAATGAGGAAAAAAATGCAAAAGTCTTTAAAGAGAATGAAAATGTCTCTGAAAAGAATGTAAATGTTTGAAAAAGAATGAATAAGAGTGACTGTCGATATAAAATCAAAAACTGGAAAAAGAAGAAAAAGGAGATATATTTGGAATCAACACTTGAGTTCTCGATTAATCTTGATTTGATGAGCATGGCTAACATTATGAACTGATAGTATGTTCATAGGAAGTAAGTTGATAGTCACCTAGCACATTGGAAAAAACTTGATGTGTAAACTTATAATTTTTAGTGATTGATAAATAACCTATTTGATTGATTTCTTATGTGATTCGGATCTAGGTTTTTAAAATCTCACTTTCTGATCTTGACTCTACTCATTCATACTTGATTACACGAAAGATTATTTTTTGAAAAAAGGTTTTGAACTTTGAGGATGAAAGATTAGTTCAAGCATGTTTTGCTAGGGACTAGCAAAATGTTGGTTGGGGAGTGTGTTGAGTGTCAAATATTGCATATTTTACTCCATTTATATCTTGGTTTTACAAACATGATAAGACTAAATGATATATTTTATACACGTTTGCATTGTAAGGTGAGTTTAAGAGCTTAGATTGAAAAGAATGATAAAAGCAGAGATTTAATGCTTAAAGAACACCAAGGCAAAGAACGGATCTTTGAAAACCAAGATTTGATGTTTAAAGAACACTAAGGCAAAGAACGGATCCAAGAAAATCAGGTGGAGAAGGAAGTCAAAAGAACAAAGTGCTGAAATTTACTTCATTATCTGTGTCATCAACCAAGTTCGATGACATCGAATTTTTACATGAAAATCAAGTTAGTTGCTAGACATATTGGATGCAATTCTCGATGAATCGAAGTCATGTTCGGTAACTCGAAGAGATGATCGATGACATCGAAATCTGTTCGATGGCATCGAATTTATGGAAGAATTTGAAGCAACTCGTTGGATTGTTTTAGACATTGTTTCGAATACTTGAAGACTGATCGATGACATCAAAGTCCTATTCCATAACATCGAAGGTGTGCTCGATGATAAGAAAAGTTACGCAGTGTGGAAAAGTTACACAATGCGTAAAGGCGCGACTTTCAAAATTCAACTTAAGTTTGATGACATCGAATGTTGTTCGATGTCATTGAACACATTATGCAGAGTTACACAGACTGCGTAAATTGAGGCAGTTTCGCTATCTTACGTGAACTAGGCTATAAATAAGGGTTTTCTACGGACTTTTTGGGATACCTAGGGTTTTGAGGAGCAGAGCAAAGGGGTGGAGCCATCATCCAAGAGTTTCTTCTTCTTTTCTTCCTAGTTTTTAATGCTTTCTTTTAGGGTTTTGATTCTAATCATGTCTATGGTTGGCTAAACCTCTTAGCTAGAGTTAAGAGGTGAAGCTTGCAGTGTGTAGGGATGTTGTTCTTGTTTTTGTTGAACTTCTTTGATTCTAATTTGATATTTAAGGAATACTTTCAGTTTTTAATGGTTTGTTGTGACTCAAATTACAATAGTTCTACAATAGCTCTAATTATCTTTTTTGTCTTATTTCGAGATTGTGGGATTAGTAAATCCCGTTGTCAGTCATTGTCTCAAGGGCATGGTTTGGTGATGGAATCCCTTCCAAATGTCACAATTCTCCTTTATTGAGAATTAGGTCAATGAAAGTTTAGATTTGATTCTATTGATATGTCTTCCAATTGGATAAGATAGGACTCTAATTCTAAATATGTTCCTTGAATCAAATAAGAAAATATCCTGATAGCTGCAAGTGGATCCTTGGAACTCTAGTTCCCTTTAGATTATTAAAATCCCTTTCACAATTACTTCCTTTATTTCCAAATTTCTAACTTAAATCTTTCTCTAGTTTTAATTATAGTTATCTTTAGAATACACACAAGATTAGTCCCAGTGGATTTGACCTCGGTCTTATCAAGATTATTACTACATCGCGACCCTACACTTGGGGTTATGAACAAATTTTTAGCGCTGTTGCCGAGGACTAACGGTTGCATTTTTCTGAGATTGATTAGTTTTGGAATTAGGTTATGTAACACCTTGAAAATTGGGGGTCGTGTAGGAACTGACTCCCGAGTTCCAGACCATCACTTATGCAACAAATATGCTTATGTTTCAATGTTGGTTGAGTTAGTGCATTCACATGAGTAAGATTATACCAAAACTGCAATTCATACTCCAGATCCAGTGATAAAACGCAAACGGAAGACTGAAAGATATATATATCACTGTATGAAAACAAAATAATCTCAAACTGTCTCCAAAGTATGAATACACCTCTGAGTCACATATACATAAATCAAACTAAAATAAAATGTCATATAATTGTCCAACTAGCAAGTCCCACCGATCCAGGCCACCTACGCAAAGCCGTCAGCGAATTGCATATACGAGAACTCGTCCTGGTCCTCGTAGAAGTCTGGCTCTATGTCCTGTATCACCTCGTCACCTGCATCTAAGACAGAGTCTGGTAGGTGTTGTAAACACCGTTCCGTAACGTGGGAGTGAGTGATCAACTCAGTGGAATCATAGAGCAAAGATTAGCATGTTATCAAATCAATCATGCGATAATAGTAATGCAAGCAATCAAACATTCCTAGATACTGTTGTTAATGCAAGCATGAAATGATATGATGGATGCCCTCACCGATATACTCCCTCATGCGGCACCATCTTACGCCCGTGGCATGCTTGCTTTCCTCAGTGTTCCACATCTTCCAGGCACATGCAGTGGGATATGGATAATGATTACCGAGTTGTTATTAGTCCATTCATACAATAGTATTGGGAAACTAAGGTACCTTCCTTATATCAATCCCAACACAGATCCTGTCTAGGGTCATCACTCCTAGTAATCTCATACGATGTTATATTTGTAGGTCGCTGCAAGGGCTGCTAGGGCTGTTACTCGCACTCGTTGCATCGCTCCCCCATCACCTTATCAATATAGGCCTAATGTACTCTTGTCGCTACGGAAGGGTCGTCGCCTCCCGTAGACTAAGAATACGCTCGAGGTCACTACAAAGGGCTCGTCACCAATCAGAGTAGGCCGACAGCTCGAATGTAGTGTCCCATACCACCACAATCGGCTCACGAGTCAAATGTGCTCACTGGTCACTACGGGGAGTTTTGTGGCCCCAACGTAGGCCGACAGCTTGACCACGGTGTCCCATACCACCATGCCCGGCTCATGAGTCTTTATGGATCAAGGTACCATGGTTAACAGAGTTTTCAATGGTAAGTTCAGTACCCTAGGTTCAAGCCATTATGACTCATATAAGGTGAACATACAATGGCCAGTCGGGTTACTTGACGGGCTTGACTAGTACGATCGCATCTCAAGCTGAGTGACATGAAGTGCATAAAACACTTCGTGTGGCCTAACCACTTCCGCCAACTCAAAACATGGCTCGCGTTCATCGACGCGTCCTTTGTGGCAAATAGAAGCCAACCACGAATTTAATCCGTTACCGACTACCTGGATTAACGTATAGCCCCAAGCATTTGTAATACAAGCATCAGTCATCATATGAGAGTAACAGAAATGAATATAAACAATACAAGCATGTTGATACATGTTATAACATACAACGTAAGCAAATCAACCAACACATGCATTCCATATATATAATGAAATCAATACATATAGCCAACATGGTGAAAATCAAATACATCAGCATATTAATTAAGAATTCAATCTCAAAACTAATTCACAACACCATTTACTCAATACATACTAATACAAACATTTATACAAACACTTAGTCTACACACTTTAGTCTACATAGCGTATGTCGACCCAAAGTGCGCATTAGGGAAAATCTCTTCGCTAAACAGATCATGCACGCATTTCTAATATCATAACATGAAAAATATCCATGGAAATCATTTAAGAAAAATATGGACGTGTTCTGTATTTCCTACAAATACCTAAAATGCCTCAACGGCGTTATGGCGACCTAATGCATAAGATACATAAGCTACTTCGCTACTTGTATCAAAAGAGTCCTTAAAACAGCTATAGGTTAGGGTTTTCTTACCTAGAAGTGAGTTGAAATCACCGAAAAAGTGATTTGAAGGCGGTGCTTTGATACGTACAAAAGCTGGAGCAAACAGCAGGAAATTCTCTCACAAATTCTCTCACTAACTCTCTCTTTCTCTCTCACCACTTTCTAGGGTTTCTTGCAAAATCGGATGGGAGAGATATGAGAGGGTTTAAAGCCCTTATATAGGCTAAAACCTCACCTAAATAGACTTGGGACAAGGGTATACTTGGGTTATAACCAAATCGGGTCTTTTCCAATCCAAAAGAGTGTTTCGGGAGGTCCCCTGGCCGAATGCGGTCGGACTTAAGCTCATGGATACCGGATGTTGATCACATCAAGTTTTCAGTCCGGTAGAGTTCCCAGATCGCACGTGGCGGTCCAGTTTCAGTTCAGCGGTCATGGAGACTCGATCGAGGATTTCAAGTACACTGACCTGAGTGAGAAATGTTTCCTGATCCGAGGGTGTATTTGGGTCAGATTCCGACAGTCTGAACACTTATACTTAACCCACAAACGAAACGTGCCAGATTCATTTAAATTTTTATGAATTCCACTCTTTCTCACACTCCCTGCTCCAGGCTCAATGAAATAGCCTCATAACATCAGTTGGGCTTGATTTTCGAAATGATTGTCAAGTCCAGCTAAGTGGTCATGACGGTCTAATATTGTAGATATCGGACTTTCGATGTGCGGTCTAAATCTAATACGAAATTTCAAAGGGTTCTTGAGAGCAAACAGGTTTAGAGTTTGATCCTAGGTTTCAGGGTATTGTAGCGTCATTGGTTCTACAAGTTTTGGGTCTTGCAGAACATATTTAAAGCGATTAGGGACAATTTCACAGCTAATCTAACGTAGCACTAGTTAACTTACGCTTAATTTCTAAAGAAATTAATCCTACGTGATTTCTGATCAAGTTGGTACTCGGGTCTTTATACAGATTTTTCCGAGGCGTTATAGGTTAAGATTTGGATTTATTTACTTTTTATTTTTAGGTTAGAATTTTCTTGATTTATTTTTAGAAACTAACTTATTTTTCTGTTTTGTAGGATCTTAACATAGAAATTTCCAATATGGTAATCTCTTTCTTATTTGTCTTAGGGTTCCTTCTTTTTAGGGTTGGGTTAGATTCTGAAATTGAGTGCCGAGAGTGTTTCATGCTCAACGTCTCTTAGGTGAAGGAGGATTAGTTGAAGGATTGCCTATCCATCATAGGATTAGACACCACTCGAGTTCCTTAGAGTTAACTGAAGTTATGGCTGTAAATTAACCTACAAATCTTCTAAATCCACCTCAATCTCTGGTTGAAGATATCTAGGATGAAAATGAGGTGCATCAAGCACCCCCTCCTCATACTTTACAAGATTATCAACAACTAGCGGGGGTGAGCATACCATCATGCATGGATTTTTTGAAAAACACAGGAAACATAAATATCAAGCCAGGGGTGATCTAACTCCTTCTAAAATTCCATGAACCTGAATATGAAAATCCATATTTAAACTTGAAAGAGTCTGATGAGATCATAGCCACTTTATATTTTCTTAACGTGTCTGAGGACACGATTAGGTTGAAACTCTTTCCCTTTTCTCTAAAAGAGAAACCTAAGACGTGGTTGCACTCACTACATCCACGATCATGAAGAAATTCTTCCCATACCATAAGACGAACACCCTCAGAAAGTCAATCATGAACTTCCCCAAAAAGAGAACGAAACATTCTTCCAATGTTGGGAGCAGTTCAAGGATCTAGTCATTTAATGCCCACAACACGATTTTGAAACGTGACGCATTGTGGTGCGTCACAAACTTCTTCTATGATGGACTAACATTGTAACAACTTGTGCTTAATCGTAATTTTAAATCAAAATCAAGTAGCTAACATCTTTATGAAAAAATGGTGAAGACCGCTTGAGTTGAAGTAGGAATATGTCAATATGTCCTAGAGGGGGGTGAATAGGACTTTTTAAAGATTTATAAGTTAGATTTCAATCTTATCACACTAATCCTATCACAGAGTACATATTAAGATTACTTAAAAATTAACTCTACTGGCTTCCAAGCCTGATAGAGGATTCAATCACAAACTACTTGTAAGATAAACAACTTTATGAATCAGATTGTGATGGATATGACTGTGTGTACACAAGATGTGATTTCAGATAATCATATATAAAGGCATTTAAAGCAATCACATAAATGAAAGACAATATCAATCTCAAACACAGTCATTTTATAGTGGTTCGACTACTTGTCTACTCCACTACCGGCTTCCACACTCAACCCTTGAGTGACCGGATTTCACTAAGGAGGTTTCCCATGGTTTATCTCAAACCTAAGGTTTTAAATCAGGTTCACCTTCAACCTTTACAGAGGTTTCTACTCGGTTCACCTCAAACCCTGGAGTTTTACTGGCGTACTCCTAACCAGAAGTAGTTTATGCCCACACAGGCAAGGGTCCACACAACGCACCCTAAGGTTTCTACTCGGTTCACCTCTAACCCTAGAGTTTTGCTGGCGTACTCCTAACTAGATGTTTATGCTCTCCACAGAGCAAGGGTCCACACAACACACCCCGCACGTACACTCCCGTCGGAGGCCTCCTTCGAGGACTTCAAATGGTGATCAACACTCAAAACTCAATCCTAAAAAGGAATGATTGTAAGTGTCCTCTGGACTCTTAGTACTTACAGATAAGTTGATGAGTCCCTTTTAGCACAGTGATGAAGATCTCCTTCTTGTTGATGAAGAGTCTTCAGCTCCCTTGATCCGCAACACAAAGATGTATCTATACTAGGCTTTAGGTTGGGTCAAGGTTATGATGGAATACCATTCTCTAAAGATTTTCCTATAAGGAAGATAGAGTGGTTCCCATCATCTATGCATTCAAGGCATCCCAGCTTAATGATATGTCATTAAGGTAGTAGCTGAAGGATCCTTGAATGTGGAAGTTCATTCTCCAATCCACTCTATGAGATATTAATGATGAGGGTGAATTGGAGGATGAACTTCCTGAGAGAAAGGGCTTAGGTAAATGATAGGAAGGTTAGAACTCTCAAAATCACTCTCTTCTTTCTCTACCAGCAATGAAGACTACTCTCTCTATTTATAGGCAAAAGGTTCCAACGGATATAAACGGTCATATTTATGATAGAGTTCGATATCATCGATCAGTCGTCGATATGATCGAGCATATACTCTCGATTGTATCGGCCGACCTCTCGATGATACAAACTCAATTGTCATTTCGCTTTTGAAAACCTTCCGCCGACTGGTCGATGAGATCGAGACACACATCGATCTTATCGAATTTCGAACTCCGATTCCATCGAGTGATGGTTCGATCTATCGACAATTGAAAAATAAGAGAGAAGCCTTGAAAAATTTCAGGATTATAGATATGATCGGGGAAATAGTCGATGTCATCGAAATTTGTACATCGATCATATCGGATACCTTATCGATGAGATCGATAAATCGTATAGATTTACATGTAAGCTTGCTGGACAATTTATGTCCTGACTCGATCCAATCGACAAAGTCTCGATATGATCGATATAAGAATATCGATTAATCGACTGGCACCCCAATCAACATTAAAAGCAACCTGAAATTCTTGCTGGAGAGAACATGCTCCCTCAATCGATATGATCGACTGACGCCCGATATGATCGATATTTGAGTTCAGATTGTATCGGACAGTCATCGATATATCGAAGCATTTGTTAGTTTTCTTTAGAAAAACAGGGGCGCCAGGAAGCAGTCTATCGATATTATCGATCCACTTCAGATATGATCGATATTCGAATATCGATGATATCGACTACCGAGTCGATATATCAATAAATCGTCCAGATGTTTGTTTGATTGCTGGACGCTTTTTGTCCTCACTCGATTGTATCGATTGAGATCTCGAGGACATCGACAGAGCTAGTCGATCATATTGAAGGGATAATCGATATAATCGACAGTGTAAGAAAAGCTTTAAAGATTTTCCTTTTTGATAACAAGTTTTCTTCCATAAAAACCCTAAGATGTTCTAGTTCTTTTTAAGGGTTTAATCACCTGGTGTTTTGGGACATGGGATGTGAGGCTATGATTTACCTATGGTGAGCTTCCACACATCCAGTTGAGGCAAACGCTTGACTTGATCTTCCTGTTAGGCGCTGTTGTCCGACTGACTCAACTAACAACGTAATTGACAAACCAGGGCACGTAGTAGGTACACTTTCACTTTAGACGTTAAACAGTTAGTTCAACCCACCAAACAACGTAAATTTAACAAATCCTTTGCTAAAAATGCTTAAATAGACCCTTCAAAGGGATCTGACATAGTGGATTTCTCGGATCATCATGTGGGCCCCACTTTTGATCCATGCTTGTGCACGGATCCATGTACACCCACTGTATGTAGGACCAGGTATGGGGTCAAATGAGGTCTGACTCGATAAAGAACCGAAAAAGAGAAATTTCTCCCACTTTTTCCCGCCACATGTGTATTTAAACGAAGCTGTTCGTTCGGGCCCACCATCAAGGACCATCGAAGCCATCACATTAAATCTGAATCGTCCATCATGTTCAGCACAGGCCACCGTCCAGAAACATGGTGGAAGTTACAAGTGATGAACACGTCTATAACCACAAATCAAGGACGAATTTGGTGTTGTACAATGAAGCCTTGGTGGAGAGAAGGAATCCACGTCACGTCGCCACACTGGCAAATCCAGCTGTTCGAAGTCATCAAAAATCATCCATGCATGCAATGGAGTCCTCGTCACGCAAGCCAAATCTAGAAATATCTCTGCCTATAGCTGAGAGTGGAAGGAATCTTTCCATTTAGGGCGTGTTTGGCCGGACCGATCCCATGGGATTAGGAGGAATGTGATTAGTTTTAAGGTAATGATGGTGGTGTCAGTGGATGGTCGGACATCCCATGGGATCCTTATATCTTGGGACCTACAATGTCTGCCTGTTTGGAAACTGAATTGCATCCTGGGACGAGTAAAGTGAACCCGTTTGGGTGCACGTAGGATTGGATTAAACCCATTCACGCACTCCACCCTGCCCTCCACCATGATGTACATCTTTCATCCATTCCGTTCATCCATTTTCAAATATCATTTTAGGGTTAGATATAAAAAATGATAGGGATATAAATCTTAGGAATGGGTGAACGAATATTCACCATTAAAATCCTTCTAAAGCCCACTGTACTGTTTATTTGACATCCATTCTGTTGATTTGGTCATAAAGACCCAGATGAAGGGAAAAATCAAATATCAGCTTGATCTAAAACTTTTATGGCCCCTAAAACATTTTTGGGGGTCAAAATTCATTCAACACTATTTCCTGTAATGTGGTTTACTTGAGATTGGTATTTACTTCATTTTTTTCCCTTAACATAAAATGATAAAAAAAAATAGATGGACGACATGGATGAAACACATACATCATAGTGGGGCCCACAGAGCATCGACAATAGCCAATCCGTTTCCCAAGTCATCCCATGCGGAACCACTTTGTCAGTCAATGGACTGTACGGATTTGACTGGTCCAAAACATGCTTGGCTACCCCTCTCAAACTAGCCTCCCTAGCTGGGATGAGATAATTTCTAGAAACCTCTCATGAATGATCCTAGACATCGAGCTTAGGGCTGCTCGAAATTCTCATAGTGAACCAAGATTTTGGTGAGTCGCCGCTATAGTGTAAACCGTCTCAACTCTAAAAGAGACATTGTGTTTAACGGCTCCTATGCACCATTGAATGGGACCCACAAACCTCCTGGACGCCATCTGAACCATCTAAATGTCCCAGATCGTTGCAGCGTCCTGCCAGCATGAAAATACCATGGCTAAGGATCCATCTTCCCTGATCTGATAGGAGAATCACATTTCGAAGAGGTGATCCTTGCACTGATCCAAGTCGTCCAACGTGCGGCCCACCTCACCAAAAACACATTCAGAATAAACATTTCGGCTGATGTAACTATTAGTTAAAGAAAGAAAACCCTACGAAGAAACTCTTGATTCTTCTGTCACTAACCACATAACTAATCTCATGATTAGTTTAGAAGTGTCTAGAAGTGGATCAGAGCGCTTAGATACCTTGATTGTTAGGGAAACATTCTGAAAATAGAAAGAAAAGAAAATAATAGAAAGAGGGAAAGAGATAGGGAGAGAGAGAGAGAGAGAGAGAGAGAGAGAGAGAGAGAGAGAGAGAGAGAGAGAAGCTGCTAGAACGAGTTGCTGGCTACTGCTGTAACTCGACTCGGTCACCACAAAAGCGGGTTAGAGTCGGATTCTGACCCATTCTACCATCAGAAAAGAAGGGAATGTAGGAGAAGGGAAGAAGAAGCTTGCTACAAAATACTGCTGATGAACTTGCCCGCACCAGCTGAGTCATCTCCGCGTTGACTTGCCATCCCCATCCTCGCCTATTGGTAATCCACCATGGCTACACCATCATTTTTAATATCATTTAAATGTTAATATCTGATCGGGTCACTAATTGGCAATTCGGTTCGATAAATCGGTCGAACCTCTATACAGACCTCCAACTGTGAGCTACTCTGTTGAACGGAATGTAGGAGAAGGGAAGAAGAAGCTTGCTACAAAATACTGCTGATGAACTCGCCCGCACCAGCTGAGTCATCTCCGCGTTGACTTATCATCCCCATCCTCGCCTATTGGTAATCCACCATGGCTACACCTTCATTTTTAATATCATTTAAACGTTAATATCTGACTGGGTCACTAATTGGCAATTCGGTTCAATAAATCGGTCGAACCTCTATACAGACCTCCAACTGTGAGCTACTCTGTTGAACGCTGACCCATCAGCAGCTGCTGTTCCACTAAAGCTGCACCTGGACCAAGCCAGATCGACTTAAAATCCCTCCGGTTCGTTCAACCCGACTCGAGTTTTCAAAACTCTAGGCGATCAGAGTTCGTCAACTGAGTCACGTTCGTGAGATTAGCTCTGTCAAGCTCGTCGTGAGTCATACTCCAATCTCCTCCATGCCACCAGTTAGAGCCGATCTCAGTCCAGGTATTACCATTAAACCCCATTCCTTTCAACCAATCTTACACCCAACTCGTTAGAGAATCGCCTCGGTAAATACCCCACTGAGTTTGGATTCATCCTATTTCCAGACCAGCTACCGTGAGTAACTCGGCCAAGCACTGAGTCGTAGAGAATCTGATTAGCTCAGACCTGGGATAATTTTTCTTTGATCTCCCCTACACTACCAGATAAAGCCAACTCTCTGCCCAGGTATCACGATCAAACTCGATCCATTTGATTAGTTGTACATTCAACTCTGGGTGAGTAGACTCAATAGATATCTAAGTGAGTCAGACTCATTTTATCTCTAAGGGCTAATGTCTGGAACCATCTAAGAAGAGCTCTAAGAGCGTCACCAGATTCATAGGCTAAATGAACCCAAGGAAGACCACAAGTATTTCTCTCATCCAAACTAGGAATTAAACCGATTTGACTCAGTGATAACTTGTTAGAATGGTACATCTACGAGGTATCAACGGCTTCCTACCTTGAAAGATATGCTTACTTTCAACTGAGTTGGAACCAAGTAAGTTTCCAACAAGACCCATGCAAGAAAACAGTCCATACATAATATAGAAATAACATTTTAATGTATTCTTACTCTGATTTTAGGACTTTTTAACTCACCTCATAAGGACAGCCAAATCAGGGATAACACTCACCCAAGGTGAGGAACATTCCCAATTACTTCTTTCAATCACTAATTTCCATGTTAGCTTAAATCTCAAATGTAGAGAATTTTAGGGAATCATAAGTAATAATTTTATTCCTCTTATTCCTAGTTGTGTTGATTTTCATGTAGTAACTCTTTTAATCCCTATTTCTCAAATTCTATATTCATTAACCATGTGTTTGAAGTATTGTCTTATAATTTCCATGCCACATTTATGATTGTTTGCCTATAGGTACACCTCTACTAGATATGACAAGAAATGGAAATTTTCATACTAATTTATGTATAAATTGTATAGTGAAGAATTACCATCATTGTTTTCTATATTCTCTAATTTCTAATTTAGTTGACTCTAATATGTGGGTAGATCTTAGAATATGGTGAATAGGAATTAGTTTCTAAGTAGTGTACAAAGTAATGCTTGGCATCCTATCTTTCATAATGATTACTAATTAACCATGAAACTAAAATTACTCTTGTCATCTCTACATTATGGATATATTTCTAATGACATGATTTGAGCCTTACAAATCTCATTTCATTATACATTATGAGTTGTATATAGGATGTACATGGGATGTCTCTTTTAAGGAATATAGAAGGGGCTCTTAAATAATTTAAATGATATGATTCCACTTGAAAATTTACATGACACTTGGTGAGCCCTCCTTTGAGTTTAAAGAAATTATAACAATCCATATTGAATTCATGGATGGATGCTTAATCTTTTATTAAGAACCTTATGACATAATCACATCCACATTTTGAAAAGCATTCTTGTCCAATCGAAGAAATGTACATAGATGTCATGGTGCATAACATCCACGCATGACATGTAAGCTTTACCAAGTGTTCATCACAAGTCACATCCTGTTGGGTTTGCTAAAGGTTCTATTACCTAAGTTTGACCATTAAGATATGTACATTTGCACCACTATGGGTCGCTCACCCTTTACATGAGGCTTTTTTGGGTTTAGAACCTCCTCGGGTGTATCCTGAGTATTTTTTCAGGAGGTTAGATATCCTTGGGTGCACTCACCCACATGGTCTTTTCCAGGTAGTCTATCTATCGCGGGTGACCTTTTTTTTTTTGACAGTTGGATGTGCATCCCCAGATATGTGACTTGAGCATATATTCATACATCCATGCATATGTATATATGATATTACTGTCTTATGAAATGGATATGCTGGTTTAATCTACATTGAAATGATTTGATACGCTTGAATCTTTGAGGGAAATTTCCATTGAGTTTTCACTCATCCAATCGTGAAGTTGCACCAAATAGATGCAGGTTTGATGACAGGTAGAGACCCCTATGACGGGACCCCAGGGACAGCTGAGGAGTTCGGCGAGGAGGACTGTTATGCTGATGTAGTTGAGTCGTTGGAGCTCAATTGATATCTTAGGATTTTACTTGCTTTTGTATTTTAGACTTTATATCTTACTTACATTTTGAGGATTGTAATAAAAATCCTTGCTGAGGGATTCCATTTTTATTTCTTATCCTTCCTTCACGTATGTTGAGCTCTTTTTATTTCATTTTTATTAGTTTATATAATAGTCACCTTTCTTAATGTTATGAGAATTGTTACTAAGTAAGTGTATGTTAGTTCATTTTATAAAGTAACCCTCGGGTTCTTGTACTCGAGCGATCATCCTCAGGTTATGAGGACCAGGGTGTTACACACATCTTCCATGCGCCAATTGGTCGAGACAATTTACAATGGGGAATTCATGAACAAAAATGTCGATGATGTATGAGACTATTTTGATAAACTTGCTGAAAACGCACAATCATGGGACATCTCCCCAAAACCTAGTACCACGTCTAAGCCTACTCAATCAAAGGATAAGAGCGAAATATATCTTCTGAAAGAAGATGATGATATAAATACTAAAGTGACTAATCTCACAAGAAAACTTGAGGCCATGAAACTTAAAAAGGATAAGGCTAAGGAAACGGTTTGTGGTATTTGTACTTGCAATATTCATACAACTGAAAATTATCCAACAATACTTTCTTTTCAAGAAATTCTGAATGCGCAATCAAATACCATAAACAATTACCAGAGGCCTTTCAAAGGACCCACCTCTAATACTTACAATCCTAGTTGGAGAAATCATCCAAACTTCAGTTGGAGGAATGAATAAATTGTTACTCCACAAGGATTCCCTAATCAATTTCTAAATCAATGGAAACCTCAAGAGGATCTGGTCCTAAAGCATCTTCAAAATTAAAAGCTTTTCAATCAGGGTATGCTATAAGCCTTTCAAGATCTTACGAAAGCCATACAAGGGCTTGAGATAAAAAATGCGATTGGGAAAAAAGGAAGCTTTCCAGCTCAACCCCTTCCCAATCCAAAACAACAATATGAAGTCCGTGACCCGAGCTCTTCAAATCAAATGGCGCAAGCTAAGTCTATGACCACTTTTAGGAGTGGAAAAAAATTAACAAAAGTATTCCGGTAAGGGCTAAAAAGTCTAAGGACCCGAAAGATGATAACAATAATAGATCTAACACTACTCCATAAGATTTAGAACTAGAATCTCAAGGTAAGACGATTGCTCCATTTCCCCAACGGTTGATTACACCAATACCTCTCTCTAACTCTTAGGACATTCTAGAGGTGCTGGAACAAGTGAAAGTTAACATTTCTCTACTGGATGCCGTTAAACAAATGCCTTCGTATGCTAAAATTTTGAAAGACTTATGTACGACCAAAAGACAATAAAATATTCAAAAGAAAATCTTCTTGACATAAAAAATGAGTGTTATCCTAAAGCGAGATGTGCTAGAAAAGTACAAAGGTCCTGGTAGCCCAATCATCACTTGTGTAATTAGGAACTACCGGATTTAGCATGCACTGCTTGACAAAAGAGTGAGTGTAAATCTGATTCTTTATTAGGTCTACAAACAACTGAGTCTAAGTGAATTAAAACCCACCTGGACCACATTACAACTTGTCAATCGCTCAGTTCGTGTACCGAGAGGAATAGTTGAGGATGTGTTGACAAATTCTACTACCTAGTAGATTTTATTATCTTGGATAATCAACCCATCGTGGACATGAGCACTTAAATTCTAGTCATTCTTGGTCACCCATTCCTTACCATATCAAATGCAATAATTAATTTTAGGAATGGAGTCATGAATTTATCTTTTGTAAATATAACTTTGGAGCTCAATATCTTTTTCAATATGAGAAAACAGGCAGATAATGATGAATGACTCTTTTATGGAAGATAGAATTTTTCTGACCTTATCCTTTGACCCTTTAGAGATGTGCTTGGCATGCTCCCCCAATTTGGATGATGATATGATTAGGGAGATGGATGTCATGCTTGATACTGTGCCAGTACTTGAAGTTAATCAGTAGAGGCCACAATTTGAAGAATTGCCCCAAACTAATGTAGTGCCTTTACTGTCTAACTTCAAAGCACCGAAGCTTAACTTAAAACCTTTACCCTTTGATTTGAAATATGTCTATTTAGGTCAAGATGAGATGTACCTGATGGTGATTTCTTCCCACCTTGAGCAAGAATAGGAGAGTATTCTTATCTCTACTCTCATTGAATATAAAGGAGCCCTTAGATGGTCGATTGCGGACCTCAAAGGAATTGACCCTTTGATTTGTACTCACCACATTTATCTAGAGGATAATGCGAAAACCTCCTGACAACCACAACGTAGATTAAATCAAAACATGAAGGAAGTGGTTAAGGCTAAGGTACTTAAACTATTGGATGTGGATATAATATACCTTATATCCGATAGTCAATGGATGAGTTCAGCTCAAGTGGTTCCTAAGAAGTCTGAAATCAACATAGTAGCCAATGCCAACAATGAACTCATGCCAACTAGAGTTACTACTAGTTAGAGAATGTGCATTGACTAAAGAAAACTGAATACTGACATGAGAAAGGATCATTTTCCTTTGCCCTTCATTGATCAAATTTTGAAAAGGCTAATTGGTCACTCGTACTATTGCTTCCTTTATGGGTATTCGAGATATAACTAGATAGAGATAGCTTAAAGATCAAGAAAAGACCACATTCATGTCCCTTTAGCACCTCTGCTTACTAAAGGATGCCATTTAGATTGTGTAATGCCCCTGCCACTTTTCAGCGATGCATGATGAGTATTTTTTCTGACATAGTGGGGCAATATCTAGAGATCTTCATGGATGACTTCTCTGTCTTTGGTTCATCCTTTAGTGATTGTTTGGAGAATCTTACATGTGTGCTGAAGCGATATGAGGAAAATAATTTGGTACTAAATTGGGAGAGGTGTTATTTCATGGTTCGTAAGGAAATTATTTTTGGACATCATCTTGTCGAAGGGAATTAGGGTCGACAAGGCTAAAATTGACCTTATCTCTAACCTACCTCGACCTAAGAACATACATGATGTACGATCCTTTTTAGGACATGTAGGATTTTACAGGAGATTCATAAAGGACTTTAGTCACCTCTCTTATTCTTTATGAAATCTACTTCAAAAGGATGTACTATACGAGTGAATCGAGCAATGCCAAGAAGCTTTCTCTAAGCTCAAGGGCATGTTAACTACCGCACCTATCATGCAGCCACCTAATTGGAGAGTTCTTTTGAAATTATGTGTGATGCATCTAACTATGCTATTAGGGCAGTGTTAAGCTAGAGAAAAGAAAAGAAGCCCTATGTTATTTATTATGCAAGTAGAACTTTAAATCTTATCCAAGTGAATTACTCTACTACGAAAAAGGAATTCTTAAATCTAAGATCATCATCTATATTGATCATGTGATACTCAAGTACCTTCTTTCTAAGAATGATGTTAAGCCCCACTTGATAAGATGGATCCTTCAGCTCAAGGAATTTGATTTAGAAATACAAGATAAAAAGGGAGTAGAAAACGTAGTGGCTGACCATCTTTTCAGACTTGATCTCTCTAATTCCACCGAGACAACACCTATAAATGATACATTCCCTAATGAATAACTATTTAAACTCTCCCACTTACCTTGGTTCGTTGATATTGCTAATTATCTTACTATAAGTTTCACACCAACACATTGGACTGCTCAAGATAAAAAGAAATTCTTCACTGAAGTACGCAAGTTTATTTGGGTTGTTTCGTATTTGTTTAAATATTTCCCAGACCAAATTCTGAGGAGATTTGTGCCAGACAATGAACACCACAGTGTCATCTCCTTCTGTCACTCTCAGGCCTGTGGTGTTAAAAAGACCATGACCAAAATTCTACAGTGCGGCTTTTACTAGCCCACTGTGTCTAAGGACACTTATGAGTTTTGCAAAGTGTGTAAGCGTTGTGAAAAGTTGGGAGCATTATCCCAAGGAAATATGACGTCTCTAAATCTCATTCTTATCATTTGAGCATTTGATTGTTGGGGCATCGATTTCATAGGACCATTCCCCCAATCCTTTGTGAATTTATATATTTTGCAAGCAGTAGACTATGTCACTAAATGGGTCGAAGCGATCCCGTGCTGGAACAATGACCATCGGACGGTTATTAGATTCTTAAAAGAAAACATCCTTTCCCATTTGGAATGCCTCGAGCTATCATTAGTGATGGAGGTTCACATTTTTGCAATGGGCCATTTTAGAACTTAATGAAGAAATGTGGCATCTCTTATAAGGTGAGCACTCCATACCATCCACAGACAAGTGGGCAAGCTGAGATTTTTAATAAGAAAATTAAACACATTCTAGAGAAAATGATTATCCCTAACCGTAAGGATTGGTCAATTTGATTGACTAATGCTTTATGGGCTTACCGTACAATCTTTAAGACCCCCATTGAAATGTCTCCCTTTAGACTCGTTTATGGGAAAGCTTGTCACTTGCCTATAGAATTGGAACATAGAGCTTACTGGGCTATTAAAAATTTAAATTTCGATTTAGATAACGCTGGCTCGCTATGCAAACTTCAGTTAAATGAACTCAAAGAAATCCGGAATAATGCATATGAGAACTCGAGAATTTACATGGATAGGATGGTGTTCCATGACAAGAAATCCTTTGAAAATCATTCTTGAATGGTTAAAAAGTCCTTTGTATAATTTTTAGTTACATCTTTTTCCAGATAAACTCCGATCTCGTTGTACCGGCCATTTAATTATTACTAATGTCTATCCTCATGTGGCTGTCGAGATAAAGAATCCAACAAATGGTAATGCTTTCAAAGCAAACGGACATCGGTTAAAGTTATTTGTTGATAAATTTGATTCAGAGGACATATCCATGCCTCTGACTGATCTTGTTTACTAGGATTGACCTCCTAGTCTGATGGAGGTGTAGTTAGGTTTATTGCTTTCATAGGATTTAGTACTAGGGTAGTTTGTTTCCAATCTGTTTATTTATTTGTTTTTTTTTGCTAACCTATTTCATGCTGAGATTTGTGAAAAAACTTCAAATTTCCTTTCTTCATTTTGGTCAAAAATGTGGAAAATTTTGAATTTTTCAAAATAAAAACCTATTTGCAAAGCAATAGTTGTGCGCTTAAGGATACTTTGAGTATGATGATGAGACAAAGATTGAATTTTGAATTGTTGGAGTTTGACCAACTAAGTAATCTATCTCCTAAGTTCTTGTACTCAATAGACTAAGAGGAAGTTTATATATCATGTTGATTCAAATCACATGATATATGTTAAATTTGCTTTCATGGGATATGCTAAAATTTCTGGTTGTTAGTATATGAATCATTGATAGATGTTGAGAATTGAGTCTGGAGAATTTTATCCACCCTAAAGGATGAAAAATCAATTAAAAAACAAGAGATCCATAAAAAGTTCATGAATGACGAAAAAGAATGAAAAAGTCTTTAAAGAGAATGAAAATGTCTTTGGAAAGAATGTAAAAGTTTTAAGACCCTAAGATCCAAAAAAAAAAAAGTGGAGAAGGAAGGAAGTCGAAAGAATAAAGTGCTAAAATTCACTTCATTATCTGTGTCAGTGACCATAGTTCAATGACATTGAAGCCATCGTTCGATGACATCGAATTTTTACATGAAAATTCTCGATTAATCGAAATCATGTTCGATGAATCAAAGAGATGATCGATGACATCGAATCTATGGAATAATTTGAAGCAACTCGCTGGATTGTTTTAGACACTTTTTTGATTACTCGAAGGCTGATTGATGACATTGAAGTCTTGTTCAATGACATCGAAGATGTGCTTGATGACAAGAAAAGTTACACTGTGAAAAAGTTGCGCATTGTGCAAAGGAATGACTTTCAAAATTTGACTTATGTTTGATGACAAATTGAAGGTTGTTCGATGTCAATGAACACGTTATGCAAAGTTATGCAGATTGCGCAAATTAAGGTGATTTTGGGATCTTACGCAAACTCAACAATAAATGTGGGTTTCCTATGGAATTTTTAGGATATCTTGGGTTTTGAGGAGCAAAGAAAAGGGGTGGAGTCATCATCGAAGAGTTTATTCTTCTTTTCTTCCTAGTTTTTTATGCTTTCTTTTAGGGTTTTGATTCCAATCATGTCTATGGTTGGCTAAACCTCTTAGCTAGAGCTAAGAGGTGAAGCTTGTAGCATGTTGGGATGTTGTTCTTTTTTTTATTCTTGTTCCTGTTGAACTTATTTGATTCTAATTTGATATTTAAGGAATACTTTTAGTTTTTAATAGTTTGTTGTGACTCAAATTACAATAAATCTGTAATAGCTCTGAGTATCTTCTTTGTCTTATTTTGAGATTATGAGAATAGTAAATCCTGTTATTAACCATTGTCTTCAGGGCATTGTTTGGTGATGGAATCCCTTCCAAACCTCACAATTCTCCTTCATTGAGAATTAGGTCAACGAAAGTTCAGATTTAATTCTATTGATATATATCTTCCAATTGGATAGGATAGGACTCCAATTCCAATTGAGTTCCTTGAATCAAATAAGGAAATATCCTGATAGCTGTAAGTGGATCCTTGGTACCTTAGTTCCCTTTAGATTATTGAAATCCCTTTCACGATTACTTCTTTTATTTTCAAATTTTTGACTTAGATTTTTATCTATTTCTAATTCTAGTTACCTTTATAATACACAAAAGATTAGTTCCTATGGATTTAACCTCGGTCTTACCGAGATTATTACTACATCACAACCCTACACTTGGGGTTGTGAAAAAATACCTATCAAGGAAACAATAGTAAGAGTGATCAGCTAGCCTTTCCAAAATTTGATCATTGAACGGTAAAGGAAAGTGGTCCTTCCTTGTAACGGTATTCAACTTTCTGTAGTCAATGCACATTCTCCAACCGGTATTAACTCTAGTTGGCACGAGTTCATTGTCAGTATTGGTTACGATGGTGATTTTGGACTTCTTAGTAACCACCTAAGTTGGACTCACCCATTAATTGTCGGATATATGGTATATGATACCCACATCGAACAACTTAAGGACCTCTCCTTTAACCACTTCCTTCATATTTAGATTTAATTGACGTTGTGGTTGTCGGGAGGTCTTCTCATTATCTTCAAGATGAATATGGTGAGTACAAATCAATGGATCAATTCCCTTAAGTTCTGCAATTAACCATTCAAGGGCTCCTTTTTGCTCAATGACAGTAGAGATAAGAATACTCTTTTGCTCTTTCTCAAGGTGAGAAGAAATCACTATCGGATATGTCTCATCTTGACCTAAGTAGAGATATTTAAGATTAGTGGGCAAATGATTTAGGTTAAGATTCGGTGCTTTGAGGCTAGACAGTAGAGGCACTACATCGGTTTGGGGTAAAGTTTTAAATTGTAGCCTCCACCGGTTAACCTCAAGTACCGGTGCAGCATCAAGCAAGGCATTCATCTCCCTAATCATGTCATCATTTAAATTAGGGGAGTGAGCCAAGCATATCTCTAGGGGGTTAGAGTATAGAGTAAAAATTGCTCTATCTTCTATGAAAGAATCGATCATGTTAATGTCGTGGGTATCATCAATATTCCCTGATTGTTTACTCACATTGAAAAAGATGTCAAGCTCCAATGTTATATTTTTGAAAGATAAATTCATTATTCTATTCTTATAATTAATTATGACATTTAATGTAGGAAGGAATGGGAGAACAAGTATGACGAGAATCTGAGTGCTCACATCTATGATGGGTCGAGTATCCAGGACAATAAAATCCATTGGATAGTAGAATTTATCAACTTGGACTAACACATCCTCAATCATCCCTCTTGGTACACGAATCGATCGATCAACAAGTTTTAACGTGGTCTGGGTGGGTTTTAATTCACCTAGACCCAATTATTTATAAACCAAGAATGGAATCAAATTAACACTAGCCCCCAAGTCAAGAAGTGCATGCTCGATCCAGTAGTTCCCAATTACACAAGTAATGGTTGGGTTACCGGGATCCTTGTATTTTTGTGACACATCTTTCTTGAGGATGACACTCATTTTATCTGTCAAAAAGATTTTCTTTTGAATGTTTTGTCATCTTTTGGTCGTACATAAATCTTTCAGAAATTTGGCATATGAATGGATTTTTTTAACAACATCCAGTAGAGGGATATTGACCTTCGGTTGCTTAAACACCTCTAGGATATCCTAAGAGTTGATAGAGGTTTTGGTGCAATCAATCACAGGGGGAATGACCCAATTGGATTACTTTGAGATTCTGGTTCTAATCCATGTGAAGCAACGCTAGGTCTATCATTCTTATCTTCTTCTGAGTCCTTAGGCTTTTCGGCCCTCACCAGAATTATTTGTCAATTGTTTTTCCACTTCTAAGAGTGGTGATAGATTTTTCTTACTCCATTTGATTTGAAGAGCTTAGGTCACTAATTTCACATTTTAGTTTTGGATTTGGTAAAGGTTGGACTCAAAGAGTCCCTTTCTCTCTAATCGTTAAATATGACTCAATCCGTTGAATGACCTTGGTAAGGTCTTGAAAGGATTGTAATGTGCCTTGATTGAAAATCTCTTGGTTTTGGATATATTTTAGAACCGGATTCTCCTGAGGCCTCTTTTGATTTAAGATTTGAGTAAGGGCCTCTTATGGGTTAGCTGTTTGTCCATTACTCCAACTGAAATTTGGATGTTTCCTCTAATTGAAATTATATGTATTCGAGGTGAGTTCACTGAAAGGTCTTTCGTAATTGTTCATGGCATTCGGTTTCTCTTTCAATATTTCTTGAAAAGCAGGAATTGTTGGGAAATTTTCAGTTGTATGTATGTTGCAAGCACAAATACCACAAATAATTTCTGCATCCTTATTCTTCTTAAGTTTCATAGCCTCAACTTTTCTTGCGAGATTGGCCACTCTTGTATTTATGTCATCTTCCTCTTTTAAAACATAAATTCCTCCCATTTCCTTTGATTGGGTAGGCTTAGAAGTGGTGGGTTTGGGGAGGTATCCCATGAGTGTGCATTTTTATCAAGTTTATTGAAATAATCTCACGCATCATCAGCTTCCTTGTTTATGAATTTCCCATTACACATCATCTCCAAAAATTGGCGCATGGGTTAAGTCAATCCTTTATAGAAAAAACTTTTTATCCATCATGTTTCGTATCCATGTTGTGGACATGAATTTATAAGATCCTTATATCGCTCTCAACATTGGAAGAAGGTATCATCATCTTTTTTATAAAATTCATGGTTGCTTTCCTTAAAGTATTCGTTTTATGATACGGAAAGAACTTTTTAAGGAACTTCCTTGTCAACTCAGCCTATGTGCCAATGGACCGTAGTCTTAAGGAATGTAACCACGACTTAGCTTTTTCATTCAAAGAGAAAGGGAACAATTTTAGTCTTACTGTGTCCTCGGACACGTTTGGGAAGTGTAATGTAGATATTATCTCATTAAACTCTTTCATATGTAAGGGCTTTTAGATTCTAGTCCATGAAACTTAGGAAGGAGTTGAATCAATTCCAGTTTAACATCCACAGTTCCTAACTCAATGGGAATGTACTCACCCCCGTTGATTGTAAATAATTATGTAGAGTACGAGGTGGGGGTGCGTGTTGCACCTTATTCTCATTATGGGCCTCCTCAACTGGGGGTTGAGGTTAATGTGCTGCCATCACTTCTACTGACTTAGAAGATCTTTAGTGGTGTCTAATTCAGTGATGGATAGGCAACCCTTCAACTAATTCTCCTTCACTCAAGAGACGAGAGTGTTATTACAAACTCACTTTGGCATGAAACACTCACAACCCTTAAGCAACTAACAACTAGAACCTAAGAGAAAGAAAACTAAAAACTACAGCAAGAGAAATCTGTTCATAGCCCCAAGTGTAGGGTTGCAATGTAGTAATAACTTGTGAGAATGAGGTCGAATCCATAAGGACTAAACTTATATGTATTTTGAAAACAACTAGAACTAGAACTAGAAGAAGAACTAAATTTGAATTCTAGAATAAAAGAGAGTAATTGTGAATAATGTGTCAACTATCAATTAAAGGTGAGAATTAGGGTGCTAAGGATCCACTTGTAGCTATTAAGATGCTACCTTACTTGATTCAATAAACATAATTGGAAGTGGAGTCCTATCCTATCCAATTGGAAGATAAAGTAATTTAAATCAAATCTAAACTTTTCATTGACCTAATTCTAAATGGAGGAGAATTGTGAAGATTGAAAGGGATTCCATCACCCGACTATGCCCAGGAGACGATGATGAACAATGAGATTTACCAATCTCACTATCTCAAAATAGGAAAAGAAGATATCCAAAGCTATCACAACATCTATTGTAATTTGAGTCACAATAAATTAAAAAAAACTGAAATATTCCTTTAATATCAAACTAGAAATTAATGAAGTTCAATAAGAATAAGAAGTAAAGCAAAATAAATATCTCAACACGCTACAACTTCACTTCTTAGTCCTGGCTAAGAGGTTTAGCCAACCATAGACATGATTGAAACCAAATCTCTTAGATAAAGTATGAAAAATAAACTAGGGAAGAATAAAAACTCTTTCGCAGCTACTCCACCCCTTTATTATACTCCTTGAGACCTTTTCAAACCCTATAATATGCTTTAGAGCATCTTAAGGTGTCCTATTTATAGTTGTAAAACTCCAACTTTCGCACCTAGTTGGAAAAATCTAGAAACTCCCTCAAATTTACGCACTCTCCACAATTTGTTAAATTAAACTTCACTCTACGCAGTTTTCCAAAATTAGTTTACTCTGCACAGCTAAAATAGACTCCGAGTTTCAGAATATGCTTTTTCAGGGCACTTTTAGAAATATCTTTATTTTCAGGACAATTTCAGGATTCCTTTTCTTTGCTTCAAATATTTAATTCTCTTCATTCTTCACTTGGTTTTCTTGGATTTTTGACATGTGAATTCTTTATTAATGACCTTCAAATCTCTAAATATTCATTTAGTAATCTTTTGAATATAAATCTTTCTTTTAGCATCAATTTCACCTTAAGCTCTCGAAATCACCTCGCACATGAAAACATGCATAATTAAATCGATTAAGCACTATCATGTTTATAAAATTAAGGTATAAATAGGGAGGAATATACAATATTTCATACTCAACACACTCCCCAACCAGTATTTTGCTAGTCTCAAGCAAAACATGCGTAAAGTAATTCTAAATTCTCGACGTTCAAACCCTTTTTCAAAAATCAATCCTTTGTACAATCAAGTATGAATGAGTACAATTAAGACAAGAAAGTGAGATTTTGAAAACCTAAAGCTTAATCATATAAACAATCCATCAAATAGGTTCTTTATCAATTAAATTAGAGCATAAGTTCATATATCGAGTTTTTCTAACGTGCTTAGTGAATTCCATCTTACTTTTCACAAAAATATACTATCATTACATAATATTAGACATGATCATCACCTTAAGATTAATTGAATAATCAAGTACTAATTCTGAACTTATTCCCTTTTTCTTCTTTTTTTTTTTTAATTTTTTATTTTATATCGATGGTCTCTTTTTATTTATTCATTCTTTTTAGACTTTTCATTCTTTTTCATTCTTTTACAGTCTTTTCATTCTTTTCCAGTCTTTTCATCATATATGAACTTTTTGTCTATCTCATTATTTTTTTAACTGATTCTTTTCATCTTTTAAGATGGATAAAATTCTCCAAACTTAATTCACAATCATCTATCAATGCTGCACATACTAATAATAAAAAATTCTAGCATAATTCATAGAAAGTAACTTGAACGTGTCTTGTGACTTAGATTAACATGATATTCAAACTTCCTCTTAATCAATTGAGTGCAAGAAGTGTAGGTGATAGACTACTTAGTTGATTAAACTCCAACAATTCAAAATTCAATGTCAATCTTATCATCATACTCAAAACATTCTTTACATACACAATTTATCATTTTCCAAACAGATTTCAACTTGAAACATTAAAAATTTTAAAAAAATTACTCAGAACTAAGAAAACACTGATTACTTTAGCTCATCCACACCTAACCTAAAATCTGCATTGTCCTCAATGTAAAAAAATATAAGCATGCAATGCGTATGAGACAACGAATAAAAATGAGAAGTGATGTAAAGGTAGTACCTGAAGAAAGGGGATTGAAGCTATTCCAAGGTTCTCAATGTGAAGATGGGTTAGCACAAAGACTCAAATAACTAAAAGCAAACTACCTAATCCTAAATCCTATGAAAGCAATAAGCCTAACTACACCTCCATCAGACTAGGGGATCAATCCTGGTACACATGATCAGTCAAAGGCATGGACATGTCCTCTGAGTTAAATTTATCAACAAATGGCTTTAAACGATGTTTGTTCACTTTAAAAACATGGCCATTCATTAGATTCTTTATCTCGAAGGCCCCATGTGGATAAACATTAATAACGGTGAAAGGGATGGTCCATTAAGATCAGAGTTTACCGAGAAAAAGGTGTAACTGAGAATTGTACAGAAGGAATTTTTGACTCGTTATGAGTGATTTTCGAAGGATGTTCTTATTGTGGAACACCTTTATTATGTTCTTGTAAATTCTCGAGTTCCAGTATGCGTCGTTCCAGATTTTCTCAAGTTCATTCAACTATAGTTCGTGCAGTGAACCGGCATTGTCCAAATTGAAGTTCAGATTTTTGATAGCCTAGTAGGCTCTATGTTCCAACTCTACAGGCAAGTGGTAAGCTTTCCTATAGATGAGTCTAAAGGGAGACATTCCAATGGGTGTCTTAAAAGCTGTACAACATGCCGATAAGACATTGATCAAACCGATTGACCAATCCTTACAATCAGGGTTAACCATTTTTTCTAAAATGTGTTTAATTTTCCTATTGGAAATATCAACTTGCCTACTTATTTTCGGGTGATATGGAGAGCTCACCTTATGAGAGGTACCATATTTTTTCATTAAGTTTTCAAATGGCCTATTATAGAAATGTGAACCTTCATCACTAATGATGGCTCGAGGCATTCTGAACCGAGAAAATGATATTTTCTTTTTAAAATTGAATGACCGTACGATGGTCATTTTTTCGGCACGGGATCACTTTAACCCACTTAGTGACATAGTTTACTACTAGCAAAATGTACAAATTTTCAAAGGATTGGGGGAATGGCCCCATGAAATCGATGGCCCAGCAATTGAATTCTTCAACGATAAGAATGGGGTTCAAAGGCATCATATTTCAACATGACAATGTACCTAATTTCTGACAACACTCACAATATTTGTAAAACTCATGAGTGTCCTTGAACATAGTGGGCCAATAAAAGCTGCACTGCAGAATTTTGGCCGTAGACTTTTTAGCAGAAAAGTGATCACCATAAGCCTGCGAATGATAGAAGAAGATGACACTTTTGTGTTCATTGTCTGGCAAGACAATTAGTAATGTCATCAAACCAAGGTAATTGGGAGACTTAAAATAATTGTTTGTCAGGGAAGATATCATTTATAGGTGGCATTTTAAGGGAATCGAAGAGATCTAGTCTCAAAAGATGGTCATCCACTGCATTCTCTACTCCCTTTTTGTGTCATATTTTCAAATTAAATTCCTAGAGTAGGAGGATCCATCTTATCAAGCAGGGCTTAGCATAATTCTTAGAGAGAAGGTACTTCAACGCTGCATGATCAGTGTAGATGATCATCTTGGATCCGATCAAGTAGGCCTTAAACTTGTCCAAAGCGAACACTACGACTAAGAGTTCCTTCTCCGTAGTAGAGTAGCTCACTTAGGTGGGATTTAGAGTTTTACTTGCATAGTGAATAACGTAGGACTTCTTTTCTTTTCTCTAGCCTAACACCTCCCCAATAACATAGTCAGATGCATCACGCATAATCTCAAAAGGAATGCTCCAATCAGGTGGCTGCATGATAGGTGCAACAGTCAACATGCCCTTGAGCTTAGTAAAAGCTTTTTGACATTGCTTAGTCCACTCATATGGTACATTCTTTATGAGAGAAGTGACTAAATTCCATTATGAATTGTCTGTAAAATTCAGTGTGTCCTAAGAAGAATCGCACGTCTCATATGCTCTTAGATGGAGGTAGGTTAGAGATAAGATCAATTTTAGCCTTATCTACCTCAATTCCTTAGATGAAATGATATGTCCAAGAATAAATATAATGCCCCGAACTTTTCAATACTCCAATATTGAAAGTTCTCGAGTGTTATCAAAAAATTTACTTATATGTGCAAGTGTACGATACCAATTCGACAATCCTAGCCTTACATCCTCACCTTAACATAAACCTAACCATTAGGAATGACCCTCATTCATAGATTAATCCATCTAACCTTGATTTCTAGGAAAGACCATCCATCACATGATTTGACGTAAGTACCTTCCCACGAAGGACACAACGAATAACTCCCTATCCGTAGTGATTTAGATATACATTCTTTTATTAGAATTTCTTAGAAACATGCCTATAACCATGTGGAGCCATTGGATTTCCCAAAACTTACAGATCTACAATAATTACGAAAATGCCATTGACCTATACCCCTGAATTCTAGATCACAAGGTTCCCACTATCCATTCCATGTAAAAATTTATACCATGCCTAATTATCATAAATTAACCGTACATGTCAAATTTTAGCCCTTACATCGTAGTAAATCAGCTACTTGGCCTCTACATCCATCCGTACACTTATTAGATCAAAATTCCGATCCGTTCATCTTATTCACCCCACATGAATATGTTTAACCTACCATTAGAATTACAATCGGAAGAACTTACACATGTGAATAAGTCACTCAAATATAACGGTATACATGTCTTACCATTAATCACTACAGAAACCCGCTCTATGTCCATCCGTTTACAAAACTGACTGTACATCCGCCTATATACATATTCAAAGTGCTAACCATAAAGTTTCCTTATTTTTAACAAGTCATCAGACCATCCATCAAGTTTGGATCCACCAAATGGGCCATCTAAATGTTAGGGTAAATCAGTCATTATGAAGATCTTCAGAATTAAGTTTATATTACCGAGTGCCTCGTTATTTATGTATGTACAAATGTTACTTTGAAATTGGGAAAGACTTAGCCATCGAAAAAGAATCTTGGTCATTCTTGACAGATCGAGGCCCAAACTGAGGTGAATGAAAGAGCATGAAAAATAACAAACAACGGTGAAGTTTCATATTATTTAGACGCTGCAGTTGGGAGTTACGTATGATAGATGGGATAACCATTAAAAAAGGCAAATTTATAAATTATAAACTAAGACTCATATACACAGCAGCCTGTCTTGCTTCACAGATGTTTTGGCCTGGGAATTCCACTCACTCGTTCCTGCAAACGTGTGGCCCACTTTGGATTACAATTTACTTTATATTTAGGCTCTAGGCCAAACATGATCTTTTAAGGTTGGTGGACGGAGTATATTTTCTTATCAAACAACATTGTGGACCTCACAATATATTGTAAAACCCTATGCGAATAAACAAATCCTAAACTTGAAAGCTACTATGTTTCACTCACCTACTCGGAATTGTTTTAAACAGGAAACCTTCTCCTGATATGGAAACGTAAGTCATACAATCCAAGCCATTCGTAGGCATCCAGATGATCCTTGTATCCATATTTGATTCCAACAAAAACACCATCACCATGGATCCCTAAAATTTGAAACACATTGGTCCCATGACTCGAATCATGTAACCACCTTATGTCAAGAATAACCACCCTAATTAAGTTTACTAGACAAAACCAATTTCAACCGTAGAACTAGCAAGACCAAAGGCTAATCGGAATGGTCACTATAACGACTCATCTAGGGTTGGACTTCATCTTCTACTTGAATATAAACACTAAAGAGAACCAACCAAGGCCAGTAGATGGTAAGGATTTACCCCAAAACTCCTGTGGACCCCATGAGGTGCGAATACCCCACCCCGCACCGTAACCACAAACACGTCCAACGCGCCAGCGAGATTTACAATCCCAAAGCCGGTGGGAATCTTCACCATGCATGCAACGGACTGCATCCGTTGTGAATTTCTGTGGCCCACATCTATGATCAGACGAGCCGATCCGGACCGTCAATCACGACCAGAGGATGAATTTGACCACACCATGGTTGGTTTCGCACCCAGAGATTACCCTCATGAGCATACAAAACTGTCTGTAGCGGTATCAGTCCCAAAGCTCTGTTTTCATATTTCTGATCCGTGTCCTTATGTTCAGACTGGATCCGTTCAAGGATTGGGCGGGGCCCACTACCAAGGAAACAACATAAATCTAAGCCGTTCATGAGGATGGCCATCTAAAAATGATCTAGCCAACGACAGTTAATGGACATATGTGCGCGTGCAAGTGAATCGTAGTCTCCGTCTTTCTTTTCGGTTGTGCAACCAGCTGCGTAAAGGGAAACTCATTCCTTCTTGATTTCGCAGCAGAGTTGCGCAAGGAGTTCCGTGGAATCATCTAGAGGGCCCTAATGCACTATAAAACCTCTCTTATCCCACCGTGGAAAGGTGTAACACCCCAGATTTTGGCCAATCTGGGATTAGACGTCCTTAGGCAATGGTTCAACCAAAACACCTTTGTAACCGCTCAGAACCCAATTCCATAGCCAAAGAAATCACTTAGGATTAATTCCTTTAGAAACTAAGCATAAGTTAGCTAGAGCTACGCTGGAGTAGCTGTGAAATTTTCCCTGACCGCTTTAAATACGTTCTACAAGACCCAAAACTTGTAGAATCAATGGTGCTATAATACCCTGAAACCTCGGATCAAACTCTAAACCGATTTGCTCTCAGGAACTCTTTAAAATTTGGTATTGGATCTAGACCGTGTGTCGAAAGTCCGATTCCTACAATCTTAGACTGTTATAACCGCCTAGCTGGACTTGATAATCATTTCGAAAATCAAGTCCAACCGACATTCAGAGGCTATTTCATTGAGCTTGGAGTGAAGAGAGTGAGAATAGGGTTAGATTTGGAATTTGAAATTCAAATCTGGCACACGACTTGGCGCATTATTATTAAGCGTTCTGACCATCAGAATTCAGCCAAATTACACCCTCGGATCAGGAAAAATTTCTATTTCATATTACGAGACTTATAGACCTGATCTACGTGCGATGACCGCTGAACTGAAACTGGACCGCCACGTGCGATCTACGAACACTACTAGTCTCAAAATGGGATGTGAGCGACATCCGACGTCTATGAACTTAAGTCCGATCGCGTTCGGCCAGGGGACCTCCAGAAATGTCTTTTTGGACCGAAACAACCCCGATTTAGTTAGGCATCAAGTAAACATTGTTCCCAAGCCTGTTTTGGGCAAGTTTTAGGTTATAAAAGGGGTTTAAACCCTCACTTCTCTCACCGATCCGAATTTGCTAGAAACCCTAGCTGGTGTGAGAGAAAAGGTGAGAGATTATGACAAAGAGTAGGAGAGAATTTTCTGCTCCTTGCACTACCTGTTGCACGTGCTTAAGCAACGCACCTCAATCACTTTCCCGGCGATTTCACCGCATTTTTAGGTAAGAAAAGACCTCAAACACTTGCTGATTTAAGTTTCCGTTGGTTCCTTAGCATGGTAGCTTATACATCTTTTCAAATAGGTTGCCTGTTCGCCGTAGACGAAGCATATACGCTCCGTTCGAAACGATACACATAAAAAGTGAAAGGTGCGGATTTTAGACGCTTTGATTGGCTGTTTTCAATGCTTTTAATGTCGTTTAAAAGTAGATTATCGACGGCAACCCCGTTTGACATGTACAACATGCTGTCCGTTTTCTGTTTTGTAAGCAGACAAAAAATATGAGATTTAGGGCATTTTAGTCATTTGTAGGAAATATTGTAAACATCCATATTTTGCTAAAATGATGGACATGGCTTTTTGTCACCTTAGGATACTAAGAATGCATGCATAATCTGTTTGGCGAAGAGATTCGCCCAAATGCGCACTTTGAGTCGACATACACTATGTAGACTTAAGTGTGTAGACTAAGTGTTTGTATAAATGTTTGTATTAGTATGTATTGAATTAAATGGTGTTGTGAATTAGTTTGAGATTGAATTCTTAAATAGTACGCTGATATAAATGATTTCCTTCATGTTGGCTATATGTATGATTTCATTATATGTATGAAATACATGTGTTAGATGATTTACTTAAGTTGTATGTTATAACATGTGTTAACATGCTCATATTGTTGTATTTCATTTCCATTACTCTGATATGATTGATGAAGTGGATTCATAAATGATTGGGGCTATACTTAGTCCAGGCAGTCGGTAACCGAATCAATTCGCGGTTGGCTTATCTTTGCCACGAACGACGCGTCGATGAACGCGAGTCGTGTTTTCGAGTTGGCAGCAGTGGTTAGGCCACGCGAAGTGTTTTATGCACTTCATGTCGCTCTGCTTGAGATGCGCTCGTGCTAGTCGAGCCTGTCAAGTAACCCGACTGGCCATTGTATGTTCACCATGTATGTGTCATAACTGCTTGAACCTAGGGTACTGAACTTACCATTGAAAACCCTGTCAACCATGGTACCTTGATCCACAAAGACTCATGAGCCAGGCATGGTGGTATGGGACACCGTGGTCGATCTGTTGGCCTACGCTGGGGCCACAAACCTCCCCGTAGTGACCAGTGAGCATCTAAGACTTGTGAGCAGATTATGGTGTATGGGACACTATATTCTTGCTGTCGGCCTACATTGATAAGATGATGGGGGAGCGGTGCAACGAGTACAAGCAACAGCCCTGGCAGCCCTTTGTAGTGACCTTGAGCCTATTCTGAGTTTACGGGAGGCGACGACCCTTCCGTAGTGAGAAGAGTACAAGTAGGCCTGTATTGATAAGGTGATGGGGGAGCGGTGCAACGAGTGAGAGCAACAACCCTGACAGCCCTTGCAGCGACCTACAAATACATCATCGTATGAGATTATTAGGAGTGACGACCCTAGACAGGATCTGTGTTGGGATTGATATAAGGGAAGTACCTTAGTTTCCCAATCCTGCTATATGAATGGACTAATAATAGCTCGGTAATCATATCACCATCACATTGCATGTGCCTGGAAGATGTGGAGCACTGTGGGATGAAAGCATGCCGTGGGCGTAAGATGGTGCCGTATGAGGGAGATCGTTGGTGAGGGCATCCATCATGTCACGTCATATTGCATTAACAACAGTATTAGGAATGTTTGATTTACTGCTTTACTATTATCGCATGATTGATTTGAGAACATGCTAATCTTTGCTCTATTATTCCACTGAGTTAGCTACTACTCCCACGTTACGGGATGGTGTTTTCGGACACCCACCAGTCCCTATTTTGGTTGCAGATGATGGCGCTGCTTGAGAAGCAGAGCTGGACTTGATGATGATGAGGAGGATCCCTCCTTTATGCGTGTTCTGATTGACAGGATTACAGGGAGATTGATTAGATACCTTGACACTTGTCATTTTATATTTTTAGAGCACTCATGTATATTCTTTTTATTTACTTTTGGAGTATACATGTATGTATATAACCTGGTAACATGTTCACACTCTGGAGACATACAATAGTTTATATATGTTATACATACTATCACAGTCTTCCGCTTGTAAATTTAACTGTCTCTGGAGTATGATATGTTGTTCTGGCTTAATCTCACTTATGTTTAATACATTAACACAGAAAACATTCAATCATACATATCTATGTTGCATAAATAACATTTTGGAACTCGGGAGTTGGGTTTTTACTCGACCCCCAATTTTCGGAATGTTACAAAAGGGGATAGTGAAGGAAAAGAAAGATAAACGAAAGAGAGAGAGAGATCTGCCAGCCGAGCGGTAGCTTTGTTCGCCCAAGCTTTCTGCCATCCAGAAAGGAAGAAAGAAAGGAAAGAAAAGAAAAGAAAAGGAAGAAAGAAAGAAAGAGGAAGAATGAGAGGGGAATAGGCTTTCAGGTTGACTCAGCAGAATCACTGAGTTCACTGCGAGTTGTGTCTAGTTGTTGAGTTCAGCCAGTCTTCTTAAACAGGTAAGTTCCATCTGCTTAATTTCCTTCTAATCTAGGTCATGCGTCAGAATTTTTACTAGGATTTCTAGTGTGTAACTAGATGGGTTGATCAGCTAGCGAGTCAAACGGAGTCAACTCGGTGTAGAAATGCGCCTTGAGAATTGTTGGGTTAAAAATGTTTGCTGATTTAAGTAGATAAGCAAAGTGTTGATCAACCATACAATTCTCATAAAGTGGACAACTAATCATATGAATCGTGTTAATATTGTTATAATTGGATACTACAACACATATATTCAATATTAAGAGCACGATCATACTTGGAAGGTGAGGGTTTTATCCTTTAGGCTTACTATAATTCAAGTTGATAATTGTATCTTGTCCTTTCATGTTTTCATGAATTTGATCTTACCTTTACATGTATCTGGCCTTTTATATGTCACTTTGAATTTTTCATGTTATTATATGTTTCACATAAATTATTAGCCTTTTCCGTGTCTTTTACGATATGAATTATCATGTATTCCATGTTTACATGTTCCTTGGGATTATCTTATCAATTGATTTATTGGCCCTTTTGGGATTATGACATGATGTCAAATACAAGAGAATTTCTCTGAAATTATGTGAGGCCATGGGTACAAGCCTTACCCCTACCTTATCCATTATTGAGTTGGCTCTGCCACTCATCTCTATATTTGAGTTGGCTATGCCACTCGTCTTTTATTTGAGTTGGCTCTACCACTCTCCTTTGTTGAGTTAACCATTGTCACTCTTCTCTTATTATGTTGGCTATTACCACCTTTGTTGAGTTGACCATTGTCACTCTTCTCTTATTATATTGGCCCTGTGCCGTTTACCTTTAAAGGCATGAGCATGTGTCTTGTTATTCCATAACCTCCGTGATTCAGTTTATATTCTTCATGATTCAGCTATATTCTCTATAAGTGCAAGTGATGTGTTATGAGGTATCACAACTAGTGAATCGATATCTTATCATGGATGTAATACGTTACGAGTAGCGGCACTCTTAGTCGGCACGTAATTTCGTGGGTTGGTTGGCATGGTGCACAATCAATGTATGTAAATCGGCATGAAATAGTGGTGAAAACCGCTTGAGTTGAAGTAGGAATATACCAATATGTCCTAGAGGGGGGTGAATAAGACTTTTTAAAGTTTTACAATGTATTTAAAAATCCTATTGCACTAATCCTATCAGATATACAATTATCAGGATTACTCAAATGTAACTCTACTGGCTTTCAAGCCTAGTAGAGGGTCCAATCACAAACTATTCAAAAGATAGCAATATACAACTTAGTTCATGCTGGATAGACTGTGTATGTGTGCAAGGTGTCATCTCAGATATTCAGATATTGAAATAGTAAAGTAAATCACACAAATAAAGTAATCGTAAACATAGTCATTTTTATAGTGGTTTGACTACTTGTCTACTCCACTCTTGGCTGCCGCACTCAACCCTTGAGTGTACCGGATTTCACTAAGGAGGTTTTCTAAGGTTCACCTCAAACCTAAGGTTTTAAATCAGGTTCACCTTCTACCTTTACACGGAGGTTTCTACTTGGTTCACCTCTAACCCTAGAGTTTTGCTGGTGCACTCCTAACCAGATGTTTATGCCCACACAGAACAAGGGTCCACATAACACACCCAGATGTTTATGCTCTCCACAGAGAAAGGGTCCACACAACGCACCCACAGCGTATACTCCCGCCGGAGGCCTCCTATGAGGACTTCAAAGAGTGAGCAACACTTAAGACCCAATCCTAGAAAGGAATGATCACAAGTTTCCTCTGGACTCTAAGTACTTACAGATAAGTTGATGAGGCCATTTTAGTGCAGTGATGAAGATCTCCTTCTTGTTGTTGAAGAGTCTTCAGCTCCCTTGATCTGTAACATAAAAAATATACCAGTATTTGGCTTCGAGTTGGGTCAAGGTTAGGACGAAAATCCACTCTCTTAGAATTTTCCTATAAGGAAGATAGAGTGATTCCTATCATCTATTAATTCAAGGCATCCCAGCTTAATGATATGCTGTTAAGATAGTTGTTGAAGGATTATTGAATGCGAAAGTTCATTTCCCAATCTACTCTATTTAATGTCAATGAATGAGAGTGGATTGGAAGATGAATTCCCATGAGAGAAACGGCTTTAGGTATATGATCTAAAGGTAAAACACATAAAAGCACTCTCTTCTTTCTCTACCAACAATATGGAAAAGTCTCTCTTTATATAGGCAAAAGATTCCAATGGATATAAAATGGTCATATTTATGATAGAGTTCGATATCATCGAGCGTATACTCTCGATGGGATTGACTGTCCACTTGATAACACAAACTCAAATGTCATACGCTTTTGAAACTTTTTTCTCGCTGGTCGATAGGATCGATATTGGTGTCTACGTTATCGAATTTTGAACTCTGATTCCATCGATACTAGGATCGATCTATCGACATTTAAAAAATGAGAGAAACTATTCAAAATATTTTAGGTTTTTATAGGATATGATCGAGGGTCAATCAATGTCATCAGAATTTAAATATCAATGATATCGAGACCTTGTCGATGGGATCAATAAATCATATAGATTTACCTATAATCACATTGGTTAATTTGTGGCCAGTCTCGATCCAATCGACCAGCGTTCGATAACATCGACATAAGAATATCATTTTTCTCGAGTGGCACCCGATCAAAGTTAAAATGCGCGCCACTGTCGATATGATCGATATTTGATTTCAGATTAAATCGGAACAGTCATCGATATATCGAAGCTCATAGTAGTTTTCTTTAGAAAAATAGGGACGCTGAAAATATGCCTGTCTATATTATCGACCCACTTCCGATGGGCTCGATTTTTTAATATCGATGATATTGATTGATGTCTCGATATATCGATAAATTGCCCAGATGAGTATATGGTTACTAGATGCTTTTTGTCCTCACTCGATTATATCGATTGAGATTCCGAGGACAACGATAAAGCAGGTCGATCACATCGAGAAGTGTTCCAATATAATCGACAGAGTAAGAAAACTTTGAAGATTTTCCTATTTGATAAAAAGTTTTCTTACTATAAAACCCTAAGATGTTCTAGTTAGTTTTAAGGGTTTTATTCACCTGGTGTTTTGGGACATAGGATGTGAGGCTATGATTTACCTATGACGAGCTTCCACACATTCGGATGAGGCAGACGCTTCACTTGATCTTCTTTTGATGTTCTACAGACTGACTGACCCACCATACACAGTAATTGACAAACCAAGGCACTAGTAGGTGTACTTTCAATCTCCCCCTTTGTCAATTACGTGACAAAAATATCCAAAACACTCTAGGATAATATCTAGACGATACATCCTAAATTGTGTGTACATGTGTTTACACAATTTTATAAATTCTAACACATTCATGTACACAACCAGTATTTTCCCCCCTTACTGTAAACACCCCCTTCTTGGTGCAGTTGCTCCCCCTTACACCTACAACATATAAGAGCACAAATATCCAATTTTCCACACGGAGTGTTTTTAACTTTTCTCCCCCTTTTTGCAGTCATTGGCAAAGGCATAACAAGTGATATTGACTGAAAATTTCAAGCATATTAGAGAACTTATAGATATAAATGCGTAAAGATTAAATCATTTTAAGCCATATATCATCGTTAGAAGACCTGATCAGATAAAATACTCAGGAAGAACACATGCGTTCCAAAAAAAAAATAGATACTTCATTTAACCAGGGGATTTCATATGGCAGAAGGATTGAGAATTAGATTCGGCCATATTATCAAAAAGGTTTCATCATCCAGAAATATCTAACCTCAAAAAAATATATATATACTGCTCCAGACAACAGTATTTAATCCATTATCCCCCCCCCCCCCCCCCCCCCCCAAAAAAAAAAAAAAAACCCACTTGAGGATATCCAAATATTATAACCAGTATTCAGCCCATCCGTGGGCATAAAATTTTTTTTCAGCCTGTGCAGAATAGAGAGCTGTCACATGCACTCAAAGAAGCGTAGAAATTTTAAAAAGATACTACAGTTCGTACGCTGAGTTAAAGAGTGAGTGTGTGTGATAGCATGCAGAAATCAGTGCTAGGGAGCAAAGTGAGATCGAGTCGTGTCATCTCGGTGACAAGTCATCAGGTTGACCAATTGTTGCACAGACTATTGTACCTTATGGACAACTCACTACAAGACTGTAAGTCGTTCTTGCACTGATTGGATGTCCCACTGAATCGCCCCGATCCTGTCCAACTTGTATCGTTTGGTATGTCCAGGGATTGACACAGATGGGGATGGATCGGTTCTGACGGATTCACCACCTTCCATCTCCAATTCCTCTGTATGTGTGTCACCAACACCTTCGCCTCCTTCTTCTTGAATGCCTCCTTCTTTGTACTCATGGTAGATCAGATCCATTTTGTGAATGTTTTTGAAATTAAAAACCTAAAGTAGAAGTATAAGATTAGTTGTAGAAGGAAGAACAATGCTTGACATATTCTGCTTATGATCTAGGGATACGGTAAATGCAGATCTCTGGATGTATGTATAACATTTACCAACCGATTGACAATCAGGGTTGGAAGGCAAACCTTTGTCCCATTCGCAACAGAGTATACTATCATGACTATAAGACTCATGAGATCTGCTCAATTTGTACTCCTTAGATACAAATTTGTAGTGAAGATCCCATGCATAACCCGAAAGCAGGGTTCCATGTACTTGGCTTTTAAGGCATTCCCTTGATGCTAGGTAATATCTCTATTATAGCATAGGTACTTAGTTATCATGGATCGAAAATCAGGCAGATCGAGATCCAAATTTGGAAGGCCTTCTGGACCCACTATAGATTGAGAATGTGAGCTATTTGTCGCCGGAGTAATAAACGCATCATCACCATCCAGAGAAACCATGAATGAAGGAGGGTCAGATACTGGAGAATGACACGCTAAAAGGAAGTTGCGTGTTTGTTTGAGTTGACAAGGCCCTCCGAAATCTAGGATGGGCAGCCACCTGATTGCAGTGAACAGAGGTTCCAGATTGTACGGTGCCAAACAACCCCTATCAACTTTTCTTTCATGGATCAGCTTCCTACCAGTGTATTTTGCTAGTCGTTGGATAGCCGGAGGAGGTGGTGCTAGTTGAGGAGCCGCAGAAACTTCAGTCTGGGACCCACCATATGAGGTCTGTCGTGATCTTTGCCATGTGGGGGTCCCCCGATCCGGGATCCTTGCCCTTTCTCTTGAGGCAAGGACTTTTTGTCGAGTAGTTCTTGAAGACTCTCTCGGACCGGATGCTACACCTTTATCTTTTCCCATGTGGATCAATAAGCTTTTTGAAGAATTTTGGAAAAAAATGACAAAAACGCCTGACAAATCAAAAATATCCAAAAAAGAACTCTGACGTTTTTAAAAGGATATTACCTGATTTGTGGAAGAATTTGGGTAGTCCGACATGGCTCCTAGTGGTTGGCTGAGAGGATCGAGCGGAGAAGATGGCCGAGAAGCCCTTGAAGAGTAAACCCTCTTTTTCGCCCTGCTGACTTTTATCGGGCGCCATCTATCGATCATATCGAATATTGTTTCGATGATATTGAGAATATGCCAATCGATTCCATCGAGTCTGTCCACGATGTCATCCATGGTCATACGGCTTTTCATATTTTGAAGAGCTGTCGATTGTATTGACACTTGGTCGATAAAATTGAAAAAGATCAACAGTTGTATCGAAAGTAGGTATTTTTTAGGTTTTTCACTATTATGACATACCTTTATACATATTTTGATTTGATCATTATACATCACAAAATTTTGTACAAGTTCTGTACAGCTCAAAAATTATAAACATGATAATGTTTATGTACAAAAAAGTTCGAGGTGTGCAACTTCAGATGTAACATTGAAAGCTTAACAAAATTGCATCATTTCAGCAACTTTCCAGATCTAGAAACATGATCTGGACTTGTTCCTTTTTCTGCTTGATATTTCAGGGTATATGAAAGTTAGTCATCAAATAGTTCTATTTATCTTTTACTACCCATTGTGAGACAGATTTCTTTATTCTGTCCTTTTCTTTAGGTGGTGATGGATGAGTGTTTCTCCTAGATGGACTTTTAACATTTTGAGTTTCTCTAATTTGTTTGAATTTTCCACTTTAATTTCGATCAGAGTCATATGAGGTCCGTCTAAGTGCCAAACATTTAAATTTATAATGACCCATATCACCACATAGATGACAAACTGGAGAAATTCCCGTATTACTACCTGAAGTAACCAGTTTTGTCGGAGCTTTATTTCCAGTTTTCTTTTTAATTTTCTCATACCTTAGGCCACTCCTGCCTCTTCCTAGTCTTCCCATCCCTAACAGTTTTTCTAATTTTTCACCACTCTGAGAAAATTTGTAGTTTATCTCGGCAAATTTCTTGGATTTTTCTAAGTTAATACGGAGTGAGTGATTCTCATTTTTTGAGTTACGCATTATCATCTCTTAACAATTCAGCCTGGTTCATGAGGTTTGATACTTCAGTTTTTAGGGACAGGTTTTTTCTTTCTAACTTATCATTATCTGAATGATATTGTAGCAAATCATTGGCTAAATGTGTGTTAATTTCCAAAGTTTTTTCTAAATCTTTCTGCAACAATTCCTTTTTATTTTCAGACATATGAAGTCTTTTAAGGATATGGATGCTATGAATGTATAGTTGATTATAAACATCCTGTAGTTTATCCTTTTCAATTTCTTCTTCTTCTCTAGTCTTTTTATCATCAGAAGAAAATGATTCAATAGCTTGCTGTTCATCCTTAGATTCGGTTGGAATGATCGAAGCGGTGGAGATCATAAGTATTTTCAAGGATTTTCGGTCTCCATCACTCCCTGAGTCGCTTGATTCTGAGTTTGACTCTTCTGTATCATCCCATGTGGTGGCCATTGCCTTGCTCTTAGTTTTTCTGTTTGGGCATTCGCTAGATAGGTGTCCATACTCCCAACAGGTGTAGGATTGTGGTTCTTTGGTTCTTTTTCCAAATTTACTGCAGAAGGTTTGTCATCCACTTTTCTACCTCTAGAGTGGCGGTCGCGATTCTTTTGAAAGAATCTTCTGAATCTTTGTGCTAGCAAAGCCACTTCCTCATCTTCATCTTCTTTTTCACTCTCACTGTCCTCATGTTTTGTTTTCTTAGAAGTTTTTAGGATAATGTTTTTGGATTTTTGGGATTGAGTGAAGTGTAGTTCAAAAGTTTGTAGGGAACCTACTAGTTCTTCTACTTTCATTTTATCAATATTTCTACATTCCTCAATTGTTATTACTTTGGGATTAAACTGTTCCGGTAGGGATCTGAAGATTTTCCTACATATTTTAGGTACCAAAACTTTTTCTCTCAGTCCACCCATGGAGTTACAAACAATATTCGATTTGGTGAAAAACTCCATAAATGTCTCATGCTCTTCCATCCTGAGATTTTTGAACTGTGAAGTCAGAAGTTGTAGTTTAGACCTCGTCACAGTGCTTGTGCCTTCATGGGTTGTTTCCAGTAGATCTCATGCTTTCTTAGATGTCTCAAACATACTGATCTGATTGAATATATCCTGAGACATGACACAGTAGATGGCGTTCATTGATTTTTCTTCAGCAGTTCGCTGCTCTTTGTCGAACGCCGTCCACTTTTCTTTGGGTTTGGGTTTAGTGATGGTAGTTTCATCTTCAAGTACGATTTGTTCAGATATTACCACATATCCCTTTTCAACTACATCCCAAACATCGTGATCCAAAGATCTCAGGAAATAATGCATTCTAACCTTTAAGTATGCATACTTTGAACCATCAAATACTGGAGGTCTAGTGACTGATGAGCCCTCTCCTTTGGCCATATTCTCAACTTCAGTCAAGATCACTCTCTAAGCAGTGAAGCCCTTAAAGAGAGACCCGCTCTGATACCAATTGAAATAGCAGTAAAAACCGCTTGAGTTGAAGTAGGTATATGCCAATACGTCCTAGAAGGGGGTGAGTAGGGCTTTTTAAAGTTTTACAATGTATTTAAAAATCCTATTGCACTAATCTTATCAAATATACAATTATCAGGATTACTCAAATGTAACTCTACTGGCTTCCAAGCCTAGTAGAGGGTTAAATCACAAACCATTCAAAAGATAACAATATAGAACTTAGTTCATGCTGGATATGACTGTGTATGTGTGTGAGGTGTGATCTCAGATATTCAGATATTGAAATAGTAAAGAAAATCGCACAAATAAAGTAATTACAAACACAGTCATGTTTATAGTGGTTTGACTACTTGTCTACTCCACTCCCGGCTGCCGCACTCAACCCTCGAGTGTACCGAATTTCACTAAGGAGGTTTCCCAGGGTTCACCTCATACCTAAGGTTTTAAATCAGGTTCACCTTCAACCTTTACACGGAGGTTTCTACTCGGTTCACCTCTAACCCTGGAGTTTTGCTGGTGCACTCCTAACCAAATGTTTATGCCCATACAAAGCAAGGGTCCACATAACGCACCTAGATGTTTATGCTCTCCACAGAGCAAGGGTCCACACAACTCACCCACAGCGTACACTCCCGCTGGAGGCCTCCTATAAGGACTTCAAAGTGTGAGCAACACTTAAAACCCAATCCTAGAAAAGAATGATCACAAGTGTCCTCTGGACTCTAGGTACTTACAGATAAGTTGATGAGTCCCTTTTAGTGCAGTGATAAAGATCTTCTTCTTGTTGTTAAAGAGTTTTCAGCTCCCTTGATCCTTAACACAAAAGATATACCAGTACTTGGCTTCGGATTGGGTCAAGGTTAGGACGAAAATCCACTATCTTAGAATTTTCCTATAAGGAAGATAGAGTGATTCTCGTCATCTATTCATTCAAGGCATCCCAGCTTAATGATATGCTATTAAGATAGTTGCTGAAGGATCCTTGAATGCGAAAGTTCATTTTCCAATCCACTCTATTTAATGTCAATGAATGAGAGTGGATTGGAAGATGAACTCACGTGAGAGAAAGGGCTTTGGGTATATGATCTAAAGGTAAAACACACAAAAGAACTCTCTTCTTTCTCTACTAGCAATATGGACAATTCTCTCTTTATATAAGCAAAAGATTCCAATGGATATAAAACGGTCATATTTATGACAGAGTTCGATATCATCGAGCAGGGTCGATATCATTGAGCGTATACTCTCGATGGGATCGACTGTTCGCTCGATAATACAAACTCAAATGTCATACGCTTTTGATACCTTTTATCAGCTGGTCTATGGGATCGATACTGGTGTCGATGCTATCGAATTTCAAATTTTGATTCCATCAATATTGGGATCGATCTATCGACATTTGAAAAATGAGAGAGACATCCGAAATATTTCAGGTTTTTATAGGATATGATCGAGGGTCAACTGATGTCATCGGAATTTAAATATTGATAATATCGAGACCTTGTCGAAGGGATCGATAAATCGTATAGATTTACCTATAATCACGCTGATCAGTTTATGGCCTGTCTCGATCCAATCGATAAGTGCTCGATAGCATCGACATAAGAATATCGATTTCCTCAAGTGGCCCCTGATCAAAGTTAAAAACATCCTGAAATATTTGCTGGGAGAAATACGCGCCACTGTCGATATGATCGATTGACTTCCGATATGATCGATATTTGATTTCAGATTGAATCGGAACAGTCATCGATATATCAAAGCTCATAGTAGTTTTCTTTAGAAAAATAGGGGCACCGAAAATCTTCCTGTCGATATTATCGACCCACTTCTGATGGACTTAATTTTTTAATATCGATGATATCGATTGATACTTCGATATATTGATAAATCGTCCAGATGAGTATGTGGTTGCTAGACGCTTTTTGTCTTCACTCGATTGTACTGATTGAGATTCTGAGGACATCGACAGAGCAGGTCGATCACATCGAGAAGTGTTCTGATATAATCGATGGAGCAAGAAAACTTTAAAGATTTTCCTGTTTGATGAAAAGTTTTCTTACTATAAAACCCTAAGATGTTCTACTTAGTTTTAAGGATTTTATTCACCTGGTGTTTTGGGACATGGGATGTGAGGCTATGATTTACCTATGACGAGCTTGCACACATCCGGATGAGGCAGACACTTGACTTGATCTTCTTTTGATGTTCTGCAGACTGACTAACCCACCATACACAGTAATTGACAAACTAAGGTACTAACAGGTGCACTTTCACGGCATACGTGTTACATTAACTTTTCGGGATTGGATGTCGAAAATAGTCTCTACATGAACACATCGTGTTACATAAATCTCCCAACCACGTGTTGTGTTACCTTGAGATGTTTGCATAAATTCACGTTAGCATTGGCTATGCCGGTGAATATTTATAGTTAGGGGATACGGGTCGAGCCGTGTTTCCTATGAATTATATTCCACATTATGACAATCACTACGTATGATGAGCCGCACACACTATGCTAGTCATGCATCTCATGTAGGTTGTTTGTGCATACTGATATCTCATGTATTAATGGAGTACGAGACGTATCAGTACTCTTTACTTCTATAAATCCTTTGAATTATTGTTAATCTTGAAGGATAACCTTCACTATGAGCAAGGCATTGACCCTCTCCCAATCGTACAGATTATGTAGGTGACGTACAGATTTGAGACTTAAAGGAGTACTTTCTTATAGAAGATTACCCTGAAGGAATTCGAAGATATTTTACTATTTAGCTTTATACTTCCGTTGTGAACTCTGATGTTGTAATAAACCTCCCATTAAGAGGGAATTTGATTATTCTTTTTACATTGATGTAATATAATTAATTATAGTTGATTTCATTCTTGTGAATGTTACCTTCTTGAATGTATCTGGATGTAAACCAAACGAAAAAAAAAGGGTGCGATTTGACTAAAGCATCCTAGTTTATACATCATTAACACCCGATTTCCTCGGGCACGAGTACAAACTATGGCCATGAAAATTTAGGCTATTACAATAATTCCCTTATGAACCATAAAATGACACGTCTCCCAATTTAGTACCAAATTCTTTTTCTCACATCGCTTCAGCGCATTTTTCAGATTTTCCAAACACTTGCTGAAGGATGGACCAGGCAAAGAAATCGTCCATAAAGACCTCTAAATATTACCCCACCATGTTAAAAAATATACTCAATATACATCACTAAAAAGTGGCGAGGGCATTACACAGTCTGAATGACAACCTTCGATAAGCAAAGGTGCCAAAGGGGCATGTGAAAGTGGTCTTTTCTTGATCTTCAAGGGCTATCTCTATCTGATTGTATCTCGAATATCCATCAAGAAAACAATAGTAAGAGTGACCAGTTAGCCTTTCCAAGATTTGATCAATGAAGGGCAAAGGAAAGTGGTCCTTTCTCATGATGGTATTCAACTTTCTGCAGTTAATGAACATTCTCCAACTAATAGTAACTCCAGTTGGCACGAGTTCATTGTCAGCATTAGCTACGATGGTGATTCCAAACTTCTTAAGAACCACTTGAGTTACACTCACCCATTAGCTATCGGATATGGGGTATATGATACCCACATCAAACAACTTAAGTACCTTGGCCTTAACCAATTCCTTTATATTTTGATTTAATCAGCGTTGTGGTTGTCAGGAGGTCTTCACATTATCCTCAATATGAATGCGGTGAGTACAAATCAAAGGGTCAATTCTCTTGAGGTCCATAATCGACCATCCAAGGGCTCCTTTATACTTAATGAGAATAGAGATAAGCATACTCTCTTGGTCTTGCTTAATGTGGGAAGAAATCACCACAGGGTATGTCTCATCTTGAGATAAATAGACATATTTAAGATCAAAGGGCAAAAGTTTTAATCAAGCTTCTACGTTTTGAGGATAAATGGTAGAGACACTACATTAGTTTGGGGTAATTCTTCAAATTGTGGCCGCTACCGGTTAACTTCAAATACCGGCGTAGCATCAAGTATGACATCCATCTCCCTAATCGTATCATCATCCAAATCAGGGGAGTGAGCCAAGCACATCTCTAGAGTGTCAGAGTATATAGTTAAAAGTGCTCTATCTTCCATGAAGGAATTAATCACATTAAATTCATGGGTGTCGTCATCATCCTCTGACTGTTTGTTTATATTGAAAAAAAAATGTTGATCACCAATGTCATAATTTTGAAAGTTAGATTCATAATCTCATTCCTACAGATAATGATAGCATTTGATGTAATAAGGAATGGGCGACCAAGAATGACGGATATCTGAGTGCTCACATCCACAATGGGTTGAGTATGCAGAATAATAAAATCTATTGGGTAGTAAAATTTATCAACTTGGACCAACACATCCTCGATCATCCCTCTTGGTACATAAACAGGTCGATCAGCAAGTTATAACGTGGCTCGGGTGGGTTTAATTTACCAAGACCCGGTTGTTCATAGACCAAGTAAGGAATTAGATTTACACTCGCCCCCAAGTCAAGAAGTGCATGCTCAATCCAGTAATTTCCAATTACACAAGTTATGGTTGGTCTACCGGGATCTTTGTATTTTTATGGCACATCTTTTTTGAGGATGATACTCACATTTTCTGTTAAAAAGATTTTCTTTCGTATGTTTTGCCGTCTTTCGGTGGTATATAGATCTTTCAAAATTTTTCATATAATGGATTTGTTTAACGACATCTAGTAGAGGGATATTGACCTTCACTTATTTAAGCACCTCTAGAATATCCTGAGAATTAGATATAGGTTTTGGTGCAATCAACCGTTGAGGGAATGACGCAATCGGCTTACTTTGAGGTTCTGGTTCTAACCCATGTGGAGTAATACTAGGTCTATCATTCTTATCTTCTTTGGGGTCCTTAGGCTTTTTAACCCTTACCGGAATAGACTTGTCAATAGTTTTTCCACTCCTAAGAGTGGTGATAGACTTAGCTTGCTCCAATTGATTTGAAGAGCTTGTGTCACTAATTTCACATTGTGGCTTTGGATTGGGGAGAGGTTGGGCTAGAAGCATACCTTTCTCCCCACTCGCTAAGTGTGACTCAATCCTTTGAATGGACGATGCAAACATTCTCATTGTTGTTTTGATATCCTAGGATGCTTGCACCATATTCTAGTTGAATAGCTCTTGATTTTGCATGAATTTTTGAATCGTATCCTCTTGATGCCTCTTCTGATTTAAAAATTGAGTAGGGGCCTCTTATGGGTTAGCCATTTGTCCATTCCTCCAATTGAAATTTGGATGGTTTCTCCAACTTGAATTTTATGTATTTAAGGTGGGTCCTTTGAAAGGTCTTTGGTAGTTGTTCACGACATTCGATTTCTCATTCATTATCTCTTGAAAGTAGAAATTGTTACGCAATTCTCAGTTGTATGTATGTTATAAGCACAAATATCACAGACAACTTCCGCAACCTTATCTGATTTGATAGGTTTTGTCTTCTAAAGTTTCATGGCCTCGACTTTTCTTTTGAGATTGACCACTCTTGCACTCATATTATCTTTCTCTTTTAGAACATAAATTCCTCCCCTTTTCTTTGATTGAGTAGGCTTAAAAGTGGTAAGTCTTGGAGAGTTGTCCCATGATTGCTAATTTTCTGCCAATTGATCAAGGTTATCCCACGCATCATTAGCCTCTTTATTCATAAATTCATCATTACACATCATCTCTACAAACTAACACATTTATGAAGTTAAACCGTTATAAAAAAAAAAGCTTATTGTTCTCCATACTTCATAGCCATGATGTGGACACGAATTCGTGAGATATTTGAACCTTTCCCAGTATTGGAAAAAGGTCACTTCCTCTTTTTGGGTAAAGTTTATGATTGCCTTCCTTAAAGTGTTAGTTTTATGAAACAGGAAAAACTTTTTGAAAATTTTTTAGGTCATCTCGGCCCATGTGCCGATGGATCTTAGCTTCAAGGAATGCATTCACGTCTTAGCCTTCTCTTTCAATAAAAAAGAAAATAATTTAAGTCACACTGTGTCTTTAGAAACGTTTGGAAAGTGTAATGTAGCAACTATCGCATCAAACTCCTGGATGTGCAAATATAGACTTTCAAAATCTAGTTCATGAAACTTATGAAGGAGGTATATCACTCCAGGTTTGATATCCACATTTCTTGCACTAAGTGGAAAGGCCATGTAGGAAGGTGTACTTACCCCCGCCAGTTGTAAATAATCGCGTAAAGTGCGAGGCAGGGGTGCATTATGCACCTCGTTTTCATCTTGAACTTTATCAACTAGTGGTTGAGGTTGAGGTTGAAGTTGATTTGCATCCATCACTTCAATTAATTGAGAGGATCTCAAGTGGTGTCTAATTCATTGATAGATAGGAAACTCTTCGACTAATACTCCTTCACTCAAGAGACGTTGAGTGTTCTCACGAACCCACTTGGGCACGAAACATGCACAACCCTCAAGTAACTAAACAATTAAACCTAAAAAAGAAAATTAGAAAAACTAGAACAAATAAGATATCTAAAAAAATAAGAGAGAGGGTTGGAACAAAATTACAAAATAAGATTTGCTATGTTAGGAATGCTACAAAACAAAAACACAATGTTAGTTTCTAAAAATAATTTCAGAAAAAATCCTAACCTAAAAACATAGCAGAAAAATAAATCCTAATATTAACCTAATTCCAATACCAATTAATTCCAAAAAAATATAGCCGTAGTCCCTAGCAACGGTGCCAAAAACTTGTTCACAAACCCAAGTATAGGGTTGCAATGTAGTAATAACTTGTGAGAACAGGAACGAATCCATAGGGACTAAACTTGTACGTATTCTGAAAAGATCTAGAACTAGAACTAAAAGAATATCTAAATCTGAATTTTGAAATAAAAGAGTTTTTGTGAATAATGTTTAAGTTGTCAATTAAAGGTGGGAACTACGATGCCAAGGATCCACTTGTAGCTATTAAGATGCTACCTAGCTTGATTCAAAAAACACAATTGGAATTGGAGTCCTATCCTATCCAATTGGAAGATAAAGCAATTTAAATCATATCTCAACTTTTCATTGACCTAATTATAAATGGAGGAGAATTGTGAAGATTGGAAGGGATTCCATCACCCTACCATGCCCAGGAGATGATTGTGAACAATGAGATTTACCAGTCTCATTATCTCAAAACAAGAAAAGAAGATATCTAAACCTATCACAACATCTATTGTAATTTGAGTTATAATAAATCATACAAAACTAAAAATATTTTTTTAATATCAAACTAGAAATCAATGAATTTCAATAAAAATAAGAATTAAAATAAAATAAACATCTCAACACGCTACAAGCTTCACCTCTTAGCCCTAACTAAGAGGTTTAGCCATCCATCGACATGATCAAAACCAATCTCTTAAACAAAGCATGAAAAATAAACTAAGCAAGAATAAAAACTTTTTGGTGGCTGCTCCACCCCTTTATTATGCTCCTTGAGACCTTTTCAAACCCTAAAATATGCTTTGGAGCACCCTATGAAATCCTATTTATAGTTGTGGAACTCCAACTTTCGCACTTAGTTGGAAAAATCTAGAAGTCGTCTCAAATTTATGCACTCCAAAGGTTCTTAAATTAAACTTTGCTCTGCACAGTTTCTCAAAATATACTTCACTCTTCACAGCTAAAATATATTCTGAGTTTCGAAATATGCTTTTTCAGGACAATTTCAAGAATATGTTTATTTTTAGGATAATTTTAAGATTCCTTTTCTTCACTTCAAATCTTTAATTCTCTTCATTCTTTACTTAGTTTTCTTGGATCATTGGCATGTGAATTCTTCATTAATGACTTCCAAATCTCCAATTCTTCATTTAGTAATCTTTTGGATATAAATCTTCCTTTTGACATCAATTTCACCTTAAGCTCTCGAAAACACCTCGCACATGAAAACATACATAATTAAATCGATTAAGCACCATGATGCTTATAAAACCAAGGTATAAATAAGGAGAAATATGCAATATTTCACATGTAATAAAATATAAAAAGATAAGGGTGAGTTGGAGAGAGGTTACTCGATTAAAGTTACTATGTTACGATTCTACAAAATAGAAAAAAAAAGTTAGATCGAACGATAAATTTTAAAAAAATCCTAACCTAGAAATAAAAACTTAACCCTAATCATAAACTAATTTTAATACTAATTAATATTAGAAAAATGTAACCGAAGTCCGCGGAAATGATGCCAAAAACTTATTCACAACCTTATGTGCAAGGTCGCAATGTAGTAATAACTCGGTGAGACTGAAGTCGAATCCACAGGGACTTACCTTGTACGTATTTTGAAAATCACTAGAACTAAAACTAAAACTACATTTAAACTGAATTTGGGAATAATTGAAAGTAATTGTGAATGAATTATCAATAATCAAAAGGGAATTATAATGCCAAGGATCCACTTGTAGCTATCAGGATATTACCTCACTTGATTCAAAAATGCAACTAGAATCAAAGTCCCATCCTATCCAGTTGGAAGAAAAGCAATTAAAGCACAATCTGAACTTCTCATTGAATTAGTTTACACATAAAGGAGTATTGTGATGATTGGAAGGAAATTCATCCATCCACCATGCCCAAGAGATAAGAATCAAGAATTTCACCAATCTCACAATCTCAACATAGAAAAGAAGAATTTAAAGCTATCGTAGTGTCTACTATAATTTGAGTCATAATAAACCATAGAAAATTGAAAATATTTCTTAAATTCAAATTAAAAATCAATGAAGTTCAATATAAATAAGAATTAAAGCAAGATAAACATCCCAATACGCTACAAGCTTCACATCTTAGCCCTAGCTAAGAGATTAGCCAACAAAGACATGATTGAAACCAAAACTCTAAAAGAAAACATAAAAACTAACTAGAAGAAGAAGATTGGGGAAGAGGGAAGGACTCCTTGAAGTTCTCCAACACTTTTCTCCACTCTTCCAACCCTAATTCGTACTTAGAAACAATTAAGAGACCCATATTTACAGTATTTTCTTAGACCGACTTTGAAACCGCCTCAATTTTGTGCAAAACGTTATGCTTCAGTCAGACTGAATTAAGGCTGAAAATCGTACTTTCGCGCTAAAAAATTCTGTGCGATTTTGGTTAGACTAAATTAAGACTGAAAATTCTGCTTCTCGCTGGACTATTTTGTGCGATTTAAATCAGACCGAAATGGCACTTCAGTCAGACCGAAAGTCTATTTCAGGACTTTTCTACTTAAGACTTAGAATTCCAGAATATGTTTTTTTAGGCTAATTTTCAGGATTCTTTTTCTTCACTTCAACCCTTCGATTCTCTTCATTCCTCACTTGATTTTCTTGTATCTTTGGCATGTGAATTCTCTTCATTTAGTAATCTTTTGAGCATAAATCTTCCTTTTGGCATCAACTTCACCTTAAACACTTGAAATCACCTCTCACATGAAAACATGTATAATTAGATCGATTAAGCACTATCATGTTTATAAAACCAAGGTATAAATAGGGGGAAATATGAAATATTTGACACTCAACACCTCTCATCTCCTCCATATTATTTATTCAAAGGGAAGGTGAGCTGTTGAAAGACTATATCAAGCGCTTCAACCTTGAGACAATGCAAGAATAGGTAAATTCTGAAGAAATTGATTTGATCGTGATAATGGGAGGCCTGAGAGACGGGAGGTTTCTCCTCTCACTAGATATGAACCCCTCGATGATGATGGCTGACCTTCTAAACAAGTATAAAAATATTCAAATGCCGAGGAAGCTTTCAGCCTACGAAAGGCTACCTAAAATAAGGGAACAATGACCAAACACTGATGACATAAGGAAGTGCTCGACTCGGCCTGCGAAAGAAAAAGGAGGAAGGAGGAACTTAGCGTCCAAACAAGCAGTTCGACAATAAGTTCAGTACATATACTCCCCTCAACAAGATGTTTGAGCAAGTCCTTATGGAAGTCCGAGATAAGCATATCATTAAATGGATGAGCAAGATGAAGTTTCATGCTGACAAATGAGACAAGAAAAAATATTGTCATTTTCACCGATACCACAACCACTTGACAAGCGACTATTTCAACCTTAAGGAAGAAATCCAAGTGCTCATCCATAACCGATATCTCCTTTGTTGAGGCAGCCTAAAAGAACCAATCGGAGTAGAAGTTCGAATCAACGTTTAATGTCCAATACTCTCTTTAAAATGGTTCTAGTTCTAATTGATTTTAAATTAAACCAACTTGGGCGTAGCTCTATTTGATTTTAATTCCAAGAAGAAGGAATATAACAATTCCTCTTTTCGATTAAGATTGGAATTTAGGAACAAAATCAAATAATAAAAGCTAACAAAAGAGAATATTAATTATGCACAATGTAGCTTTAAAATGAACACTAACTTATCTCAGAGCGGAGCCTTGAATTTTCTTTAATTTACATGTCAAATCTCTGGAATTTGTGTTCAATTTATAGGAAAGAAAATTGTGTCTTCGACTGGTCTAGAGAGCTTTACGACTGGTCGTAGAACTAACAGATATTTGAAAATTTGAGCACGATAAGATCTGGTGGTTTCACGACTGGTCGTAGGTGGTCTACGACTGGTCGTAGGTCACCTTTGATTGGTCGTAGGTTACACACGACTGGTCGAAGCTAAGTGCATTTCACCACTGTATTTTGAGTCATAGGTCTACGACAGGTTGAAGAACCAGTCAACACTGTTCATATGACTATTCAAAAATTTCTCAGGACTAGTTGAAGCCTAACAGAAAATTTCTGAAATTTGTAACAACCTTACGACTGATCCAAGAAATTCTCAGATAGGTCGAAGCAATGCTAGGACTAGTTGAACAAAGTCCAGGACTAGTCTTAGAATAGGCCAAATTCACATATATAAAACATATGAATTATTTATCCAAAATGACCTACTCTAAAGGTCAACCTAAGGTCAGTCATACCTCAATAGTAAAGTAGGAACATTGAAACTTTAGAGACGAGTGACCTTTGAGAATAATGAAGCTTGAAGACTTGATGTAACTCGCACTTGAGAGCTTTTTGAAATCTTGAACTTGAAATAAACTTGACTTGTATTAAGTTGAACAATCTCACTTTCTCGAGTCTTGTCTCGTGAATAATGTCTATCAAAGCTGATCTTGTGAGACTATTGTCGTAACTCTGCATGTCTTGAGTAGAGCTTTGTTCTTCATATATACAAACTTCAAAATAGTATCTTTGGCACCACAATTTTGACAACAAAAGGGGCTATAAACTATAGCACTTACAATCTCCCCCTTTGTCAAATTAGTGACAAAACACACTTCCAAGATATGGTACATAACGCAGAATATCTGATTAATGAATCATGCACCAGTTGTTATTAACCAGCTCAGATGAACCTGCAAATCAATATTCAACATACAATCCACCTCTGCACATACTCCCCCTGAGTAACATACATTACAAATAAAAATGCTACTGTCTCTTCTCATAATATAGGCATTAGACATAATATCCATTCTCCCCTTTTCTGTCACAATAAGACAAAGGAAGCACAGAACAGATGGCTAAGAAGAAATAAGTGAAAAAGAATATGAGAGGTAATAAGACAAGATATGAGAAAATAGCATAACCAACACACAGAATTCATAAACTGCATTAAGTCCAAGGTAACTACAATCTCAAAACCAGTTAAGCTAGAGTAAAAGTAATAAAGTTATTACAGACCAGTAAACAAAAAAAAAACTAATTTGAACCAGATGAAGGAGAAGGGATGGAAGGATCAAGTTGATGGATGCCCTTGTTTAAGTGCCTAAGATATTTGCGCATATATTTAAAGTGTAAATTATGGGCAATAGACATGTTTTGTATATTAATATTCATATGCTCAACTTTATCCTCCAATGCACGTAGACATGCATCAAACTCAGAAGGCTCAAAATGTGGATCATTTGCAGAATCAGATTTAAGTTCTTCAAAGATATCATCCATATTAATGTCATCAGGAGGAAGATCATCAACTTCTTCTTTATTTCCAGCTTCAGCACCACCATTACCACCACCTTGGCCAGGAAGGAAATTCAGCTTCATCTTATTGGATAGGGGCCTCTCCAACAGGCATATCGACTAACATATGTGTAGCCAACACAGTCATCAAATAACCAAAAGTTATGTCATTGTGAACTGAATGGAGTCGAAACTAAATAATGGAGTGACAAATCAAGGACGGTAAGAAAAGATGAGTGCCTCTTGCAATATAATAAAGAACACAAACCATGAAGATTGTCAATTCAGTTTTATTACCCTATTGAGGATACAGGTTGGACACAAAAATCTTATGAAAAACTCTGTATTTGGGTAACAAAAACTTTGAGGGTATGCGTCCATTGTACGTCCAAATTCCATAAGTCCTTAGTGAGCATACGTTTTTCAGTTTGAGAGGATTTTTCAGACAAGATATGGATTGGAATACCCTCATCATTCACAGGAATCTCCATAAGAGCTGCGATCAAATGATGATCGACTTCAAATGGTCCTTCTCTTATAGCTATTATAAAAGTTAGATTTCTAGTGAAAATTCACTTATTAACGCAAACATGGATTGACCAATGGACCGGTATGCTGGCCCACCCTAATGCAATAAGTTATCCCAACTTACAGCTTGGAGAATAGGAAGGGTATCAAAAGGGGCAAAATGATTAATATCAACAAGATGTTCAACAATGACATTACGCAATCTGATGTCCCGAACATAAGAAGGATCATCTTTGGAAGCCCGAAGATGACGCTTAGTGATAGGAGTTGATCTGGAGGAAGATGGATCACGGGATGTGGTCTTTCTCCCTCTATATGTCATTTGTAATACGGATTTAAAGTAAACAAGGAGTTGTAAAAGATAGAGGAGAGGGTTTTCTTAAATCATATTTTTTAAAAGAAAAACTCCAAATCTCAACGAAATTTGAAATAGATAACTTCAAGAGTAAAATAAAAGTAATATAGACAGAAATCTATAAGAAAAATACAAATGGAGCACTAACCTTGAAGATTGTCGGTTCGTTGGAGAGTAAAAAGGAAATGAAGAAGATGAAGCGATTTTCCCAAATTAAAGTGATTCACGCAATTCACAATTGGTCGTGGATATGCACAACCGGTCGTAGCAAGACTAGTCGTGTATACTCACGACTGGTCGAGTACCGGCCAAAATATTGATTTCCTGCATTTTTCACAAAAATTGAAATCTAAACTAGCAGATATATACAATATAATACAAATAGGCATAAATAATCATTTTAGAATACACATGCCAAGATCAAATTTTATTTTGTTAAACCTGCTTTTGTCAAGTGGTTTAGTGAAAATGTCAGCATGTTGATTCTCGGTAGGGATATATTCCAAAGATATAACCTTTTCTTTCACTAATTCACGAATATAATGAAATCTATTGTCAATGTGCTTAGTATGAGAATGCTGAATTAGATTTTTTAAAATATTTATGGCACTGGAATTATCACAGTATAATAACATATAATCCTATTTAATTCCATATTCATTTAGCATATGTTTCATCTAAACAAGCTGAGTACACGCATTACCTGCTGCGATATAGTCTATTTTAGCTGTTGAAAGTGATATAGAATTTTATTTCTTACTAAAACAAGAAACTAAACAATTTCTGATATAAAAGCAACCACCACTAGTTGATTTTCTATCATCAAGATTACCAGCCCAGTCAGCATCTGAGCACCCAGCTAATTGAACACTAGTCTCATGTGGATACCAGAGACTGAGATTAACAGAACTTGCGACATATCGCATAATCCGCTTGACAGCAATTAAGTGCGATTCTTTAGGATCAGATTGATATCTTACGTAAATACCAACACTTAGAGCGATATCGGGTCTACTAGCAGTTAAATACAATAAACTACTAATCATACTCCGATATAATTTTGGATCCACATTTTTACTTGTAGAATCTTTCAAGAGTTTCAAAGTTATACACATAGGAGTGTTAAAATTTTGTCCATTCTCAAATCCAAATCTCTTAATTAAATTCAAAACATATTTAGATTAAGAAATGAATATTTCATCAAGTTGTTGTTTTACTTGTAACCCAAGGAAATAATTCAATTCCCCAACCATGCTCATTTTAAATTAAGATTTTATCAAATCTACAAATTCAATAGTCATGTCAGTATAGGTAGATCTATAAATGATATCATCAACATAAATTTGTACTAGTAAAATGTGATCATTATGTTTTTTAATAAACAGTGTTTTATCAACACATCCCATTTGATAGTTATGGCATAATAGAAACTTTGTTAGTTTCTCGTACCATGCCCTAGTAGCTTGTTTTAAGCCGTAAAGTTTCTTTTTAAGGCGATACACATGGTCAACATTTTTGGAGTCTTCAAAACCCATTGGTTGTTCAACATAGACTTCCTCATGTAGATCACCATTTAAAAATGCACTTTTCACATCCATTTGGTAAATCTTAAACTTTCTAAAATACACAATGGATATAAAGAGTCTAATCCATTCAAGATGTACTATTCGTGCAAAGGTTTCTTCATAATCAATACCTTCAATTTGACTGTAACCTTGTACCACTAGCCTAGCCTTGTTTCTAATTATATTACCAATCTTGTTAGACTTATTCTTAAAAATCCATTTAGTTCCAATGATGTGTTTATTTTTAGGTCTAGGTATGAGATACCAAACATCGTTTCTCACAAATTGGTTAAGTTCTTCTTGCATTGCAACAATCCAGTTTTCATTAACAAGAGCTTCTTTTACGTTAGATGATTCTATTTGGGATGTAAAACAAACGTAATTACATATATCCTCAAGTTGTCTACGGGTGCAAACACCAGTGAGAGGGTTTCTAAGAATCTGTGTGATTGGATGATCTTTAACAGTCCTTAGTTTAGAATCAGTCTGATTAGATGAAGTATCAGGTTTATCAATTACTAGAACTTTATCATTATTTGAACTTGGGGCAGGTGTATTCAAGTGAACATCTATGACCACATTTATAGATTCTTGAATCACACCAGTCCTTTTATTCAGAACCCTATAAGCTCGACTGTTTAAAGAATATCCTAGAAAGATCCCTTCATCACTCTTCGTATCAAACTTTTCCAAAATTTCATGATCACGTAGAATAAAGCACTTGCTGCCAAAAATTCGAAAGTATTTGACAGTAGGCGTTTTATTGAACCACAATTCGTAAGCCATTTTATTATTACTTTTACTAGTGTAAACTCGGTTAATAATATAGCAAGCTGTATTGACTGCTTCAGCCCAAAGATTCTTAGAGAGCTTCATGCTATTCAACATGACATTAGCCATTTCTTGAAGTACTCTGATTTTCCTCTCAACTATACCATTTTGTTGTGGAGTTTTGGGCGCTGAGAATTCATGTAATATTCCTTGGTTGCTAGAGAACTTCTCAAAACTGTTATTCTCAAATTCAGATCCATGATCAATACAAATCCTACCGATTTGAGAACCTTTTTCAGTTTGAATCCTTTTGAGAACTTTTATTTTATTTCTTCAAGGGTTTCTGATTTATCCCTTAGGAAGACTACCCATGTATATCTGGTAAAATCATTTACTATAACCAATATATATCTTTTGCTACCTCGACGTTTCATTCTGGTTGGTCCTATAAGATCCATATGGAGAAGCTCGAGTGGTCTTGTTGTGGTATTAGAATTCACCTTTTTGTGTGAGTTCCTTGTTTGTTTGCCTATCTGGCATTCGCCACATATTTTATCTAATTTTTGTAGTTTGGGTAGACCTCTTATAAGTTCTCATTTTCTAAATATATACAAATTTTGGTAGTATACATGTCCAAGACGTTTGTGCCACAAATCAGTCTCGTCTATATGGACCATGTAACACGATTGATTAAATGAGCTGGATTCGCTAACTATATAGTAGTTTTTAAATGTTCTACGTCCAGTTAGTATTACTGAACCCTTGTTGTTTAGAATCTCACAGCTTTGATTAGAAAACTGTACACTATGGTTATTATCACATATTTGAGATATGCTCAGCAGATTATGTTTCAAACCTTCAACATGTAAAACATTCTTAAACAAAGGAAGGTTATAGAGTTGAATCGTACCTTGGCCCATAATCTTGCAGTTGCTGCCATCACCAAATGTGACTGAACCATCAGTCATATCTTTAAGATCGGTGAATAAACCTTTATCACCAGTCATATGCCTTAAGCATCCACTGTCTAAGTACCACTTTGAATGGCTTGTAGCTTTGAAAGCAGTGTGAGCAACCAGACAAGTGACCTTTAGAACCCATTTCATAAGCATTTTGGGTTTGGGTGGATAATTAGTCTTCTTTCATTTGTAAGAATTATAAGTATGACCTATTGAGTTAGACTTTAGAAACTCCTTAAATAAATCAACTATCTTTTCAGCCAAAGGATTTTGGTTTTGCTTCTTATAGTTGAAATAATTACTTTTAGGTTTTTGAAAAGATTTAGTATTTTTAGAAAATATTTGTTCCTTCCCTTTTGAGTTTAAAGTCTCTCCCTTTATGAATTTGGGAGGAGTATTCTTCAGTTTAGGAGGAACACCCTTATCAAAGCTCAGACTAGATCGATCACCACATTTTCTCGATCTCGATAAGAGTTTTTCTAATTTAGGATCATCTTGGGCATATCTCCAGGTTTCCTTTAAACTCAAGAGAGACGAAACTTCATTTTTTAACTGTTCAATTTCAGATTTAAGATTTTCAATCTGGGTGGTCTTGAATTCTAAATCGCATTTAGATTTTTCAAAATAATCTGAAATATGGGACTTCTCTAAAATAAGGGATTCATAAGATTCTTTGAGTTTAGAAAATTTCTCTTTTTAAAATTTCAATTGCACAACAATTTTACAACTTTCCTTGTATAGGGCATTGTAAGAATCTTGAAGATCATCTTCGTTTTCACATTCACTATTCATATTTTCTTCACTTGTCAAGTCATCATTATCTGAAAAAGTGAATTTGGCTAAAGTCATAAAGGCTTTAACATCATTGCCAGACTCGGTTTCAAAATCTTCTGATTCAGAAGTGGCTTCAGAATCAGAGGACTCATCCCAAGTAACCATCATGCTTTTCTTTTTTGACTTGCCTTTATTAGGACATTTGTTAGCCAAATGCCCATACTCATGGCAGTTGTAACATTGACTGTCTTTCAATGATTTTCTAGTTTTAGGTTTAGGTCTCTTTTTATCATTAGCTTTTTAAAGATCAACCCTCTTTTTACTTCTAAAAATCTTATAAAATTTTTTTGCCAAAAGGGCCATGTCATCTTTAGAGTTTTCTAAATTAGAGTTCAAATCATTTTCTTAAAAACCTTTTTAAAAAGTTTTTAAGGCCATAGAGTTACATTTTAGAGCTTTAATGAGTCTGTAATGAGCTAACTAATTCCTCAACCCTCATATTGTCTGTATTACGAAGTTCCAGGATTACGGTTACTTTAGAATTGAATCGTTCAGGAAGTGAGCATAATATTTTATCACATATTTTGCTTTCAGGGATTTTATCGCCTAGACCCCACATAGAGTTTACAATGTCATTCAATCTGGTATAGAAGTCCATGAACATTTCATTTTCTTCCATGTGTATTTCCTCAAATTTAGTTGTGGGGATTTGTATCTTAGATTTCTTGACAATTAAAGTATCCTCGTGTGTCATTTCTAATATATCCCAAGCTTGTTTTACAGAATCACAGGATATAATTCTTTTGAATTCATCTAGTGATAGTGCACAAGTAATTACATTTAGTGCTTTAGCATTTGCACTACTCTCACTTTTTTGAAGTGTGGTCCATGAGAAGTAAGGTGTTACTCTCATTGATTTTGAACCATCAATCCCAGTAATTTCAGTGGTAGGAGGGGTCCATTCATTCACTATAGATAGCCACACACTTTCATCCATGGATTTGAGGAAGACCCTCGTCCTGGCTTTCCAATAGGCAAAATTGGTGCCATCAAAAGGTGGAGGCCTAGTGACTGAAAGACTATTAAAATTTGACATCTTATATATATATATATATATATATATATATATATATATATATATATATATATATATATATATATATATATATATATATATATATATATATATATATAGCTTAGATTGTTAGCTCAGGAAATAAATCCAAAAATAAACAATTACAAGCAAGCTATTAGGCTCTGATACCACTTGAAATGGCCAAGCTATATGTCCTAAAGGGGGGGCGGGGGTGAATGGAACTATGCTAAATTTAAATAAATTCAGTGGAAATAAAAAGAGATAGCCAAAATAAATCAATACAATGCTAAATACAACCTCAAAATTTAAATCTTGAGAGATTGATACAAAAGTTATTCTAAGGAAAACCTTACACTAAAAACCAAAGTTTATGGTAAGACAACTTTATTTCTAGAAATGTCTTTACATCAACAACTCAAACTAAAGAGGAATAAATAAATTCAAATTGCACTGAAAAATGCAATCTCAAATATTTATTGTTCTAAGGACAACCATGCACCATAAAAATGGTTGGGTAACCTTACTAGAACAAATAAAGAAACTGAAGCTCAAAGGAATAACAAGAAATAAAATTTAAACTATTACAACATTCACCACAATGCTTGAATTACAACATTCACATCCACATATACATCCCACAAATGGATAATTAAAAGATAGGAAAATAAAAACCACACAACCACAAAACACAAGGGATTATAGTGGCTCGCCTATGTGTACACCAACTGTTAATAAACAGCCACACAACTACTCCACTCCTAATATCCTCACACAGTGGATATTAGCATTCACTATCAAAGATAGGTTTTCACAGGTTCACCTACATCCTTTACAATTATGTCTTTCTCTGTGGGCTTACACAATTAAAAAAAACCTCTCTTTTGAGTATTCCTGGCTCTCCTCAGATAATCAATACAATGAGATTTTTCTGACAAATCCCAAAAGAAAACCAAATGAAAGTAAATTACATAAACGTAAAATAGCTGAATTTCTCCTTTATTGAGGCAGCCCAAAAGAACCAATCAGAGTATAAGTTCGAATCAACGTTTAATGTCCAATACTCTCTTTAAAATGGTTCTAGTTCTAATTGATTTTAAAATAAACCAACTTGGGCGTAGCTCTATTCGATTTTAATTCTAAGAAGAAGGAATACAACAATTCCTCTTTTCGAATAAGATTGGAATTTAGGAATAAAATTAAATAATAAAAGCTAACAAAAGAGAATATTAATTATGCACAATGTAGCTTAAAAATGGACACTAACTTATCTTAGAGTGGAGCCTTGAATTTTCTTGAAATTACATGTCAAACATCTGGAATTTGTGTTCAATTTATAGGAAAGAAAATTGCATCTTTGACTGGTCTAGAGAGCTCTATGACTAGTCGTAGAACTAACAGATATTTGAAAATTTGAGCGCAATAAGATCTGGCAGTTTTACGACTGGTCGTAGGTGGTCTACAACTAGTCATAGGTCACCTTCGACTGGTCATAGATTACACATGACTAGGCAAAGCCAAGTGCATTTCACCGCTGTAGTTCGAGTCGTAGGTCTATGACAGGTCGAAGAACCACTCGACACTCTTCATACGACTAGTCGAAAATTTCCCAGGACTAGTCGAAGCCTAACAGAAAATTTTTGAATTTTGCAACAACCTTACGACTGATCAAAGAAATTCTTAAACAGGTCAAAGTAGTGCTAGGACTAGTCGAACAAAGTCCAGGACTAGTCTTAGAACAAGCTAAATTCACATATATAAAACATATGAATTATGTATCCAAAAGGACCTACTCTAAAGGTCAACCTAAGGTCAGTCATACCTCAATAGTAAAGTAGGAACATTGAAACTTTAGAGACGAGTAACCTTTGAGAATAATGAAGCTTGAAGACTTGATGTAACTCGAACTTAAGAGCTTCTTGAGATCTTAAACTTGAAAAAAACTTAACTTGTATTAAGTCGAACAATCTCACTTTCTTGAGTCTTGTCTTGTGAACAGTGCTTGTCTATCGAAGCTGATCTTGTGAGACTATTGTCGTAACTCGACATGTCTTGAGTAGAGCTTTGTTCTTCACATATAAAAACTTCAAAATAGTATCTTTGGCACTAAAAAATTGACAACAAAAAGGGCTATAAACTATAGCACTTACAATATGTCAACAAAAGAGGAGCTCAAGCTAATTCAAAAAATGAACATCCCATTAACAAAGAACCAACCGGAGAAATTTACACTATCTTCAGTGGATAGACTGATGGAGGGGACTCAAATTGAGCTTGAAGGGCTTACATAAGGAATATTAGCTACTCCATCTCGGAGCATCGGATCCTCGCCACCAGTCGACCCCCAAAAGCGTAAAAAGTAATATCTTGCGGTCTGACCTTTACCGAAGAGGATGCCCAAGGAGTCCACCATCCCACAACGATGCACTTATAGTTATGATGACTATAGCTAACCGCAAAGTATTTCAAATCCTGGTGGACACTGGAACCTCAACTGACTTCGCCAATGCATTCGATAAGATGAGAGTTGAACGGTCTCGACAATGAGCTGTTAAAACTCCTGTGTTTGAATTTGTGGGAGACAGAGTCACATCAAAAGGCTCGATTTAGCTCCCACTCACCACTGGAGACCTGCAGAATCAGGTAACCACCATGATTGACTTCTTAGTGGTAGACTGCTAGTCCGTCTACAATGCAATTCTTAGCTGACCTTCCCTCAACGATCTGCGAGATGTCATCTTGACGTATCACCTTGCGATGAAGTTCCTAACCGAGCATAGTGCTGGATTGGTTAAGGGGGGACCAATACAAAGCTCGACAATGCTACACCATGGCACTGAAAGCTCAGCATCAAACAATGACAATCAGCTCCCTCGATCCATGAGAAGATTCAAGTGAAAGGGGATGTCCCATGGAGGACTTTGTGCTCGTCCCACTTGATAGTTCAGATCCTACCTGAACAGTTCAGATTGGGTCATCCCTGACACCTTTGTTACAAGGTAAAATTGTGGACCTCCTTCGATAATACACCGATGTATTCACATGGTCTCATTAGGATATGCTCTTCATCAACTCAAAGGTCATCATCCATAGGCTGAATGTCGATCTCGACCACCGACCGATCTGACAAAAATGTAGGCCGCTTGATCCCAAACGATATGCTATAATCGAGGAAGAAGTTAGAAAGCTCCTCAAAGCTGGGTTTATAGAGGAGATCTACTATTTGGACTAGATAGCCAACATGGTTTTAGTTAAAAAGTCCAATGGGAAGTGGCGGGTCTATGTCGATTACATCGACTTGAACAAAGCCTGGCCCAAAGACAGTTTACCTCTCCTAGAATTGACCAACTCATTGATAGCATGACAGGACATGAACGTTGAGCTTCATGGATGCCCATTCAAGTTATAACTAAATTGCGATGCACCTGTATGACAAGTAGAAGATAACTTTTGTCAGTGACAAAAGCCTCTACTGTTATAGAGTTGTGCCTTTCGGGTTAAAGAATGTCAGACTCACGTATTAAAAGGCTCGTCAACAAAATGCTCACTTGCCAGATCCGGCGATCGATGGAGGTCTGCATAGATGACATGCTTGTCAAGAGCATTAAGGCTATAGATCATATATCCGACCTCAAAGAGATGTTTGTAATCCTTCGAGAATACTAGATGAAATTGAATCCAGGTAAGTGCACCATCAGAGTTAGCTCTGGAAAGTTCTTTGGATTCCTGGTCAGTCAAAGAGGAATTCAAGAAAACCCTGACAAAATCCAGGCTCTGCTCGATATGAGCTCGCCAAAGGCGATGAAATTGTTCCAGCGCCTTATAGGACATATCATTGCACTGAATTGTTCTGTGTCTCGAGCTACAAATAAGTTCCTTTCTTCAAGCAATTGAAAGGGAAACCAATGGTGGAATGGTCATAAGAATGCTAGCTTGCTTTTCAGCAACTCAAGCGGTATCTGGGGTTGTCGTCGTTAGTCTCAAAGCCTAAACAAGGAGAACTGCTGTTGCTGTACTTAACAGTCTCAATCGCGGAAATTAGTTCAGCCTTGATTATGGAACATGAAGGGAAATAGCTTCCGGTATATTACGTCATTAAGGCCCTGGTCTCCGCCAAGACTAGGTATCCATACATGGAGAAACTAGTGCTAGTCCTAGTCATTTCATCCTGATGTTTACAGTCATACTTTCAGGCCCATACCATCATCATTCTGACTAATCAACCTCTTGGCCAAGTCTACAGAAGCTTGAAGCCTTGGGGAGGCCGAAAAAATGGGCAATTGAGCTCAGCAAGTTTGACATCAAGTACCAGCCCCGAACAACAATCAAATGCCAAGCAGTGGCTAACTTAATTGCCAAACTCGTCCCTGGGCACGATTAAGGATCCGACCCAAGGATTCAATTCGAGCTGAAATTCGGTTTGAGCTATTCGCCCGAGCTGATCTTGGTCGAGTCTGACCAATCGACCTAGACGTTGTATGTTGATGGCTCATCCAATTATAAAGCAAGTAGGGCCAATATAGTTCTAGAAACTCCAGATCACACATGCGTGCAATATGCCTTAAGATTTGGAGTCCAAGCATCCAACAACTTCGTAGAGCATGAAGCACTTCTAGCCGGGCTTAGGTTGGCGGCTGCCATGGGAACCCAACATCTTGAAGTTTACGGTGAATCACCGCTCATTGTCATTCAGATAGTCGATGAGTATCAAGCCAAAAAGGAAAGCACGAAATCCTATCTACTAAAAGCCAGAGAAATGATCAGCAGGTTCTAGAAATGCAACGTCGGCCTAATTCCTCGAGCAGAAAACTTTAAAGTAGAAATGTTGGCAAAGTTGCTACTACAACAAATGATAATATTATGAGGTAGATCCTAATCGAATTCCTTACCAAACCAAGTATCAAAGAACTTGACCCAGCTGCAGTTCTTCCGATAAATTCAGGGCTAACTTGGATGGATTCGATCATTGATTTCCACAAGGATGGCAAGCCACCCTAAGATCACTTAGAAGCACGTAGACTACAAACAAGGGCAGCTCGCTATACCATGGTTAGGTACATCCTATACAAAAAGGGATTCTACCTTCTCTATCTCAAATGCCTCCAATCCGAGGAAGCCAAGTATGTCATAAAAGAAATCCATGAAGGCATTTGTGGGAGTCACTCTGGCGGCCGTGCCTTAGCTCACAAGATCATTCAGCAGGGGTATTATTTGTTGACCATTCAGGTGGATGCTTGGCAATATGCCCGAAAATGTGACAAATGCCAATGCTTCGAGGCTATTCCTCGGCTACCAAATGAACAGCTGACCCCTATGACCAGACCATGGCCATTCACCCAATGGGTAATCGACATCATCAGCCCCCTACTGACCGACAAAGGACAGACCAAGTTCGTAGTGGTCATGGTTGACTACCTTATTAAATGGGCAGAGGCCGAACCCTTGGTGAAGATTACTGAGCAAAAAGTCACAGATTTCATGTGGAAGAACATCATGTGCAAGTATGGGATCCCTCGCGTGATTATTTTAAATAATGGAAAGCAATTTGATAATAAATAGTTCCAAGGTATGTGCAAGAACTTTGGAATCCAAAATGTTTATTCATCGCCACAACATCCACAGGCCAATAGATAGGTCAAGGCATAAAAAAAATTATTAAAAACCATCTCTGAACGAAGCTCGAGAAAGCCAAAGGATCATGGGCTGAAGAGCTCCCCCATGTTCTCTGGGCATACCGAACTACCACCCGAAAAGCCAATGGGGAGACTTCCTTTTCCTTGGCCTTTGGTGCCAAATCCATTACCCCAGTTGAAATAGGACTTTTGACAGCTCAGACCTACTCCTACAATGAATAATAAAAAACTGAGCCAATGGCACTGGACCTCGACCTTATTGAGGAGAGAAAGAGCAAGCTCGAGTCAGGATCGCGATCTGGAAACAGCAAGTCACTTGCTTCTATAACTCCAAACTAAAGAGAAGAAGGTTCCGAGCTGGAGACCGGGTTCTCTACAGAACCTTCTCAAACACTAAGGAACCCAGCTTAGGAACCTTGGGACTGAATTGGGAAACACCTTATGTGGTAAGGTGCATAAGCAGACCTGGATCATATTGACTTGAGAACTTGGAAGGTCGGCTCTTGCTACACCTAAGAACGCCCAGCATCTCAAAATCTAGTACGCCTAGAGGGCCTACCTATCCCGAGTACGAAATCTACTATGTAATGTTCACGTTTGAATTATTACGATAAAATCCCGATGTCTACTTTCTACTTTTGTGTCCACGAATGATTGTCTACTGAGGGCTTCCTATGACATTTAGGAGGAACATCCCCTATTAATGTGTCGTCCCTCCAAGAAGAGGCTGAACCATATGCTACCATCATTCACGTGTCTGACCTATGGGGAACTAATAAGGGCTCCCCTTGATATAAGGAAGAGAAAAGCCCAAACCAACTACTCAATCCTTAACAAAAGGGTTAGACATATGACGATTATAGCAACTAAGAGGTCAAAGATTCGACCTACCTACTTACAAAAACTTGTGTACGAACAAAATGTCAAAAACTTGACTGTATTGATAAAGCTCTAGAGAGCATAATACATCAAGTCTACAAAAAAGAAAGGGAGAAACCGTACAATATATATATATATATATATATATATATATATATATATATATATATATATATATATATATATATATATATATATAAGGAACTGGCTACTAGGGCTCGGGGGGTTGCTCGACAAGTGCTTCCTTGGGAGATGGCCCGAAGTCAGAGTTGGCCTCCTCAAAGGTCGAGAGATCAAGCTCTGGATGCACTTCCTTTGCATCCTCGAGGCACTTTTCATAGCCAGCGCTGTACAAAGTGTCCCCGTCCTCCAAGTACAACTCAGAGGACTTGAACTCCTTGACAGCGGCCACCTGAGCTGAGGCGATAGCTGCCTGGGCTTCCTTGAGCTTCACCTTCAAGGTGCGGTGTAGCCCAACATTATTAGCCTTCCACCTCGCCGCCTTCTCTGAACCCTCAGCCAGAAGCTTCTTAGTTGCCTCTAGCTTAGCCCCCAACTTCATTGCCCGCGTTTCCATGACAGAGCGAAGTTGCTTGGCCTTAAGGCAGAATCGATCGACTTCGACACCCTTCCGCAATAGTCCCACCCATGCTTCCTTCACTTCCTCTTGAAGAAGCAAACGTTTGTGATGAATGTTCAGCAAGCAAGGGTGGAATTGCCAAAACAAGAGAATAGAAATATCAGAACAGGACGGAAGAAAAACAACAACAACTTGAGAATAGCTTATCCCAAAGAAGGTCTTTGCCAATTGATCGATGGTTACTTCGGTTGGTGCCTTTAGGAAATGAGTGAATTCGGCATCAGAAACATGATGTTCCACCCAAGGCAGAAGTTGCTCCAAAGTCCTTCTCGCTGACTTAAGATGTTACGCCCTAGTTTTTGAAACCTAGGTATATGACTTTTTCTCTAAAAACTCGAGTATTAGCGTATAAAATTCAGTGTAAATTCGAACCGCTTATCATTAATCAGAGTTAGCGCAAACGTAGCTAAAGTAAACCATGCATTGTATAAAAAACATTCCAACCATAATAAAAATCCAAATGTAGCGCCCATACAAGACTTACATAATCCCAAATAACAAAGTTCATTAAATAAAGATAGAAGTCTATCGTCTAGTGATGAAACTCAACATGGGCTGTAGGGACCCCGTCTAGCTCCTCAACTACTCGATCTACTCTAGCGACCCAGTAAACGTCATCGGCTCGCTCTACACCTGCATCAACTGTTACGATTTGATAGCGTCAATGACTATTGCAGTGAGGAGCACCCTCTAAGATTGTACACTCATCATCCATAATCCAGCATAAATCACAATATATGAGGATAGACATATTAAACAATGAAATTTAAAGCTATAATCATATATTCAGAAATAAGCTAGTCAACATAATCTCAACATTAAGGAAAGGTAACAAAAGTTGCAAAGCAAGTGGACATGCCCAGAAAGACAAATAATCAATCATTCAAATTCTACAAAATGGCTAGAAATTTAAGCTTTAAACTTCTACTTCACTTAGAAATCATATCGTACGTGAACACCACGAGATGACTAGGAAATTGTTAAGCGAGCACTTGCTCCACTCAGAAATCATGATACGACTGAACACTGCAAGATGAAGCAAAAATAATGTACAAACATCTACTTCACCTAGAAATCATATCGTATGTGAACACAGCAAGATGGCTAAAAAATTGCCAAGCGAACACCCGCCCCACCCGAAAATCACAATACGACTGAACACCGCAAGATGAAGTGAGAACAATGAACAAACATCTACTTCACCTAAAAATCATATTATATGTATACACCAAAAGATGGTTAGGAAATCGCTAAGCGAACACCTGCTCTACCCAAAAATCACAATACGACTGAAGACCAACGTACAAACATCTACTTCACTCAGAAATCATATCGTACGTGAACACCACAAGATGGCTGAAAATTGCTAAGCTAACACCCTCTCCACCCGAAAATCACAAGACGACTGAACATCGTATGATGAAGAGATAAGAAACATACAAACTCTAAACCATCTAAAAATCATATTGTACGTGAACACCACAAGATGACTAAGAAATCACTAAGAGAACAACCACTCCACCCAGAAATCACCATACAACTGAACACCACAAGATGGCTAGAAAATCAACAAACCACAAAAGGGCATTAATAATCCATCAAAGCCAAGAGGGCAAATATGTGGTCCAAGCCGTGTAAGACAAATATACGATCCAAGCCGTGTAAGGCAAACATGCGATCCAAGCCGTATAAGGCAAATAGGCGATCCAAGCCGTGTAGGGAAAATAGGGACCACATGATAGTAAGTCCAAGATAGGTTCCATTAATTCCATCACTTAAGTGTAAATGGCAATATATAGTTAATTAATACATGTACAACTAAAGGTAACATGTTATCATCAAATCATTTATGCATGTTATGATTAAAGAGAGATGTTTATCATTTAACACATGTTTTAGTTGCACAACAAATTAGCATCTTCAATAGTAAGGTAAATAACTCAGTTAGAGAAATCATGTCATCATCTATATCCAGATTGATGAAATTAAGCGAGAAGCTCAAAGGGTGGGTCCTCACCTTTAAATTTGATTAAAATGGGTTCAACTCGGATCACCTCCACTAGCAAGAATCCAACGTGACAGAGAAACTAAATAAAGATAAGAAGGAAAATAGATAATCATTGTAAAACAAGGGTTTAATAACTAACATTCTTCTAGGAGTCTAACATAAAATGTTTTAACACACCTTGAGGTGCGGTCTATTGAACGTAACCCAAACTCAGCCCGACAACTCACCCAAGTTGACTTGACAGGTGCAATGACCACCCAACCTTCCTCTTCTCTCTCACCTCAAGATGGAATGTCCAACTAGGCCTAGACCAGTCCCAAACCCAACTTAACTAGGCTAGACTTAGTTTTAGCCGAGTCAACTCGGCAGCCATTAAGACTCTAAGCACTCCCCAACTCTCTCCTTCTCCTCTACCTTCCTCTTCTCTCCTTTCCCTTCTCTTCCCTGGACTCCTACAGAGTTTGAATCCAGGTGGAGTTTGGGCAAAATCGACCCGAGTCACACAGCGAGTCGTTGGCTCAGTAACAACTTAACAGAGTTGGAACGACACACCCACTCTTACACCCTTCTCTCTTTTCTTCTATATTTTTTTTATTCTCCTTGTTTCATCTGCTTCTTCTCCCTCTTTTCTTCTTACTAAAAACATCTAGCAGTGGGTCTGGTCAACCCAACCCAAAACTAGCGATTCAAGTCTTCCTGACTCGACAATGATAGCCTCCTCACAGTCCCACTCTCTCCCTCTGGTTTTCTCTGCTTCTCTCTCTCTCCCCTCTTCTTCTATTTTTATTCTTCTCTTCTTGTTCTTTTTCTCATGACCAGAAAGGTCGTGCAACCAAACCCAGAATGATCTTGATCCGAGTCAAGCTGGAGCGTCAGCGGGTTGATAGTGAGAAGAACAATAAAGACAGCAAGGAGGACAACATCCTCACTCTCTCACTTTCTCATTTCTTTCTTCTCCCTCTATCCTCTCTCCCAACTTCTCTTTCTATCTTTCCTTTCTTACTCTCTCCCTCTGCTGCTTCCAGAAACACTTGGAATGAGTCGACCTGACTCGAGCTAGTGCAGTAAGGGAGAAACAGTGCTTTCTTTGGCTTTCCTTCTTTGAACAAGGGTTGCCCTAAAAGGGCTCTTTTATAGGTCTTAATGGTTGCCCTAGAAGTCTCGAATGCTAATCTTTTAATTATGAGAAATTCGTGCTTTTGCTCAAGCTAAAACACCTTAAGAATGTCGATAATGTGGAGTCCTTTGTCCGTGGCTGTAAAACATCCACACAAATGGATTTCTAGTATGATGGTCCACTTAATGGATGTTTTAGATCAACAAGTGGGACACACGTATAGGTGGTGGGTTTCTTTCAACCAAAGAAGAAGATGAAAGCCTCGTCAATGGTGAGTCATCAACGAACGGCTAATCCGATGATCAGTAACATGTGGATGGTGTGGATTCATCCTATGATCATGGTGGGACCCTCTAGATGGATGGTGATTAACGTTTTTGTTTAATAGGCTTGGGTTCAAGTTATGGCGGCGATGGGAGAAAAGCTTAAGTAAAAGTTAAGGGAGCCCTAAAACAGAGGGTTGAGATGGATTGAAATAGAAGGCTAGGATCCTAGGAGGAGGTTTTCATGCTGATTGCTAGTTGGAAAGAGGGAAGAGCGAAATCCTTTCCATTTTTGGAAAAATCCAGACACTCAGTTTTTGATGGCGTTTATTGTCACATGTGTGTGATCCATGGAGTGAAAATGGGTAGGGATTTATCCTCTCTATGTCCTCTACAAGATGGACGATTAGGATCATTCTTTTAGTACCTCCAGGTGGGCCATATATCAAAGTAACAACTTCTGGTTTTGAAAGCTAACCGAGCGGATGACTCCTCTTGTGCTGCTAGTTGTATACATATAGATGTGTACCAACAACTGCAACCACTTGGAGTTTCTTTGGAACCATCGTATGGGTACGATGAACGGTTCAGATCCCTCTTGGGGTCTATGATGGTGGGCCTAAAAACGTTGATGAGGGTCGAATATTGCATATTAGACCCCGATTACTGCCTAATTTTACCTACATGATAAAGCTTTATGGAGTATTTTAATCATGTTTTTGTTGCAGGTAGTAATTAAGAGCGTGGACTGAAAAAGAGTATTAAAAGAGTGGATTTAATGCTTCAAAGTCACCAGAGCAAGGGACGAACTCCAGAGAACTAAGATCGATGAATTTACACACTAAGGATCTGAGGAAATCAAGCAGTTCACGTTAAAGAGGCCCGAAAATGGTCATTAATGCAAGATCATAAGGTTCCCGCCATCCATTCGACTCAAAACTTCATGCATGGCCTAGGGGACATAAATCAACCATACCTATTAAATTTTAGCCATTAAATCACTAAGGAAGTGGCCCAATAGACAGATCAGCCCCTTAATTCATTAAGTGGGGCCCACCTGATAACAGGATATGCTTCAACTATGGTCCCAACCCCTTAATTGGGCAGGCAACATGAATGGATGATACAAATTTCTCATAAACATTGCAGTGGACCCCACCTAGTGTGGCATGTACATTGTGTACATGTACAAAGCCAAGCACCGGACCGACTGAGACTGGTCAGCAGACGCTGACCCGCATCTCCTTCTTAAAAATGGAAACTGCCATTTAACTATGCATAGTTGATAGATAATGTCCGTTTTGCAGACGCTAATGGGCCACCATCAGGCCCTGTGTGGCCGATCCAATCTGTCCATCATGTAGAGGGGCTTAAATACTTCAAAACCATGCTGACATTTCACACCTATGCATACTCACTTGTGTGATACAGGGGCCACAAACGGACTGCCCTGCGACATTCAAAAGTGATTTTTGCGTGATTTCTTCTCTGGGCCGCTTCAATGTACGTTCAAAACCATCCATTCTTGACAAAAATTTCATCCTGAATCTAATGGACGGGGTGAATTTTCTCGAAAATGTTTCTATGGGGCCCACCGATCACGATAGTGAAAGAGTGTGAAAGCTTTTGTACATCCGCAAAAACTGACTTTTCCAGGTGGTTACGGGCCACCATCTTTGATCATATAGCTGATCTAATCCATCCATCACGTAGAGCACTTAAAAATATCATAAGGGACGGTGTTTCTTTAGAAATTGAGTGAGAAAAATAGAGCTGTTTTGCTTCCTGAAGTTTTCTGCGAAAAGTTGCTATGCGAACTCTACTGCGAAACCGCCGACTCTCCACCGACTCTAGCTTCTCCACCGCCCCTCCAGCAGCTATAAAAATAGGAGGACGTGAAGGAGAAGGTAGATCCAGAGCTTGAGGAGAGCTAGGGAGATCAAGAGCCAAGGAGAGAAAGAGAGAGGAAGAAAGAAAAGGAAGAAAGAGAGCAAAGGAGCATTCAACGTGGAGCATCTTTCCTGAAGAGAGTTTTTTTTCCTTTTATTTTATGTTTTTTTTTATCTAGTATAATCATGTTTATGCTAGGCTAAACTCCTTAGCTAGGGCTGAGATGAATCCCCTAATTTGAATAACTCTTGTCATGTGTTGATTTTTATCTGGGTTTGATTGATTTGTTTCTTTCTCTTGTGTGCTGAATTGAAATTTTTGTGCTTCTCCATTCTATGAGCTTAACTAAAGTCTAGATGTGGATGTGGTTTGGAATCTTATTTGAGGTGCTTGCATCTGACCATGAACAGGTTTCCTATAGTGAAAGAAATAAGAATCTACATTTCTCCATGCCTGACCATGGATGAAAAGATGTGATCCATATGCTTTAAGGGATTATACATTTTGTGTGCCCGACCAAGGACATAGAGTGTGCTTTATTTATTTTTATATCAATCTGAATCAGGGTGAATCAACAGGTGAAACAAGGGTTAGGATAATTAGGGGTGGATTCATAAGTCCAAGTATTCTCCTTGATTGAATTTTTCTCATTGTTCTCAGTTATTTTTTTATAGACTTTTGTTAGTTTACTTAATTGTTAGCAAAACTATTTGTTGGATTAGTTAAGAGGAATCATAAATTTTGAATTGTGACAACCAGTCCTCGTGGGAACGATCTCGTAATACATATCGTGTCTACATCTGATTCGTATACTTGCGAGTTTAAAATCATTTAAATCAGATTAGTTTAAATAAAACATCACATGTCCAAACGGACGTTGTACGATTAAAATGCTCGAAGGCGGGAAGAAGAAAGGAAGAAGAATCCTTTCTTCTTTCGGTTACTGGCAGGTCAAACCCGCTTGACTGAGCTTCTTGACTTGGTGTGGCACGGGCACACAACCTATGTGCACATGTACACTTACATGGGCTCCACAATGAGGTGCTCGATGGATCCACACCATCCATTTGGTTTGGGGTCCCCATCACGGTCTCTAACCCAAAATTCAGGAAGATCCAAGGCTCGGGTGGGCCATATCTGTTGACATACAGCCTTTGAGTGCCCATCATTGTTGATCTGATGACTATTTATGGTCCAATCCTATGATCAAAAATTTTCATCCTACTGGTGAGTCAATCAGGGACACTATCTATGTTCACTCGATATCATCTTACATGGATAAGCCGCACAATGTTTTCGTTTTTAGGTTTTATTATGGATCCCCGTTGATTGGAAGGTCAGATCATTTCTAGATATGAAATTAAGGTTTCCTATCTAACCAACTCTAGAGAGAATTTAATGGTTGGTTAGGTGTTGACTAGTTAGTTTGTGTGTTTAAGGTATGGTTTGATCGTCAGGCTATTAAGAACATGTTGAGCGGTTGATTTATTACAGGATAGTTCATTGATGGTCCAGAAATCCCTTAGATGAATCCAATAATAAATTTTTGATGATCAAGTCCATTGACATATGGTATGGAGTGTAAACCCAATGATTGATCTTGAATCTCGTAGTTGATTTACAATTCCAACGGTTAGATCTTGTGATCCAGCAACGCAAGTGTTTCAGACTCACTCCTCACTACTTCTAGGTGTCTTAAAGATTGTATAAGTAGATATCTAACCACTAATCTAATGCTTAGAGGGTTGGATGGCTCAATCTATGGATACAAGTTACCCCTAACGGTTGAGTTTAGGTAAGAGTGTGTGAATGTTCACATAAATTGAGCTTACATTTATACTAAATCAGGTTCTCATGGAAACACCCAAGTACTTAAAAGTATGGAGTGTTACATTCTACCCTCTTAAAAGAATTTCATCCCCGAAATTCAATACTTCTACTTTAATTGGGACGAGGGCAAATCTATATTACCATTACTCTTAGAATTCACCACCTTCCACGTGATGTATGTCTGTATGTGTAAGGGTTCATGACTAACTACTAGGATTGGTGTTGTTATATAAGAGCACCTCGACTCTCGTCGCCAGCCAATGATCCCCTCGCTTGGGGAGTAAGCAACTCTTTAGAGGTCTCCACCGCCTCCTGGACCTCCACAAGACGAGCTTCCTCAAGTGAGGTGGTCCCAGCGACCCCTCCAAAAATGGTGGAGATGGGCACTAAGGTTAGTGCCTCGTCCGTGACCTACATTACCATGGAGGGCGATGGGCCAACCTTCCCTTTTCTTTTGGAGGTCTTCTTCTTCGAGGCCACACCCCCACGAGGAGGTGCCCTGTGCTTCGCGACTGGCTGAGCTTCAGGCATGTCTGTACGAATGAAAACAAATAGTTAGCAACAAATTCATGAAGCCTCTAAGTCCTAAGATCAGTCAAGACTTATACTTGTTAGTTCAGAGTTAAGACCTGACTTAAGTAAGAGCTTAGGTTGACGGAGCTTCCTCCAAGATCTCTCATCCTCCTCTAGCGAACTTGCTCTGGTAATCCGAGCAAGAGCTTAAGGCCCAAGCATGAAAGGGAACATAGGAATAAATATAAAAGGAAGTGTATATGACCAAGTCAAATTACTGAAGATGACCAAGTACCAAAAAAGGGGAGAGGAACTAAGTCCAGATGATAGCGACCTGGATCAAAGAAGGAAGTCGAGAGCCAAGAGTGAAGCCTGACCATTCCTAGTACTTTCCAATCTCCTAATGCCCAAAACCATTTGTTCTTCCAGTTCTTATTGGAGGTCGGAATGTCCGTGACCAAGGCCTTCCCGATTCCCTTCCAAGAAGAAAAGTAATACTATCCATCATACAGAGGGTTGGTTTTCATTTGGTGCAGAAGGAGGAATTCGTCCATGGTTAGCTTGGGTTGGTCAAGCTCAGACCAGAGGATGAAACATTCGACTAATGCTCTCCACGCATTAGGGATCAACTATCCTAGAGACATCCCCAAATGCATGAGCAGCTGCCTTACTGTCCTTTAGAGAGGGAGCATGATGTCGCATTGGAGGCCAACTTGGAAACTGGCCACTTCTCCCTAGGAGGGTTTATTGGGAAGCTCGCCCGGTGAGGGGGCTTGGAGTACCACCTAGTCAGGTATGTGGTACCCTAACCTACTCCTCACCAGGTTGGCCTCCTTCAAGATGGACTCCATGGGTCCTTTCTCCTCCTCTTCCTCCTCTGCTGAGGACCTAACAAGCCTTTCTTCTATAGGGAAATCATCCTCTGTTTTGACTGGCCACTCCACTGAGGATCCCTCAAGTACCCGTGATGCCTGCGATGCCTGAAACTTGACGTTGCTCATCATCATCAAAGGAGATGGCAGATTTGACATGGGACGAAGATTGTCCACCCCATCATTAACAGCTGAGGTTGCCTCCCTAAAACTTAAAGTTTTCGGCATGGCAGTCGGTCCAAGAATGCCAGAAAATGTTGTACAGAGAAGAAGATAAAATGAATGGAGGGGAGATTAGGGATGGAGATCACCGGAGATACAATGTCGTCGGAGTCTAGTGCAGCGCAGTTGCAAAAATTGTCTACCGCCAATATTGGAGCAATTTGAATGCAGGAAGAGGCAAATGAGACTGCTTGAGGTTTAGGGCTTCTCATTTTATAGGGGATCCATGTTTATGGGCGTTCAATGCCCCTCATTAATGTGAGGTTGTATGGAGCCTCCTTGACTCCCCCGTTTTGACACGTGGCGCATCCTCACTTGCTGCACGTCTCCACTACCGAGGACAAGCCACATGTCGCCTTCCCAATGGTGTGGCACTGAAAAGGTGGCCTAAAAAATCACTTGACCTCGAGCCACGACATGCCTCCTCTATAGTCCTGTATCATGATTACTAATACCTCAATTCTCACGCCTTCTGCCTTATTTAGTATTAATGGAAGAATGACCCAACTTGACTGCATTCGACCAACTTTCCAAGTATGTTTCACTAACTTGAAAGTAGGGGGCTTACTGTTATGGGGAAAACGGATTAACCTATATAGGCAAGTTTGGTCGAGACCTAGCTCACCCCGATGCACAATAGAGGATGAGAAACTAGACCGCCAGATTAAGGAGGAAGGTTGGCATGACTAAGGTTGGTATGATTAAAGTCGGCCTAAAGGTCAGCATGACCAATGTCGGCATAAAGGTCAATACAAATAAGGTCGGCCTGAAGGTCGGCACGACCTAGAATAAAGTCTCCTAGGGACAACCTGAAGAGGCTATCAGGACTCATGAAGTTAAAGACTATAGAAATTAGACATCATAAGATGTTCTTCCTAATTGAAGGGGCAGGTTGGTTGGCAGGGATGAGCATATCCAACCTTATGCATTGTTGCCTCTATCGTCCGACCTTATTTAAAGGCTGAACAAATCCACCTTGATTCCCAATTGGCGTTCGACCTCATCCACGTCTGCAATAAGACTTTATCCGGGTCCGAAGTTCTCTCATTATGGAGGCTAATCCACAATTAGCTCAGGATCCCGAGATATCGGCCAAGGATCTCAGGAGAATCCCTATGCTTTCTGAATCCTAATTCATCTATAACACGCACCTACTAAACTGGGAGGATCCCTCTACATTGTTATCCCTCCTCGACTATAAGTAGGGGAATCTCCAATGGTGAAAGGTGAAAAGGCCGAGCAAAAAAGTCCTAGAGGGGAGGTGAATAGGACTATGCCAAATAAAAATAATAAGCGGAATAACAACAACAAGATAGCCAAATAAAATGTAATTAACCAAAGGAAATAACAACCTCAACAATTAAGTATTGAGAGGTTGATACAAACTTAGTTCTAAGGACAACCTAACACCAAAAACTAATGGTTTATGGCAGGACAACGTTACTAGAATGTGGGTGAGTATCAAAAACTCAAACTGAAGAGGATATGAAAGAAATAGAAACTAATCTATTACGACATTCACTACACAATGCTAAAATATAAAGATTACAACATTCACATCTACAAATACATCCCACAATCTTAAAGCATAAAAGATAAAGAAATAAAGCACACATCCACCAAACACTAAGAATTATAGTGGTTCGCTTGTGCGTACACCAACTGTTAAACAACAGTCACACAACTACTCCACTCCTAATATCCACTCCCTTGGGATACTAGCGTTCACTAAGGGCCCATTTGGCCAGGTGAATTGGAATGGATTGAATGGTATTAGGGTGGATGACATGGATTTCTAGGTAATGATGGTGTTGTAAGTGGATTGTCCTAAGATCCATGGGAATGCTATATCCCCGGATTGCAATAACTAGTCTGTTTGGCACGCTAGCCATATCCAGGGATTTAACCTTCCCATCCCTTCTAATCACTCGAACCAAACACGTCCCAGGAAAATTTAGAAAATTTGAATGGCTTGGGGTGGATTGGATGGGATTTAAAGGTAATGATGGTGTTGTCAGTGGATTGTCTTAAGACCCATGGGATTAGGCTCAAATCACCGACTCTGTTTGGCCTGCCCGGCCAATCCCAGGATTTAACTTCCAATCCCTTCCAATCTGACCGGCCAAACGAGCCCTAATCAAAATAGGTTTTTCAAGGTTCACCAAAAACCTTCAAAATTATGTCTTTCAAGTGGGCTTACACAATTCAAAAACCCCACGCTCTAACTTTTCTGAATCACCTTAGACAAACCACAAATAGATATTTTCTGGAACAATCTCACAAACCAAACAGATATATTTAAATTACAGAAAAAAGTAGAATACTTATCTTTATGGCGATTCTAAAGCAGCCCAGTAGAACCAACTTGATGACAATGTAGATGTTCAATGTTTAGTCTCACAAGTATATAGGGTTTTGAGTCTAGATAATTTTTTAATTAAATCAGCAAGGGCTTTGCTTTAATTTTGATCTTATAAAAGGGTAAATCAAAATCCCTTTTTTAACATAAGAATGGAATAGAGAATCAAAATCAAAATACAAGAGCTACTTTAAAGAATCTTAAATATGCACAAAATAGCTTAGAATGTACTCAAAATAAACTCAGATTGATTGCTTAAGAATGATAAGAATTGAATGGAAAACTCTAAAATTCGAGCACTACTTATAGGTGAAAAATCGGTTCACACGACTGGCCTTGGGTTAGATACTACTGGCCTTATCCAAATAGATTTTTAAAAAATTCTGGCGTGATAATATTTTTCAGTTGCACGACTAGCCTTTTAGGTCCCACGACTAGTCAAGTGGCCTGCTTGTCTGGTCGTGGACACCACACGACTAGTCATGTGAGTCTAGATTACTCGTTGGAAAATGAGTCGAGCACTGCATGACTGGTCGAGCACTATTCACACGATTGGTCGAGCAGTTTCCAGGACTGGTCGTAGACTAACCGAAAAATTCTAAAAATTCATAACAAATCCTTAACTGGTCGAGAAAATTCTAAGACTGGTCGAGCCAGTGCTAGGACTAGTTGAAAGAACAGAAGTTTACACTTATAAAATGACCAAATTGACCGACCAAAAGTATGAAATGATCTAATCATGATCTAAGGTCAATCTAGGTCAACATACCTTACTAGCGAGATAGAACATATGAACCATTAAACTATCAATTACTTCAGCAGCTTTAAATTTTACACTTGAACTCAACATATCGAACACAGTCTATCACACCCCAAACTCAGAAAACAGGCTCATAAAATTTTCAATCGCCGAATCCGGCGTCGATAGCCTCTGTAGTGCCCCATTCTCAGATCCCGACACTCACATGCCAAATTTCGATCCAGGGATCCTATAAGGAGAATTTTCAGTATAAATTTTTTTTATAATGGAGTATAACCACAAGCATAACCAAGTCACAAAACAACATCACCACATATCCACTATATCAAAAACTTTAAGTACAATGTGAAAAAGGAAATACAGGGTGATCAAAAACTCCAAAATAATCTGATGTGTACTCCTGCCTCAGCGTTGCTGCGATCCAATGCCTCCTTCACGCAATGGTCGTGCATAAGCTTACAAAAGCTTAGAGGGTGGTGTAAGTGTGTGCGAAAGGCAAGTGCAAAGTATACAATATCAGAGTAATGCAGAAATATGCGGTAAGTCCATGAATATATCAGCTGTACCAAAGCTATGTGATGCAAGGTATAAATGCTATGGGTCATACTAAGGCCATGCGATGCGAGGCCTATGTAGTCAAATGTCATATGCGAGATACAAAGTAAGATGTCAATACTCATCAAGTACACATATCAATACAGTTCCTCTCTGGGATATCACCGGGGTCTAGTACACTCCACACTGACTGCCACCACCCTAGCCGCACAGCCCAGCGAGTGAAATAGACTTCACTATCTGCCTGACCAATAGTATGCTAATACCTACCTGACTTATCGTTAGCAGACTCATTTGTGAGCTGGTCAAACTCAATCTAGCTTATAGACCCCTCACTCGAGAGGATAAGGCCACGCCCCCTTCTAACCGACCACAACACAGTGGGAGACGTGGCCTACTAGTATTCGGCACTCGGGTGCTCGTGTATCAACTTAGTCTAGATGTTAGAGTAGCTCCTGGTACCAAAAAGGTTCTGAGATTTTCACCTAAGGACATCCTAAGTGCCCGCACTGCTAGAACCAAGTAATTTTGGTATTCGATATAGCCATCCATGATGTACCTGTGGAGCCACGACCCTGATGTCGCTAGGGCATACAATGATCAAGTCACACATATACGAGATGCATGAGTCACACCGTACAATCATGCAGCAATCTCACGCGTACCACGCCATCATGTGAGGCACTTCGTCTTATAAGGAGTCCCGTAAATGTCTTAGCCTAACAGCTTATGCTATGATCAAACATTCCTCACATCAAGCATACATATGATGCGTATGAGCATGAATCATGAAATTATACTAAGTATGTTATAAAGTAATGAACTATCCTTTCAACGTAAATAGGCCTAGACGACCTACACACAATAAGTATGGGCCTATCAATGGGCCCTACGGAGAGTTATAATGCAGACATTTAACCAACATTATACTTACAATGTGGATGTCAAACTATCATTGCTCCCAAGGCATAGCCCACCATAAACATCATTACATAGACCGTGGTAGAATCACACATTGTAATTTGTGTACATCCCATTGGGCCTCAACCCTTGGGCCTCTAATACATCAAATGGGCCTCATAACATGGGCCTTATGTATATTACAGTGGGCCATATCCCATGAGCCTTTGAATACATCACAATAGCCCTCATATGGCAAATGGGCCACATGTATATCAAATGGGCCACACCAATTGGGGCCCATACATATCAAATGGTCCATACCCAAAGATAAGTGGTGATAATGATTTCCATCATTAAAATTCCCAAGGCCCACAATAACATTTATTTCCCATCCAATCTGATCATAAGGTCACACTGACCTGAAAAGGGTTTTAATGGTGGACGGTTAAACCCACTATTTTCTATAGTGTGGTCCACCTTATCCTAGATCTGTCTTAATTTTAGTCTCAAGTCCTAAAATAAGCTTTCAAAATGGTTGGACAGATTGGATGCAACGCATGCATCATGGTGGGTTCCACCATCCATACCACTAGACGGTGGTGGGAATAAAACACATACATCATTGGGGGTCCCACCACCCACACCACTGGATGGTGGTGTGAATAAAACACATACACATTAGTGGTCCCACCATCCACACCACTGGACAGTGGTGTGAATAGAACACATACATCATTGGTGGGTCCCATGTGAGGCCTACCATAATGTTTATATGCCATCCAATTTGTTGATAAGGTCATGTAGACCCAGATGAAGAGGGAAAATAAATTTCATGCCAATCCAAAACTTCTAGGACACTTAAAATGGTTACAATGGCAGACGTTCAATCCCACTATTTCCTGTGATGTGGGCCACTTGAGTTCCAGATAGGGTTGATTTTTAGAGGGAGCCCACTTCAAGAAGGGGCCTACAAAATGCACGGTGTAGATGTTCTACACCCATCATGGTAGGGCCCACGGCTGGGACCGTGGGCCCCTACTATCCGTCCACCAAAACGTAGTAGCATTCTGCTGCTGCGTCAGTAGCAGCAAGCGCTGACTGTTTATTTTTATTTTTATTTTTTAAAAGGGGGGTTTTTCCATGGTTTTTCATATGTGGGGCCCACATTAGGTGAATCCACTCCAGCCATTGCATTTCATGGCTCAAGACTTATTAAACAAGCCTAATATCCAATATATTTTGGTGTATAGAAACGTTAGGGGGTATTTCAACGGTTAAAATGCTATTTGTTATGCAATGGCCTACCAGAAAATCAGATCAGCTTCATTTTTCAGCTCAACGCCTAAAATGATTTGGGAAATGGGATGGATGGCGTGGATGGGATCCATACGTCAAGGTGGGGCCTGCATGAGCAACCCACTCGAAAGCTTGAGAATCAAGCTAATATTTTGTTTTCCCAGTTCACATCTAGTGTCCCTTGACGCTGGACAGTTTGGGCATAACACATACATTTAAGGTGGGCCCCCAAATGGTGGATGGTGTGGATACAACACATACATAAAGTGGTCTCCACCTATAGATGGCTTGGATAAAACACATGCCTCATGGTGGGGTCCATTCGGGTGGGCCACACGACCACACATCACACACAACAATTAAAAAAATGAAAGAGAGAGGGAGGAAGGGAGAGAGAAAGAAGAAGAGGGACACATGTGATGGAGGGATCCGCTACTATGAGCTCTCCGTTGCATTCAATCATACAGCAAGTGGGTCCCAATACATGTTGGCCCACTAAATCAAAGATCAACAGTGGAGATTGCTTCTCCACCCAAAATGAACAGTCTAGATGAGCTCTTTTCATGCAAGAATAATAAACATCATGATGGGGTCCATGGAGAATGGTCTCATCATGGAATGATCATGAGAATCAAGGTGGGCCATCGGCCACATTTAGGGTCCAAAGTGAGATCCATACCATCAATCGGTAGGCCTCACTTGGCCTATCATAAAAATATGAAAAATCTAGCCTATAAAGCACCCACCGTTCGATCTTCTTGGTCTGATGGAATACCGATCTCCTTGTGCTTCACTTTGATGGAGGGCAATGAGAGTTAAATGGCTATGATGAAAGTTTTAGGGGTGAGAAGTGGGCCACACACAACTCTTTTTCTCCTTAGAAATGGATGGACGTGTGTTTTTTTTTTGTTACTTGGAAATGTGTTGAGAAAAGAGAGAGAGAGAGAGAGAGAGAGAGAGAGAGAGAGAGAGAGAGAGAGAGAGAGAGAGAGAGAGGGTTGTAAGGAGAGAGATTGATGGGTGATGGATGTGAGGTGAGTGATGGGTGAGGTGAGAGACTTGTTGACTTTTGGGATAGGTTGCTTGACTTATGAAGAAAGAAAGCATGGGTTACTCTTGTACTTGACATGAGGTGATTGATTGATTGATTTTAGTGATTGATTGATGGGACATGTTGTAGAGATTTTCTTGAGATTGCAAATGTGCAACGTTTTCTTTGAAATAAACGTCGACCACATCTCCCTGCCAGGGTATCGGATTGGTATGCAAGACGCAGCGATGGAACCACGGCGATGGTGTGGTCACAATGGTACAAGTCTCAGATTAAGACGATTCAAATCTATAGGATACGACTTAGGGTCACGCGCAAACATTTATTATAGGTTGTGGATTGCTGGACTTCGATGGGAAGGATCGCGGGAGTTGACGGAATAGTATGAAATAGGATACGGGCCTTACACAGTCTTTAACTAGGTCTTGAGTTCTTAGAATTTTCTGGTTCCAAATCTTGAACCGCAATGATCTTGAATACTAAGTCTTCACTTTCTTCCAGTTTGAAGATCTCGATAAGTTCGTCGTAGATATCGGCAAGTAAATTCAGCACGAACAGAACGAACTTTGAAGATTCAAAGTGAACAGATACACAAGCTTGATACACATCAAGAAACAAAATTAAAATGGTTTGGCACACCAAAATTTGACAATACTCAAGGTTTATCAACATAACACTTTTAATTTCCCCTTTTGTCAAATTTGTGACAAAATCAAAATTACAATCTACACAATAGATATTCAATCAACACATTCCAAAAGCATATTATGATATGATCCATAATCAATAATATAATCAACAATAATCAACTCTCCCCCTTAATCCACTACTCTTTGCAAAAAAATAAAAAATAAAAAATATTAGCCACATTCATCATCATCATATCATCAACAATGTTCTCCCCCTTTTTGTCGCAACATGACAAAGGAAGCAAATAATGATAAATGAAGATAAGAAGAGAGTAAGTAGAATCAATAACTACTCATCCAAATTAAATAAAACAAAGTATCTGAATTGATACCATAGATAAGAGTTTAAACAATATAATACAAGTAGTCATAGGGAAAAGAGTTAGAATAAAGTTATTACAGATACTATCAAATTAAAAGATAACTAATCAGATCTTGAAGAAGGAGCAAGAATAGATGGATCAATTTGAAGTAAACCCTTATTAATGCGCCGCATATATTTACGCATATAAGCAAATTGAGAATCTTAGGTTACTCGAATCTGAACCACCTCTTCCTCAAGAGTATACAACCTCTCATTGAAACCAAAAGGCTGATAATCAAGGTCAACCTCAAAATCTGATTCAAGTTCATCAAATAAATCATCCATATTAACGTCTTCATGAGGTAAAACATCAACATCTTCAGCTTCTTAATCTCCTCCAGTATTCCCATCAACTTGACCAGTTGTCAAGTTTGATTTCATCTTGTTGATATTAGAATTGTTGAATGGACGAAGATTAATAGAACCTTCCCCAACAGGCATAGCTATCAAAGCATGACCAACTAAGGCAATCATAAGATAAGCGAAAGCAATATCGCTGTGACCAAGGTGAAGATGAAACTGAATAATATGATGATAGATAAGAGATGAAAGACAGATATGGATGCCAATAACAACAGAATGCACAATGCAGGCCATAAAAGAAGTCAGATCAGTCTTGTTACCTAAGCGAGGATAGACATTCAATATAAAAATACGATGCAAGACCCTATATCTAGGCAACATATATTTGGAGTTGAGCGTAGTACCGCCATTCCATTCTGCATTCATGTTATAGAGAACTCTCGTAATCAATTGTTTAGCATTTTCAGAAGGTCTAGCTTGTAAAGTGGATATGGGTACACCGTCATCAATAATAGGTATATTCATGATTGTTGAAATCAAATGATGGTCTACCTTAATTGGACCTTCTTTAGTTGACACAATAAATATCAAATCATCTTGAGAGAACTCAGTAATACAAGCATAAATGCCCTGCGTAATGGATCGGTATGCAGGACCACCCCAAGATAGTATGTTTTCCCATCCTACAGCTTGAAGGAGAGGGATAATGTTGAAGCGCTCAATATGATCACCAATGACAACACGCTCAACAATAACATTTCTAAGACGAAAATCCCACATACTCTCGGGATCCTCTTCGGGAGGCCGAAGATGACGCATGGTGGTGGGTGTGGAACAGGAAGAAGAGGGATCACGAGTGGTTCTCTTCTTATTTCTTCCTTCCATTGCAACAAAATAGCAAAGAAGGAAAGGGTTGAAAAAAGGAATGAAAGGATTCCAAACAAATCAGATTTTAAGTAAGAAATACTATCAAACCACCATAAATCTTGAAATAAGAAGAAAAATCAAGATTAAGGATGATCAATGAACTTAAATACACAAGGAAATAAAAATGAAGTACAAACTGGAGAGTAATCAGAGATGCGCGCAACCGGTCGTGGATGGGTTTGATGGAGAAGAAGGAAATAAAGAAAAAAATCACTTTTCCCTAAATAAAAATCTCATTCACGCGTTTCACGAGTACATACTCGATCAGTCGTATAACGACCGATCGAGTGTATACTTGACTGGTCGTGCAACACAGAAAATGTGCAATTTTGTATATATTTAAATAAAATAATATATATAAATATTATGATACAAATGAGCACAAATCATTAGTTCATATTATACATACCAAGATCAAATTTTAATTTTGAAAATTAATTTTTGTTGAGAGGTTTTTTGAATATGTCAGCTAGTTGATTTTCGGTCTGAATATATTCTAATGAAATTATCTTTTCTTCCACCAATTCACAAATTTAATGATACCTGATGTCAATGTGCTTGGTTCATGAATGCTGAATAGGATTTTTAAAAATATTAATTGTGCTTGTGTTATCATAATATAACATCATAGATTCTTTCACAATTCCGTAATCACTCAGCATTCTCTTCATCCATACTAGTTGAGTGCATGCATTACCTATAGCAATATATTCAGCCTCAGCAATGGAGAGCGATACGTTACTTTGTTTCTTACTTAGTCAGGAAATTAGATAGTTCCCAATATAGAAATAATCACCATTGGTTGATTTATGATCATCAATGTTACTAGCCCAATCAGCATCCATGTAACTAGCTAATTGCACACTAGTATCATGTGGATACCAGAGACCAAGATTAGCTGAACTATCGACATACCGTAAAATTTTCTTAACAGCAATCAAGTGGGACTATTTAGTGTCAGATTGATATCTAGCATAAATATCAACGCTAAAAGTAATATCCGGTCGACTCGTAGTTAAATAAATTAGTAAACTTCCTATCATACTGCGATACAACTTAGGATTCACACTCTTACCTGTTGAATCCTTAGAGAGTTTTAGAGTGGTACTCATTAGAGTATCAAAATTCTTTCCACTCTCAAATATGAACCTTTTAACTAAGTTCAGAGCATATTTGGTTTGAGAGATGAAGAATCTATCAGGAAGCTATTTGACTTGCAACCCTTGGAAATAATTTAATTCTCCAACCATCCTCATTTCGAATTTAGATATCATAAAATCTGCAAACTCAACAGTCATGTTAACACAGGTAGATCCATAGATAATGTCATCAACATAGATTTACATAATTAAAATATGATCTTTATGTTTCTTAACAAATAATGTTTTATCTACACTCCCCATTACAAACTCATGACTTAACAAGAATTTAGTTAAGTTCTCGTACCATGTCCTAGGAGCATGTTTCAATCCATAGAGTTCTTTTTTTAAGACATAAACATGATTAGCATGCTTAGGGTCTTCAAAACTCTTCGGTTGTTCAACGTATACTTCTTCATGCAAATCACCATTTAAAAATGCACTCTTAACATCCATTTGATAATTTGATATATTTTAATTTTTTTTAAAGCACGCAATGGATAGAAACAGTCTGATTGATTCAAGACAAGCTACTAGGTTAAAGGCTTCATCATAATCAATACCTTCAATTTGAGTGTGCCCTTGTACAACCAGCCCAACCTTGTTTCTAATTATGTTACTAAGTTCATCAGACTTATTCTTGAAAATCCATTTTGTTCCAATAATATGTTTATCAGTTAGTCTTGGAACTAAATACCAAACATCATTTCTTATAAACTGATTGAGCTCTTCCTGCATAGTTACAATTTAGTTTTCATCAGTAAGGGATTCTTTTATGTAAGTCGGTTCCATCTGAGATGTAAAACATACGTAGTTACACATATCTTCTAATTATTTACGATGCGTACACCAATGAGGGGATTTACAAGGATTTGATCAGTAGGATGATCTTTATTTAATCGTAATTCAGTGTTATTTTGATTAGATGAAGAGTCCAATTTATCAATTTGAACTTCATCATCTTCTAAACTTGAGACAAGTGTATTCATATGATCATCAATGACCATATTAATAGATTCTTGTATTACACCAATCCTTTTGTTAAGTCCCCGATATGCTCGACTATTTAGAGCATACCCTAAAAATATCCCTTCATCACTTTTGGTGTGAAATTTATCCAGATGTTTTCGGTCACGCAAGATATAATATTTAGTGCCAAAAACTTGAAAGTATTTGACAGAAGGCTTCTTATTAAACTACATCTTATAAGCCATTTATTATTAGATTTTCTAATGTAAACACGGTTTATTATATAACAAGGACTATTTACGGCTTCAGCCCAGATATTTTTAGGATGCTTCATACTATTTAACATACATTAGTCATTTCTTGAAGCATCCTATTTTTTCTTTCCATTATCCCATTTTATTGTGGTGTTTTGGGAGCAGAATATTCATGTGATATTCCTTGGTCACTACAAAATTTCTCAAAACTTCTATTTTCAAATTCAAACCCATGATCACTATGGATCTTAGTGACTTGCAACTCTTTTTTATTTTAGATACGTTTAAGTACCCATTTTACTTCGTCGAGAGTTTTAGATTTCTCTCTTAAGAAGACTACCCAAGTATACCTGGTAAAGTTATCTACAATGACCAAAATATACTTCTTGCCACCTTGACTCTCCGTTCTAGTTGGTCCAATGAGATTCATGTGGATGAATTCGAGTAGTTTATATGTGGCATTGGAGTTTATATTTTTGTAAGCACTCCTGGTTTGTTTACCAATCTGGCACTTGCCACATATCTTATTCACTTTTTTTATTTTGGGTAGACCTCTTACAAAATTACTTTTGTTTAATCTATACAAGTTGCGGTAGTGTACATGTCGTAGGCGCTTATGCCATAGTTCGGTCTCATTGATGTGGACCATGTAACACAATAGCTTAGATGAACTAGAGTCACTATGTAGCAGTTCTCAAAAGTTCTCTGACAAGTTAATATTACAGAGCCATTCTTATTTAAGATTTCACATTTTTTTTGTTTAAAAATTTTACACTATGAATATTATCGTAAATTTGAGAAACACTTAGTAAATTATGTCCTAAACCTTCTACACATAAAACATTCTCAAAAAGAGGAAGGTTAGGGAGTTGAACCGTACCTTGGCCAACAATTTTGCGGTTGCTACCGTCACCGAATGTGACTGAACCATCAGTCATGTCTTTAAGACTAGTTGTAACACCCCGGATTTTGGCCAATCTGGGATTAGACGTCCTTAGGCAATGGGTCAACTAAAACACCTGAAAAATCGCTCAGAACCCAATTCCATAGCCAAAGAAATCACTTAGGGTTAATTCCTTTAGAAACTAAGCATAAGTTAGCTAGCGCGACGTTAGAGTAGCTGGGAAACAGTCCCTGATCACTTTAAATACGTTCTACAAGACCCAAATCGAGTAGAACCAATGACTATATGATACTCTATAACTTGGGATCAAACTCTAAACTGGTTTGTTCTCTGGACCATTTTGAAATTTTGTATTGGATCTAGACCGCGCGTCGAAAGTCTGATACCTCTTATCTTAGACTGTTAGAACCGCCTAGGTAGACTTGACACTCATTCCGAAAATCAAGTCAAACCGATAATCACAGGCTATTTCATTGAGCCCGGACCGAAAAGAGTGCGAATAGGGACAGTTGGAATTTCAAATTCAAATCTGGCACACGACTTGACGCGTCAGTATTGAGCGTTCTGATCGTCAGAATTCATCCAGATAACACCCTCGGATCAGGAGAAATTTCTATTTTATATCATGAGACTTTCAGCCCTGATCTACGTGCGGTGACCGCTGAACTGAAACTGGTCTGCCACGTACGATCTGCGAACCCTGCCGGACTGAAAACTTAATACGTGTTAGATCTGATACGTAAGAGCTTAAGTCCGATCGCATTCGACCAGGGGACCACCAGAAAGCATCTTTTGGACCAAAACAGCCCCGAATTGGATATGCACTAAGTAAACTTTGTACCGGAGCCTGTTTTCAGCGTTTTTAAGCTTATAAAAGGGGTTGAAACCCTCACTCCTCTCTCCCATCCGAAATTGCAAGAAACCCTAGATTGGGGGAGAGAAAAGGTGAGAGTTTGCGAGAGAGAGTGGGATAGATTTCTCCAGCCTTCGAGCCGCCTGTTGCTAGTGCCTAAACAACTCATCCCAATCACCAAGCCAGTGATTCTTCCACTTTTTCAGGTATGAAACAACCATAGAAGTTGCTGATTTAGGGATCACTAAGATCCATAGCTTTTTAACCAATAGATCTTGTAAAACAGGTTCTCTTATCGCCGTAGACGAAGCGTATACGCTCCGTTCGAAACGAGACGTTTATAAGAGATAAGGTGCGGATTTTAGACGCTTTGATTGACTGTTTCCAAAGCTTTCAATGTCGTTTAATAGTAGATTCTTAACGGCAATGCCGTTTGACATGTACAACATGCTTTCCGTTTCCTGTTTCGTAAACCAACGAAGAATATGAGATTTAGGGCATTTTAGTCATTTGTAGGAAGTACTGTTTTTACTCATATTTTGCTGATATGATTGACATGGTTTATTGTCGCATTAGAATGTTAGGAATACGTGCATAATTAGTTTGGCGAAGAGATTCGCCTAAATGCGCACTTCGGGTCGACATACTATATGTAGACTTAAGTGTGTAGTGTAAGTGTTTGTATAAATGCTTGTATTAGTATGTACTGAATTAAATGGTGTTATGAATTAGTTTGAGATTGATTTCTCAATTAATATGCTGGTGTAAATGGTTTCCTACATGTTAGCCATATGCATGATTTCATAATATGAATGAAATGCATGTGCTTGACGATTCGCTTAAGCTGTATGTTAGAACATGTGCTTGATGATTTCATTATGATTTAGTTTGAGATTGAATTCTCAATTAATATGCTGATGGAAATGATTTCCTATATGTTGGCGATATGCATAAGTTCATTATATGTACGAAAGGCATGTGTTAGATGATTTACTTAAGTTGTACGATATAACATGTGTTAACATGCTCACATCGTTGTGTTTCATTTCCAATACTCTCACATGATCGCTGATGTGGATTCATATGTGTTTGGGACTATACGTAGTCCAGGCAGTCGGTAACCGAGCGAATTCGTGGTTAGCTTATCTTGGCCACGAAGGACGCGTCGATGAACGCGAGTCGTGTTGGAGTTGGCGGCAGTGGTTAGGCCACGCGAAGTGTTTTACACACTTCATGTCGTTCGACTTGTGATGCGCTCGTGCTAGTCGAGCCCGTCAAGTAACCCGACTGGCCGTTATATGTTCACCCAGCATGAGTCATAACTGCTTAAACCTAGGGTACTGAACTTACCATTGTAAACCCTGTTAACCATGGTACCTTGATCCATAAAGACTCATGAGCCGGGCATGGTGGTATGGGACACCATGGTCGAGTTGTCGGCCTACGCTGGGGCCACAAATCTCCCCGTAGTGACCAATGAGCACCTAGACCAGTGAGCAGATTATGGTGGTATGGGACACTATATTCTTGTTGTCGGCCTACATTGATAAGGTGATGGGGGAGCGGTGCAACGAGTGCGAGCAACAGCCCTGGAAGCCCTTTGGAGTGACCGCGAGCGTATTCTGAGTCTACAGGAGGCGACGACCCTTCCGTAGCAGTAGAGTACAGTAGGCCTGTATTGATAAGGTGATGGGGGAGCAGTGCAACGAGTGCGAGCAACAGCCCTAGCAGCCCTTGCGGTGACCTACAAAATATACATCATATGAGATTACTAGGAGTGACGACCCTAGACAGGATCTGTGTTGGGATTGTTATAAGGGAGGTACCTTAGTTTCCCAATCCTGCTGTTTGAATGGACTAATAATAACTCGAAAATCATATCACCATGCCATTGCATGTGCCTGGAAGATGTGGAGCACTTGAGGGTCGATTACATGCCGCGGACGAAGATGGTGCCGTATGAGGGAGATCGTCGGTGAGGGCATACATCACGTCATGTCATATTGCATTAACAACAGTATTAAGATTGTTTGATTTACTGCTTTACTATTATCGCATGATTGATTTGATAACATGCTAATCTCTGCTCTCTTATCCCACTGAATTGATCATTCACTCCCACGTCATGGGATGGTGTTTCCAGACACCCACTAGTCCCTATTGTGATTGCAGATGATGGCGCGGCCTGCGAGGCGGAGCTGGACTTGATGATGATGAGGAAGATTTTTCCTTTATGTGTGATCTGATTGACGGGATTACAGGGAGGTTGATTAGATACCTTGACACTTGTCATTTTATATTTTTAGAGAACTCATGTATATTCCTTTTTGTTCACTTTTGGAGCATACATGTATGTATATAACCTGGTAATATGTTCACACTCTGGAGACATACAACAATTTACATATGTTATACCTACTATCGCAGTCTTCCGCTTGCAAATTTAATAGTCTCTGGAGTATGATATGCTGTTCTGGCTTAATCTCACTCATGTTTAATACATTATCACAGACAACATTCAATCATACATGTCTATGTTACATAAATAACATTTTAAAACTCGGGAGTGAAGTTTTTACTCGACCCCCCGATTTTCGGGATGTTACAGATGGTATCAGAGCATGATTTGGATTAAACCGGGCTAAGTTATGGTCACGCGACGCATGCTGTCATTTCATTTGACTTAGGTGGGTGCGAGAAGGGTCTAGAAACATTTCTAAGATCGCAGATTCGCCAATAGGCGAAGTCTATTCATTTCGATCGCGTGATCGAGTCCGTAACGTGTTTAGGGTCGCATGAAGCAACCTGAGTAGCTCCTAGGTTGTAGGTAAGTGGGTTGAGACATTCTTTGAATGATTCTAAACCCATAAATGTAAATTATTGGGCTGTGGGACAACCACAACCCCTGTATTCAGTCGTCAGGGCTTAAAAACCCCGTTTCACCAAAAATCTTCAAAATTCTTCCTCTCACCACTCCAATATTCAATTCTTTCCTATCCTTTTCATTTTAGGCATCAATAATAATATGAAAATAACATAAAATCATACTTTCATAAAATTTTATAGTGAATAGTAAAAGTTCATAAAAAATGGCCATAAGGCCATTCTAAATTTACTTTATTTAGCAACTAAGAGTCTAGATGGATGTACTAGCTCCTCCTACCCCAAAATCATATGCTGCATGATAGGGTTTTATATTCAGTATTGTAGATTGGCCCCGAAAAGCCCTGAACATATGGTTGGACCTATATAGGGCAATTTAGAATGAACCAAAGTTGGAACCATACCTTTTTGGGGTCCCTAGGCCATGGGGGACCAGACCCATGTGGTCCCACTGACCAACTAAGAAGTTGGCCGGCGATGCCATCGCCGGTTCGGCGATGCATCGCCGACCGGTGGGCCCTACTCTGGCCGGCCTTCTGTCCGGTGATGTTTGGAGTGTTGAATGGCCCCCTGATATGTGGGTCATCCCTCATAACCCCCCAAAAACCCCACTTCCTTCACAAACAGCCCCTCCCCTAGCCCCATTTGCGTTTTCTTGCTGCCCTAACCCAAATTCGTGGTTCAAAACCAGTCCCAAATCCATTCCCTGCTGAAAAAGACCACACTCCTTCACTCCATGGCTGTTTACAGCCTTCCCTCTTGAAGATCTCATTGGTTGGAGCTCTTAAAACCCCCAAATCGAGCTGAATTCGTGAGGTGCTCCATTCCCCTTTTCCATTCTCTTTTCTTTCTGAAAATACATCCTAGGGGAGCTTGAAGCATCCCTCTACAATGCCTAGATTTCATTCTGTCCATTTGGGCGACCATTTCTCCGCATTTTCTCTGCTTTTCATGACTATTGTTAAGGCTGTCTTAGCCTTTTTCTCCTTTTCCACCATCCTCCTTCTCATGTCCCTTTTATTTGAGCCTTTACCCTCTTTTTGGATCTCAAAATCGTGCTAACCTCAAATCCCATTTCTCAACTTTCTTCGTTTGAGAAGTATTGAAAATACCTGGCCGATAGAGCTCTAATGGGCAACAGACAGTACTGAACTAGATCATATTCAGGAAGGTCAGTTGGGACCATGGTAGAAGTCCTTTGGTAGAATTAGGCATCTATGCCGTTGCCCTGTAGCTTGTTTGATTACTGTTTTAAGGATTTTCATGTTTTGTTGTTATTGGGTCTAGTGATGTCACCGGTAGAAAATGTGTTTGTGTTGTGGTTTGGGCTTAATGTAGCCAAAATTTGTTGAATGGAATGCATGCCGTTCCGTTCGCTGTAAGGTATTGTCCCTAGATCGGGAGTATTGTAACTCCCGGGATTCAGCCTACAAATTAGTTTTTATCCCACCCCACCCTCCTACCAAGCATACCACTTCCAATCCCGCCATGGGACTAGGAATGCAGTCCATTGAATACAACTTAATGCTACTAGCCACATAGGCCTTTGGCGTTTTGGACCTAGTGTTAGCACTTCTAGATTTGAAGGGTCTGACGACATAAGAAATCTAATTCTATTTAGACAATCTTGACCCTAAGCAATAGAACAACTCCCTGTAGTATAAATGGTATGGAACCATTTAACGTATAAACTTAGGCTTTGGATTATAGCTACTGAGTTACAGACTAGCCTACTAGTTACCTTGAGTGGAGTAAAGCCTGTATATGCTAAGGAATTATAGGTTAGATTGGTCGAAGTAGAACCTTATTCCTTCGATAGATCCCCTAATGACTTATAGACTTCTGTTGTTGCCCATAGGAAGGAACCATTCACTCTCAGGGAACATTTATAACTCCCTCAGATTGAACTTAGAATGTACTATCACGCCCTTTAGAATTGCCTTCCCCAAGGACTTATTGCATTCGGGAATGCGGAATAAAGGAACTACATGTAAGCGATGTATTCGCGGTTTGAATCGACTTCCTAATCCTAGTGGTTACCAATAAATCCAATGCTCTGATCAAGCAGAAGATCAGCATCGACTCGGATTAAGAATTGATACAATAAATCTTCTGTCCTAGCTAGACAGAAAGTCTATGTATCCGACTCAGACCCACTATACTACTTTTCTTCCGTGTTGGCTCGACCACATACAATCGAACGGGATCACAGTATCTTTGGGAAATGGCGAGGATTTAAAGCCAGTAGAGAATTCGACATCTTGCCACCAAGTCATACCTGCCCCTAAACTTAACCACAATAGAGATTAGGCTCATCTCAATGATCATAGGTACCAATGCCATAGAACGCATCATTAGCAAGGAAAACCATGTAGAGAAAGGTTGTTTCCATTTTAGGTTAAGGATAGCCCCTAAGTTGCGCCTCGTTCCGATATATGGATCGATGCAAAGATTCATCAACCTTAAGTAAAACCAAGTTTTAAGGGGGGTAGAACGTATGGAGTCCAATCCGGTTAGGTTAGTCAACGCTCCCGTTCGATCAGAGTGGCGCAGCGGAAGCGTGGTCGACCTCTTCCCCACTGGCCCAAGATCAAAACCTTTGAGTTAGGATATACGAACGATTAGGTTATTAAGTAGGATTGAACCTCCCTTAGAAAAGTACTCCTTGCCCTTCGCCAATTTCGGGAACGAAATTTTGTTTTAAGGGGAGTAGATTGTAACATCCCGGATTTTGGCCAATCTGGGATTAGACGTCCTTAGGCAATGGGTCAACTAAAACACCTGAAAAATCACTCAGAACCCAATTCCATAGCCAAAGAAATCACTTAGGGTTAATTCCTTTAGTACTAAGCATAAGTTAGCTAGCGCGACGTTAGAGTAGCTGGGAAACAGTCCCTGATCACTTTAAATACGTTCTACAAGACCCAAATTGAGTAGAACCAATGACTATATGATACTCTATAACTTGGGATCAAACTCTAAACCGGTTTGTTCTCTGGACCACTTTGAAATTTTGTATTGGATCTAGACCGCGCGTCGAAAGTCCGATACCTCCTATCTTAGACCGTTAGAACCGCCTAACTGGACTTGACACTCATTCCGAAAATCAAGTCAAACCGATAATCACAGGCTATTTCATTGAGCCCGGACCGAAGAGAGTGCGAATAGGGACAGTTGGAATTTCAAATTCAAATCTGGCACACGACTTGACGCGTCAGTATTGAGCGTTCTGACCGTCAGAATTCATCCAGATTACACCCTCGGATCAGGAGAAATTTCTATTTTATATCATGAGACTTTCAGCCCTGATCTACGTGCGGTGACCGCTGAACTGAAACTGGTCCGCCACGTGCGATCTGCGAACCCTGCCGGACTGAAAACTTAATACGTGCTAGATCTGGTACGCAAAAGCTTAAGTCAGATCGCATTCGACCAGGGGACCACCAGAAAGCATCTTTTGTACCGAAACAGCCCCGAATTGGATATATACTAAGTAAACTTTGTACCAGAGCCTGTTTTCGGCATTTTTAAGCTTATAAAAGGGGTTGAAACCCTCACTCCTCTCTCCCATCCGAAATTGCAAGAAACCCTAGATTGGGAGAGGGAAAAGGTGAGAGTTTGCGAGAGAGAGTGGGATAGATTTCTCCAGCCTTCGAGCCGCCTGTTGCTAGTGCCTAAACAACTCATCCCAATCACCAAGCCAGTGATTCTTCTGCTTTTTCAGGTATGAAACAACCATAGAAGTTGCTGATTTGGGGATCACTAAGATCCATAGCTTTTTAACCAATAGATCTTGTAAAACAGGTTCTCTTATCGCCGTAGACGAAGCGTATACGCTCCGTTCGAAACGACACGTTTATAAGAGATAAGGTGCGGATTTTAGACGCTTTGATTGACTGTTTCCAAAGCTTTCAATGTCGTTTAATAGTAGATTCTTAACGGCAACGCCATTTGACATGTACAACATGCTTTCCGTTTCCTGTTTCGTAAACCAACGAAGAATATGAGATTTAGGGCATTTTAGTCATTTGTAGGAAGTACTGTTTTTACTCATATTTTGCTGATGTGATTGGCATGGTTTATTGTCGCATTAGAATGTTAGGAATATGTGCATAATTAGTTTGGCGAAGAGATTCGCCTAAATGCGCACTTCGGGTCGACATACTATATGTAGACTTAAGTGTGTAGTGTAAGTGTTTGTATAAATGCTTGTATTAGTATGTATTGAATTAAATGGTGTTATGAATTAGTTTGAGATTGATTTCTCAATTAATATGCTGGTGTAAATGGTTTCCTACATGTTAGCCATATGCATGATTTCATAATATGAATGAAATACATGTGCTTGACGATTCGCTTAAGCTGTATGTTAGAACATGTGCTTGATGATTTCATTATGATTTAGTTTGAGATTGAATTCTCAATTAATATGCTGATGGAAATGATTTCCTATATGTTGGCGAAATGCATAAGTTCATTATATGTACGAAAAGCATGTGTTAGATGATTTACTTAAGTTGTACGATATAACATGTGTTAACATGCTCACATGGTTGTGTTTCATTTCCAACACTCTCACAAGATCGCTGACGTGGATTCATATGTGTTTGGGACTATACATAGTCCAGGCAGTCGGTAACCGAGCGAATTCGTGGTTAGCTTATCTTGGCCACGAAGGACGCGTCGATGAACGCGAGTCGTGTTGGAGTTGGCGGCAGTGGTTAGGCCACGCGAAGTGTTTTACACACTTCATGTCGTTCGACTTGCGATGCGCTCGTGCTAGTCGAGCCCGTCAAGTAACCCGACTGGCCGTTGTAGGTTCACCCTGCATGAGTCATAACTGCTTAAACCTAGGGTACTGAACTTACCATTGTAAACCCTGTTAACCATAGTACCTTGATCCATAAAGACTCATGAGCCGGGCATGGTGGTATGAGACACCGTGGTCGAGCTGTCGGCCTACGCTGGGGCCACAAACCTCCCCGTAGTGACCAGTGAGCACCTAGACTCGTGAGCAGATTATGGTGGTATGGGACACTATATTCTTGTTGTCGGCCTACATTGATAAGGTGATGGGGGAGCGGTGCAACGAGTGCGAGCAACAGCCCTGGCAGCGCTTTGTAGTGACCGCGAGCGTATTCTGAGTCTACAGGAGGCAACGACCCTTCCGTAGCAGTAGAGTACAGTAGGCCTGTATTGATAAGGTGAGGGGGGAGCGGTGCAACGAGTGCGAGCAACAGCCCTGGTAGCCCTTGCGGCGACCTACAAAATATACATCGTATGAGATTACTAGGAGTGACGACCCTAGACAGGATCTGTGTTGGGATTGATATAAGGGAGGTACCTTAGTTTCCCAATCCTGCTGTTTAAATAGTCTAATAATAACTCAGAAATCATATCACCATGCCATTACATGTGCCTGGAAGATGTGGAACACTTGAGGGTCGATTGCATGCCACGGACGAAGATGGTGCCGTATGAGGGAGATCGTCGGTGAGGGCATACATCACGTTATGTCATATTGCATTAACAACAGTATTAGGATTGTTTGATTTACTGCTTTACTATTATCGCATGATTAATTTGATAACATGCTAATCTCTGCTCTCTTATCCCACTGAGTTGATCACTCACTCCTCCGTTACGGGATGGTGTTTCCGGACACCCACCAGTCCCTATTGTGATTGCAGATGATGGCACGGCTTGCGAGGCGGAGCTGGACTTGATGATGATGAGGAGGATTCCTCCTTTACGCGTGATCTGATTGATGGGATTACAGGGAGGTTGATTAGATACCTTGACACTTGTCATTTTATATTTTTAGAGCACTCATGTATATTCCTTTTTGTTCACTTTTGGAGCATACATGTATGTATATAACCTGGTAATATGTTCACACTCTAGAGACATACAACAATTTACATATGTTATACCTACTATCGCAGTCTTCCGCTTGCAAATTTAATAGTCTCTGGAGTATGATATGCTGTTCTGGCTTAATCTCACTCATGTTTAATATAGTATCACAGACAACATTCAATCATACATATCTATGTTGCATAAATAACATTTTGAAACTCGAGAGTGGAGTTTTTACTCGACCCCCCGATTTTTGGGATGTTACACTAGTGAACAAACTTTTGTCACCTATCATATGTCTGGAGCAACCACTATCCAGGTACCACTTTGAATGGCTCATGACCTTGAATGTGGTGTGGGCAACCAAACAAGCAACCTTAGGGACCCATTTCATTACAGTTTTAGGTTTAAGAATATAGTTGGTCTTCTTCTGTATATAATTTTTATATGTCCTACCCACTGAGTTAGATTTTAAGAGCTCCTTAAGAATGTTTATAATTTTCTCAGCTAAAGGATTATGGTTCTGATTTTTATATTTGATGTGGTTCTTTTTAGGATTTGAAGACCGAAAAATTTTAATCGTTTTAAAAACATTTTGATTCAAACTTTTCCCTTTTGAGTTAGAAGACTCTCCTTTAACAAATTTAGGAGAAGTATTCTTATATTTAGGAGGAGTGTTTTTATCGTAGCCCAATTCAGATCGATCACCACATTTTCTGGATCCAGATATAAGTTTTTTTAATTTAGGGTCACCTTGGGCATACCTCCAAGTATCCTTCAAACTCAAAAGTGAAGAGACTTCTAGTTTTAGATTTTCATTTTCAGATTTTAAGTTTTTAACTTGGGATGTTTTGAAATCTAAGTCACACTTAGTTTTTTTCAAAGCAATTTGAAATATATGATTTTTCTAAAACCAGATTATCAAAATTCTCTTTCAATTTTAAAAACTTTTTTTTATATATAATTTTAATTTAATAGCTATTTTACAATTTTCCCTATATAGGGCATTATAAGCATCCTGAAGATCTTCTTCATTTTCATGATCACTTCTTAGATTTTCTTCACTGGTTGTATCATTATCTGAGAAAGTAAACTTAGCTAGAGTCATTAGGACTTTAACATCATTACCGACTCGATTTCAAAATCTTCTAACTCAGAAGAGGCTTCAGAGCAGAAACATTCATCCCATGTATCGAACATACCTTTCTTTTTTATGTTTGTCCTTTTTAGGACTTTTGTTTGCTAGATGCCCATATTTATGGAAATTGTAGTATTGGCTGTCTTTTAAAGATTTCCAACTTTTAGATCTTGATCTTTTCTTTTCAACAGATTTTTGAACATCAACCCTCTTTTTACTTTTGAAAATATTATAAAACTTTTTAGCTAAATGGGTCATATCATCTCCAGAAGTTTTTAAATCAGAATTATTATTTTCATGAGAAATACTTTTAGAAGATTTAAATGTTATAAATTTACCTTTCGGAGCTTTAAAGTTTAACTCGTGGGTTTGTAAAGAACCAACCAGTTCTTCAACCTGCATATTGTCTACATCACGAAGTTCTTGAATGACCGTGACTATTGAATTGAACCTTTCAGGTAGTGAGGGTAGTATCTTTGCACAGACTTTGCTTTCTGGGATGTTATCTCCAAGACCCCACATAGAGTTGACTATGTCATTTAACTTAGTATAGAAGTCCATGAATGTTTCACTTTCTTCCATATGTATTTCCTCAAATCTAGTGGTGAGGATTTGTATTTTAGATTTCTTGACAGTAGTCATACCCTCGTGTGTCATTTCTAAGATATCTCATGCTTGTTTACGGTATCACAAGATAGAATTCGTTTAAATTCATCTGGCAATAGTACGCAAGTGATTGCATTTAAAGCTTTGGCATTGACACTACTCTCAGTTCTCTGAACAGTGGTCCAAGTGCAATAAGGAGCAACTATTAGAGTTTTAGTTCCATCAAGGCCTAGAACTTCAACAGTAGGTGGAGTCCATTTAGTTACTGTGGCTTGCCACACATTCTAATCAATAGACCTCAAAAATATTCTCATTCTAGCTTTTCAATAAGCATAATTAGAGCCATCAAAAGGTGAAGGGCTAGTGATAGAAAGGCTATCAAAATTTGACATCTTAAATGCTCAGATCAGTTAGCTCAGGAATTAAATCCAAATAAACAAGCTATTAGGCTTTGATATCACTTGAAAAGGCCGAGCAAAAAAGTCCTAGATGGGAGGTGAATAGGACTATGCCAAATAAAAATAATAAGCTGAATAACCATAACAAGATAGTCAAATAAAATGCAATTAACTAAAGGAAATAACAACCTCAATAGTCAAGTATTGAGAGGTTGATACAAACTTAGTTCTAAGGACAACCTAACACCAAAAACTAATGGATTATGTCAGGACAACCTTACTAGAACGTGGGTGAGTATCAAAAACTCAAACTGAAGAGGATATGAAAGAAATATAAACTAATCTATTACAACATTCACCACACAATGCTGAAATATAAAGATTATAACATTCACGTCCACAAATACATCCTACAATTTTAAAGCATAAAAGATAAAGAAATAAACCACACATCCACTAAACACAAAGAATTATAATGGTTCGCTTGTGTGTACACCAATTGTTAAACAACAATCACACAACTACTCCACTCATTATATCCACTCCCTCAGAATATTAACATTCACTAATCAAAATTGGTTTTTCAAGGTTCACCTAAAACCTTCACAATTGTGTCTTTCAAGTGGGCTTATACAATTCAAAAATCTCACGCTCTGAATTTTCTGGATCACCTCAGACAAACCACAAATAGAGATTTTCCAGAACAATCTCACAAACCAAACAAATAGATTTGAATTACAGAAAAAAGTAAAATACTTATCTGTATGGCGATTCTGAAGCAGCTCGGTAGAACCAACTTAATGATGACGTAGATGTTTAGCGTTTAATTTCATAAGTATGTAGGGTTCTAAGTCTAAATGATTTTTTAATTAAATCAGTAAGGGCTTTGCTTTGATTTTGATCTCTTAAAAGGGTAAATCAAATATCCTTTTTTTAATATAAGAATGGAATGGAGAATCAAAATCAAAATACAAGAGCTACTTTAAAGAATCTTAAATATGCACAAAATAGCATAGAATGTACTCAAAATAAACTCAGAGTGATTGCTCAAGAATGATAAGAATTGAATGGAAAACTCTGAAATTCAAGTACTATTTATAGGTGAAAAATCGGTTCGCACGACTGGCCTTGAGTTAGCTACAACTGGCCTTATCTAAATAGATTTTTAAAAAAATCTAGTGCGATAAGATTTTTCAGTTACACGACTGGGCTTATGAGTCCCACGACTGGTTGAGTGGCCTGCTCAACTAGTCGTGGACACCACACAACTAGTCATGTGAGTCCAGATTACTCGCTGGAAAACGAGTTGAGCACTGCATGACTGTCGAGCACTATTCACACGACTGGTCGAGCAGTTTCTAGGACTAGTAGTAGACGAAAAGAAAATTTTTAAAAATTCATAACAAATCCTGGACTAGTCGAAAAAATTCTTAGACTGGTTGAGCCAGTGCTAGGGCTAGTCGAAAGAACAAAATTTTACACTTATAAAATGACCGACCGAAAGTATGAAATTATCTAATCACGATCTAAGGTCAATCTAGGTCAATTATACCTTACTTGTGAGATAAAACATATGAACCATCACACTATCAATCACTTCATCAGCTTTAAATTTTGCACTTGAACTCAACATACCGAACACAGTCTTCAAATAGGTCTTGAGTTCTTTAACTTTTCTAGTTCCAGATCTTGAACCATAATATTCTTGAACACTAAGTCTTCACTTTCTTCCAGTTTGAAGATCTCGACAAGTTCGTCATACATATAGGCAAGATAAATTCAATACAAACAGAACGAACATCGAAAATTCAATATGAACAGATACACAAGCTTAATAGACATCAAGATAAAAACTTGAAATGGTTTGGCACACCAAAATTTAACAATACTCAGGGTTTATTAACCTAACACTTTCAAAAAGTTACTCAAAGGCCTAAAGAAGGGTGGACCAGATTTTTGCATAAACATATAAAATACACACATCAAGGTGGCCCCTGCGCCGAATAGGGTGAGGCGGACCACACCTAATCCGCTTCCTACCAGCACTGGGCTACATACATTCAGCTGCAAGCCAGTGGAGCCGGAAAGTCGAGCTGAACTGTGTCTCGAGGGCCCACCATTTGATCACCATGAATGGCTACGTAACTACGAGTCACAAAAAAAAAAAAAAAGCTCCTTACTCTTTCTCGGGTAGTAGAGTCACAGGAGTTTCAACTCCCAGTCAACGGTTCGAGTACCCATGGGAGGTGAAATTCAACTAGCGTGAGTGTGTGGGGTATGTGTACGTGAGTTACAAAAAAAAAAAAAAAAAAAAAAAAAACACTACAATTCAACACAACTGGAGCATGCATACGCGCAAACTTCTCGCCGTAGAAGAAGTACAGAGAACTGTTCACAAAAGCTATGTCGTACCCAACATGTTAACTGTGTGACATCCCTGCGTCTATCCTCTGTGTCATTTCGTGCTATGCTATGCTATGAATCTAAAAATCAGAGAGATCAAATATTCAAGATGCCCACCGTTAAACATTTCTAAAACCAGAGTGATTTTAATATTCCATGTACACCGTTCATAAGCTGATTCCCATCGGGATGAAGGGAAAAGCACAACTATCATTCTATCAAAAACATGTACGATCCCTGAAATAATTTCAATGGCAGGCGTTCCCATCATCAATCTTGTTTGTAGTGTGACCCACTAGAGTTCTAAATACGACTGATTGCTCATTTCATGCCCTAAATAGAGTTGCCACAGCTGATGGATGAAGTAGATTACACAGTAAGTACGGTGGGCTCGCAGAGCTTTTCCGTATCAAGCAACCAGCGCAACAGAGTACCGCTGGAAAATCGCATTTCCTTTACGGTTTTCTACTTTCTATTTTATTTTCCAAATCGGGTTTTATATGATATACTGCCACTGCACCTAAGTATGGTACCTTGTAGGGTGCATAATTTCAAAAGAATTAAAGGTCCAATCTTTCAATAAGAAAGTGAACACTAAGATTGATTTTAAATGCTAAAATTTTGGATGATATAATGGTTAAATAGGTCACAAAAACCAAATCAATTCTACATCTATGCAAACTGGGATGAAGTGATAGCCCATACCTGTTTACGGTATTCTAATTCTAGTTGGACCAGATTTTTATTTGAGATATCTGAAAAATCAGATGGATGCATTCTAGATTGAATTCTAATTGGACCAGATTTTTATTTGAGATATCTGAAAAATCATATGGATGTATTGGATCTCGCACATATCTAAGAAGCTGTTACATGTACAAGAAGTGTACACCATCTCTAATGCATAAACCCGTACGGTTAGCAACTTTCTCAAAACTTTTCAAAACAAAAACTTGTTGCTTTCCTTGTCTCCCTGTAAAACCTCTCTTCACTTCTATCTTTTCTATTCCATAAATGCTATAAAAAATAAAATAAAATAAAACGAAAGTAAGAGAGACAGAGAGAGAGAGAGCCACTAATATTCCCACCACCAAATTCGAATTGCATTAGAAATGTCTACTCCATGAATATAGAGTATGTGTTCGACATAATCCACTACCTGATCAAAGACTATCATAGACTATCCATACATCTTGTGTTGGAGATTTTGACCTGCGGAATCACACAGATCTAGATCTAGGATAGCAATTCAATGGTACCAAACACACACAAGAGAACTCAGATTCAATATGAAAAAACCCTTGCGGAAAAAAATCACGGCACAAAACTACAGATCTCCACTATAAAATAGAAATTACAAAGAGAGAGGACTTACCAGATTCAAACAACCTCGAATCTCACCCTTGCTACACCCTTTAATTTCCTTAGAACCCTTTTAGAAAGCTTTCTCATACCTTAGAAAAATTCTAGGAACACCTATTTATAGTTTAGGCAACTTTCCTTTCGCATCCCAGTTACGAAAGGACCCAAATTCCCGTAATTCGCAAAATCGAGGAACGAATCTACATAACCTACGACTAGTCGAAGGGGAGCTACGGCTGGTCGAACAATCCCTACGAATGTCGAAGGGCCCCTTCAACCAGTCGTGCAATCCTTACAACCGGTCGAAGGTGGTGAAGACTTTTTTTCCGACAATCTCTACCAAGTCTTCACCCTTCAACCGTATAGTACCTTGACCTCTGCTCTTATTTCTATATCACATCATAGCTTCTTGTGCACACTCTGTTCTTCTTTTACACCATTGCCAAGCCCAGAGAAGTTTCACAGAACTTGAACTTCTCTACAGGAACGATCTAGGAGAGCATGTCCGTCAGATTAGAATCCACGTGCCTAACCATCCTTGCTCCTATCTTCTCAAAAGGAAAGACATAGTCTTCTTACCATCTCATCGCTACCCAATATTATATGCTGGGGTACTTTCTCACAACACTGACAGCCTGTGAAATAACCGGTCTAATCTAGACCATGACACACACTGCCAACTGCATTCGAATAAGGCTCATGAGATATCCTACTTTTCCTTATCTGTTTTGGGGTAAATCCTGAGAAAAACTTGAGGAGAGATACGTAGGGAACGCTCTCCGGCTTTACCCGGCCCATCACATCCTTTATCAATACCTATACATAAGGTATTCCTCCTGTGATTACCAAAGCTTACTCCTCCTTCAGTCTCAATTCCGAGAACCATCTTTGCAGCCCTCTGATCCTTCATCCATGAAGGAATCAAACCACTGCCTAGGCGATAAGTTGAACCACGACCTCCTGTAAAGTCTTTTCTCAGCCCCTTTAACTTTTTCTTACAGAAGTGCAGACTCTACATCCATCCTTCCAGTTCAAGATCACATTGGCCAACTAGCGCCAATCACGGATCTAATAGACACCTGCTATACAGTCGGCACGAATATCTCTAAGAAGTCGATCCCATCTCTCTGAGCATAAACCTTTGCTACCAACCTTGCCCTGTATCTATGTTGTATCCTCCTAAAGATTCACCTACATCCAACCACTTTCTGGCCCACTGGAAGCTCCACCCGCTCCCCATATGTCGATCTGGTACAACGAATCCATCACATCGCCCATAGTCACCTTTCACTTCTCAGCACCAGGCTCACCTAAAACCATCTGGATATAAGATGAATTTTCTGTGATATTGGAGTCGTCCATGTACCTCGCCGATATCTTATGATCATGCCGTGTGATTCTTTACACAGGTGATTGCTCCACCTGCTCCGTATCCTTGTCCGCACGTCTCAGCCTTCCTGCCCTGATCGCTCATGTGGTCATGCCCAACATGCCATACACGTGCAGAAGTGGAATCCGCTACATCCATTGCAGCTCCACCTTTTGAAGTGCTCCCGATCATTTTCACATTAGGATTGATGCCTAACATGAAAAGTATAAGAAAGAATTGAAGATTGGAGTGGGGAGAGGAAGAATTTTGAAGATTTTAGGTAAAACGGGGTTTTTAAGCCCTGACGATTGAATGCAGGGGTTGTGGTTGTCCTATAGCCCAAGGATTCATATTTACGGGTTTAGAATCATTCAAAGAACATCTCAACCCACTTACCTACAACCTAGGAGCTACTCAGGTCGCTTTACACAGCCCTAGATGCGTTACGGACTCGATCGCGCGATCGATATAAATAGACTTCGCCTATTGGCGAATCTGCGATCCTATGAGTGTTTCTAGACCCTTCTCGCACCCACTTAAGTCAAAGGAAGCGACAGCGTACGTCGCGTGACCATAACCCAGGCCCAGTATACTCTTATTCACGCTCTGATACCAACTTGTAACACCCTAAAAATCGGGGGTCGTGTATAAACTCAACTCCCGAGTTCCAAACCGTCACTTATGCAACAAAAGTGATTATGATTCAATGTTGTCTGAGTTAAAGCATTCACATGAGTAAAAGTATACCAAAACTGCAATTCATACTTCAGATCTAGTGATAAAAGCAAGCGGAAGTCTAAAGAATATATATATCACTGTATGGAAAAACAAAGTAGATCTCAACTGTCACTAAAGTATGAATACATCTCTGAGTCTCATATACATGTAAATAAATAAATCAAAATGCCAAAATAGTCCCACTGAGGAGTCCCATCAACCCAGGCCACCTAAGCAAAGCCGTCGTGGTACTGCATGTATGAGAACTCATCCTGGTCCTCATCAAAGTCCAGCTCTACCTCCTGGATCTCTGCATCACCTGCATCTAAGACAGGGTCTGGTGGGTGTTGCAAACATCATCCCGTAACGTGGGAATGAGTAGCTAACTCAGTGGAATAATAGAGCAAGGATTTACATGTTCTCAAATCAATCATGCGATAATAGTAAAGCAGTAAATCAGACATTCCTAATACTGTTGTTAATGCAATATGACATGACGTGATGTATGCCCTCACCGACGATCTCCCTCATACGGCACCATCTTACGACCGCGGCATGCAATCGTCCCTCAAGTGCTCCACATCTTCCAGGCACATGCAATGTCATGGTGATATGATTCCCGAGTTGTTATTAGTCCATTCAAACAGCAGGATTGGGAATCTAAGGTACTTCCCTTCTATCAATCCCAACACAGATCCTGTCTAGGGTCGTCACTCCTAATAATCTCATACGATGTATATTTTGTAGGTCGCTACAAGGGCGGCCAAGGCTGTTGCTCGCACTCGTTGCACCGCTCCCCCATCACCTTATCAATACAGGCCTACTGTACTCTATTGCTACCGAAGGGTCGTCCCCTCCCGTAGACTCAGAATACGCTCGCAGTCACTACAAAGGACTCGTCGCCTGATCAGTGTAGGCCGACAGCAAGAATATAGTGTCCCATACCACCATAATCTGCTCACGAGACTAGGTGCTCACTAGTCACTACGGGGAGGTTTGTGGCCCCAGCATAGGCCGACAGCTCGACCACGGTGTCCCATACCACCATGCCCGGCTCATGAGTCTTCGTGGATCAAGGTACCATGGTTAATAGGGTTTACAATGGTAAGTTCAGTACCCTATGTTCAAGCAGTTATGACTCATGTAGGGTGAACATACAACGGCCAGTCGGGTTACTTGACGGGCTCGACTAGCACGATCGCATCTCAAGTCGAACGACATGAAGTGCGTAAAATACTCCGTGTGGCCTAACCACTGCCTCCAACTCCAGAACACGACTCGCGTTCATTGACGCGTCGTTCGTGGCCAAGATAAGCCAACCACGAATTCGCTCGGTTACCGACTGCTTGGATTAAGTATAGTCCCAAGCACATATGAATTCACATCAGTAATTCATGTAAGAGTATTGGAAATGAAATACAACCATGTGAGCATGTTAACACATGTTATAACATAGAACTTAAGTAAATCATCAAGCACATGCATTTCATACATACAATGAAATCATGCATATAACTAACATGTAGGAAATCATTCACATCAGCATATTAATTGAGAAATCAATCTCAAACTAATCCATAACACCATTTAATTCAATACATACTAATACAAGCATTTATACAAACACTTACACTACACACTTAAGTCTACATATAGTATGTCGACCCGAAGTGCGCATTTAGGCGAATCTCTTCGCCAAACTAATTATGCACGTATTCCTAACATTCTAATGCGACAATAAACCATGTCAATCACATCAGCAAAATATGAATGAAATCAGTACTTCCTACAAATGACTAAAATGCCATAAATCTCATATTCTTTGTTGGTTTAGGAAACAGGAAACGGACAGCATATTGTACATGTCAAACAGCGTTGCCGTCGATAATCTACTATTAAACGACATTGAAAGCATTGGAAACAGTCAATCAAAGCGTCTAAAATCCGCACCTTATCTCTTATAGATGTGTGAATTCGAACGGAGCGTATACGCTTCGTCTACGGAGAATAGAGAACCTAATTTACAAGTTCTATCAGCTTACATGCTATGGAACGGAAAGAATCTCAAATCAGTAACTTATTAGGGTTATTTCTTACCTAGAAACGCGGAGAAATCACCAGCTGAGTGATGGAAGCGTGTTGCTAAAGTACGTGCAACAGGCGGTGGAACGGCAGGAAAATTCTCTCCTACTCTCTCTCACAAACTCTCACATTTTCTCTCTCCCAATCTAGGGTTTTTCTCAAATTCGGATGAGAGAGAGGAGTGAGAGTTTCAACCCCTTTTATAAGCCCAAAAATGCCTGGAATAGGCTCGGGAACAAAGTTCACTTGATGCTTATCCAAAGCGGGGCTGTTTCGGTCCAAAAGATGATTTCTTGTGGTCCCCTGGCCGAACGCGATCGAACTTAAGTTCACACATGTCAGATGTCACTCTCATACCATTTTCAGACCATCAGTGTTCGTAGATTGCACGTGGCGGTCCAGTTTCAGTTCAGCAGTCACCGCACGTAGATCAGGGCTGCAAGTCTCATGATATGAAATATAAATTTTTCCTATTCCGAGGGTGTAATTTGGCTGAATTCTGATGGTCAGAATGCTTAATACTGACACGTCAAGTCGTGTGCCAGATTTGAATTTGAAATTCCAAATCTATCCCTATTCCTATTCTCTTCAGTCCAGGCTCAATGAAATAGCCCGCGAATGTCGATTGGACTTGATTTTCGAAATGATTGTCAAGTCCAGCTAGGCGGTTATAACGGTTTAAGATAGTAGGTATCGGACTTTCGACGTTCAGTCTAGATCCAATACAAAGTTTCAAAGTGGTCTAGAGAACAAACCGGCTTAGAGTTTGATCCGAAGTTATAGAGTATTATAGAGTCATTGGTTCTACTCGATTTGGGTCTTGTAGAATGTATTTAAAGTGATCAGGGACTATTTCCCAGCTACTCTAGCGTTGCGCTAGCTAACTTACACTTATTTTCTAAAGGAATTAATCCTACGCGATTTCTGGTCGAGTTGGTACTCGAGTCCAAGTACGGATTTTTCCAGGGCGTTACAATCTATCCCCCTTAACAAATAATTTCGTCTTCGAAATTTATACCTTTTCGTACTCCTCGAGAAGCTGTGGGTAATTCTTTCTGATCTCGGCTTCTGTCTCCCTGGTAGCCTCTTCCTCAGAGTGATGCGTCCACAATACCTTCACAAGGGGAATCACCTTGCTACGTATTACCTGCTCCTTCCTGTCTAGGATACACGTCGGTCGCAGGATATATGTAACATCCTCTCCTAACTGCACCTGCTCCCATCTGATGATATGGGAAGGATCAGAAACGTACTTCTTCAGTATAGAAACATGAAATACGTTGTGAATGCTCGTGAGAGGCGTGGGTAAATCCAATCAGTAAGCCACAGCTCCCACACGATCGAGGAACTGGAATGGACCAATGAATCGCGGTGCTAGTTTTTCCTTCTTCCCGAACCGAAGGACTCCCTTCATAGGGAAAACTCGTAAAAATACATGATCCCCAACTATGAACACTAGTGGCCGTCGTCTCGTATCGGCATAACTCTTCTGTCTGCTCTGCGCTGTGAGAAGCCGACGTCTAATAATATCAATCTTCTCCGACGTCACCTGCATTAACTCTGGGCCAATCAAGCTACGCTCATCAACCTCAGCCTAGCAATGCGGTGCGCGACAAGGTCGCCCATACAGCGCCTCATAAGGTGTCATACCGATACTAGCCTGATAACTGTTGTTGTATGCGAACTCCGCATATGCAAGACAATCATCCCAACTGTCCTTGAAGTCTAATGTGCAAGCCTGCAACATATCCTCTAAGATCTAGTTCACCCGCTCTGTCTGTCCGTCCGTCTGTGGGTGGAAAGCAGTACTGAACTTCAACTTCACACCCATAGCCTCCTGAATGCGAGTCCAAAAAATAGAAGTGAAACGCGTGTCTCTGTCCGAAACGATCTCCAACGGAACTCCATGCAGACGCACGATCTCTCTAATGTACAGTCTAGCCAGCTCGTCTGCAGAGTTCGTAACCTGATCGGTAGGAAGTGCACCGAATTCGTCAAACGGTCGACGATCACCCAAATGGAATCATGTCCCTTCCTCGTCTTCGGCAGCCCAGAAATGAAGTCCATGGAAATGAAATCCCACTTCCACTCTGCGATCGGCATAGGCTGCAAAAGTCCAGGTGGTCAGCGATGCTCTGCCTTCACCTGCTGACAAGTGAGACAACGGGACACGAACTCTGCTATGTGGGTCTTCATACCTTCCCACCAATACGTCCTCTTCACGTCACGATACATCTTCGTACTGCCTGGATGCATCGCGAGTCTGGTACAATGCGCAGCCTCGAGAATCTCTCGTCTCAAGTCAGGGACATCTGGGACGCATAGGCGGCCACGATAACGTAAGCCCCCATCCATACCAACTCGCCACTCGGCGTCAGCATCATCACTGGCTTGCTCTCGAAGCTCAGTCAGATGTGCATCGTCCCTCTGCGCCTCGATGACCCGGTCATCGATCTGAGATCGCACCTGCACATGTGCGATGAACTGATACGGCTCCTATACGGTGAGTTTCTGCTCAAAGTCTCGTAAAAACTCAACCATATCCCACTCAGCAACTATCAGCGGAGCCGCAAACTCTATCGCCTTCTTACGGTTCAACGCGTCAGCTATAAGGTTCGCCTTCCCAGGATGGTAAGAGACTTCGAACTTAAAGTCCTTCAAATTCTCCATCCATCGCCGCTGCCTCATATTCAAGTCTCGCTGCGTGAATATGTACTTGACGCTCTTGTGGTCGCAAAAGAGATCGAACTCCTCTCCGTAGAGGTAATGTCTTTAGAGTCTCAGTACGAAAATGATGGCTGCCAACTCTAGGTTTTGTGTAGGGTAATTCTCCTCGTGCTTCCTTAATTGTCTCGAGGCATACGAAATTACCCTGTCCCTCTGCATAAGGACACAACCCAGACCAACGCTAGATACGTCAGTGTATATAGTGTACCTAACCCCTTGCTCTGGCAATACTAGCACAAGGACGGACGTAAGCCTGTCCTTCAGCTCCTGAAAAGCTAACTCCGCCTTGTCGTTCCAGGCAAACTTCACGTCCTTCCGTGTCAACTGAGACAAGGGTCTCGCGATCTTCGAGAAATCCTGAATGAAGCGCCGATAGTAGCCAGCGAGACCCAAGAAGCTCCTCACCTCAGTGACAGAACCAGGCTGCTCCCAGTCCTGAACTGCAACTACCTTAGACAGGTCAACTGCCATGCCATCCTTGGACACCACGTGTCACAGGAACTTCACTTCTTGTACTGTGCAAACAACTGATGCTGTCTGAGCGTATCCAGGACCAAACGCAAGTGCTCCTCATGCTCCTCTCAACTCCTGGAGTACACCAAAATGTCGTCAATGAATACAACGACGAATCGATAGAGGAAAGGCCTAAATACCCAGTTCATCAGATCTATGAACACGGCAAGTGCGTTCGTAAGACCGAACGACATCACAAGGAACTCGTAGTGGCCAAAACTGGTCCTGAATGCTGTCTTCTGCACGTCCTCATCCCTGACGCGCAACTGATAATATCCAGACTGAAGATCAATCTTCGAGAATTACTACGCTCCTCTCAACTGATCAAACAAGTCATCGATCCTAGGTAAAGGGTACTTGTTCTTCACCGTGATCTGGTTCAGCCTGCGATAATCAATACACAATCGCATCGAACCATCCTTCTTCCTCACGAACAGAACCGGTGCTCCCCAAGGAGACACACTAGGCCGTATAAGGCCAAGCTCTAACAAACCATCAACCTGCATCCTCAACTCCTCCATCTCACACGGTGCCATGCGATACGTCGACAGTAAGACGGGCGAGGAACCAAGTACCAGATCGATAGTGAAATCGATCTCTCATCGGGGCGGTAAACTAGGGATCTTCCTGAACAGATCCTTAAACTCGCAAACGACTGGCGTATGCTCAAGTATTTGGGCACCAGCGTCTCGCAGTAATGTAGCGTAGCTAAGTATGCGGAACGGGAGATTTACCCGCACTAGAAACGTGAAGGATGCGCCCTCTGGCTCGTAGGCTGTCACTATACGAGTCTCGCAGTCAATCTCGGCCTGCGCTGCAGTCAACCAGTCCATGCCAAGAATGACATCGAGATAAACCAGAGAAGGGTCGACGACGAGATCTAGAGCCATCGTCTTGCTCCCCAGATCCACCAAATAGCCCTCACACATCTGGGTGGCATCTGTAAAGGACCTGTGAGCTATATAAACTCGCACCCCATCCATAATAATAGTCTGTAACCCAATGCGTCTGATTATGGCATGTGATATCAAAGAAATCGTGGAACCTGTGTCCACCATCACGAGTATAGGAATACCTCCAATGTGGGTAGTGACCTCGAAGGCCGAATGCTGAGAAGTCGGTGTCGCAGCTGCCTCTTCTGTCAAGGCATGTACTCGTGCCTGCTATGGCCGGTTCGGCCGCTGTGTCATGGGCCGTGGAGGCTGCCTGATCTGTGATTCCGGAGGTCTAAAGGAAGGGTGTGCAGGAGCCAACCGTAAAGGCGGTGCTGATATCGCATGTGTGCACGTACGGTCGATCTTTTGCGGCGGTGAGAACCTAGTGTCCCGCATCCTGGCAAAACAACTCTGCGTCAAGTGGCCCGTCTTCCCACAATATGTACATAGCAAATCAGGGCACCGAAACAGTGGTACTGGCGCTGTAGCCCTAGTAGGAGGGTCGACGCGATGCCTCTTGCCCGCAAAGGGCCTGTCCTGCATCTCTGGTCGTGGCCTAGGAGCAACAGGGCCACGAGACCGGGTAAGTCGATCCACATCCTGCTCTGCCCGCATGGACATATGAATCAGCTCTGCATAAGAGGGCATGCTCACGCAGCACATCTTCGACCGAATATCCGGTCGCAAACCCTCTGAAAAGCACCGTATGCGCATCTGCTCATCTGCCAAAATGGTCGGGACGTATCTGCCCAACTCCGTGAACCGATGCTCATACTCCGTGACTGTTATGCCTCCCTGCCTGAGGCGGAGAAACTCATTCTCCCGATCATGCCTGTACATCTGGGGATAGTATTTCTCGTGGAAGCAGAACTCGAACGCTGCCCAGGTCCATATAAGGTCGGTGGCAACGGTCCGCAATACATTGTTCCACCACAAGCTGGCCTCTCGCTCGAACAGGAACGTAGCCAACTCAACCTGCTCGGCCTCTGTACAATGAAGCATCCGCAATATCTTCGACACACGGTCGAGCCAATACTCGGCCTCCTCGGGTCTATGAGAACCCGTAAAAATGGGAGGCCGTAAGCGCTGGAATCGCTCTAACAAGCCCCGTGTATCTGCGGCATTCCCCGCAGGGTAAGCAGGTGGTACAGGATGAGTCATGGCCTCATCCTGGGCATATGTATCAGCATCCTCAGCTGGATGCGCAGGTGGTGCAGGTGGAGGCACACTCCCACCCTGGGCTAATGTCCCCACAATAGTAGTCAGGAGCTGCTGCTTCTGCTGCATCATGGCCATCATCTGCTCAAATCTATCTAGAGGTGGAGCAGGCTGTGGCATGTACTGCGCTGAAGAAGACGCGCGGTACGGCTCTCTGACGGGCGGTATGAACGGCGGTGGTCTAACTGTAGGACCAGCAGTAGGCTGAGACGCACGCACTGTCTCAGGAATCGGGCCCACAGGAGGGTCCGCATGGGTATCAGACTGTGAAGGAGCCTGATCCATAGGCTCACTCAATGTAAGCCGAGCCGTGCTCCGTGTAGCCTTCGGCGGCATTCCCTATATTCAAAATAGGGCGCAACCTTGTCAGTCTCAATAGCACAAACACAGCGCAATCATTCACATAAAGAGTCCAAGGCATTCCATGCATTTCATTTAATCAAAATTGTCACAATACAGGGGATATGTCCTTACAAGCATCATGACGAGAAATACATGAGAATTAAGACAGTTAAAATTACAACAGCAACATAAGCAAAGCACTAGCCTTAACAGGCTTACACAACATAAAGCAAGAAACGACTAACTACTAACAACAACATCAAAGATCATCACTAGTCTGAGTCGGGTGATGGAGGAGGAGCACCCTTATCCTGCAAGCAGCACAGGATCGCCTTCAAGGTGTGAGTCACCTTACCGAATTTCCTCTTCGTAATGGCCTTGGCATCCTCGACTTCAGCACGAAGTTCCTGCACTTCCCTTCGCAAGGTGACCTGGCTCTCCTCAATTCGGGCGATGCGATCATCACCAGTAGCCTGAGCAGAAGGAGGAGGACTCTCATCTGTATCCTGAGCCTCCCCTTCTACCTCTTCCTTGACTTCTTCCTCAACTTCTGCTCCAGGTTCTCCTTCACTTGGATCCTCTTCATCATCAAAGTCATCCTCCCTATCCTCCTCAAGCTGAGTCTCACGGTACTGAGACCCGATCTTCATCTTGACCATGGTAGACTCATCAATGCTGTGAATCGAAACTGGCAACTCCGGCCCGAGTCTGTAAGCAAACTCAAGCGCGATCTTACATATCAGTCGGCCAAAAGGAAGCGATTCTGACGTTCTTCTTGATTTTGCTATGAGGATAATCTGTCGCAAGATGAAAGTGGCCATACACACATTTTCTCCCTGGGCCACCAGATACAAGAAATCAACCATAAGGCGCGTACACTCAATGCGATTTGTCGACCTGGGATACACGTTGAACGTGCAAATGTGGTGCAGCAGGCGCAAATCATCAGACATATAAGACGCCTTGAGGCTATTATTAGGCTGCCATGGAACTAGTTTACCGCACAGGAACCTGGTATGGCGATCTCGCTCACGCCTACTCCTCAGATTTTTTGCACTGGGATGAACATCACCAAGAGGCATGTTCAGAAGTCGCACAATCAACCCAACATCGATTGTAGCCATCCGGTCTCTACCAAAAGGAATCTTGAACTGCAATGGCTCCAGTGTAGGATTCTGGATACGAGCATAGAAGGCACGAACGGTGCTCACATTAGCACGAGCACGAGCTTCAAAGATCGGACCCCAATGCGCAGCTTCAATGCGCTCGAACAACAGAAATTCGCTGAATAGTCGTCCTTCCACGTCCGCCTCAAACAACACTTTACGGTCAGTGTATTGGCCGTGAGGCATCTCTGCTAGAATCACTCGCCCAAGTTGAGTATGGAGATTCAAATCCCGCTTTGTATGGAACTCTCGGGCTGTGGTTGGACTTATGGCGGCGCTTGAGCTAGCGGCGCCACCCCTCGGTCTTCTTGATTGAGCAGGGCGACTAGGCCCAGCCTCATCCGTTGTGATTTTTCTCTTACCCATCAAAGATAGGATGGTGGAGAGTGACAAAAGACCCAAAATGGCTTCAACAAAAGCCATGAAAAATAGAGAAAATCCCAAGAAATGGCTACCCAAACTGGAAAAGAGAGATCTAGGCGTTGTAGAGGGATGCTTCAAGCTCCCTTAGGATGTATTTTCAGAAAGAAAAGAGAATGAAAAATGGGAATGAAGCACCTCACAATTTCAGCTCGATTTGGAGGTTTTAAGAGCTCCAAACAACTAGATCTTCAAGAGGGAGGGCTGCAAACTTCATTGAAACGATGGAGTGTGGTCGTTTTAGGCCAGGAATGGATTTAGGAGTGGTTTGGAACCATGGTTTTGGGAGAGGGCAGCTGGAAAACGTAAATAGAGCTAGGGATAGGGCTGTTTATGAAGAAAGTAGCCCTATTTGGGGTTTTCTACGGTCGGACACTATATGAAGGGGGTGTACAACCCCAAAAACCCACACATGCCAACTTTCAACTCGAGCGGGCCACCCCAGGGAACCACATGGGTCTGGTCCCCCATGGTCCAGGGACCCCAAATAACCATGGGCCCCACCTTTGTTCATTGTAGATTGCCCTATATAGGCCCAAACATGCATTCGGAGTTTTTTGGGGCCAATATGCAAATCTGAATATAATCCCCCATCATGCAGCATATGATTTTAGGGTAGAAGGAGATAGTACATCCATCTAGTCCATTAGTTGCTAAAGAAAGAAAAGTTAGAATTGCCTTATGGCCATTTTTCATGAAATTTTAATTTTCACTGTAAAATTTTATCAAAGTATGATTTTATGTCATTTTCACATTAGGATTGATGCCTAACATGAAAAGTATAAGAAATAATTGAAGATTGGAGTGGTGAGAGGAAGAATTTTGAAGATTTTAGGTAAAACGGGGTTTTTAAGCCCTGGTGATTGAATGCAGGGGTTGTGGTTGTCCTATAGCCCAAGGATTCATATTTACGGGTTTAGAATCATTCAAAGAACATCTCAACCCACTTACCTACAACCTAGGAGCTACTCAGGTCGCTTTACACGGCCCTAAATGCGTTACGGACTCGATCGCGCGATCGATATAAATAGACTTCGCCTATTGGCGAATCTGCGATCCTATGAGTGTTTCTAGACCCTTCTCGCACCCACTTAAGTCAAAGGAAGTGACAGCGTACGTCGTGTGACCATAACCCAGGCCCAGTATACTCTTATTCACGCTATGATACCAACTTGTAACACCCTGAAAATCGGGGGTCGTGTATAAACTCAACTCCCGAGTTCCAGACCGTCACTTATGCAACAAAAGTGATTATGATTCAATGTTATCTGAGTTAAAGCATTCACACGAGTAAAAGTATACCAAAACTGCAATTCATACTTCAGATCTAATGATAAAAGCAAGCGAAAGTCTAAAGAATATATATATCACTGTATGGAAAAAAAAAGTAGATCTCAACTGTCACTAAAGTATGAATACATCTCTGAGTCTCATATACATGTAAATAAATAAATCAAAATGCTAAAATAGTCCCACTGAGGAGTCCCGTCAACCCAGGCCACCTAAGCAAAGCCATTGTGGTACTGCATGTATGAGAACTCATCCTGGTCCTCATCAAAGTCCGGCTCTACCTCCTGGATCTCTGCATCACGTGCATCTAAGACAGGGTCTGGTGGGTGTTACAAACGCCATCCCGTAACGTGGGAATGAGTATCTAACTCAGTGGAATAATAGAGCAAGGATTTACATGTTCCCAAATCAACCATGCGATAATAGTAAAGCAGTAAATCAGACATTCCTAATACTGTTGTTAATGCAATATGACATGACGTGATGTATGCCCTCACCGACGATCTCCCTCATATAGCACCATCTTACGACCGTGGCATGCAATCGTCCCTCAAGTGCTCCACATCTTCCAGGCACATGCAATGTCATGGTGATATGATTCCCGAGTTATTATTAGTCCATTTAAACAACAGGATTGGGAAACTAAGGTACTTCCCTTGTATCAATCCCAACACAGATCCTGTCTAGGGTCGTCACTCCTAGTAATCTCATACGATGTGTATTTTGTAGGTCGCTGCAAGGGCTACTAGGGCTATTGCTCGCACTCGTTGCACCGCTCCCCCATCACCTTATCATTACAGGCCTACTGTACTCTACTGCTACCGAAGGGTCATCGCCTCCCGTAGACTCAGAATATGCTCGCAGTTACTACAAAGGACTCGTCGCCTGATCAGTGTAAGCCGACAGCAAGAATATAGTGTCCCATACCACCATAATCTGCTCACGAGACTAGGTGCTCACTGGTCACTACGGGGAGGTTTGTGGCCCCAGCGTAGGACGACAGCTTGACCACGGTATCCCATACCACCATGCCCGGCTCATGCTTCTTCGTGGATCAAGATACCATGGTTAACAGGGTTTACAATGGTAAGTTCAGTACCCTAGGTTCAAGCAGTTATGACTCATGCAGGGTGAACATACAACGGCCAGTCGGGTTACTTGACGGGCTCGACTAGCACGATCGCATCTCAAGTCGAACGACATGAAGTGCGTAAAACACTTCATATGGCCTAACCACTGCCACCAACTCCAGAACACGACTCGCGTTCATCGACGCATCGTTCGTGGCCAAGATAAGCCAACCACGAATTCGCTCGGTTACCGACTGTCTGGACTAGGTATAGTCCCAAGCACATATGAATTCACATCAGCAATTCATATAAGAGTATTGGAAATGTAATACAACCATGTGAGCATGTTAACACATGTTATAACATAGAACTTAAGTAAATCATCAAGCACATGCATTTCATACATACAATGAAATCATGCATATAACTAACATGTAGGAAATCATTCACATCAGCATATTAATTGAGAAATCAATCTCAAACTAATCCATAACACAATTTAATTCAATACATACTAATACAAGCATTTATACAAATACTTACACTACACACTTCAGTCTACATATAGTATGTCGACCCGAAGTGCGCATTTAGGCGAATCTCTTCGCCAAACTAATTATACACGTATTCCTAACATTATAATGCGACAATAAACCATGTCAATCACATCAGCAAAATATGAATGAAATCAGTACTTCCTACAAATGACTAAAATGCCCTAAATCTCATATTCTTCGTTGGTTTACGAAACAGGAAACGGACAACATGTTGTACATGTCAAATGGCGTTGCCGTCGATAATCTACTATTAAACGACATTGAAAGCGTTGGAAACAGTCAATCAAAGCGTCTAAAATCCGCACCTTATCTCTTATAGGTGTGTGAATTCGAACAGAGCGTATACGCTTCGTCTACGGTGAATAGAGAACCTAATTTACAAGTTCTATCAGTTTACATGCTATGGAATAGAAAAAATCCCAAATCAACAACTTATTAGGGTTATTTCTTACCTAGAAACGTGGAGAAATCACCGGCTGAGTGATGGAAGCATGTTGCTAAAGTACGTGCAATAGGCGGTGGAACGGTAGGAAAATTCTCTCCTACTCTCTCTCACAAACTCTCACCTTTTCTCTCTCCTAATCTAGGGTTTTTCTCAAATTCTGATGGGAGAGAGGAGTGAGGGTTTCAACGCCTTTTTTAAGCCCAAAAATGCCTGGAATGGGCTCGGGAACAAAGTTCACTTGATGCTTATCCAAAGCGGGGCTGTTTCGGTCCAAAAGATCATTTCTGGTGGTCCCCTGGCCGAACGCGACCGGACTTAAGTTCACACATGTCAGATGTCGCTCTCATACCGTTTTCTGACCATCAGTGTTCATAGATTGCACGTGGTGGTCTAGTTTCAGCAGTCACCACACGTAGATCAGGGCTGCAAGTCTCATGATATGAAATAGAAATTTTTCCTGATCCGAGGGTGTAATTTGGCTGAATTCTGACGGTCAAAATGTTTAATACTGACAGGTCAAGTCGTGTGCCAAATTTAAATTTAAAATTCCAAATCTGTCCCTATTCTTACTCTCTTCAGTCCAGGCTCAATGAAATAGCCCGCGAATGTCGGTTGGACTTGATTTTCGAAATGATTGTCAAGTCCAACTAGGCGGTTCTAACGGTCTAAGATAGTAGGTATCGGACTTTCGACGCACGGTTTAGATTCAATAAAAAGTTTCAAAGTGGTCCAGATAACAAACCGGCTTAGAGTTTGATCCGAGGTTATAGAGTATTATAGAGTCATTGATTTTACTCGATTTGGGTCTTGTAGAACGTATTTAAAGTGATCAAGGACTATTTTCCAGCTACTCTAGCGTTGCGCTAGCTAACTTACACTTATTTTCTAAAGGAATTAATCCTACGCGATTTCTGGTCGAGTTGGTACTCGAGTCCAAGTACGGATTTTTTCAGGGCGTTACAGCCTTGCTTGATTAAGGAACTCATCATCTTGATCTTCCATAACTCAAAATTATTTTTTCCTGAGTACTTCTCAATCTCAAACTTAGCTCTCGCCATTATTACTAATCCCTCAGATTCAGATTTGTGCCCCAACGATCGTTCTGATACCAGTCGTTGGGGATTTTGACCTGCAGAATCACACAGATCTAGATCTAGGATAGCAATTCAATGGCACCAAGCACATACAAGAGAACTCAGATTTAACATGGAAAAACTCTTGTGGGAAAAAACCATGGCACAAAATGATAGATCTCCACTATGAAAATAGAAATTACAAAGAGAGAGGACTTACCCAATTTGAACAACCTCGAATCTCACCCTTGCTATACCCTTTAATTTCCCTAGAACCCCTTTAAAAAGCTTTCCCATACCTTAAAAAACTCTAGGAACACCTATGTATAGTTTAGGAAACTTCCCTTTCGCATCCCAGTTACGAAAGGACCTAAATTTTCGTAATCCGTAAAATCGTGGAACGAATCTACATAACCTACGATTGGTCGAAAGGGAGATACGACTAGTCAAACAATCCCTATGACTGTTCGAAGGGCCCCTTCAACCGGTCGTGCAGTCCCTACGAACGGTCGAAGGCGGTGAAGACTTTTTTCTTAACATCTTGATGGATACAGAATTCCCCTGGTCGTCTATCACGAGGTATCCCACACGCCTGATTCTTTGGCCGGTACCAACACATGCTCCGCTACCAAAATAAATAAATAAATAATCAAATAGAGAATGAAAGTAAGAGAGAGAGAGAGAGAGAGAGAGAGAGAGAGAGAGAGAGAGAGTCGGCCATGTTTCCAACACCAAAATCAAATTGGATTGGAAACATCTACTCCATGAATGTGGAGTATGAGTTCGACATAATCCATTACCTGATCAAAGACTATCCATATATCTTGATGGATACAGAATTCCCCGGGTTGTCTATCATGACGTATCCCACACGCTTGATTCTTTGGGCTGGTATCGACATGCGCTCCGCTCCAAGTCCTCCGAGCGAATGTGCACACAAGCTCATACAAGTCGGACTCACCTTCTCTTACTTGGAAGACAACCTCCCCGATTTGGGGACTGATTTTTGTTACATCTGGCAATTCAATTTCCACTTCGATCTATGATGGGACCTCCATGCACCTGAATCAATCATACTACTGCAGAAGAATGGCATACACTTCGATCACAACTGACTCTACGGAATTAATGCGGCCCACTTTGGATTTCTCATGAAGCTGTGCGGATTGTTTGGAACAATTCGGTGAGTTAGGTCACATTACACAGCGCCTATGACTATGGATATCTCATCAAGATACTCAATCCGCAAAATCTACCAGAAGACATTGGACAGTTTCTCAATTTGGTGAAGGAGATATTTGGAAACAAGGTTTATGAACTCAAGTATCTCATGCGGTTCTTCAATAATTTGTATGGAGGACTGGACAGAGTTGATAATGCTGGACATAGGCTAGTGGAGCCCACCAGTGAGCAATCACTAGTGGGTGAGTCCCATGAGTTTAGGCCTCTTCCGTTAAGAGATAGTTTTCAAATTTAAGTTTGAATAAGATGAGGAGATGGGGATAAGACCGGATATTTTTTTTATCTCATCCAAACTCCCATCCTTTCCTATATATAGGATTAGAGGTGGGCACATTAGACCTGATCCAATGGATCTGACCTTGCCTGAGCAGTTCCGACGACCTAAATCGAGCCTGATCAAGTTTGGCCATCTAGATCCGTTAGATTTTTGAGTCGGGTATAGATAGTAGTGTATCCGGACCGATCAAAACCGGTAACCCGAACCAAAAGGGTCCGACCCGACCCAACCAGGCTTGACCTGGAGCGAAGCGAGTAGTATAAATATATATTTTTTACCCTAAACCTAGCTCACTCGTCCTATTTAGTGTTTTCTTACCCTACCCTCTCCTTTACTGTCTCGCCGAACAAACATCTTGTTCATCTCCTCTTCTAGTCTTCTTCTTCGACGCATGAACCAAACCAAGGCCATCACTCCGGGCACCAGCTGCTGCCTGCCCAATGCTCGTCCAACCGACCATCCTTGTCTGCATCTAATCGGGTAAGTATGATAACGGTGGTCTAGTCGGCAGTGGTCGGGGTCGCTGCCCACCCATATTTGTGTTTGGATTTCCATTAATACTTGTATTTCTGTTTGGATTTCATGTCTGTCTGTCGATATTGAAAGGAAGAAGTTGGATTTTGCAGGTTCATCGACTCCAACCAGTTATCTGGAGATCTTCCCCCGGAGATTGGGAATCTCACCAACCTAGAGAGATTGTAAGGCCTTTCTACTTTTTTTCAAAAATTCTATGGCTATTTTTGTGTGATTAGGTATGATTAAGTGAGATTGAATTGTGTGATTAGATGTGCAACCAAACTTGGATGATTCAGAACAGTGATCTGATAGGACCCACCATGGATTAAGGATTTCTCAAAAATCTAAAGGGTCCCAACTCCCAATGGTTCTACCTTTCCTAGCTAAATGTGGACTGTCTTTATATTTGTTTCCTTACCATAAAAAAATAAAAAATAAAAATAAAAATAAAATAAAAAACAAGCTTACAATTAAGAGGCATGGATCTTCCAAGTCGGTAGATTTTTGGGACATTCCTCATCCAAGGTGAGGTCGAATGCCTAAATGGAGTGTAACAAAGGCTTTCACCTATCTTTTATGGAAGGCACAAGTGCACAACCGATCCGAACCTGGCCAAATTCGATCCGACTCGGTTTTCTTGACCAAGTCGGACTCGGATTGGTTAAAGCCAGCATGAGTTAGGATCAGATTGAGTCATATGACCTTGACTTGGTCCCGAATCGGACCGAATTCGGGTTAGACCATTCAAAACTCGGACCGATTCGAGTTGGACCCAATCCGAGTCGACTCGATTCGATGCCCAACTCTATATAGGATGAGGCTCTTTCGTGAAAATATCATTAAAGAATAATTAGAGTAAAAGAATAGGAAAAGTGGTAGATTGAAATTTATCTATTTAGTTTGTCCTTGGGATGATCTAAGCCATAGATCGTTAATCCGAGGCCATCTATACCATAGAATCAATCTGCTCCAATAGTGGTTGGGCAGACCGCTAGATCTGGATCGTCCATCTTCAGCTTCGTGAAGGTTTCATATCACGTAAACCGTCAGATCTTGAGGGCTCACTCTTCTGCACTTCCTAATAGTGATATCAGAGTCATCTCAATGGTGGATCTCTGATTTATTATTTTCATCATGAAAGGTAAGTGGCCCTTTAAAAGCTATGAATTCCTTTTAGAAAATCTTCTTTGAAATGGATTCCCGCTCATGGCTTTTATATGGTAGTCAAATATTTTAATCTATTAGTCTGGATTGCTTTCTTGGCAATTTGGATTTTCATCAGGGGAGTTATTCTCATGCATTCTACATATCTGCGTTGTACTTGTGGTAAACATGCATTGGACTACTGACTACATCATGGCCCCATGATCTCATTGACTCCACCAACATTCCCAAGGGTTTGTGTTGGAGTCGGATTCTCCTTAGACGAGATTTGGATGGCTTAGATCTTCATAGATTCGCTGAGCCCAAGAGTTTTGGTGGATCCACTAATCAGGTGGACCACTATAAACAAAAGATCTCAAGCCACCCTTCATCACATCTACCATGTGTAATAAATCTGGACCATGAGTAGTGTGCACTGTGAACTTGCTATAAAAAAATAATAATAAATAAATAATCAGGCTACTATACTTAATGAGCCACACACATACGGTGAATTTGGACAGTTAATTTATTTTCTATCTTCTTGTGTGTGTCTCGAGGGTATGCTGGGAGTGTAAACTAGTTGATGAATGGCTCCATCCAAGTGTTGGGAACTGGGCATGCACGGTGTCTCTGACATGGGCCCATTCCAACCAACCCCCACATCAAATTTAGGGTTATCAGTCCTTTTAAGCAATACTGGGACAGTTTGTACACCACTTTTATACTAATGGGTCCATGTTTTGCTGATCCAAACTGTTAATATAGCTGGACCCACTTTCAGATTGCCTATGGGTTGATAATCTTCCACATGAAAAATTCCTGACTCATTGATAAGCCAAATTCAAATATAAGGTTTGAAGTTTGGCCTCAGGTGATAAAATCGAGGGGCTCACCTGATATACGGAGTGGATGTCATGATCAAACTCAGTGAGCCCACCGTGAGGTGCCTTACATCCAGTCCATCCAGTAAGTGCCAAATCTCATGATAAGACCTCTGCCCCAAAACATATCCATGATATATTAGTATCATGAAAGTAATCATTTAAGGTGAGCCATACATTTTTTATTTTATTTTTTGTTAGACAAGAAAAATGTATAATTCACGTGTTTTTTATCATTAGATGTACATATACATGCATGTGAATGTAGTTTCCTTAATAATATTCTATTCACTATTGATGAGGAGATCTTTAGTAATAAAAACGATCATCAATGATCAATGTTGATGATAGGATCCATCATCAACAGTGATCATTAACGGTAATGATTAGATCAATCGCTAATGGTCAATCACTAGTGATAAAAGTACCCTCTTTATGACTAAGCACTTCATATTTTTTTATTAAAGTCTAATGATAATGTTTAATATGTGTGACATAATTAGGCTTGATGTGATTAGATCTAAGCCCATTTTTCATTGGAAAATAGAAAACTTAGTGCTTGAATGCTCCTTATATATAAAGGTTGTGCATAACCTAAGTGCGATTTTATTCTCCTCCACCAAATGATGTATGCAACCTATAATGGAATGTTGCATGTTATACAAATATATTCTTATAAAAGCATCAATTTTATCTTAAAAAGAGAAATTGATTGATCTACACCGCTCATTCGGGTATGTAGGCTTTTAGATCTCATTAAGATGTGTTGACTACTTTTATACTTTGAAATTTTGAATAACACATAGAAATGCTGATGATTAGTGTCAATACCTTAGATCATAACTAAGTAGTGATACTTGATGCAATGTAGAGATGACCACCAAAGCATTAATTATTAAACAGCTTAAAAGACAACAATTCGACGGTAACAACTGTGAAGACTGATCCCACGCAGTACAAAGCCTTTTGGACGAGGACGACATATCACACACACTCAATGACATTTAAGAGGAATCATTTTGGCTGAGAACGGAAATTTAGAAGAATATAAGGCTATAAAGAACTCATATCAACGTATGAAGTGTGTGATACCGCTAAAGGAATCTGGAAAGCACTGACAAATATGTATTCACAGAAGTCAGATGTAAAAGTTTAGGCAATGGAATTAGAATTCTAGGAGTATAAGATGTCAGTCGGCTGCCCCATCAAAGATTATATCCGTAAGATGGAGTAGATGATAGGTGCCCTTAGAAATGTCGGGTGTAAATTGACTGAAAATTAAAAGATAATAGCAATGCACCATTCCTTGCCTAAATATTAAGCCACAATTAATGAACCATGCTGATTCTATCAGTACGTTCAGAGATTTTTGTAGCCATTTGGTACAAGATGTTGAAATGAATGCAATTTAGTCAGGTTTGGCCAAGGCCTTTACAACAGAGACCCATAATCGAAAAGCTAATAAGAAACAGTTCAAAGCTCACAAGAAGGTGAAAAAGAATGACCAAGAATAGAAGTCTACAATACCTCCTCCAAATCTCAAGAAGGGGAATGGAAAGAAGAAGCAGAAAAAGACTAACATAATCTGTTTTGTCTACGAAAATTTTGGCCATTATGTCTAGAAAAAAAAGACGGTAATTCCTAGCTCACTAAATACTTTGTATGTAGTCATTTGTTCTGAAATCCTTTCTATTAATACTATATCTAACGAGTGGATTTTAGATTCAGGCGCAACAAAACATGTGACACGAAGTCATCGAGGACTCGAGGAATTTCGACCTGTAGCCAAGGGAAGTTATAAGGTGTATATGAAAAATAACATTGTTAAAGACGTACTAGGGATTAACGTTTACCATCTCCGTACATGCATAGGGCGAACAATAATCCTCTGTGATACTCTTTATGAACGGGCATGCGTAGGAATTTAATTTCTGTTTTTAGCTTATTATTTGATGATTTTGGTATTCATTTTTTCGGGATACAAGTTTCTTTAAGACTAAATAACCTTATGTTTACATGAAAAAATTTAATTGCAGATTTATTTATTTTAGACATAGATAGTGATAATGCACCTCTTGCTTTATCTACTATGTCGAATGAAACTGTAGTATCAGAATCTCTAAAATGGCATACGAGGTTAGGTCACATTGGAAAGGATCGTATGACAAGACTAATAGGTTCTGGCCTGTTAGATACTTTATCTAAAGTTGATTTACCATTTTGTTAACATTGTTGTTCGGAAAGACTTCGAAGAAACCATTTCCTAAAATGGCTAGGTCCAAGGGCCCACTAGAGATAATCTATTCAGATATCTATGGACCCTTCAATGTACATGCCAGAAATGAATGTCAACACTTTGTCACTTTCATTGACAATTACTCGCATTATGGATATGTGTATCTCATCTCATACAAATCTGAGACTTTTGATTGTTTTCTTAAATATAAAGCTGAGGTGGAAATCATCTTGAAAAAAAGATTAAAATCCTTCAATCTAATAGAGGTGGTGAGTATACATTTGAAATGTTCAAATCATATTGTGAAAATGAAAAGGCCGAGCTAGAGTCCTAGAGGGGGGGTGAATAGGACTATGCCCAATTAAAATGATAACAGCGAAATTTAATCAATTAAAGGAAAGATAGCACTATAAACAATTTACAATATGAAAATATAAAGCAACCTTAAAATTCTAGTATTGAGAGGTTGATATGAATGTTGTTCTAAGGATAACCTTACACCATAAAAATCAAGGGTTTATAGCAGGATGACCTTACTAGAACGATTTGTGTATCAAAAACTCAAACTGAAGAGGAATAAAAAGGAAATAGCAAGAAAGGAAATCTAAGCTATTACAACATTCCCCACAATGCTGAAATGTAAAGATTACAACATTCACATCCACAAATACATCCCACAATCTTGAATGATAAAAGATATAGAAAATAAACCACACATCTACAAAACACAAAGAATTATAGTGGTTCGCATGTGTGTACACCAACCGTTAAACAACAGCCAGACAACTACTCCACTCCTAATATCCTCACACAGTGGATATTAGCATTCACTATGAAAATAGGTTTTTTTCAAGTTCACCTAAAACCCTCACAATTGTGTCTTTCAAGTGGGCTTACACAATTCAAAAAACCACCACACTGAGTTTTCTGGATCTCCTCAAATAACCAAAAGAATGAGATTTTTCTGTCTCAATCTCAAAAGAAACCAAAACAAAGAAAATTACAATAATGTAAAATATCTGGATATTCTCCTTTTGTTGCAGCCTGGAAGAACCAAGTTGGAGTAGAAGTTCGAATATAGAAGTTTAATGTCCACACTCACTTATGAAATGGTGCTAAGTTCTAGATTGATTTTAAATTAAATCAAGTTGGGCTAACTCTATTTGATTTTGATTCCAAGAAGTGGAAATTCTTCAATCCCTCTTTCAAATCAGATTGGAATGCAGAATACAAAATCAAATATAAAAAGCTAATAAAAGAGAATATTAAATATGCACAATATAGCTTAAGAAGTTTACAAACATATCTCTCAGAGTGATGTCTTGATTATACTTGAATTGGATTACCAAACTCTGAAAATCGTGCTCTATTTATAAGTGCAGAAGTCACACCTTCAACTGGTTCTGTGGACACTACGACTGGTCGTAAGACCAACAAATTTTTAAAATTTTGAGCACAATCGGATAAAGTAGTTCCACAACTGGTCATAGGCCTTGCACGACCGGTCATGTGACCTTCATGACTGGTCGTGTGGAACTAGAAATAGTTGCTAAAATTTGAGTCGAAACTGCGGGACTGGTCGTGAACGAGTCATGCACTGTTCATACGACCGGTCGAGCAGTCTCCAGGACTGAACGTGGCTTAACAAAAAAATTTTAAAAATTCGTAACAATCTTAGGACTGGTCGTAGAATTTCTTGGACTGGTCGAGGTAGTGCTGAGACTAGTCGAACAGAGTCCAGGACTAATTGAAGAATAGTCCAAACACTTATAAAATGATTCAATTTAAATTATGTATTCAAAATGACCTACCCTAAGGTCAATCTAAGGTCTTTCATACCTTAACCATGATATATGAACATTGAACCTTCTTTTCCTCAGATGATAGATTATCTTTTGAAGTTCAGGAAGCTTGAGATCTCGACACATGATGAAGCTTGTACTTGAGATATTTTGACGCTTGAATTTATAGTACATGTGTTGTACTTCACCTTGAGTCTTGAGTATGAACAGTTCACTTGTCTTTCGATGTCGCTTTAAAACATTGACCTTTGAAGCTTGTACTTGATCTTCCATTTCTTTAAAATAGATCTTTTTTATTGACTTGAAGCATTGTCCTTATACATGTGATACTTTTGCTTGAACATATATATCAATGTGCTACACAAGACACAGATTGTGGTTTTGGCACTACAAAATTTGACAATCAAAGGAGAAAGAAACTATAGCACTTACAATATCCCTCTTTATCAAATTTGTTACAAAACACACTCCAATAAATATAAGAGAAGCATTACTTGCTCAATAAAGAATCATGCACCATATATACACAAGAACGTATAATGCACCAATTACAATAACCAGAACAAACTATCATAGAATAAACTATCATAAAATATTCAAAACACCTTCTTACTTACTCCCCCTGAGTAACACACAAAAAAAAGAAAAATGCTGCTACTACACTCCATATCCACATCCATATTCCATGTCCATATCCATATTCATAAGCAAGCAACAAAATATTCTCCCCTTTTTGTCACAATATGACAAAGGAAGCAACTAAGATATGGAAGAGGAAAATAAACAAAAGACAAATAAGGGAGTAAACTAGGCAAGATATAAGAAAATAATGTGATCATATAAGTAACCAACATGAACTAAGTTCATCCAAAGTCAGTCCCACAAACTGAAAGAAAGCATAGTATCATAAGAGTTATTACAAACCAAGATAAGAAAATACTAATCAGATTCAGAAGAGGGAGCAGGAATAGATGGATCAATTTGGTGTAAACCCTTGTTAATGTGTCTCATATATTTACGCATATAAGCAAATTGAGAATCCTGGGTTACACAAATCTGAGTCACCTGAACCTCTCAGCAAAATTAGAAGACTGATAGTCAGGGTCAACCTCAAAATCTGATTCAATCTCATTAAAGATATCATCCATGTTTATATCATCTGGAGGTAAACTATCACCCTCTTCTTCATTCACTACTTCAGCTCCACCACCACTCACATTCACTTGGCCATCAGACAACCGTAAATTCATTTTTTTTATATTTGAGTTGTTAAAAATAAAGTAATGAATAGGAGCCTCTCCAACATGCATAGCTACTAACATATGAGTGGCTAACACAGTCATAAGATATGCAAAAGGAATATCACTGTGTCTAGGATGGAGACAGAATTGTATGATGGAATGACAGATTAAAGAAGGAAGAAAACATTTGTACCAGAGATGATGGAATGCAAAATCTGAATCATAAAAGAGGTGAGTTCACTTTTGTTACCAAAATGTGGATAAAGATTTGAAATAAATATTCTGTGAAGAACCCTGTATCTGGGTAACAAGTACTTTGAAGCAAGCGCATTCCCATTTTGACTCTATTGCACATCTATGTTGTATAATGCTCTAGTAAGCATACATTTTTCTAATTCAGATGATTTATCAACTATATTGCTAATAAGAATACCTTCATCATTGGCAGGTATGTCCATCAAGCCAGAAATCAAATGTCGATTAACTTCAAATAGACCTTCTCTAGTTGTCATGTCCCAAACCAGGAAATCATATTCACAATAATCCCGATCACCGAATCTAGTGCTGACAGCCTTCGTAGTACCCCATTCTCGGCTCCTAGTGTCCATACACCAAATTCTGATCCTGGGATCCTACAAGGAGGATTTTTTTATATACATTTAACTTGTAATAAGCATGACCACAAGATTACCCTATTCACAAAGGCAATATCATCATCATATATCCATTAATATAATTATTGAGTACAATACTGAAAGGAAAATACATAAATCAAAATTTAAGCTCCAGAAGACAGCTGCAAGCTCCAAGCTTAACACTGCTGCAACCTAACATCACCTGCACGCATCTGTTGTGCATAAGCTTATAGAAAGCTTAGAGAGTGGTGTAAGTGTGTGCAAAAGGTAAGTTTCAAGTATTCAATACAATACCATCATCATATAATACTGGAAATACTAGAAATCCATAAGTCATACATTATCAGAATAAACAGAAATACTGACAAGATCATGAGTTATCAGAGTAAGCAGAAATACTGACAAGATCATGAGTTATCAGAGTAAGCAGAAATACTGACAAGATCATGAATTATTAGAGTAAGCAGAAATAGGGACAAGATCATAAATTATCAGAGTAAGCATAAATGCGGACAAGTCCATGAGTTAATCAATATCAGAATACGCAATATAGAATAGCTATGTAAATGAGGAGTCGTAAAGAGCCAAATAACAAATGCCGAGAATACGACGCGATATTCAATTCCTGTTCACGAATAGCGTCAGCCATATCTAGACCATATAAATGCAAAAGTTAGTAACCCAAAATGCCATATGCTGCGGATGTAATGTAATATGCAGTGCGAATGAAATGACCATGCTGGAGTGTGAAGTCGGGATGATAGTACGTAGTATCGCAGGTTATGGGGTCCATCATAAGGGACTTTTATCCAAACTAGTCCCATACCTAAATTCAGATAGTCAGACTCGATGTGGTAAACTCTTGATCTCAGGTTAGTCCGCGCCCCAACCTAAATTCGAGCCATTGCAAAGGTACACGCAACAAATAGTTACGCAGCACCAACCCAAGTGAATAGTCAATGAATGAATGAATGAGTATGCAACTCCTGCTCAATAAGTCCACATATCAGTACAGTTCCTCTTTTAAGATTATCACAGAGGTCTATTACACTCTACGTCAGCTTGCCGCCCCTATCCAAGCGCATAACTGGGTAAGTGGAAGAGACCTCACTATCCACCTGCCAATATCAGGCTTGGCTCGTCGATAGCGGACTCATTCCTTAAGTTGTTCAAACTCAACCTAGATATTTTCCCTCAGTCAAGCGAGTAAGGTCACATCCCTTTTCAACCGACCACGACACATTGGGAGACGTGGCCTATTGGTATACAGCCCTCATGCGCTCATATATCCATTCGGTCTAGATGTTGGGGCGTCTCCTATCCACGGAGGTTTAGGAATTTTCACCCAGGGACATCTATGTCACCCGTATGCTAGAACCAAACATTTTCGATGTCCCATTTGGCCATCCACGATATGCCTGTGGAGGCTACAGTCCTGATGTCGCTAGGGCGTACAGTGCTCACAACATACAATGCAAGATGCATGAGTGTAACATCCTGAAAATTAGAGGTTGGGTAGAAACCCAACTCCCGAGTTCCAAAACGTCACTTATGCAACATAGATAATGATGAATACATGTTGTCTATAGAATAACATAAAACAAGATTGAGACTAAGCCAAAATAACATATCATACTCTAGAGACAGTTAAATTAGCAAGCGGAAGACTGTGATAAATATATAAAATATATAAATGATTGTAAGTCTCCAGAGTGTGAACATGTTACCAGGTTAACTAATTACATGTATACTCTAAAATAGAAAGAAAAGAATATACATGGGTGTGTAAATAAAAGGCAAGATACCAAGTGTACTGGCATCTAATCAGTAACCCTGTAAACCCCGTCAATCAGAACCTGCACATAGGAGGGATGCTTCTCATCATCATCAAGTCCGGCTCTGCTTCGCAAGCATCGCCATCATCTGAAACTGAAATAGAAACTGGTTGGTGTGTACAACACCGTCCCGTAACGTGGGAGTGAGTAGCTAACTCAGTGGAATCATAGAGCAAGGGTTAACATGTTATCAAATCAATCACACAATAATAGTAAAGCAAACAATTAGACACTCCTAGATACTGTGATTAATGTAAGCATGAAATGACATGATGGATGCCCTCACCGACATACTCCCTCATGCGATACCATCTTATGTCCACGGCATGTTTTCTTCCCTCAGTGTTCCACATCCTCCAGGCACATGCAGTGCGATATGAATATGATTACCGAGTTGTTATTAGTCCTTTTCATACAGCAGGATTGGGAAACTAAGGTACCTCCCTCATATCAATACCCAAACAATGATTCTGTCTAGGGTCATCACTCCCAGTAGTCTCATACGATGATATATTTATAGGTCGCTGCAAGGGCTGTCAGGGCTGTTGCATGCACTCGTTGCACCGCTCCCCCATCACCTTATCAATACAGGCCTAGTTTATATCCTTGAGACTGCATCAGGACTCATCGCCCTCATGCGATGTCAGGATAAACTCAAGGTCACTATAAAGGGCTGTCAGGGCTGTTGCTCGCACTCATTGCTCTACTCCCCCATCACCTTATCAATGTAGGCCGACAGTAAGAATATAGTGTCTCATACCACCATAATCTACTCAGAGTAGGGTGCTCATTGGTCACTATGGGGAGGTTTATGGCCCCAGCGTAGGCCAATAGCTTGACCATGGTGTCCCATACCATCATGCCCGGCTCATGAGTCTTGGGGGATCGAGGTACCAAGGTTAGAGGGGCTTTCCAATGGTAAGTTTAGTACCCTAGGTTCAAGCAATTATGACGAATACAAGGTGAACATACAATGGTCATTCGGGTTACTTGATGAGTCCGACTAGCACGAGCGCACGTTGAATCGACCGACATGAAGTGCACAAGCACTTCATGTGGCCTAACCACTGCCGACGACTCTAGAACGACTCGGGTTCTTCATACACATCCTTCGTGGCGAATAGAATCCAACCATAAATTTTAAACTTTTACCGACTTCCTGGACTAGAGTATAGCCCCAAACACATGTAATCTACATCAATAATCATATGGGAAAAACAGAATTGAAATACAAGAAATTCTAGCATGTTATCAGCATATTATAACATACATCATAAGCAGTTAACATACACGAGTATTTCACACCTAAGGTAGGCAATTCAAATACAACAAGCATGGAGGAAATCATGTGCATCATAATAGTAGTTGAGAATCCAGTCTCAACGTTAATCTACAACACCATTTGCTCAATACTTACTAATATATACATTTATACAAACACTTAGACTATTCAACTCCAACGTACTTGACGTATGTTGATTCCAACATATAATATGACAGATCCTTATATCGAGTTGTCTAATACACAACAATCATGTTCTTACATTCAAAACATATGGCAGGTATAAATCATATTGATTTAGGCATTTCAATAAACACTTAGTCTACGCACATTAGTCGATCGTACACGCATATCTTGTATAATAACACGACAAATAAATATGGCAATCATTTTAGTAAAATACGGACGCATACAGTATTTTCTACAAATACTTAAAATACCCTAAATCTCATATTCTTCGTACGCAGTCGAAATAGAAAACAGACAGCATGTTCTACATGTCAAACGGTGATCTTGTCGATAATCTACTATTAAACGACATTGAAAGTTTTGAAAACAGTTAACCTAAGCATTTAGAATCCTCACCTTTCGTCGTAGAAGCATATCGATTCGAATAGAAAGTCTACGCTTCGTCAATGTCGATATGGCAACCTAATTCACAAGATAGGTTAGCTACTTCGCTACTTGTATTACTAGAATCCCAAAAATAGGTTAAGGTTAGGGTTTTCTTACTTAGAATGACATTGGAATCACCAGAACAGCGATGCAGGTGGAAGAATCTGGCACGTGGAGCAGTAGGGAAGAATCCCAGAAAGCTTCTCCCACTTCTCCCACACTTTCTCTCTCCTCTCTCCTCTCTCCTAGGGTTTTCCCCAAATTCGTATGGGTTAGAAGGCTAAGGGTTTAAGGCCCTTTTATAAGTCCAAACATAACCAAAACAGACTCCAAGTCAAGGTATACTTGGGTTATAGCCAAATCGGGTCTTTCCCGGTCCAAAAGAGCATTTCTGGAGGTCCCCTGACCAAATGCGGTCGGACTTAAGCTCATGGATAGTGGATCCTGATCACATTAAGTTTTCAGTCCGACAGTGTTCCCAGATCGCACGTGGCGGACTAGTTTCAGTTCAGCGGTCACCGAGACTCGATCAGAGATTCCAAGTACACTGACCTGAGTGGGAAATGTTTCCTAATCCGAGGGATATTTGGGTCAGATTCTGACGGTCGGAATACTTATACTTAACCCGCAAGCGAAACGTGCCAGATTTATTTAAATTACATTTAAGTTAAAAAGAATTTCACTCTTTCTCACACTCCTTGCTCCATGCCCAATAAAATATCCTTAAAACATCAGTTGCACTTGATTTTCGAAACGATTATCAAGTCCAACAAGGCGGTCATAATGGTCTAAGATGGTGGATATCGAACTTTCGACGTGGGGTCTAGATCCAATACAAAGTTTCAAAGGGTTCCTAAGAGAAAACGGGTTTAGAGTTTGATCATGAATTTCAGGGTAAGGTAGCGTCAACAATTCTAGAGGTTTTGGGTCTTACAGATCGTATTTAAAGTGGTTGGTGCTAATTTTGCAGGTAATCTAGTGTAGCGCGGGCTAATTCACGTTAAATTTCTAAAGAATTAGGTTCTCAATGATTCATTTGGCTTTGAAATTGGGTACTGAGAGACTACCAAGGTGTTATGGTTGACCCATTGCCTAAGGGCGTCTAACCCCAGGTTGGCAAAAATCTGGGGTGTTACAATGAGTCATACAATTCAGTCATTCATCAATCCTACGCATACCATGCACTCATGTGAGATAATCTCCACCTATCAGTGAGTCTTATAACAACCTGCCCAATGACATATGCTATGGTCAACCGCATCTCATAACAAACATGTAGATTATGTGTACGAGCATGTTCATGATGCTATGCTGTCACATACTCATAATCGGTATCAATAACCGGCATCAACAACTGGCCTCGACAATGTGGACATTCAACCAACATCGCCCCCAAGGAATGGACCACATAAAGCAAAACATACAATGGGCACACGGCCTTACACAACGGCCTAATATAGAACACAATAGGCCTTACTCAAGGGCTACATATGCACAATAGGTGGGCCTTGCTCATGGGCCTCAAATACATGACATGTGGGCCCTACGCATGGATCTCAAATACATCAAATGGACCATGCATCTTGGACCTAATACATATCAAAATGGGCTTGCCCATAGACCACGAATACAATACAATGGGCCTTGCCCATAGGCCTCAAATACATCACAACGGGCCTCATCACATAGACCTCATATTCATCACATTAGGCCTTACACATAGGCTGAATACACATCATAATGGGCCTCAAATACGGGCCGCATATACATCACATTGGGCCTCAAACACGGGCCACATATACATCACATTGGGCCTCAAACATGGGCTGTATATACATCACACAGACCGAATACACATCACAATAGGCCTCAACTACGGGTCGCATATACATCATATAAGTCTTAATGATCGACCTCGATATTTGAAATCGACCTCGACAATTGGATTGGCCTTAACAATCGGAATCGGCCTCAACAATCGAAATTGGCTTATACAATCAGCCTCGATAAATCAGAATCAGACTCGATACTTGGCCTCAATAATTAAATTTGGCAAATTAGTCACGACAATCAAAATTGATCGATAATCAGAATTGACAGATCGGTCATGTCAATCGAAATCGACAATCGATCATGATAATCAGCCTCGATTGTTGTAAGACCCGTATCCTAAACCGTACCATTCTGTAGACTTCCACGGTCTTCCCAGTCGAATTCCTGTAACCTTCGACCCTTAACCTTTATTTGCACGCAACCCTGAGTCACGCGCCATCAATCCGAGTCGACTCAACCCAAGACTTATACCCTAACAACCGCACTATCACCACGGTTCCAATGCTTCATCTCACGTGCCGAGGCGATACCCAGGCCAGGAGATGTGGGCCCACGTTCAGTTTGAGAAAAACATCACGTGTTGCAAATCCATAGAGAATCCATCACATCAATCACTTCACTTGTCAAAGTACACCCATCAAGTCAAGTACCCTATCCCATTCCCAAAGTCAACCTTTCCATCCCATCTTTTACACACTCCATCACTCCTCTCTCATCTCTCTCTCATTTTCTCCCAAGCTCCATGAGAGCAACCCACATCCATAACTTCCATGGGGGAGAAGCTAGTATGGCCCACTTCCTATCTCCCATCCCCCCATCCAAAGCCCATCTCAACTGTTAAAAAAAGTCCCCTTGGAGCTCTGGAGATTATAGGCGGAAGAAGGATGTGGAGATCTTGAGGTGGGTGCTTCTCTCCCTCCCTCTCTTTCTCATTTTTGTGTGATGTGTGGCCCACTCGGATGGACCCCACCTTGAGGTATGTCTTATCTAAACCGTCCAACTCATGTAGACCCTACCTTATGGTGGTGGAAAAATACAAGTATCTAATGGATTCAAATCAGGTGGGCCACGTTCATGTGGGACCCACCTTGATGAAATGTGGGCCATGTCCCTGTGGGACCCACCTTGAAGAAATATATGCAGCCAGGGATGCTGGACGATGTCCAGTGAAATGCAAATAGCCGTGGGAGGTCAAGCACGTTTGGACGTGCTTTGTCAAAAATAAAAATATTAGCTTGATTCTCAAGCTTTGGAGAGGGTTGTCCATGTAGGCCCCACCTTGATTTACAGGTCAAATCCACCCCATCCATTCCATTTCTCAGACCTTTTTAGACATTGAGCCAAAATTTGAGGCAAATCCAACTTTCTAGTGGGCCATACCATAGGAAAAATAGTGTTTACCGTTAAAACTCACCCTGATGTTTCAGTATATCGAAACATGCTGCATATTGGGCTTATTTGGTTAATCTTAAGCCGTGGAGTGCAATGGATGGGCTGGATTCATCTGGTACGGGCCCCATGTATGAAAAACCTCAAATCTCAGTTTTTTTTAAAAAAAAAAAACAACAACGGCAGCATTGTTGTTACTGTTGACAGGGAGAGAGGACGCGCAGGTGTCCTGTGCTATGGGCGGATGACCAGGGACCCACGGTCCAGCCGTGGGCCCCACTATGATGTGTATTTTTCATCCATGCCATTCAGTTGGTGGGCCCCTTCTTAAAGTGGGCTCCCTCTAAAAAATCAGCTTGATCTAGGACCCAAGTGGCCCACATCATAGGAAATAGTGTTGAATTAATTTTCTACATTGAGACTCTTCGAGCATCCTGAAGCTTTGGGTCAACATGAAATTTGTTTTCCCTCTTCATCTGTGTCTACGTGACCTTATCAATGGGTTGGATGGCATATAAACATTATGGTGGGCCTCACATGGTACCCACAGTGATGTACGTGTTTTATTCATACCGTCCACGTGGACGGTGGAGCCCACATAGATGTATGTGTTTTATTAATGTCGTCCAGCTGGACGGTGGGACCACCCCATGTGTGGGGCTGATGTGTGTGCGTGTGTGTGTGTGTGTGTGTATATATATATATATATATATATATATATATATATATATATATATATATATATATATATATTGTTTATATTATATATAGATTTTATATTAAATTATATAATATATACATGATGGTGGGCCTACATGGGACCCACCATAATGCATGTGTTGCATCCAAGCTGTCCATCCATTTTGAAAGCTCATTTCATGGCGTGAGCTAAAGAATGAGTCATAACCATAGCTCATGTGGACCCCGCCCTTGATGCATGTGTTGCATCCAAACCATCCAACCATTTAGCAAGCTTATCTTAACAGGCTTGAGACAAAAAAATAAGTCAGATCTAAAGTTCAAGTGGACCCCACCATTTAAGGTAGTGGACAATGACGTCCACCATTCAAAATTTCTAAGGGTCATGGGAGTTTCCTATTAAGCTAATATTTGTTCCACTTTATCTATCATTACGTTAATTTATGAACATATTGGATGAGAAACATATGTTATGGTGGGCCTTAGGAACTTAAATGGTGAAAATCATTATCACCACTTTTATTTGGGTGTGGTCCATTTGATATACATGGGGCCCATTGGTGTGGTCCATTTGATGTACGTATGACCCATGTGAGGAGGCCCATCTTTGTGTATTATGGGCCGTTGTTAGGGCCCACCTGAGTATATATGAGCCCATGTGACTAGGCCCATTGTGGTGTATTTGTGGCCCGTCCAGTGAGGCCCACCTTAATATATAGGAGGTCCATGTTATGAGGCCCACTTTGATGCGTTTTGTGGTCATATGTGAGGCCCATCTTGATGTATTTTGTGGCCCATTTGTCAGACCCACTTTCATGTATGTTGTGGCCTATTTGTCGAGCCCAGTTTGATGTATTTTGTGGTCCATTCGAGGTGCCCACCTTAATGCATGTACTCTATATTCACATCGTCAACCAGCTACTAGACGGTGGGGCCCTCCTTATTATATGTTATTATATGTGTTGATGTAACACCCCAGATTTTGGCCAATCTGGGATTTGACGTCCTTAGTGTAACACTCCGGATTTTGGCCAATCTGGAATTTGACGTCCTTAGGCAATGGGTCAACTAAAACACCTGGAAAATCGCTCAGAACCCAATTTCATAGCCAAAGAAACCACTTAGGATTAATTCCTATGGAAATTTAGCGTAAGTTAGCTAGCGCAAAGCTAAAGTAGCTGGGAAACAGTCCCTGATCACTTTAAATACGTTCTACAAGACCCAAATCGAGTAGAACGTATGACTCCATAATACTCTATAACGTCGGATCAAACTCTAAGCGGGTTTGTTCTCTGGACCACTTTGAATTCTTGTATTGGATTTAGACCGTGCGTCGAAAGTTCGTTACTTCCTATCTTAGACCGTTAGAACTGCCCAGCTGGACTTGACAATCATTTCAAAAATCAAGTCAAACCGATAATCACAGACTATTTCATTGAGCCCAGACTGAAGAGACCGCGAATAGGGACAAAATTGAAATTTCAAATTCAAATCTGGCACACGACTTGACACGTCAGTATTAAGCGTTCTGACCATCAGAATTCATCCAGATTACACCCTCGGATCAGGAAAAATTTCTATTTATTATTATGAGACTTCCAGCCCTGATCTACGTACGGTGACCGCTGAACTGAAACTAGTCCGCCACGTGCGATCTGCGAACCCTGCCGGACTGAAAACTTAATGCGCGCTAGATCTGGTACGCATGAGCTTAAGTCCGATCGCATTCGACCAGGGGACCACCAGAATGCATCTTTTGGACCGAAACAGCCCCGATTTGGTTACCCCTCAAGTGAAACTTGTTCCCGAGTCTATTTCGGGCAAGTTTGGGCTTATAAAAGGGCTTGTAACCCTCACTCCTCTCTCCCATCCGAATTTACAAAAATCCTAGATTGGGAGAGAGAAAAGGTGAGAGTTTGTGAGAGAAGGTGGGAGAGCTTTTCCTGCTGCTGCTGCACGTGCTTAAGCGGCGTATTTCAATCACTTTGCCGGTGATTTCTCCGCATTTGCAGGTAAGAAAACGCCCTAGAAAGTTACTGATTTGATGCTTCTTTAGTTCCATAGTTTGTTAGTTGATAAATCTCATAAATCAGGTTCCTTAGTCGCCGTAGACGAAGCGTATATGCTCCGTTCGAATTACTTCACCTATAAGGGAAAAGGTGCAGATTTTAGACGCTTTGATTGACTGTTTCCAAAGCTTTCAATGTCGTTTAATAGTAGATTCTTGACGGCAACGCCGTTTGACATGTACAACAAGCTGTCCGTTTCCTGTTTCGTAAACTAACGAAGAATATGAGATTTAGGGCATTTTAGTCATTTGTAGGAAGTAAAGATTTCATTCATATTTTGCTGATGTGATTGACATGATATGTTGTCGCATTAGGATGTTAGGAATACGTGCATAATTAGTTTGGCGAAGAGATTCGCCTAAATGCGCACTTGGGGTCGACATACTATATGTAGACTTAAGTGTGTAGTGTATGTGTTTGTATAAATGCTTGTATTAGTATGTATTGAATTTAATGGTGTTATGAATTAGTTTGAGATTGATTTCTCAATTAATATGCTAGTGTGAATGGTTTCCTACATGTTAGCCATATGCATGATTTCATGATATGAATGAAATGCATATGCTTGACGATTCGCTTAAGCTGTATGTTATAACATGTGCTTGATGATTTCCTTATGAGTTACTTTGAGATTGAATTCTCAATTAATATGTTGATGGAGAGGATTTCCTATATGTTGGCGACATGCTTAATTTCATTATATGTGTGAAAGACATGTGTACGATGATTTGCTTAAGTTGTATGTAATAACATGTGTTAACATGCTCTCATGGTTGTATTTCATTTCCATTACCCTTACACAACTGCTGATGTGATTCTATGATTGTTTGGGACTATGCCTAGTCCAGGCAGTTGGTAACCGAGCGAATTCGTGGTTAGCTTATCTTCGTCACGAACGACGCGTCGATGAACGCGAGTCGTGTTTGCAGTTGACGGCAGTGGTTAGGCCACGTGAAGTATTTTACACACTTCATGTCGTTCGACTTGCGATGCGATCGCGCTAGTCGAGCCCGTCAAGTAACCCGACTGGCCGATGTATGTTCACCCTGCATGAGTCATAACTGCTTGAACCTAGGGTACCGAACTTACCATTGTAAACCCTGTTAACCATGGTACCTTGATCTACGAAGACTCATGAGCCGGGCATGGTGGTATGGGACACCGTGGTCGAGCTGTCGGCCTATGCTGGGGCCACAAACCTCCCCGTAGTGACCAGTGAGCACCTAGACTCGTGAGCAGATTATGGTGGTATGGGACACTATATTCTTGCTGTCGGCCTACATTGATAAGGTGATGGGGGAGCGGTGCAACGAGTGCGAGCAACAGCCCTGGCAGCCCTTTGTAGTAACCGCGAGCGTATTCTGAGTCTACGGGAGGCGACGACCCTTCAGTAGCAGTAGAGTACAGTAAGCCTGTATTGATAAGGTGATGGGGGAGCGGAGCAACGAGTGCATGCAACAGCCCTGGCAGCCCTTGCAGCGACCTATAAAATATACATCGTATGAGATTACTAGGAGTGACGACCCTAGACAGGATCTGTGTTGGGATTGATATAAGGGAAGTACCTTAGTTTCCCAATCCTGCTGTTTGAACGGACTAATAACAACTTGAAAATCATATCACCATAACATTGCATGTGCCTGGAAGATGTGGAGCACTCTAGGGAGTGTGGCATGCCGCGGTCGTACGATGTTGCCATATGAGGGAGATCGTCGGTGAGGCATACATCACGTCATGTCATATTGCATTAACAACAGTATTAGGATTGTTTGATTTACTGCTTTACTATTATCGCATGATTGATTTGATAACATGCTAATCTCTGCTCTCTTATCCCGCTGAGTTGATCACTCACTCCCACGTTACGGGATGGTGTTTCCAGACACCCACCAGTCCCTTTTGTGATTGCAGATGATGGCACGGCCTGCGAGGCGGTGCTGGACTTGATGATGATGAGGAGGATCTCTCCTTTATGCGTGATCTGATTGACGGGATTACAGGGAGGTTAATTAGATACATTGACACTTGTCATTTTATATTTTTAGCGCCCTCATGTATATTCATTTTGTTTACTTTTGAAGTATACATGTATGTGTATAACCTGGTAATATATTCACACTCCGGAGACATACAACAGTTTATATATGTTATATATACTATTACAGTCTTCCGCTTGCAAATTTAACTGTCTCTGGAGTATGATATGCTGTTCTGGCTTAATCTCACTCATGTTTAATACATTATCACAGACAACATTCAATCATACATATCTATGTTGCATAAATAACATTTTGGAACTCGGGAGTTGGGTTTTTACTCGACCCCCCGATTTTCGGGATGTTACACTTAGGCAATGGGTCAACTAAAACACCTGAAAAATTGCTCAGAACCCAATTCCATAGCCAAAGGAATCACTTAGGATTAATTCCTTTAGAAACTAAGCATAAGTTAGCTAGCGCAATGCTAGAGTATCTGGAAAATAGTCCCTGATCACTTTAAATAGGTTCTACAAGACCCAAATCGAGTAGAACCAATGACTCTATAATACTCTATAACCTCGGATCAAACTCTGAGCAGGTTTGTTCTCTGGACCACTTTGAAACTTTGTATTAGATCTAGACCGCGCGTCGAAAGTCCGATACCTACTATCTTAGACCGTTAGGACCGCCTAGCTGGACTTGACAATCATTTCGAAAATCAAGTCCAACCGACATTCGCAGGCTATTTCATTGAGCCTGGAATGAAGAGAGTAAGAATAAGGACAGATTTGAAATTTGAAATTCAAATCTGGTACACGACTTAACGCGTCAGTATTAAGCGTTCTGACCGTCAGAATTCAGCCAAATTACACCCTCGGATCAGGAAAAATTTCTATTTCATATCATGAGATTTACAAGCCTGATCTACGTGCGGTGACCGCTGAACTGAAACTGGACCGCCACGTGCGATCTGCGAACCCTGCCGGACTGATGTGTGCTAGATCCTGTATGCATGAGCTTAAGTCCGATCGCGTTTGGCCAGGGGACCTCCAGAAATGCTCTTTTGGACCGAAACAGCCCCGATTTGGATAAACCTTAAGTAAACATTGTTCCCGAGCCTATTTCGGGCATGTTTGGGCTTATAAAAGGGGTTGAAACCCTTACTCCTCTCTTCCATCAGAATTTGAGAAAAACCCTAGATTGGGAGAGAGAAAAGGTGAGAGTTTGTGAGAGAGAGTAGGAGAGGATTTTTCTGCTGTCGTGCTACCTGTTGCACGTGCTATAGCAACACGCTCCGATACTTGGCCGGTGATTTCTCAGCATTTTTAGGTAAGAAAATATCCTATTAAGTTGCTGATTTAGTGTTCCTTTCGTTCCATAGCATGTTAGCTGATAGATCTTGTAAATCAGGTTCCCTATTCGCCGTAGACGAAGCGTGTACGCTCCGTACGAAGCGTATACGCTCCGTTCGAATCGCTTCACCTATAAGAGACAAGGTGTAGATTTTAGACGCTTTGATTAACTTTTCCAACACTTTCAATGTTGTTTAATAGTAGATTATCGACGGCAACGCCATTTGACATGTACAACATGCTGTCCGTTTCCTGTTTCGTAAACCGGCGAAGAATATGAGATTTAAGGCATTTTAGTCATTTGTAGGAAGTATTGTTTTCATTCATATTTTGCTGATGTGATTGACATGGCTTATTGTCGCATTAAAATATTAGGAATACGTGTATAATTAGTTTGGCGAAGAGATTCGCCTAAATGCGCACTTCGGTTCGACATACTATATGTAGACTTAAGTGTGTAGTGTAAGTGCTTCTATAAATGCTTGTATTAGTATGTATTGAATTAAATGGTGTTATGGATTAGTTTGAGATTTTTTTCTCAATTAATATGCTGATGTAAATGATTTCCTACATGTTAGCTAAATGCATGATTTCATTACATGTATGGAATGCATGTGTTTGAAGATTTGCTTAAGTTGTATGTTATAACATGTGTTAACATGCTCACATGGTTGTATTTCATTTCCAATACTCTAATATGATTGCTGATGTGATTCCATAATTGTTTGGGACTATACTCAGTCCAGGCAGTCGGTAACCGAGCGAATTCGTGGTTAGCTTATCTTGGCCACAAACGACGCGTCGATGAACGCGAGCCGTGTTTTGGAGTTGGCGGCAGTGGTTAGGCCACACGAAGTATTTTACGCACTTCATATCGTTCGACTTGAGATGCGATCGTGCTAATCGAGCCCATCAAGTAACCCGACTGGCCGTTGTATGTTCACCCTGCATGAGTCATAACTGCTTGAACCTAGGGTACTGAGATTACCATTGTAAAACCTGTAAACCATGGTACCTTGATCCACGAAGACTCATGAGCCGGGCATGGTGGTATGGGACACCGTGGTCGAGCTGTCGGCCTACGCTGGGGCCATAAACCTCCCCGTAGTGACCAGTGAGCACCTAAGTCTCGTGAGCATATTATGGTGGTATGGGATACTATATTCTTGCTGTCGGCCTACACTGATCAGGCGACGAGTCCTTTGTAATGACCGCGAGCGTATTCTGAGTCTACAGGAGGCGACGACCCTTCAGTAGCAGTGAGAATACAGTAGGCCTGTATTGATAAGGTGATGGGGGAGCGGTGCAATGAGTGCGAGGAACTGCCCTGGCAGCCCTTGCAGCGACATACAAAATATACAATCGTATGAGATTACTAGGAGTGACGACCCTAGATAGGATCTATATTGGGATTGATATAAGGGAAGTACCTTAGTTTCCCAATCCTGCTGTTTGAATGGACTAATAACAACTCGAAAATCATATCACCATTACATTGCATGTGCCTGGAAGATGTGGAGCACTTGAGGGATGATTGCATGCCGCGGTCGTAAGATGGTGCCGTATGAGGGAGATCGTCGGTGAGGGCATACATCACGTCATGTCATATTGCATTAACAACAGTATTAGGATTGTTTGATTTACTGCTTTACTATTAGCGCATGATTGATTTGATAACATGCTAATCTCTGCTCTCTTATCCTACTGAGTTGATCACTCACTCCCACGTTACGGGATGGTGTTTTCGGAAACCCACCAGTTCCTATTGTGATTACAGATGATGGCACGGCATGTGAGGCGGAGCTGGACTTGATGATGAGGAGGAGGATTCCTCCTTTATGCGTGTTCTGATTGACGGGATTACAGGAAGGTCGATTAGATGTCTTGACACTTGTCATTTTATATTTTTAGAGCACTCATGTATATTCTTTTTATTTACTTTTAGAGTATACATGTATGTATATAACTTGGTAACATGTTCACACTTTGGAGACATACAACAGTTTATATATGATATATATACCATCACAATCTTCTGCTTGAAAATTTAACTGTCTCTGGAGTATGATATGCTGTTCTAGCTTAATCTCACTCATTTTTAATACATTAACACTAACAACATTCAATCATACATATTTATGTTGCATAAGTGATGTTCTGGAACTCGGGAGTGCAGTTTTTACTCGACCCCCGATTTTTGAAATGTTACAGATGGTATCAGAGCATGATTTGGATTAAACCGGGCCTGGGTTATGGTCATGCAACGTACGCTGTCACTTCTTTTGACTTAGGTGAAGACTATTCGAATCGATCGCGCGATCGAGTCCGTAACACATCTAGGGTTGCGTGAAGTGATCTGAGTAGCTCCTAGGTTGTAGGTAAGTGGGTTGAGATGTTCTTTGAATGATTCTAAACCCGTAAATGTGAATCATTGGGCTGTGGGGCAACCACAACCCCTTCATTCAATCGCTAAGGCTTAAAAACCCCGTTTCACTTGAATTCTTTGAGATTCTTCCTCTCACCACTCCAATATTCAATTATTTATTATCCTTTTCATGTTAGGCATCAATCCTAATGTGAAAATGACATAAAATCATACTTCGACAAAATTTTACGGTGAATAGTAAAATTTCATGAAAAATGGCCATAAGGCCATTCTAAATTTATTTTCTTTAGCAAATAATGGAATAGATGGATGTATTAGCTCCTTATACCCCAAAATCATATGCTGCATGATAGGGAATTGTATTCAGAATTGCATATTGGCCCCGAAAATCCCCGAATGCATGTTTGGGCCTCTATAGGGCAATATACAATGAACCAAGGTGGGGACCATACATTTTTGGGGTCCCTGGACCATGGGGGACCAGACCCATGTGGTCCCACTGGCCACCTAGGGAGATGGCCGGCGATGCATCGCCGTCCGGTGGGGCCCACTTGCAGCGAAATTCGGGCGCACCCCCTAATACGACTAGGGCACCTCCCCCATATGTGGTTCGCACCTTGAAACCTCCTATATACCCTACTTCCTTCACAAATAGCCCCTCCCCTAGCTCCATTTACGTTTTCTAACTGCCCTCTCCCAAAATTATGGTTCCAAACCACTCCCAAACTCATTCTTGGCTGAAAATGACCACACTCCATCACTCCATTGAAGTTTGCAGCCTTCCCTCTTGTAAATCTCATCGTTGGAGCTCTTACAACTCCCAAAACGAGCTGAAATCGTGATGTGCTCCATTCCCCTCTTTCATTCTCTTTTTTCCTTGAAAATATATCCTAAGGGAGCTTAAAGCATCCCTCTACAATGCGTAGATTTCATTCTGTCCATTTGGGCAACAATTTCTCCGCATTTCCTCTTCTTTCCATGGCTATTGTTAAGGCTGTTTCAGCCTTTTCCTCCCTTTCCATCGTCCTCTCTCTCAAATCCCTTTTATTTGATCCTCAGAATCATGGAAACCTGCTTACCCATCCCATTTCTCCACGTTCTTCACTTGTTTGGTTACCATTTTGAAATTGCTATGTTTTGTTGTTGTTAGGTAGAAATGTGTTTGTGTTGTGGTTTGGGCTTAATATAGCCGAAATTTATTGAATGGAGTGCATGTCGTTCGTTTGTTGTTAGGTATTGTCCCTAGATTGGGAGTATTGTAACTCCCGGGATTTAGCCTACAAATTAATTTTTGTCCCAACCCACCCTCCTACCAAGCATGTCACTTCCAATCCCGCCATGGGACTAGGAATGCCGTTCCATTTAATACAACTAAACGCTACTGGCCACATAGGCCCTTGGCGTTTTGGATCTAGTGTTAGCACTCCTAGATTTGAAGGATCTGACTATATAGGAAAGCCATCTACCGTATAATCTTAGGCTTTGGATTATAGCTACTGAGTTACAGACTAGCCTACTAGTTACCTTAAGTAGTGTAAAGCCTGTATATGCTAAGGAATTGTAGGTTAGATTTGGTTGAAGTAGAACCTTATTCCTTCAATAGATCCCCTTATGACTTATAGACTTCTGTTGTTGCCCATAGGAAGGAACCTTTCACTCTCAGGGAACATTTATAAATTCCTCAGATTGAACTTAGAATGTACTAGCACGCCCCTTAGAATTACCTTCCCCAAGGGCTTATTGCATTCGGGAACGCGGAATAAAGGAAATGCAATTATCAGCGAAGTATTCGCGGTTTGACTTGACCTCTTAATCCTGGTAGTTATCAATAAATCCAATACTCTGATCAAGCAGAGGGTCGGCATCGGCTAGGATTAAGAACTGATACGAAGAATTTTCTGTTAGAGTCTCGGCAGAAGGTCAATGTATCCGGCTCAGACCCACTACACAACCTTTCTTCTGTGATGGCCCAACCACCTACAACCAAACGTGATCACATTATCTTTGGGAAATGGCGAGGACTTAAAGCCAGTAGAGAATTAGACATCTTGCCACCAACTCATACCTGCCCCTGAACTCAACCACAATAGAGATTAGGCATATCTCTATCACCATAGATACCAATGCCATAGAACGTATCATTAAAAAAGAAAAACGACTGTAATGAGAGGTTGTTTCCCAATTCATGTCAAGGATAGGTCTTAAGTTGCACCTCGTTCTGATGTACGGAGCGATGCACAGGTTCTTGAACTTTAAGTAGAACCAAGTTTTAAGGGGGGTAGAACGTATTGAGTCCAATACAGTTAGGTTAGTCAACGCTACCGTTCGATCAGAGTGGCACAACGGAAGAGTGGTTGGCCTCTTTCCCACTGGCCCAGGATCGAAACATTTGAGTTAGGATGTACGTACAGTTAGGTCAATAAATAAGATTGACCCTTTCTTAGAATGTCAATACTAAAGTCTTACTAGATACTCCTTACCCTTCGCCAATTTTGGGGATGAAATTGTGTTTAAAGGGGGGTAGATTGTAACACCCCAGATTTTGGCCATTCTAGGATTTGACGTCCTTAGGCAATGGGTCAACTAAAACACCTGGAAAATCGCTCAGAAACCAATTCCATAGCCAAAGGAATCACTTAGGATTAATTCCTTTAGAAACTAAGCATAAGTTAGCTAGCGCAACGCTAGAGTAGCTGGGAAATAGTCCCTGATCACTTTAAATACGTTCTACAAGACCCAAATCGAGTAGAACCAATGACTCTATAATACTCTATAACCTCGGATCAAACTCTGAGCAGGTTTGTTCTCTGGACCACTTTGAAACTTTGTATTGGATCTAGACCGTACGTCGAAAGTCCGATACCTACTATCTTAAACCGTTAGGACCGCCTAGCTGGACTTGACAATCATTTCAAAAATCAAGTCCAACCGACATTCACAAGCTATTTCATTGAGCTTGGAATGAAGAGAGTAAGAATAGGGACAGATTTGAAATTTGAAATTCAAATCTGGCACACGACTTGACGCGTCAGTATTAAGCGTTCTGACCGTCAGAATTCAGCCAAATTACACCCTCAAATCAGGAAAAATTTCTATTTCATATCATGAGATTTGCAGGCCTGATCTACGTCCGGTGACCGCTGAACTGAAACTGGACCGCCATGTGCGATCTACGAACCCTGCTGGACTGAAAACTTGATGTGTGCTAGATCCTGTATGCATGAGCTTAAGTCCGATCGCGTTTGGCCAGGGGACCTCCAGAAATGCTCTTTTGGACCGAAACAGCCCCGATTTGGATAAACCTCAAGTAAACATTGTTCCCGAGCCTATTTTCGGGCATGTTTGGTCTTATAAAAGGGGTTGAAACCCTCACTCCTCTCTCCCATCCGAATGTGAGAAAAATCCTAGATTGGAAGAGAGAAAAGGTGAGAGTTTGTGAGAGAGAGTAGGAGAGGGATTTTCTGCTGTCGTGCTACCTGTTGCACGTGCTTTAGCAACACGCTCCGATCACTTGGCCGGTGATTTCTCCACATTTTTAGGTAAGAAAATAACCTATTAAGTTGCTGATTTAGTATTCCTTTCGTTTCATAGCATGTTAGCTGATAGATCTTGTAAATCAGGTTCCCTATTTGCTGTAGACAAAGCGTATACGCTCCGTTCGAATCGCTTCACCTATAAGAGACAAGGTGCAGATTTTAGACGCTTTGATTGACTGTTTCCAACACTTTCAATGTCGTTTAATAGTAGATTATCGACAGCAATACCGTTTGACATGTACAACATGCTCTCCGTTTCCTGTTTCGTAAACCGGCGAAGAATATGAGATTTAGGGCATTTTAGTCATTTGTAGGAAGTATTGTTTTCATTCATATTTTGCTGAGGTGATTGACATGGCTTATTGTCGCATTAGAATGTTAAGAATACGTGCATAATTAGTTTGGCGAAGAGATTCGCCTAAATGCGCACTTCGGGTCGACATACTATATGTAGACTTAAGTGTGTAGTATAAGTGCTTGTATAAATGCTTGTATTAGTATGTATTGAATTAAATGGTGTTATGGATTAGTTTGGGATTGTTTTCTCAATTAATATGCTGATGTAAATGATTTCCTACATGTTAGCTAAATGCATGATTTTATTACATGTATGGAATGCATGTGTTTGAAGATTTGCTTAAGTTGTATGTTATAACATGTGTTAACATGCTCACATGGTTGTATTTCATTTCCAATACTCTAATATGATTGCTGATGTGATTCCATAATTTTTTGGGACTATACTTAGTCTAGGCAGTCGGTAACCGAGCGAATTCGTGGTTGGCTTATCTTGGCCACGAACGACGCGTCGATGAACTCGAGCTGTGTTTTGGAGTTGGCGGCAGTGGTTAGGCCACACGAAGTGTTTTACGCACTTCATGTCGTTCGACTTAAGATGCGATCGTGCTAGTCGAGCCCGTCAAGTAACCCGATTGGCCGTTGTATATTCACCCTACATGAGTCATAACTGCTTGAACCTAGGGCACTGAACTTACCATTGTAAACCCTATTAACCATGGTACCTTGATCCACGAAGACTCATGAGCCGGGCATGGTGGTATGGGACACCGTGGTCGAGCTGTCGGCCTACGCTGGGGCCACAAACCTCCCCGTAGTAACCAGTGAGCACCTAAGTCTCGTGATCAGATTATGGTGGTATGGGACATTATATTCTTGTTGTCGGCCTACACTGATCAGGCGACGAGTCCTTTGTAGTGACCGCGAGCGTATTCTGAGTCTACGGGAGGCGACGACCCTTCAGTAGCAGTGAGAGTACATAGGCCTGTATTGATAAGGTGATGGGGGAGCGGTGCAACGAGTGCGAGCAACAGCCCTGGCAACCCTTGCAGCGAACTACAAAATATACAATCGTATGAGATTACTAGGAGTGACGACCCAAGACAGGATCTGTGTTGGGATTGATATAAGGGAAGTACCTTAGTTTCCCAATCCTGCTGGTTGAATGGACTAATAACAACTCGAAAATCATATCACCATTACATTGCATGTGCTTGGAAGATGTGGAGCACTTGAGGGATGATTGCATGCCGCGGTCGTAAGATGGTGCCGTATGAGGGAGATCGTCGGTGAGGGCATACATCACGTCATGTCATATTGCATTAACAACATTATTAGAATTGTTTGATTTACTACTTTACTATTAGCGCATGATTGATTTGATAACATGCTAATCTCTGCTCTCTTATCCCACTGAGTTGATCACTCACTCCCACGTTACGGGATGGTATTTTCGGACACCCACCAGTCCCTATTGTGATTGCAGATGATGGCACGACCTGCGAGGCGGAGCTGGACTTGATGATGAGGAGGAAGATTCCTCCTTTATGCGTGTTCTGATTGACGGGATTATAGGGAGGTCGATTAGATGTCTTGACACTTGTCATTTTATATTTTTAGAGCACTCATGTATATTCTTTTTATTTACTTTTGGAGTATATATGTATGTATATAACTTGGTAACATGTTCACACTCTAGAGACATACAACAGTTTATATATGATATACATACCATCACAGTCTTCCGCTTGTAAATTTAACTGTCTCTGGAGTATGATATGCTGTTCTGGCTTAATCTCACTCATGTTTAATACATTAACACTGATAACATTTAATCATACACATTTATGTTGCATAAGTGATGTTCTGGAACTCGGGAGTGGAGTTTTTACTCGACCCCCGATTTTTGGGATGTTACAGTTGAATAAGCATTTCTTCCATATACAGTGTGGGCCAGCATGATGTATTTATTTATCCACACCACCCAATCTCTGGCCGTGGGATGTGGAACCCATGTGACATATGTATTTCATTCCATGCAGTCCATCTGTGTGAGGCCCACCTTGATGCATCCGTTGTACACATGAGTCCCACATAATATAAATGTTTTTATATCCATACTGTCCAAGTATTTGGATGGGATGCACCGTGATGTATTTTTATCCACACCATCTAGGGCAGGAATCCCATTATGATATATATCAGGGCCCATGGGTTGAGGCCCATTGAGATGTATTCAAAGCCCATTTGGTAAGGCCCATTGTAATGTATTTGGAACCGTGAGTAGAGCCCACCTCATATGTTCCACCCTAACCGTCCAGGTCATGTAGGGCCAACGTCGATGTATGTTTTATTCACACCGTTCATGGGATGTGTGACCCTCTAGATGTATGCATTCCATATCCACACTAACCATCTAGTGGGGCCCATCTGCTGCATGTGCAGGGCCTACCTATTGTGCATTTGTACGACCCATTGATGCAACCCACTTGATGTGTATGAGCCCCATTAGTGCGGCTCATTGATGTAAGGCCCGTTTTGATATGTTAGAGGCCCATGGTTGAGGCCCATTAGGATGTGTTTATGGCCCATTTGGTAAGGCCCACTGAGATGTATTTTCGGCCCATGGGTCGAGGCCCATTGTGACATATTCTCAGCCCGTATGTCATGGCCCATTGTGATATGTTTCCACCCTAGTTATCAAGGCCCAACTTGATATGTATAAGACCCATTAGTGCAGCTCATTGATGCGGCCCACTTATTGGATATGAGGCCCATTGGTGCTACCCAATGATGCGACCTACCGTGATGTGTATATTAGGCCGATGGTGCGGCCCAATGTATTGACCCACCGTGATGTGTAGGCCCTCATGCTGCATGTGTAAGGTTCACCTGTGATGACTATTTGAGGCCACTTGTTGGATATTTGGGCCCACCTTTTGTTTGACTCTATGTGGACCACTGCTTGAGAATAATGTTGGTTGAATGTCCACATTTTTGGGTAATGATGGTTAAACGCCCACATGGTGACCTTCCCTTAGGCCTAGTTAGGCCCATTCTCATCAATACCGATTGTATAGGCCGATTTGTCGAGGCCAATTCTGATTGCCGAGGTCGAGTATCGAGGCCGATTCTGAGTGTCGAATCCGATTGTTAAGGCCGATTTCGATTGTCAAGGCCTATTGTTGAGACCTATATGATGTATATGCGACCTGTAGTTGAGGCCCATTGAGATGCGTATTCGGCCTGTGTAATGTATGTGCAACCCGTGTTTAAGACCTAATGTGATGAGTAGGAGGTCTATGTGATGGGGCCCATTGTGATGTACTTGAGTTCCATGGGCAAGGCCCATTGTGATGTATTCGTGGCCTATGATTGAGGCCCATTGTGATTGTAATAGCCCCATGAGGCATGGCTCATTTGATGTATTCGAGGCCCATGAGTGGGGCCCACCTACTGTGTATATGTGGCCTTGAGCAAGGCCCATTGTGTTGTATTAGGTCCTTATGTGAGGTCATGGGTCTACTATATGTTAGGCTCTATGTGGGCCCTTCCTTGGAGGCAATGTTGGTTAAATGTCCACATTGTAGAGGTTGATGGTCAATGCTGGTTATTGATACCGATTATGAGTATGTGACAGCATAACATCATGATACATGCCCATACGCATCATCTGCATGTTAGTTATGAGATGTGGTTGATCATTGCATATGTCATTGTGCATGTTGTTATGAGACTCCCGGATAGGCGGAGGTTATCTCACATGAGCACATGGTATGCGTAGGATTGATGCATGACTGGATTGTATGACTCATGCATCTTGTATTATGATTACTATACACCCTAACGACATCAGGGCCATAGTCTCCACAGGCATATCATGGATGGCCAGACAGGGCACTGAAAATTTATTCTAGCATCGGGCTGCCATAGATGGCCCTGGGTGAAAATCCTTAAAAACCCTCTTGGTACCAGAGGACGCCCCAACATCGAGACCGAGTGGATACATGAGCGCCCAAGTGCCGTATACCAGGAGGCTGCGTCTCCCACTGTGTCATGGTCGGTTGGGAGGGGGTGTGGCCTTACCCGCGCTAGCATAGGGGGCATTGCTAGGTTGAGTCTAACTAGCTCGAGGAATGGGTCTGCTATCAATGTGTCGAATAGGTATTGGCAGACTATTGGCCAGGTGGATAGTGAGATTTCGTACGCTCACTTAGACTGTGCGGCTGGGAGAGCGGCAGTGCCATTTGGAGTGTACTAAACCCCGATGATGATCCCAGAGATGAACCATACTGATATGTGGACTTAATGAGCATGATTTTCATACTCATTCATACATTCATTCACTATCCACTCAGGCTGGTGGTGCGCAACTATTTGTTATGTAAACCTTCGCAATGGCTAGGATTTCAGTTGGGGCGCGCGACTAACCTGAGATCAGGAGTTTACCACATTAAGTTTGACTATCCAAATTTAGGTATGGGACTGGTCTAGATAGAAGTCCCTTGTAATGGACCCCATAGCCTGCGATACTACGTACTATCATCCCGACTTCACACTCCAGCATGATCATTTCATTCGCACCGCATAATGCATTACATTCGCGGCATATGAAATTTTGGGTTACATGTGTTTCTGCATTTATATGGTTTAGATACAGCATCTGATATTTGACTTTTTATGACTCCTCATTTGTATAATCGATCTATATTTCGTGTTCTGATATTGCTTAACTCATGCACTTATTGGTATTTTCGCTTACTCTGATAACGAATGATTCATGACCTTGCACCTATTTCGACATTGTATGATTATGATATTACATTGAATACTTCGTACTTACCTTGTGCACACACTTACACCACCCTCTAAGCTTTCTATAAGCTTATGCATGATAGATGCATGCAGGTGATGTTAGGTTGCAGCGGTGTTGAGCTTGGAGCGCACAGCGGTCTTCTAGAGCTTGATTTTTTATTTATATATTTTCTTTCAGCATTATACTCATATTTAATTATATTAGTGGATATGTGATGATAATGTTGCCTTTATGATTTGGGTATACTTGTGGTTATGCTTACTATGAGTTAAATGTACATTGAAAAATCCTCCTTGTAGGATCTCAGGATAGAAATATGATGTATGGACACCAAAAGTCGAGAATGGGGTACTACGGAGGCAGTGGGCACCGTATTCGGCGATTGAGATTCTAGTGAATCCGATTTCTGGATTTGGGGTGTGACAATCCCTAATCGGCAATCAGTCATGATAATCGGTCTCGACCATTAATCGGCAATCGGTCATGATAATCGGAATCGATCGATAATCAAAATCAGAATCAGCTTCACCAATCGGAGTCAGAATCGACAATCGGAATTGACCTCAAAAATCGGTACCGATAATCAACATCTATAATCAGCACTGACGATCAGCATCGATAATTGACACCGAAAACCAGAATATATAAGCAAGGCGGGGTCCATAGATGGATAACCAATCAATAATAATGTAAAGATCGGCTCTCGGCCGTGGTTATATCAAACCAATAGCACGAAGCCATCTGTCTACGGTGAATGGGGCCCACTTATTTGGGTTAACCCACGAAGAGAATGTGCCTAACAAGGCCTAAGGGAATGTCACAATGAGGACATCTAACCATCATTGCCCATCAATATGAACATTCAACCAACATTGCTCCCAAGTAGTGGCCCATATAGAGTCAAACATAATGTTGGCCCATAGCCTCACACAAAGGCCTAATGTACATCGCATTGGGCCTCATACAAAGGATATATACACAACAAGTGAGCCCTGAACATGGGCCTCAGAAACGACAACAACCCATGGGCCCAATGCACATCATAATGGGCCTCGTTAAATGGGTTGCAAAACATCACAATGGCCATGCCATATGGGCTGAAAATACATAACAGGTGGGCCTTAAATATCCAACAGGTGGGCCTTAAATAGCCAACAGGTGGGCCTCGAATATTCATCAGAGGTGGGCCTTGCACATGTATCAAGTGGGCTTACACATCATAGCTGGGCCTACCAGTGGTCCAGCAAAAGAACGGCCTGGATAACATACACATTACGATAGGTTGCATCATTGGGCCGCACCAATGGACCTCATATACAACAAGGGCCTACACATCACAGCTGGGCCTCATGGATGGGCCATACACACATCAAAAGTGGACCTCATGGATGGGCCATACACACATCAAAGGTGGGCCTCATGGATGGGCCATACACACATCAAAGGGGGGCCTCATGGATGGGCCATACACACATCAAAGGTGGGCCTCATGGATGGGCCATACACACATCAAAGGTGGGCCTTAACAAACGGCCACACAAATGGGCCCCATGTATATCAAATGGGCCACACCCAAATATAAGTGATGATATTGATTTTCACCATTAAAATTCTCAAAGCCCACCATAACATATATTTCCCATCCAACCTGTTCATAAATTAACATAGTGATGATATATGAAGTGGAAACAAATATCAGCTTAAAAGGAAACTTGGCCCGTAGAAATTTTAAATGGTTGACGTCATTGTCCACTACTTTAAATGGTAGGGTCTACTTGAACTATGGATCTGATTCATTCCTTAGCTCATGCCATGAATGAGCTTTAAAAATGGATGGACGGTTTGGATGCAGCACATGCATCATGGTGGGTCCCATAGGGATGGACGGTGTGGAGAGAAACACACACATGAGTGAGGTCCCACCGTCCAGCACTGTGGACAGTGTGAATAAAACACAAATCATTGTGGGTGCCATGTGGGGCCCACCATACTGTTCATCTGCAATCCAACTCGTTAGTAAGGTCACACGAACCTGGATGGAAAGGAAAAATAAATTTCACCGTGATCCAAAACTTCTGTGATACCCAAAAAGGGTCTTAATGGTAGCCATTTAATCCCTATTATTTCCTACCGTGTGGGCCACCGGAGCATCGTATAAGGCTAATTTTTGGGGTGGCTCACTGCCCTGGGGGGGACCCAACAATTGCACTGTGTGCATGATGGACACACATCATGGTTGGGCCCACGGCTGGGATCGTGGGTCCCTGTTGTTTGCTCTCCAAAACGTAGCAGCGTTCTGCTGCTGCGTCAGCAGCAACACGCTCTGCCTACTTTTATTTTTTTATTTTTTTATTTTTGGGATTCCTTAGGGTTTTTCATAGGTGGGGTCCGCATCAGCAAAATTCACCCCACCCATTGGTCTTTACTGGTCAAGACAAACCAAACGAGCCTAATATCGAGCATGTTTCTGGGTGCAGAAACAGCAAGGTGATTTTCAACTATAAAGGAACTGTTTGCTATGCTATAGGCCGCCAGAACCTTAGATTGGCTCCATTTTTTGGCTCAATGCCTAGAATGAGGTAGGAAAGGGGATGGATGGCTTAGATTGAAAATATATAACAAGGTGGGGCTTACACAAGTGGCCCACCCAAATCCCTTTATTTATTTATTTTTTGGCATTAGGGTATCCACTGTCAGCTCACACTTGACTATAAAGCCCGTCCAACATCCAGGGATGTTGGACGACTACATATAACACATTTAAGGTGGGCCCCACCCATAGACGTGCTATTAAGGTGGGCCACCAAATGTTTGGATGGTGTGCATAAGACACACATCAAGGTGAGGTCCATTTGATGAACGGTTTGGACATCTCACAACTCATTAAGTGGGCCACACGATCACATCTTTACACACAAAACAAATGAAAAAGAGAGGGAGAGAGAGAGAGAGAAGCACCTACCTTTGATCTTCCCATCCTTCATCCACCTATAGTCTTTAAAGCTCTATGGAAATGATTCTGACAGTTGAGATGGACTTTGAATGGTGGAGATGGGAGGTAGGAAGGTAAGCCACACTAGCTCCCTTATGGGGAGCTTGGACGTGGGTTGCTTGGGAGGGAAAAAAATGAGAGAGAGAATGAAAGAGAGGGAGATGATGGGAGAAGAGTGATGGGGTGTGTAAGAGATGAGATGGAAAGGTTGACTTTAGAGATGGTGTGGTGTACTTAGGGGATGGGATAGGGTACTTGAGTTGATGGGTGTACTTTGACAAGTGAAGTGATTGATGTGATGGATTCTCTATGAATTTGCAACACGCAACGTTTCCTCGAACTGAACGCAGGCCCACATCTCCTGGCCAGGATATCGTCTTGCCTCGCGAGACATGACATTGGAACCGTGGCGACAGTGCGGTCACACTGGTATAAGTCTCGGGTCGAGTCGACTTAGATATGCAGGACTCGGCTTAGTATCATACGCAAACATTGGTTACAGGTCGTGGGTTGTCAAAATTCGACCGGGAAGAGCGTATGAGTATACAGAATGATACGGTCTAGGGTACGAGCCTTACAACTCTCCCCACCTAATAAAAATTTTATTCTTGAAATTTATACTACCATCGCAACTACACACAACTCATAAAGGAATAGAAAATATAACATCATGTATAGTCTAAACACAATACAACATATAATCAAATATCGAAAAGAAGGGGATAACGCTCTTGAATTTCTGCCTCGCGCTCCTCAGACACCTCATCCACACTATGAAGGCCTTATTGAACCTCAGATCTTGGATCAGAACGATCGAAACTGGAATACTATGCAGCCTCATAATCTCAATAATAGGGAGTTATATCAGAAAATCTCTAAGTTATTCGAACTCGGGGATCTAATCATTCTAAGTTTTTAACAATCATCGAGTGAAGGGTACCTATCAGTAGATATGTGATGTTATCCTCAGGTATTCCCAAGTTATGCTCTAATATCAACTTCTGTTACGTCCCAAACCCAGAAATTGGATTGACAATAATTTCGATCGCCAAATCTAATGCTAACATCCTCCGTAGTACCCCCATTCTTGGCTCCTAGCATCCATACACCAGATTCTGATCCTAGGATCCTACAAGGAGGATTTTTTTATGTACATTTAACTCGTAATAAGCATAACCACAAGATTACCCAATTCATAAAGGTAATATCATCATCACATATCCACTGATATAATCATTGAGTACAATACTGAAAGGGAAATACATAAATTGAAAATCAAGCTCCAGAAGACTGTTGCATGCTCCAAGCTCAACACTGCTGCAACCGAACATCACCTACACGCATTTATTGTGCATAAGCTTATAAAAATCTTAGAGGGTGGTGTAAGTATGTGCACAAGTTAAGTGTCAAATATTCAATACAATATCATCATCATACAATACCGAAAATACTAGTCATCCTTAAGTCGTACATTATCATAATAAATAGAAATACTGACAAAATCATGAGTTATCAGAGTAAACAGAAATACTGACAAGATCATGAATTATTAGAGTAAGAAGAAATACTAACAAGATCATGAATTATCAGAGTAAACATAAATACGGACAAGTCTATGAGTCAATCAATATCAGAATACGCAATATAGAATAGCTATGCAAATGAGGAGTCATAAAGAGCCAAATAATAAATACCAAGAATACGACGCAATATGCAATTCCTGATGAGTTCACGAATAGCGTCAGCCGTATCTAGACCATATAAATGCAGAAACTAGTAACCCAAAATGTCATATGCTACAGATGTAATGCAATCTGCAGTGTGAATAGAATGACCAGTTGGAGTGTGAAGTCGGGATGATAGTACATAGTATCGCAGGCTATGGGGTCCATCACAAGGGACTTCTATCCAAACCAGTCTCATACCTAAATTTGGATAGTCAAACTCGATGTGGTAAACTCCTGATCTCAGGTTAGTCACGCGCCCCAACGGAAATCCTAGCCATTACAAAGGTACATATAACAAATAGTTATGCACCACCAATCCAAGTGGATAGTCAATGAATGAATGAATGAGTATGCAACTCCTGCTCAATAAGTCCACATATCAATACAGTTCCTCTTTTAAGATCATCACCGGGGTCTATTATACTCTACGCCAGCTTGCCACCCCTATCCAAGCATACAACTGGGTAAGTGGAAGAGACCTCACTATCCGCCTGCTAATATCAGGCTCAACTCATCGATAGCGGACCCATTCCTTAAGCTGGTCAAACTCAACCTAGATATTATCCCCTCACTCAGGCGGGTAAGGTCACACCCCTTCCCAACTGATCACGACACAGAGAGAGATGCGGCCTATTGGTATACGGCCCTCATGCGCTCATATATCCACTCAGTCTAGACATTGGGGCGTCTCCTGGCCATGGAAGTTTAGAAATTTTCATCCAAGGACATCTATGGCTCCCATATGCTAGAACCAAACATTTCTGGTGTCCCATTTGGCCATCCATGATATGCCTGTTGAGGTTACGACCCTGATGTCGCTAGGGCGTACAGTACTCTCAACATACAATAAAAGATGCATGAGTCATACAATTAAGTCATGCATCAATCCTACGCATACCATGCGCTCATGTGAGATAATCTCCACCTATCAAGGAGTCTCATAACAATCTGCCCAATGACATATACAATGGTCAACCACATCTCATAGCAAACATGAAGATGATGTGTATCGGCATGTTGATGATGTTATGCTGTCACATACTCATAATCGGTATCAATAACCGGCATCAACAACTAGCCTCGACAATGTGAACATTTAACCAACATCGCCCCCAAGGAATGGCCCACATAGAGCCAAACATACAATGGGCCCACGGCCTCACACAATGGCCTAATATACAACACAATGGGCCTTACTCAAGGGCCACATATACGCAAAAGGTGGGCCCTACTCATGGGCCTCAAATACATGACATGTGGGCCCTACACATGGGTCTCAAATACATCAAATGGGTCATGCATCATGGGTCTAATACATATCAAAATGGGCCTTGCCCATAGGCCACGAATACATTACAATGGGCCTTGCCCATGGGCCTCAAATACATCACAATGGGCATCATCACATAGACCTCATATTCATCACATTAAGCCTTACACATGGGTTGCATACACATCACAATGGGCCTCAAATACGGGCGGCTATACATCACATTGGGCCTCAAACACGGGCCGCATATACATCACATCGGGCCTTAAACACGGGTTGTATATATATCACACAGGCTGAATACACATCACAATGGGCCTCAACTATAGGTCGCATATATATCATATAAGTCTTAACGATCGGCCTCGACAATGAAAATCGACCTCGACAATCGAAATTGGCCTCGATACTCGGGCTCGACAATCAGAATCGGCCTCGACAAATCGAAATTGGCCTCGATACTTAGCCTTGACAATCGGAATTAGCTTCACCAATCGGTGTCGGAATCGACAATCGGAATTGGCCTTGACAATCAGAATCGGCCTCGATAATCAATACTGACAATCAGCATCGATAATCTGCACCAACAACCGGCATATATAAGCAAGGCGAGGTCCATAGATGGACAACCAATCAATAATAATGTAAAGGTCAGCTCTAGGTCGTGGTTATATTAATCCAATAGCACGGAATCATCTGTCTACGATGAATGGGGCCCACTTATTTGGGTTAACCCACGAAGAGAATTTGCCTAACAAGGTCTAAGGGAAGGTCACAATGAGGACATCTAACCGTCATTGCCCATCAATATGAATATTTAACCAACATTGCTCCCAAGCAGTGGCCCATATAGAGTCAAACATAAGGTGGGCCCATAGCCTTACACAAAGGCCTAATGCACATCGCATTGGGCCTCATACAAAGGATATATACATAACAAGTGGGCCCTACACATGGGCCTTAGATACATCGCATGACCACAACCCATGGGCCTAATGCACATCATAATGGGCCTCGTTAAATGGGTTATAAAACTTCATAATGGCCATGCCATATGGGCCGACAATAGATAATAGGTGGGCCTTAAATATCTAACAAGTGGGCATTAAATAGCCAACAGGTGGGCCTTGAATATTCATCAGAGGTGGACCTTACACATGTAGCAAGTCGGCCTACACATCGCAGCTGGGCTTACCAGTGATCCAGCCAAAGAACAGCCTAGATAACATACACATTACGATGGGTTGCATCATTGGGCTACACCAATGGGCCTCATATACAACAAGTGGGCCTACACATCATAGCTGGGCCTCATGGATGGGCTATACACATATCAAAAGTGGGCCTCATGGATGGGCCATACACACATCAAAGGTGGGCCTAATGGATGGGCCATACACACATCAAAGGTGGGCCTCATGGATGGGCCATACACACGACAAAGGTGGTCCTCATATATATACCAAGTGGGCCTCAACGAACGGCCACATAAATGGGCCCCATGTATATCAAATGGGCCACACCCAAATATAAGTGGTGATATTGATTTCCACCATTAAAATTCCCAAAGCCCACCATAACATATATTTCCCATCCAGCCTGTTCATAAATTAACGTAGTGATATATAAAGTGGAAACAAATATCAGCTTAATAGGAAACTTGGCCCTTAGAAATTTTGAATGGTGGACGTCATTGTCCACTACTTTAAATGGTGGGGTCTACTTGAACTGTGGATCTGATTCATTCTTTAGCTCATGCCATGAAATGAGCTTTAAAAATGGATGGACGGTTTAGATGCAGCACATGCATCATGGTGGGTCTCATAGGGATGGACGGTGTGGAAAGAAACACATACATCAGTGAGGTCCCACCGTCTGGCGTTATGGACGGTGTGAATAAAACACATAAATCATTGTGGGTTCCACGTGGGGCCCACCATAATGTTCATCTGCAATCCAACTGGTTGGTAAGGTCACACGGACCTGGATGGAAAGGAAAAATAAATTTCACCGTGATCCAAAACTTCTGTGATACAAAAAAAGGGTCTCAATGGTAGTCATTCAATTACCATTGTTTCCTACCATGTGGACCACTTGAGCGTCGTATAAGGCTGATTTTTAGGGTGGCCCACTGCCCTGGGGGGGACCCAACAATTGCACGGCGTGGATGATGGACACACATCATAGTGGGGCCCACGGCTGGGACCGTGGGTCCCTGCTGTCCACCCGTCAAAACATAATAGGGTTCTGCTACTGTGTCAGTAGCAGCAGGCGCTACCGGCTTATATTTTTTATTTTTTAGTTTTCTTGGGGTTTTTCATAGGTGGGGTTCGCATCAGAAAAATTCACCCCACCCATTGGTCCTTACTGGTCAAGACAGACTAAAAGAGCCCAATATCAAGCATGTTTTGGGGTATAGAACCAGCAGGGTGATTTTCAACAGTAAAGGAACTATTTGTTATGCTATGGGCCGCCAGAACCTCGGATTGGCTCCATTTTTCGGCTCAATGCCTAGAATGAGCTAGGAAAGGGGATGGATGGCTTGGATTGAAAATATATATCAAGTTGGGGCCTATACAAGTGGCCCACCCAAATCCCTTTATTTAAATATTTTTTGGCATTAGTGCATCCATTGTCAGCTCACACTACACTGTGAAGCCCATCCAGCGTCGAGGTTGGACGGCTGCATAAACACATTTAAGGTGGGCCCCACCCATAACGTGCTACTAGGGTGGGCCACCAAATGTTTGGATGGTGTGCATAAGACACACATCAAGGTGAGGTCCATTTGATGAATGGTTTGGACATCTCATAACTCATTAAGTGGGCCACACGATCACATCATTACACACAAAACAAATGAAAAAGAGAGGGAGAGAGAGAGAGAGAAGCACCCACCTTTGATCTTCTCATCCTTCATTTGCCCATAGTCTCTAAAGCTCTAAGAAAACGATTCTGATGGTTGAGATGGACTTTGAATGGTGGAGATGGGAGGTAGGAAGGTGAGCCACACTAGCTCCCTCATGGGGAGCTTGGACGTGGGTTTCTTGGGAGGGAAAAAAATAGAAAGAGAATAAAACAGAGGGAGATGATGGGAGAGGAGTGATGGGGTGTGTAAGAGATGGGATGGAAAGTTTGACTTTGGGGATGGTGTAGTGTACTTGGGGAATGGGATAGGGTACGTGACTTGATGGGTGTACTTTGACAAGTGAAGTGATTAATGTGATGGATTCTCTACAAATTTGTAACACACGACATTTTCTTCGAACTGAACGCGGACCCACATCTCCTGGCCAGGGTATCGCCTCGGCGCGTGAGACGTGACATCGGAACCGTGGCGACGATGCAGTCGCACTGGTACATGTCTCAGGTCGAGTCAACTTAGATATGCAAGACTCGGCTTTGGATCACGCGTAAACGTTGGTTACAGTTCGTGGGTTGCAAGAATTCAACCAGGAGGACTGTTTAAGTATACGGAACGGTACGGTCTAGGGTACGGGCCTTACACTAGTTGCTATTATAAACGTTAAATTTTTAACTGAAAAATAAAAAATACAAGCAAACATAACCTGCGCAATAGACTAGTATACCGGCCCACCCTAATGTAGACTGTTAGCTCATCCTATACATTGGAGAAGAGGAAGGAGATCAAATGGAGAAAGATGTTCAAGATGCACAAGTCACTCAACTATTACATTGCACAATCTTAAATCCCGAACATAGGGAGGATCATCTTCGAGTGACCGAAGGTGGCGCCTTGTGATAAGTGTCAATTTAAATGTTGAAGGACCTCAAGAACTTTTCTTTCTACCTCTAATATCTATTTGCAACTAGGAATACAAAAAATCAAGAGTTTGCAAAAGATGAAGTGGGGTTTCTCTAGATCAGATTTTGGAGAAGAAAACTCCAAAAATCTCAAGGAGACAAGAAATAAATCACTCCAAGTGTGAAAATGAAGTGATATGACTTGAATTTACAAGAAAAATGGAAACAATGGACTAACCTTGAAGAATCAAGAAGTTGGGTACAACCAGTTGAGCTTAAACTCGTTGGAGAGGAAGAGCAAATGAGGAAGAAAAAGGTTTTTTTCCCAAATTAAAAGCACCAGACGCGCTACACGACTGGTCAAGTACGCCCTCGATTGGTCGTGCATAGCAAAAAATTATGCATTTTTCACATAAAATTGAAATAAATTAACAAATATATATACATTATAATACATAAATCCATGAATAATTAATTTAAAATGCATATACCAAGATCAAATTTCAATTTATTAAACCTGATTTTGTCAAGTGGTTTAGTAAAAATGTCACCAAGTTGAGTCTCAGTCGGAATGTATTCCAAAGAAATTAGCTTTTCTTCCACTAATTCATGAATGTAATGATATCTAATGTCGATGTCCTTGGTTCATGAATGCTGGTGAATGTTGGATTGGATTTTTAGATATATTAATTACACTAGAATTATCACAATATAAAACCATTAAATCCTGTGCAATTCCGTAATCGCTTAACATTCTATTCATCCATACAAGTTGAGTACATGCATTTCCAGCTGCGATGTTTCAGCCTTAGCAGTTGAGAGCAATATGGAACTTTGTTTCTTGCTAAACTAAGAAACTAAACAATTTCTAATATAGAAACAACCATCACTGGTTGATTTCCTATCATCGATATTACCAGCCCAATCATCATCTTTATAACCAGCCAATTAAACACTAGTATCATGAGGATACCAGAGACCTAAATATGTTGTACTTGTGACATATCACATAATCCGCTAAACAACAGTTAAATGTGACTCTTTAGGGTAAGATTAATATCTAACACAAATTTCAACACTAAAAACAATATCAGGTCTACTTCAATTAAATAAAGTAAACTGCTAATCATACTACGATATAAGTTAGGATCAACACTTTTACTTATAAAGTCTTTTGAGAGTCTTAATATTATACTCATAGGAGTATCAAAATTTTTCTCATTCTCAAATCTAAACTATTTAATTAAGTTCAAAGCATATTTGGTTTGAGAAATAAAGATACCATCAGGTTGTTGTTTTACTTGTAACCCTAGAAAATAATTCAATTCTTCAGCCATGCTCATTACGAATTAAGATTTCATAAGATCTGCAAGCTCAACAGTCATGTTAGTACAGGTAGATCCATAAATAATATCATCAACATAAATCTGCACTATTAAGATATGATTGTTATGTTTCTTAACAAAAAGAGTCTTATCAGCACTTCCCATTAAAAAATTATAACTTAATAGAAACTTAGTCAATTTTTCGTACCATTCCCTGGGAGCTTGTTTCAAACTGTAGAGAGACTTTTTTAAGCGATAGACATAATCAGTATTTTTAGGGTCTTCAAAACCCATTGGTTGTTCAACATACACTTCTTCATGTAAATCGCCGTTTAAAAAAGCACTTTTTACATCCATTTGATAAATTTTGAATTTTTTAAAGCAAGCAACAGATATAAATAGTCTGATTAATTCAAAATGAGCTACTGGGGCAAAGGTTTCATCATAATTGATACCTTCAATTTGAGTGTACCCTTGCACAACCAGTCTAGCCTTGTTTCGAATTATATTACCAAGTTCATCAAACTTATTTTTGAAACTCTACTTAGTTTTGATAATATGTTTATCTTTAAGTCTAGGAACTAAGTACCAAACATCATTTCTAACAAATTGATTAGGCTCTTCTTGCATTGCAACAATCCAGTTTTTGTCAATAAGAGCTTCTTTTATGTTAAGCGGTTCTATCTGAGATGTAAAGCACACGTAATTATATATATCTTCTAGTTGTCTGCGAGTGCACACACTAGTGAAAGGGTTTCCAAGAATCTGAGTGGTTGGATGATCTTTAACAGTCCTCAGTTCAAAGTTATTTTGACTTGATGAAGTATCTGGTTTGTCAATTAGAAGAACTTCACATTATCTAAACTTGAGGCAGTTGTATTCAAGTGATCGTCAATGAACACATTGATGGACTCTTGAATTACACCAGTCCTCTTAATCAATACTTGATACGCCCGACTGTTTAAAGCATATCCTAAAAGGATCCCTTCACTTTTAGTGTCAAACTTGCCCAGATTTTCACGGTCACATAAAATATAGCACTTGCTGCCAAAAACTCGAAAGTATTTAACAGTGGGCTTCTTATCAAATCACATTTCATAAGCCATTTTATTGTTTGACTTACTTGTATAAACCCGGTTGATTATATAGTAGATAGTATTTACGACTTAAGCCCAAAGATTTCTACGGAGCTTCATACTATTCAACATTACATTTGCCTTTTCTTGAAGTACTCTATTTTTTCTTTCAATAATTCCATTTTGTTGTGGTGTTTTGGGTGCAGAGAATTCATGTGATATTCCCTGATCACAATAAAATTTCTCAAAACTGGTATTCTCAAATTTTGATCCATGATCACTACGGATCTTGCTTACTTGAGAACATTTTTCCGTTTGGATCCGTTTAAGAATCCTTTTTACTTCATCAAGGGTTTCTGATTTATCTCTTAAGAAGACTACCCAAGTAAATCTGGTAAAATCATCCATGATTACCAGTATATATTTTTTACCACCTCGACTCTCAGTCCTAGTTGGTCTTATAAGATCCATGTGGAGAAGTTTGAATGGTTTGGATGTGGCATTGGAGTCCACTTTTTTGTGAGTACTCCTAGTTTGTTTTCCAATCTGGCATTCGCCACATATTTTGTCTACTTTCTATAATTTAGGTAGACCTCTTATTAGTTCTCTTTTGCTCAATCTATACAAGTTGTAGTAGTGTATATGTCTAAGGCATTTATGCCATAACACAGTTTCATCGGTATGGACCATGTAACACGATTGATTGGATGAGCAAGAATCACTTACAATATAGCAGTTTTCAGAAGTTCTACGACCAGTTAATATTACAAAACCCTTTTTATTTGAAATTTCACAACCTTTGTTAGTAAATTTTATGCCATGATTGCTATCGCATATTTGAGATATGCTTAACAGGTTTTGTTTTAACCCTTCAACGTATAAAACATTCTCAAATAAGGGGAGGTTAAAGAGTTAAACCGTACCTTAGCCAATAATCTTACAGTTGCTACTATCACCAAATATGACTGATCCATCAGCCATGTCCTTAAGATTGGTGAATAGACCTTTGTTACCAGTCATATGCCTAGAGAAACCACTGTCTAGGTACCACATTAAATGACTTGTAGGTTTGAAAGCCGTGTGGGTAACCAAACAAGTAACCTTAGGAACCCATTTCATTACAGTTTTGGGTTTAGGAGTATAGTTGGTCTTCTTGTGTTTGTAGTTATTATAAGAATGACCTGCTGAGTTAGATTTTAAGAGCTCTTTAAGTAAATCAATTATTTTCTCAGCTAAAGGATTTTGGTTCTGATTTTTATAGTTGATATGGTTGCATTTAGGCTTTAAAGATTGAAAATTTTTAGCATTTTTAGAAAAATTTTGATTTGAACTATTCCCTTTTGAGTTTGAAGACTCTCCTTTTACAAATTTAGGAGGAGTATTTTTCTGTTTAGGAGGAATATTTCTGTCATAGCCCAAGCCGGTTCGGTTGCCACATTTTCTTAATCCAAACAAAAGCTTTTCTAACTTTGGATCAACTTGGGTAAACCTCCATGTATCCTTTAAACTCAAAAGTGAAGAGACTTCAAGTTTAAGTTTTTCATTTTCAGATTTAAGATTTTCAATAACGGAGGTTTTTAAATCTAAATCGCCTTTAGATTTCTCAAAACAATCTGAAATGTGGGATTTTTCTAAAACAAGAGAATCAAAATTTTCTGTAAGTTTCAAAAACTTTTCTTTCTGAAGTTTTAATTTAATGGCAATTTTACAACTTTCCTTATAAAGGGCATTATAAGTATCTTGAAGATCATCTTCATTTTCATGATCACTATTTAGATTTTCTTCACTAGTTGAATCATCATTATCTGAAAAAGTGAACTTAGCTAGATTCATTAGGGCTTTAACTTCATTGCCCGACTTGGTTTCAGAATCTTCTGATTCAGAATAGGCTTCAGTGCCAAAAGATTCATCCCAAGTAGCAAACATTCCTTTCTTTTTAGGTTTGTCCTTTTTAAGACACTTGTTTGCTAAACACTGACTGTCTTTTAAATTTTTTTAAGTATTAGATTTAGATCTTTTCTTATCATTAAACTTTTGAAAATCAATTCTCTTTTTACTTTTGAAAATTTTGTAAAACTTTTTAGCTAAAAGCGTCATATCATCATTAGAATTATCTAAATCAGAATTACTACTATTTTCTTGAGAAACACTTTTAGAAGTTTTAAGGGCGATAGATTTACCTTTAGGAGCTTTAAAAGTTAACTCATAAGTCTGTAAAGAGCCAACTAATTCTTCTACCCTCATATTATCTGTATCACAAAATTCCTAGATCGCAGTTACAATAGAATTGAACCGTTCAGGAAGTGACCATAGTATCTTTGCACAGACTTTACTTTCTGAAAATTTATCACCAAGACCCCACATAGAATTCACAATGTCATTTAATCTTGTATAGAAGTCCATGACCATTTCATTTTCTTCCATATGTATTTCCTCAAATTTGGTTGTGAGAATTTGGACTTTAGATTTCTTAACAATTGATGTTCCCTCATGTGTCATTTCTAAAATATTCCAGGCTTACTTTGTAGAATCACAAGATATAATTATTTTGAATTCATCCAGTGATAGTTCGCAAGTGATTGCATTTAGTACTTTTACATTAACACTACTTTCACTTTTCTGAAGAGTGGTCCAAGAAAAATAAGGTGTTACTCTCATAGCTTTGGATCCATCGATACTAGTTACTTCAGTGGTAGGAGGGGTCCATTCAGTCACTATGGCTAACCACACACTGTCATCCATGGATTTTAAGAAAATCCTCATTCTGGCTTTCCAATAGGCATAACTAGTGTCATCAAATGGTGGAGGCCTAGTGACTGAAAGGCTATCGAAATTTGACATCTTATAAATAGCTCAGATCGATTAGCTCAGGAAATAAATCCAAAAATTTAAAAATAACAAGCTATTAAGCTTTGATACCACTTGAAAAGGCCGAGCTAGAGTCCTAGAGGAGGGGGGGAGGTGAATAGGACTATGCCAAATTAAAATGATAACAACAGAATTTAATTAATTAAAGGAAAGATAACACTATAAACAATTCACAATACAGAAATGTAAAGCAACCTCAAAATTCTAGTATTGAGAGGTTGATACAAATGTTGCTCTAAGGACAACTTTTGTAACGCCATGACTTTTCAGGACCTGAGTATAAGACTCGTTTCCCAAAAACTCGAGTGTTAACCTTAAAGGATGGTTAAATTTGAGTGTATATTTTTTTTTATTCTTTTATCAGAGTAAGCAAATGAGCGTAATGTGGGCAAATCAATATAAAGGAAAATTTCATTATCATTCAAATATACAAAAAGCCCATAATGACTTATACAAACCAATGTCTCTGAATTTAACAAGTACAAGATTTACAAGAATTTAATACATGAGGAATAACGGAAAGCATATAAATATAAGCTGCAAGATCACGCAACTCCTTTAGGCAAATACAGCCATGCATCTCTGGCGATCGTACCCTGCTCCTCATCAAGTCTGAACATATATATTAATAAAGCCACATGTACTACGTGTATAGTTGTATATTTGATGGATGAGTGGCCAACTCAGTGTGAATTTTTTTCAAGATTACACACCGCCGCATTAGGTAAGCATAATTATAAAATAACCAGACAACCAAAACAGAGTAAATGCAGTCTTATACCTGTACAGTTGTATATTTTCATAATATTTTATATACATTAAATATTCTTATTAAATATTACTAGATGGTTTAGTTCATTTATCGAGGTGATCAAAGTCCTAGCAATGGGTTGCATTAAAGACATGATGGTTTGTCTCGAGATTGATGGATGGATAGCTTGATATATGGATTGGGACCATATTCGGCGGTTGGATTTTTGCCAGGATGAACATGCATGTCCACTTAAGCTTGGCTTGTGTATATGCTAAGTTTGGTTGCTCGGTAACACCCGAGTACTAGAAAGTACGGGGTGTTACAATCTACCCCCCTTAAAGAGAATTTCATCCCTGAAATTCAATGCTTCTATTATTATTAGGGATGATGATATTATCCATTATTTTCCTACATGTACAAACATATACCACTAGGCGCCCAAAACTGAGGTCGTTACAATCTACCCCCCTTAAAGAGAATTTCTACCCACGAGATTTGATAATACTCACCCTAATCATTAACAGTATAAGTAGAAGGGTTATCCTAATGGCGTATCCTACCTCGTATGTGTCTAAGTGTGAAATCACAACTTCCATCAAGAGACCTCTAATCCATCAAGTCTCTAGGCTAGTCAATGGGCTAATGTGTATGGGTTCCATAAAATCTTACAACTCTTGTCAGTATCTACCAAAACTAGCAATTTATTTTCATGTTTACCAATCCCATGGTTTCCTATGTTCGAGACGTCACGAATAGATGGTTGTAGTGGGTTTGAGCCTGATACATCGATCCTTTGCCTACGTAGAACAGAGGATTACTAGTATCAATTCATAATCCTACTAAATCTCGATCCTTTTCTTGATCAGAGCATTAAGATCATTGAGACTTGCTAGGACTTTGAATTTAGGTCAAACCGCGTACTCATTGCATAAACATGATTCCATCAATCCATGACCTCGATTACTCTAAGCTCATGGGAAATATCATTTGACCATTTATTTTCATAACGAATAAGACTATGTGGCCCATTACGCTTCTAATGCGCACTCTGATTGTCTAAACACAAAATCTTAGGACCCAGGTTTCTACATGAAATCTAAGTTTGAAATTTCAAAACCCACTTAGGATTTCGAATCTAATCCTAATATGACAGCCTAAGGTTGAAAACTTACACAAAATCCCATAACTTCACCTCTAATTAATTTCATGTACTAGAATTATAGGAAATTATTAATTCTAAGTAAAGAGATGTGTTAAGAAATTCAAATTACATTTCCCATTGCAGCTTCTTAAGTTTAGGGAGTGCTTATGTCCAACCTAATGTACAATGTGGTGGGTAAGGAATTGTTTTTAAAGTCTAAGTTTGCTTCATATGCTAAGTATTGTGACGCCACTATTTCTAAGTAATAAAATTCCTAAAAGAATTTAAAATCTAGGTCTCTAAGAATTGTATTTTGGGAGTTAAGTTTAGGAATTGTTTCCACTTGGTCTTATGTACGTTGCAATGGTATTCGTCCACCCACAACATTTAAGTTTAGTTTCCAAGTTTAAGCAGCTACCTTGATATTCTACAATGGGGAACTAAGTTTTGTTTCTAACTTTAAATGACCAACCTAAAATGTTCAAGGGACTTAAGTTTCATTTTTAGGTTCTACAATTACCCAAATAATTCTCTAGGGAACCTAACATTTGAGTTTTCTACATCCTTATTTCTTCCCAGTTCTAAGGGTTTCTAAATAAGTTAAGGTCCAAAAGTCTAAACTAAAAAAAAATTCAGGGGAGCCTAAAGTTTGAAGTATCTATGTTCTCCAGATTCCTTAAGGGAACTTTTCATAAGTTCAAATGACTAAATGTTCAAAGGGAACTAGTTTCTTTTATAAGTTCTACGATCATCAAAATAATTATTTTTGGGGGCCTAAGTTTGGGTTTCTTCATTCTCAGGTCTTCCTAAGTCTAAGGGAGATTCACTTAGGTTCAAATTTATAGTTTCAACCACCCTAACTTGAGACATTTAAGGTTTGTATAAGATCATTTTTCAAGGCCAAGTTTTTCCAAACTATGCTCTGATACCACTTGTAACGCCCTGACTTTTCAGGACCTGAGTATAGGACTCGTTTCCTAAAAACTCGAGTGTTAACCTTAAAAATGGTCAAATTCGAGTGTACATTTTTTTTTCTTTTATCAGAGTAAGCAAATGAGCGTAGTGTGGACAAATTGACATAAAGGAAAATTTTATTATCATTCAAATATACAAAATGTACATAATGACTTATACAAACTAATGTCTCTGAATTTAACAAGTACAAGATTTATAAGAATTTAATACATGAGGAATAGCGAAAAGCATATAAATATAAGCTGCAAGATCACGCAGTTCCTTCAGACAAATCTAGTCATGCATCTCTGGCGATCGTACCCTGCTCCTCGTCAAGTTTGAACATACATATTACTAAAGCCACCTGTACTACCTGTACGGTTGTATATTTGATGGATGAGTGGCCAACTCAGTGTGAATTTTTCTCAAGATTACACACCACCGTATTAGGAAAGCATAGTTATAAAACAACCAGACAACCAAAATAGAGTAAATGCAGTCTTATTAGATGCATGGATGCATGAATGCAATCATGGACCCAAGAAAACATCCAGATGGTTTGTGCCCCGGGAAAAACATCCAGACGAGCTGTGCCTCGGGAAAAACATCAACGCAACACTCGGCATAATCGCATGGGCATGAAGACCAAGTCATCATCATAAATCGAATGGCTGGTCATAAGCGCAACATTCAGCGTAATCATAGGCAAAGTTATCCAAGCCATCGAATATGCATGTATGCATGATTAGCCAAGTCATTATTAGTCCATTTACAACCAGTCAATTTAGATAAATTCAAAGGTCACTACGGGGAGCACATGGCCTAGTGTAGGCCGACAGCTCAAGCATAGTGTTCCATTACCACCATCTCTGGCCCATGAGGCTACCATCTTAGGATGTTTAATGGAAACCCATCGACTAGTGGCCAATCATATTACAATATATGGGGCTTATCATCGCATGGTTGCATAGTATAAAACATTGAACCCATATAAGGAAAACATCAAAATAAAACCATGTAGGGCGGGTATCAAAATATGCCACATAGGGCGAATATCAAAACTATATGATAAAGACCATCCTTAAAAACCATTGGACACAATAACCCTGGATGGTAGGCCCACATCAACGATCCATTTAGACCACCATTCAATAATCACTAGATCGAAGGTCCATTGTAACCACCATCAATCGCGTTACATCCCAAGTATGGGTGTACATTTATAGGTGGGGGTTTCCCACTAATGTATTAGTTTAAAGTCCATAAGCAATCCACAAATAATTCATGAACAAATATACAGGATGAACATTAAACAGGAAATACAGTAACTCAATTTTCACCAGCTAACACATGTGATTATAAGAGAGAGATATCAATTATAAGTTTAAATAAAAACTATAACTTAAGCTAATGAGAAGATGGAAAGCTCAAGGGTAAGAATCATCACCTTATATCTTGAATTGCCTTCTAGTGTCGCTAAGTGATTGCGCTCTTAGAATTGTATCCTACCATAAATCATGAACTTGTACAATTAGATACAAGTTCTAAGCATTACCTAGGGCTTAAGATCATGGTATAGGGTTTGATTTATCTATCTTAGGATTTTAATGTAGAATTAGGATTTTCGTCCTAGAGTTTAGTTTTAGGCTTTACTTAAGAGTTGAAACCTAATCCATATAATTAATTTATAATAATGTTGGAAGGGATAATAAATAGCAATTATCAGTTAATACTAACACACTATCTATGGTTAGGGTATTGACCTAGAGTTTAGACCACTTGCGTCTATGATTTCATCCTCAAGTTTAGGTCTAGGTTAGATTTCAGGATTTGAATGTTACTTGGTGTAAAGCTAGTTACCATGTTGATTTAATACCCATAGCATAAGTATTAACATTAATGGTATAATTAATATTAGCTCATCAAGGTAATAATTAGTATTACAATTGAGATAAAATGGTATTATTAAAGGTAATATTTTCAAGTGATGGATACCATGCAAATATCATTAATGATGGTTTCATTCATAGTAACTAATATTAGTGTAACATGTTATTAGTAATTATTTCAATAATAAATAATATTTAATATTATGACCTACTATCATGATAACATTTAAGAATGTCAAAACCATCCACTAGTATTTAATGATGATATTATTTTATTTTTTTGTCTATGATAACTATAGATCATTTACTAATGGTTATGCATTTCTACTATTAGCGATCCTAATAATGATTAAAACGGTAACATTAATATCAATACAACGAGACAAGTATAGCCTAAAAGGAAAATATTTACTTACATATGTTGACTCGGCTTGAGTCGAGTTGACTCGGCTAGGCACCCATCTCTCTCTTTTCCTCCTCTTCTCCTTTCCTTTCTTTCTTCTTCCTACTTTTCTTTTAAACCTAAGGTCCAGCAAGTTGGCCGAGTCAAACCAGACCCAACCCGATCAGAACGAGTCAAACTCGGTTTCAGCCGAGTCAGCCTAACTGCTACCAACTCTCTCCTTCTTCTCTATCATATTCTCCTTCTTCCCTATCTTATTCTCCTTCTTATCTATCTTGTTGGACTCTCAAACCAACCCTGAACACGTTGAGACGTTGCTCAGTGAGTTAACGAACTCGGACAGGCCCAAACCGAGTCCGAACTCACTAGAACTGTCACGCCCCAAACCCGAAAATCAGATTCACAGGAATCCCGATTGCCGAATCCGGTGCCGACAGCCTCCATAGTACCCCATTCTCGGCTCCTAGCGTTCACACGCTAGATTCCGATCCTGGGATCCTACAAGGAGGATTTTTTTTATTTTTTTTTTTCACATTTAAATTGTAATAAGCATAACCACAAGATTTACCCAAATCAGAAAAGCGACATCATCATCACATATCCACTAATGTAATGATTTGAGTACAATGCTGAAGGGAAAATACATAATTCGAAAATCAAGCTCCAGAAGACCGCTTCATGCTCCAAGGTTAACACGGCTGCAACCTAACATCACCTGCACGCATCTATAGTGCATAAGCTTATAGAAAGCTTAGAGGGTGGTGTAAGTGTGTGCACAAAGTAAGTGTCAAGTGTTCAATACAATACCATCATCATACAATACCGAAATTTTTGAAAACTCATAAATCGTACATTTCGGAATAAGCAGAAATACTGACAAGATCATAAATCATACAATGACAGAGTAAGCGAAAGTATGGACAAGTTCATAAGTCAATCAATATCAGAATACATAATATAAAATAGCTATGCACTAAGGAGTCATATATCAGATGCCTAGGATGTAATGCAATATACAAATCCTGCAAAATCTATCTATGCCATATAAGTGCAGAAACTTAGCAACCCAAAATACCATATGCCCGTGGATGTAATACAATATGCGATGCGAATGAAATGACCATGCTGGAGTGTGAAGTTGGGATGATATGTAACACCCTGAAAATTGGGGGTCGTGTATAAACCCGACTCCCGAGTTCCAGACCGTCACTTATGTAACAAAAATGTTTATGATTCAATGTTGTCTGAGTTAAAGCATTCACATGAGTAAAATTATTCCAAAACTGCAATTCATACTCCAGATTCAGTGATAAAAGCAAGCGAAAGAATAAAGGATGTACATATCACTGTATGGAAAACAAAATAGATCTCAACTGTCTCCAAAGTATGAATACATCTCTGAGTCTCATATACATGTAAATAAACATAATCAAAATGTCAAAAATAGTCCCACTGAGAAGTCCCGCCAATCCAGGCCACCTAAGCAAAGATGTCGTGGTACTGCATATATGAGAACTGGTCCTGGTTCTCATCATAATCCGGCTCTGCCTCCTGAATCGCTGCCTCACCCGCATCTAAGACAGGGTCTGGTGGGTGTTGTAAAAACCATCCCGTAACATGGGAGTGAGTAGCTAACTCAATGGAATAATAGAGCAAAGATTAGCATGTTCTCAAATCAATCACGTGATAATAGTAAAGCAATAAATCAAACATTCCTAATACTGTTGTTAATGCAATATGACGTGACATGATGGATGCCCTCACCGACGATCTCCCTCATACGGCACTATCTTACGCCGGTGGCATGCTTTCTTCCCACAGTGTTCCACATCTTCCAGGCACATGCAATGTAATGGTGATATGATTACCGAGTTATTATTAGTCCATTCATACAGCAGGATTGGGAAACTAAGGTACTTCCCTTATATCAATCCCAACACAGATCCTGTCTAGGGTCGTCACTCCTAGTAATCTCATACGATGTATATTTTGTAGGTCGCTATAAGGGCTGCTAGGGCTGTTGCTCACACTCGTTGCACCGCTCCCCCATCACCTTATCAATACAGGCCTACTGTACTCTCATTGCTACGGAAGGGTCGTCGCCTCCCGTAGACTCAGAATACGCTTGCGGTCACTATAAAGGGCTCGTCACCTGATCAGTGTAAGCCAACAGCAAGAATATAGTGTCTCATATCACCATAATCTGCTCACGAGTCATAGGTGCTCACTGGTCACTACAGGAAGGTTTGTTGCCCCAGCATAGGCCGACAGCTTGACCACGGTGTCCCATACCATCATGCCCGGCTCATGAGTCTTTATGGATCAAGGTATCATGGTTAATAGGATTTACAATGGTAAGTTCAGTACCCTAGGTTCAAGCAGTTATGACTCATACAAGGTGAACATACAATGGCCAGTCGGGGTACTTGACGGGCTCGACTTCATATGGCCTAACCACTGCTGCATCTCAAGCTGAGCGACATGAAGTGCATAAAACACTTCATGTGGCCTAACCACTACCGCCAACTCCAAAACACGACTCGCGTTCATCAACGTGTCGTTCGTGGCAAAGATAAGCTAACCACGAATTTACTCGGTTACCGACTGCCTGAACTAGGTATAGTCCCAAACATTTATGAATCCACATCAGCAATCATATAAGAGTAATGGAAATGAAATAAAATAATGTGAGCATGTTAACACATGTTATAACATACAACTTAAGTAAATCATCTAACACATGCATTTCATACATATAATGAAATCATGCATATAGCCAACATGTAAGAAATCATTTACATCAGCATATTATTTGAGAGTTCAATCTCAAACTAATTCATAGCACCATTTAATTCAATACATACTAATACAAACATTTATACAAACATTTAGTCTACACACTTAAGTCTACATATAGTATGTTGACTCAAAGTGCGCATTTGGGCGAATCTCTTCGCCAAACTGATTATGCACGCATTCCTAATATCCTAATGCGACAAAGAGCCATGTCAATCATATCAGCAAAATATGGATGAAAACAGTATTTCCTATAAATGACTAAAATGCCCTAAATCTCATATTTTTCATCTGCTTACGAAACAGGAAGTGGACAGTATGTTGTACATGTCAAATGGCATTGTTGTCGATAATCTACTATTAAATGACATTGAAAGCGTTGAAATCAGCCAATCAAAGCGTCTAAAATCCACACCTTTTCCCTAGAGGTGAACCGATTCGAACGGAGCGTATACGCTTCGTCTACGGCGAACCGGGAACCTAATATACAAGATCTGTAAGCTACTTCACTAAGGGATTCAACGGAACCTTAAATCAGCAAAAAGTTAGAGTTTTCCTTACCTAGAAGTGATGTGGAATCATCGAAAAAGTGATTGAGGTACGTGGCTTAAGCACGTGTAACAGGTAGTGCAAGCAGCAGGAAGTTCTCTCCCACTCTCTCTCACAATCTCTCACCTTTTCTCTCACACCAGCTAGGGTTTCTAGAAAATTCGGATGGGTGAGAGAAGTGAGGGTTTAAGGCCCTTTTATAACCTAAAATATTCCCAAAACAGGCTTGGGAACAATGTTTACTTGATGCCTAACTAAATCAGGGCTGTCTCAGTCCAAAAAGACATTTCGGGAGGTCCTCTGGCCGAACGCAATCGGACTTAAGTTCATGCACGTCGGATGTCACTCACATCCCATTTTCAGACCAGTAGTGGTCGTAGATCGCACGTGGCGGTCCAGTTTCAGTTCAGCGGTCATCGCACGTATATCAGGTCTACAAGTCTCATGATATGAAAGAAAAATTTTTCCTGATCCGAGGGTGTAATTTGGCTGAATTCTGATGGTTAGAACGCTTAATAATAACGCGTCAAGTCGTGTGCCAGATTTGAATTTTAAAATTTCAAATCTAACCATATTCTCACTCTCTTCACTCCAAGCTCAATGAAATAGCCTCTGAATGTCGGTTGGACTTAATTTTCGAAATGATTGTCAAGTCCAGCTAGGCGGTTATAACGGTCTAAGATTGTAGGTATCAGACTTTCGACATGCTGTCTAGATCCAATACAAAGTTTCAAAGGGGTCCTGAGAACAAACCGGTTTAGAGTTTGATCCGAGGTTTCAGAGTATTATAGTGCCATTGGTTCTACTTGCTTTGGGTCTTGTAGAACATATTTAAAGGGATCAAGGATGATTTCACAGCTACTCTAGCGTTGCGCTAGCTAACTTACGCTTATTTTCTAAAGGAATTAATCCTACGCGATTTCTGGTCTAGTTGGTACTCGAGTCCAAGTACGGATTTTTTTCAGGGCGTTACATGATAGTACGTAGTATCGCAGGCTACGGGATCCACCACAAGGGACTTCTATCCAAACCAGTCTCATACCTAAATTTGAATAGTCAGACTCATCATGGTAAACTCCTTATCTCAGGTTAGTCGCGCGCCCAACCGAAATCTTTACCATAACGAAGGTACACAATAATTAGTTACACACCACCAACCCGAGTGGATAGTGAATGAATAAATGAATGAGCAGGCAACTCCTACTCAATAAGTCCACATATCAATACGGTTCCTCTTTGAAAAATCACCGGGGTCTATTACACTCCATACCAGATTGACCCCCCATCGCGCGCAACAAGGTGAGTGGAAGAGACCTCACTATCCGCCTGCCAATATCGGGCCCGGCTCGTCAATAGCGGACCCATTCCTCGAGCTGGTCAGACTCATCCTAGCATTATCCCCTCCTCTCGGGCAGGTAAGGTCACACCCCCTTTCAACCGACCACGACGCAGTAGAGAGCGCAGCCATCTGGTAATCGGCACTCGGCGCTCATCTACCCACTTGGTCTAGACGTTGGAGCAACCTCTGGAACCAAGAGGGTTTAGGGACTTTCACCCAGGGATATCTATAGCACCCCATGTAGAATAGATTTTTGGTATCCCATCTGGCCATCCACGATATGCCTGTGGAGGCTATGACCCTGATGTTGCTAGGGCATATAGTAATCACAACACACAATGCGAGATGCATGAGTCATACAATCCAATCATGCATCAATCCTGCGCATACCGTGCACTCATGTGAGACAATCACCGCCTATCAAGGAGTCTTATAACAACCAGCACTATGACATATGCAATGGTCAATTATATCTCATAATAAACATGAAGATGATGCATATGGCCATATATCATGATGCTATGCAGTCACATACTCATAATCAGTATCAATAACCGGCATCAACAATCGGCCTTGACAATGTGGACATCTAACCAACATTGCTCCAAGGAGTGACCCTCACAGATCCAAACATATAATGGGCCCACGGCCTCACACAAGGGCCTAATAAACAACACAATGGGCCTTACTCAAGGGTTACATGTACACAACAGGTGGGCCCTGCTCATAGGCCTAACATACATCACAATGGGATCCTTTGCCCGACCCTTAAATGAATCACAATAGGCCTCATCACCTAGGCCTCAATATACATCACATTGGGCCTTAGACACGATTGAATACACATCACGTCGGGCCTATAATACGGGTCGCATGTTCATCACATTGGGCCTCGACAATCTGAATCAGCAATCGGCCATGACAATTCAAAATCAGTAATCGGCCTTGATCGATAATCAGTCCCGATCGATAATCGGCAATCGGCCTCGATCGATAATCAGCCTCGATCGATAATCGGTAATCGACCTTGATCGATAATCAGCCTCGATCGATAATCAGCAATCGGCCATCAGAATCGGTAATCAGCCTCGATCGATAATCGACAATCGGCCTCAATCAATAATCAGCCTCGATCGATAATCGGCAATCGGCCATGACAAATCAAAATCGGTCAATAATCGGAATCGACAAATCGGTCACGATAATTGGCACGATAATCAGCATCGGTAATCGGCATCAATAACTAGAGTCGATAATCGGCGTCGGCCTCGACAATCGACACCGATAATCAGCATCGATAATCGGCACTAATAATCAGGGTCGATAATCGGTGACGGCTGTGGTTATGAGGTCATTCGTCTACAGCGAATGGGGCCCACTTATTTGGGTTAACCCACTAAGAGAAAGATGAGAATGTGCTTAACAAGGCCTAAGGGAAGGTTATAATGAGGACATCTAACCGTCATTGCCCATCAATGTGGACATTCAACCAACATTGCTCCCAAGGAGTGACCCACATAGGGCCGAACATACAGTGGGCCTGTAACTTCACACAAAGGACTATTATACATCGTAATAGGCCTCATACAAGGGCTACATGTGCATCACATTGGGCCACTTCTTAGGGCCTCATATACACAACAGGTGGCCCCTGCTCATGGGTCTCAAATACATCACAATGGGCCACGACATTTGGGTTGAAAAATACATCTCAATGGGCCGCAACACATGTACCTCGTATACATCAAATGGACCGCACTATATGGACCTAGAATACAACTCAATGGGTCACGCCAAAAAAAAATGGGGCCACAAATACATAACATGCTGGCCCTACACATAAGCTTAATATACATAACAGGTGGGCTTTGCACCTGAGCCTCATCATATCAAGTTGGGCCGTGTTAATGGGCCGCACCAATGGGCCTCAAGTGGGCTTGGACCACACGACAATTCAATTAAATAGTTGTAGGTGTAACATGTGCATCACTATACACTATCATTCTATGGGGCACATGGCCCACTAACAATGATCAGCACTATCCAATCATTGGACAACAGTGCTGGATGGTGTGGATGAGACAAATACATCACGGTGTGGCCATAGTGCCACTCAAACATTGTCCAACACCGTCTAACACTTTCTGCCAGTGTGGATGAAATAAATACATCATGGAGGAATCCACGTCCCTCACAAGGAATGCTGTGGATACAAATTTCATACGTCAAGGAGGGTCCCACCCCCACACGTGCCATACGTGTGAGGTGGGCCCCATGATTAAATAGATGTATGGTGTGTATGTACATCATGGTATCCCCCTGGAATCTGCTGGCGTCAATTAGCAGTTGGGACCCACCGTCCTAACTTTGGACGGTGTGGATCTGAAATACATACATCAAAGTGGGTTCCCACGTGGGGCCCACATGTAATATATATAGTATTATATATAAACTATCTTACATACTATTGTTATTATATTATTATTATTATTATCATCATGTATCTATATATATATATATATATATATATATATATATATATATATATATATATATATATATATATATATATATATATATTAAAAATCTACACAACTACTGTCCAGAAGCTTAGATGAATGGACGGTTTGGGTTTAAAGCGCGTACACCAAGGTGGGGTCCTCATTGATGGACAGTGTTTGATGAAACACATATATCACCGTGATAAAACACAAACATCATGGCATGGTCCACGATCACACCCAGATGACTAGACGGATCAGATTAAACAGATGGATGGATTGGGTACAACAGATACATCATCAGTGGGCCCCACTGTCCAGGGTGCTAGACAGTGTGGATAAGACCCATACATCACGGTGCCCCACAGAATTTGCTGACGTCAACCATCAGTAGCTGGTGTGAAGTATTCCTGCCAAACAACATCCACCGTCCATGGATTGAACGGTGTGGTTGCAATACATCAAGCTAAGGTAGCCCCACACACTGCCATGGTGTGAGGGATTCCAGTCAATCTACACACGTGTAAGGCATCCAACCAATCTTCACACGTGTGAAGTACTTGAAATACAGTGGACGGTGCATATACGGCACTAGAAAAAATGGCGGGGCCCACTTCAATGGACGGCTTGGGTATACATACACATCACATGGGACCCACAGGACCTGCTACATCAGTTGGTAGGTGGGTCCCACCAGCAAAACGGATGGTCAGCATGGTGGAACGCATATGCCAATGGACCCACAGAACTTGTTGACGTCCTTTACAGGGGCGACGTGGTGTGTTCGTACACTAGCCAGTCTTCATCCAAGTGGGTCCCACGTGAGGCCCACCAAAATGTTTATCTTTCATCCCATCGGTTGATAAGGTCATACGGACCTAAAGAAATAGGAACAATCAAATTTCCTGATGATCCAAAGCTTCTGCGACACCCAAAAGTGTTTCAATGGCAATCCTTCAAACCACTGTTCCCTATGATGTGGGCCACATGAGTTATGTATATAGATGATTTTTGGAGGGACCACCGGTCAAAACGAGTGCCACCAATTGCACGGTGTTGATGTCCCACACAACTCACGTGGGGCCCATGGTTGGGACCCATGGTCCCTGGCCTTTCGTCACACGCAGGAGGACGCCGCTGGCGTCCTCTGACGGTCAGCCGCAGCAGCAGCTGCGGCTACCTTCTTAATTTTATTTTTTTTTAAAAAAATTAAGGGTTTCATAGTTTTTTCATAGGTGGGACCCACATCAAGTGGATCCACTCCACCCATTGGATTCCACAGCCCGAGATGGACCAAACAAGCCTAATATCTAATATTTTTTTGGTGTATAAAAACATCAGGAGTTATTTCAATAGTGAAACTATTGTTCGCTATGCTATGGCCCACCAGAAAATTAGATTAACTCCAAATTGTGGCTCAACGGTTAAAATGAGGTGGCAGATGGAATGGACGGTGTGGATTATATTCACACATTAAGGTGGGGCTTACATGATTAGCCCACTCAAAAGTTTAAAATCAAGCTGACACATTTTTTTTTTGTTTTATTTTATTTCTTCTGCTACCATCAGAACACGCCACTGCCAGTTCATACTTAGTGTGTAGCCGGACGCTGGATGGTCCCATATAAATCATTTTAAGGTGGGCCCCACCTACCAAATGGCTTGAGAAAAATGCATACTTCAGGGTGGGGTCCATTTAAGTGGGACACATAGCTATATTATCACATAAAAAAATGAAAACAAAGATAGGGAGAGAGAAGCACCCACCATTGTAAATCTTATAGCCTCTTTGGTCTCCCGATCTCCAAAGGATGCGATCCAACGGACGAGATTGCCTTTGGAGGTGAGGATAGGAGGTAGGAAGGTGGGCCACACTTGACTTGGGGAAGGGAGGGCTTGGACGTGTGGTGCTTGGGTGGTTTGAGGAATGAGAGAGAGAGAGAGAGAGAGAGAGAGAGGATAGGATGATATGGATGGGTGGAGTGGTTGTTGTAAGGTGAGGTATGGGTTGAGTTGAAAATTTGTAAAAGAGGGATGGGTAGGAGAGAAAGAGTTGACTTTGGGTTACTTTTTGGGTAATGTGACATGTACTTGATTGATTTGACATATTGTTGAGATTCTCTCGGTATTTGTAACGTGTGGCATTTTCTCTAACTGAACGCGGGCCCACATCTTCTGGCCTGGGTATCGCCTCGACGCGCGAGACACGGCACCGGAATCGCGGCGACGACGCGGTCACTAGGGTACAAGTCTCGGGTTGAGTTGACTGGGGTTAACGGCGTGTGAATCAGGGTCACGCGCAAATGCCGGTTAAGGGTCGAGGTTGCTGGGATTCGATTGGGAAGACCGTGGAAGTCTACCGAACGATACGGTCTAGGATGCGGGTCTTACAAGAACAATGAAGTTGCAGCTGTACCACCCTTTCTGTTTCTCTTTACCTTCTTTTTCTTCTACCCTCTTCCCTTTCTTCTCCAGTAACAAGGCCAAGAACCCTTCAGCCCAACTCGATTCAATGAGTCAGCGAGTCGAGACTCAGCCGAAACTGACCACCCCTTGAACTCCCTTCTTCTTCTTCCTGATTTCTTTCTCCATCTGCTTCTTTCCTTATTTCCTCTGACCTTTTCTCCCCTTTTTCCCCCTATTCTTCATCCTTCCTTCTTCCTCCCTGAGAACAACCAGCAACTCACTGGCGCTTTGATCAGTTCAACGAACTGGTGCGCCCCAAACTGAGCTCAGTTGGAGTTGCTACCGCACAGGGCAGCCACTCGCCATTCTCCCTTCCCTCTCACTGACTTCTCCTTTCTTTCTCTCCCTGCTGAGTTACAGTAGAGATGGCCCACCTTGATGGTTTTAGATCTAAGATCTGTTGCCTCACAAACACCAATAATGGTGCAAGTTCGACGAGGAAGACGGTCGAGCTCCAATGGCAAGTCCACGTCCGAGGAGCATTTCTTCGAACAGTCTCTTCTGGGTAGTCTAGATGAACCCCATGGAGCTTCTTGATGTGTTGGAACGAAGGTTAGAAGTGCTTAGGGCGGTGGGTTTTGAAATGGAAGAGAAACGGCTAGTTTTTTCTCGTTTGTAGCAAGAAAGTGAGAGGGGTCCATTTGCCTCACGATCCACTCACCTTATATCTAGCCCTAGATGCTCTCAGGGCCGTCGGATTGTCAATGGGCGTCTCAAATTTATCTTGGTATAAACTGCCTCCCAAACAGTGGATGGGAACCAAAACCATCCCTAGTTTTGCAAGGAACGCCCTAAGCAAATGGACGACTGAGATTGCTTGAGAGTGGAGGGATGAGATGTTAAGGGAGAGGTTTCACACGGATTGCCCTTGTGGCAAGGAGGACAGTTTCCTTGTTTGGAAATGTTGGTTTTGTAGGGTCTGTTTGCACCACGGATTGTGTGCCTGCGTGTGGGATCCCAGGTGTAGGAGTTGGTGGGGTTTGGTCAAGCCCAACGCCCAAGTTAGATGGACGGTTTGGATTGCTCATAGGGTTAGTGTAGGTGGGCCGTTAGTATCAAACACGGACGGCGTCCATTCGCTGCCTAAACGCAGAGAGAGAGAGAGAGAGAGAGAGAGAAAGAAATCTCTCTATTTCGAGAAATTACGAGTCAGCCCACTCTGACTGGACTGCCCGGACCTGTGCACTTCGAGTGCACCTCTTCTTGTGCACATTTGAGATGGCTGTGGGGTCCACGGGGATGTTTAGATGAAATCCACTCTGTTCATTCCACTAGGTGGGCCCGAAGCAGGGTCCTTGATCAAGGATCAAGTAGATTAAATACCTAGGTGGGCCCACAACTTGATTAAGACTTATTTATGGATTTCCCGCCGATCTAATGGTCAGATCTTCCCGGGATTGAACGTCAACGGTTAAAAGGTCCTAAAGGGCCCATTAGTAAGGCTTTCCAATAATAATATTACTTATAGGTTTAATTACTTTTGTATATTACTAGTAATTAAAATGATTAAAAACTCATACACATATATATAATTTCTAATATTAGCATACTACCATATACCTGCTATTGATCACACATTAATATATAATTCCTAATATAAAATACCACATTACCCATATGTATGAATTGAAAATTGTACAATATCCCATTTAAAATCACATTGTTAACTAATATACCATCTTATTAAAATATCTAATAATTTTTGTATTAATATTACGTTAATATTTATAATTCAATTATATATTGTAAAATTATTATCCACTATGTTTAGTTAATATAATATTATTTTCATAATATTTTATATACATTAAATATTCTTATTAAATATTACTAGATGGTTTAGTTTATCTATTGAGGTGATCGAAGTCCTAGCAATGGGTTGCATTCAAGACATAATGGTTTGCCTTGAGATTGACAGATGGATAGCTTGATGTATGGATTGGGACCATATTCGGCAGTTGGATTTTGGCTAGGATGAACGTGAATGTCCACTTAAGCTTGGCTTGTATTTATGTTAAGTTTGGTTACACGGTAACACCTAAGTACTAGAAAGTACAGGGTGTTACAACCTTACACCATAAAAACCAAGGGTTTATGGCAGGACAACCTTACTAGAACGATTTGTGTATCAAAAACTCAAACTGAAGAGGAATAAAAAGGAAATAGCAAGAAAGGAAATCTAAGCTATTACAACATTCCCCACAATGCTGAAATGTAAAGATTACAACATTCACATCCACAAATACATCCCACAATCTTGAATGATAAAAGATATAAAAAAAAAATAGACCACACATCCACAAAATACAAAAGATTATAGTGGTTCACCTGTGTGTACACCAACTGTTAAACAACAGTCGCACAGCTACTCTACTCCTAATATCCTCACACAGTGGATATTAGCGTTCACAATGAAAATAGATTTTATCCAGGTTCATCTAAAACCCTCACAATTGTGTCTTTCAAATGCGCTTACATAATTCAAAAAACCCCACACTCTGAGTTTTCTGGATCTCCTCAGATAACCAAAAGAATGAGATTTTTCTAGCTCAATCTCAAAAGAAACCAAAACAAAGGAAATTACAATAATGTAAAATACCTGGATATTTTTCTTTTGTTGTAGCCCAGAAGAACCAAGTCGGAGTAGAAGTTCGAATATAAAAGTTCAATGTCCACACTCACTTATGAAATGGTTCTAAGTTCTAGATTGATTTTAAATTAAATCAAGTTGGGCTAGTTCTATTTGATTTTGATTCTAAGAAGTGAGAATTCTTTAATCCCTCTTTCAAATCATATTAGAATGCAGAATACAAAATCAAATATAAAAAGCTAATAAAAGAGAATATTAAATATGCACAATATAGCTTAAGAAGTTTATAAACTTATCACTCAGAGTGATGCCTTGATTATACTTGAATTAGATTACCAAACTCTGAAAATCGTGCTCTATTTATAAGTGCAGAAGTCACACCTTCAACTGGTCCTGTGGACACTAGGACTGGTCATAGGACCAACAGATTTTTGAAATTTTGAGTGCGATCGGATAAAGCCATTCCACGACTGGTCATAGGCCTTGCACGACCGGTCGTGTGACCTCCACGACTGGTTATGTGGAACCAGAAACAGTTACTGGAATTTGAGTCGAAGCTGCAGGATTGGTCGTGAATGAGTTGTGCACTATTCACACGATCAGTCGAGCAGTCTCCAGGACTGGTTGTGGCTTAACAAAAAAATTTTAAAATTTGTAACAATCTTAGGACTGGTCTTAGAATTTCTTAGACTGGTCGAGGTAGTGCTAAGACTAGTTGAAGAATAGTTCAAACACTTATAAAATGATTCCATTTGAATTATGTATTCAAAATGACCTACCCTAAGGTCAATCTAAGGTCTTTTACCTTAACCATTATATGAACACTGAATCTTCTTTTCTTCAGATGATAGATGATTTTTAAAGTTCATGAAGCTTGAGATCTCGACACATGATGAAGCTTATACTTGAGATCTTTTGATGCTTGAATTTGTAGTACATGTGTTGTACATCACCTTGAGTCATGAGTATGAAGAGTTCACTTGTCTTTCGATGTCACTTTAAAACATTGACCTTTGAAGCTTAAAGGAGTGAACAATGTACCTGATCTTGCATTTCTTTAAAATAGATCTTTGTTCTTAACTTGAAGCATTGTCCTTGTACATGTGATGCATTACCTTAAACATATATATCAATGTGCTATACAAGACACAGATTGATGTTTTGAAAATACAAAATTTGACAATCAAAGGAGCAAGAAACTATAGCACTTGCAACAAACATTAGCATTGTTCGGAAGTATACAATGACTTACACTCCACAACAAAATGGTGTTGCAGAGAGAAGGAATAGGACACTTTTGAACATGGTTAGATCGATGATAACACAAGTCAATCTCTCTACCATATTATAGGAAAACGCACTGTTAATAGCCGTCTACCTCCTTAATAAAGTCTTATCCAAATCCATTCTTAAGATCTTATATGAGATGTAGTCTGGGAGGATTCCTTCTCTAGCCAACTTTCGCCTCTAGGGATCTTTGGGATATATTTTGTTGCCTGCTCCACATAGAGATAAACTTGATAGTAAAACCATTGAATGTGTATTCATAAGGTATCATATGCATTCTAAGGGATACGTTCTAGTTTATGAGGACCATGAACGATGGATTGATATAGAATCTCAGGACGTGATCTTAGTCGAAAATAGATACCCTAGTCGAATGAAGCTAAAGGTTCCAATAGAACTCTTTAAAATACCCAATGTATTTCAAGATAGTGGGAATTCTGCTTCTCAAAATGATGATGCTCCTATAGTTCGTCCGAACAGTGGGAGAACATCTCAGCAAGCTCCTGAGTTACGTCGAAGTGAAAGAAGATTAATTCTTCGAAGATACTTCGATATTGAGGGGTAGACATTCTCTTGCATTGCGGTTAATGATGATGAACCTAATTCCTATCAAGATGCATTATTATCTTCTGAATCAGCCGATTGGGTGACTGTTATAGACGAAGAGATCACTTCCATGGAGAAGAATAAAATCTGGTTACTTGTTGATCTGCCTTTCCATTGCAAAGCGATGGTAATAAGTGGGTACTAAAGGTTAAAATAATAATTAAAAAAGAGGTAAATGGTATAGTGGACAAGTACAAAGCACAATTAGTTGTTAAAGGTTTCACATAGAAAGAAAGCATTGATTACGAGAAAACTTTTTCACCTGTTACAAAGTTCTCCTCAATCTGCATGATCTTGTCTATTGTCGCAAGTTTAAACTTAGAGTTATATCAAATGGATGTCAAGACCGCATTCTTAAATAGTGACTTAGATGAAGAGATATACATGTAATAGCCCATGAGTTATATGGATAAAAAACATCTAAAAAAAGTCTGTAAGTTGTTGAAATCTATTTATGGACTAAAGCAATCTTCAAGACAGTGGTACATAAGGTTTCACTTAGCCATCATGATTTTTGGATTCACAATGAGTGAAGAAGATCATTGTACATACATGAAATGGTCTGGAAGATCTTTTCTGATACTATCTGTATATATAGACGATATCCTGCTAGCTGGTAATGACATGCAATTGTTAATATTAACTATGCTCGAACTTAAGATGAAATATTTCAGTGAAGCCAACTTTATTCTTGGGGTAAAAATCATCAAGAATTGCCCTAAAAAAATTTTTACGCTTGTCTCAAGCCACCTACATACAAAAGATCTTAAAGCGGTTAAGGATGAAAAATTTAAAAGCTGTTGAAACCCCTTTGGATAAAGCTACCAAGTTAGACAGAAAATCGTGTCCCAAGACTAAAGCCGAGAAATTGGCTATATCCTCAGTACCTTATACAAGCGTAGTAGGAAGCTTAATGCATGTTATGCTTTATACCAGACTAGATATTAACTATGCAGTTGGCATAATCAACCGTTATCAGAGTAACTCGAGACAGTCTCATTGGCAAGCCGTCAAACATATATTCCGCTATCTCAGAGGAACAAAAGACCTAATGTTGTGTTATAAAGGCACAAGCCTCGAGCTCAAAGGATATTCTGATATTATTTGGGGTAATGACACTGATGAGGGAAAGTCTACTTCAAGATATGTATTCTTACTCGGAGGAGGAGCTAACTTATGGTCGAGTAAGAAATAGACATCCACTGCTCTTTCATCTATGGAGGCCATGTACATTGCATGTTGTGCTACGGTTCAGAAGTGTGTATTGGTTCACAGATTTCTACTAGGTCTGGGTAGTGTATCGAGATTCGTCAGCCTATATTGTTAAAGATAAATAATACTTCTACCATTGACTTAGCAAAGGACCCTAAATAGCACCAAAAGTCTAAGCACATTGAGATCAAGTATCATTACATCCATAATCAAGTGAGAGATGAGAAGGTTGTCCTCAGCTACATTTCTACTAAGGAGATGATGGTTGATCCCATAACGAAACATATAACTAGAGATCTATTTCAGGTTCACGTCAGGCAAATGGGATTGAAGCAAACTTGAGTGATATGATTGTATTTAGTACCTTTAATCTTTCATCAATGAATAACACATTTCATTTATTCAGTATTGAATACTAATATAAACTAAGTAGATCATCTGCATTTACCTTGAGATCATATAGGATTTCTATTTTTTTGTCTGCAGACTGGTCATCCACTCACACGGGTTGACCAACCTTGAATGTACAAGAGAGGTACATTTAAGGTGATGTTCATACACTGATGTATGGACTTCTCTTTATTGTGAATAATAGATGATGATGATATGAGTTAGTCGTATCCACCTACAATCTTAAAAGATTGAAGATGAGACTGATAAAGTCGAATAACATAATCGCACCATTCCTTTTTATGCGATCAATATTATGGCCTAAATTGATAGTCAGGTTGTGAGGTTATGAGATGAGACGTACCTCATGTAAAATAACCTATGTATTATATACCCGACATACACTTAGTATTACCTACTTTACGACATAGATTGTAGCAACATGCTCGGACCTTTTACCTACAGATTACTTTGATTAGATCTAATCATTACAACGTGCGAGTAGTCAGTCCCGTAGGTGACTCTCTGTGTCCTTGGCTACCTTCTTCTTGTGTAAGACCCAAATCTTAGCCTGTACTGTTCCGTCGACTCTCGTGATCCTTCCCGTCGAATTTCGGTAACTTACAACCTATGATCGACGTTTGTGCATGACCCTAAGTCGTATCCTGTATATTTGAGTCTTTTTAATCTGAGATATGTACCATTGCGACCGCACCATCGCTGAGGTTCCAACGCCGTGACTTACGCACCGACCCAATACCCATGTCAAAAGATGTGGGCCCGTGTTTATTTCGAAAAAATAGCGCGTGTTTACAATTTCAAGAGAATCTCTACAACGTGTTAAATCAATCACATCAATCAATCCCATCAATCACCTCTCATGTCAAGTACAAAACCCCATCCAGAAGCAACCCCAAAGTCAAAGAAACCCATCCCTCACATGTCAAGTACGCATCACTCATCACTCACCTTTTTATCCATCACACCCATCTCTCTCACTCCTTAAAACCCCTCTCTCTTTCATTTCTCTCTCATTCTCCTCCAAAGCACCAAACGTCCATGGCTTCCAAGAGGAGAAGCTAGTATGGCCCACCTTCATATCATCCAATCTCACCCTCCAAAGACCATTTAAACCGTTGAAATTATTCCTTTGGAGCTCTAGCATTCATTGGTGGAAGAAGAGATCTAAGGTGGGTGCTTCTATAGGCTAGATTTTCATGTTCTTATGATGGTCCAAGTGAGGCCTATCGATCAATGGTATGGATCTCACTTTGGACCCTTGATGTGATCAATGGACCACCTTGATACTCATGATCATTCCATGATGGGGTCATTCTCCATGGACCCCATCATGATGTTCATTTTCCCTGTATGGATAGGGTCATCTAGACCTTACATTTTGTGGAGAAAGGATCTCCACCGTTGATTTTTAATTTGATGGGCCCACATATAATGGGACCCACTTGATGTATGATTGCTTGTAAGAGAAGGCTCATAGTGACGGAGCCCTCCATCACACGTGTCCCACTCTCGATCTCTCTCTTTCTCCCTCTCTCCCTCTCTTTTTCATTTATTTTCTTTGTGTGTTAATATGGCCGTGTGGCCCACCCATATGGACCCCACCATGAAGCATGTATTTTGTCTAAGCCATATGTAGGTGAGGCCCACTTCATATGTGTTGTACCCACACCATCCATCATTTGGTGGCCCACCTGAGTAGGCACACCTTTGCATGGCCAAACCGTCCAGCGTCCGTGGACGCTAGACGTTAATGGGAAACACAAATATTAGCTTGGTGTAAAGCATTTGGGGTGGGCCACTGGTGTAGGCCCCACCTTGATGTATGTATTCAATCCACGTCGTCCATCCTTTTCCCCATATCGTTTTAGGCGTTGAGCTGAAAAATGAAGTCCATCGGAACTTCTGGTGGGCCATAGCATATAAAACAGTGGTTTCTACCATTGAAAACCACCCTATCATTTCTATACACTAAAAAATATTAGATATGGGGCTTGTTTGGTCTGTCTTGATACATGGGATGCAATGGCGGAGTTAGATTCACCTGATGCGGGCCCCACATATGAAAAACCTTGAGAAAACAGATTTTTTTAAAAAAAAGTAACATATGCAGCAAGCGCTGCTGTTGCGGGCGCAGGCAGCACCTGTGTCATTATGGGTGGGCGAAAGGCAGGGACCCACGGCCCCTTCCATGGGCCCCACCATGATGTATATTTGATATCCACACCGTTCATCGGGTGGGCCACTCCCTAAAGTGGACCCACTCCAAAAATTAGCCTGATCTAGGACTCAGGTGGCCCACATCACAGGAAACAGTGGGGTCTAACGACTGCCATTAGAACCCTTTTTAGGTCACCATAGAAGTTTTGGGTCAATAGGAAATTTATTTTTCCTTTCATCCAGGTCAACGTGACCTTATCAACGGTTGGACAGCATTTAAACATTATGGTGGGCCCCACGTGGAACCCACCAGTGATGTATGTGTTTTACTCACACCGTCCACAGCCGTGGACGGTGGAAACCACCATGGTGTATGTGCTCTGTTCGCATCATTGAAAGCACTAGACGGTGGGACCCACCTAATGATGTATGTGTTCTTGCCTCACCGTCCATACCACTGGACAGTGGGTCCCCAATAATGTATATGTCCTCTCCATGCCATCTATCCCTATGGGACCCACCATGATGCATGTGTTGCATCCAAACCGTTCGACCATTTTGAAAGCTCATTTTTTTGGCATGAACTAAAGAATGAGTCAAATCCATGGTTCAAGTGGATCTCCACTGCTGAAAAATAGTGGGGATAGTGACATTCACCGTTCAAACTTCTTAAGGGCCACGATAGTTCCGATCTAGCTAATGTTTCTGCCTTCACTTCATCTATCTCCATTATTGGGCCCTGTAGGATTTTAATGGTGGAAATCACTATCACTACTATCATTTGGAGTGCGGTCCAGTTGATCTTTTGATATGATTCATTTATATTTGTTATATATACACCTTGATGTATTTGTGGCCCATTGTTGAGGCCCACCTTGATATTTATAAGGCCCACTTGAGGAAGCCTGCCTTGATGCATTTGTGGCCCGTTGTTAAGGCCCACCTTAATATTTATAAGGCCCATTTGAGGAGGCCCACCTTGATGTAGTCATGGCCTATCCATTGAGGCCCACCTTGATATACATGAGGCCCAATTGATGTATTTTAAGGGCCCATGGATCGAGACCCATTGTGATGTATAAGGGCCCATGGGTTGAGGCTCATTGTGCTGTATTTGGAGCGAATGGGTTAAGGCCCATTGTGATGTATTAGGGCCCTTGGGTTGAGACCCATTTGATGTATTTGAGGCCCATGGGTCGAGGCCTAATAGGATGTATACAAGGTCTATTGCATTGTGTGAATCTACCATGGGTTATGTAATGACATTTATGGCGGGCCATGCCTTTGGAGCAATGTTGGTTTGACGTCCGCATTGTAAGAATAATGTTGGTTAAATGTCCACATTATAACTCTCCCTGGGGCCCATCGATATATCCATACTTGTTATGTGTATGCCATCAAGGCCCGTCTACATTGTAAGGATAGTTCATTACTTTATAACATGCTTAGTATAATTCCATGACTCATGTCATATGCATCATATGTATGCTTGATATGAGTAGTGACTGATCATTGGATACGCCATTGGGCAGACTATTTACGGGACTCCTTATGAGATGGAGTGCCCACATTATCACGCCGTACTCGTAGGATTGCTGCATGACTGGATAGTGTGACTCATGCATATCACATATATGTGACTTGATCATTATATGCCCTAGCGACATCAGGATTGTGGCCTCCATAGACACATCGTGGATGGCCAGATGGGACATCAGAAATGCTTAGTTCTAGCACTGTGGGCACATAGGATGTCCTTGGGTAAAAATCTCAGAACCTCCTTAGTACTAGGAGATACTTCAATGTCTAGACCAAGTGAAATATAAGCGTCGGTGCCTATACCATGAGGTCGTGTCTCCCACTGTATCGTGGTCGGTTGGAAGAGAGTGTGACCTTATCTGCCCGAGTGAGGGGGCTATAAGCTCGGCTGAGTATGACCAGCTCGTAAATGGGTTCGCTATTGACGAGCCGAGTAGGTATTGGCAGACTGCTGGCTAGGCAAATAGTGATGTCTCTTCCACTCACTGGGCTGTGCAGCTAGGGAGGAGGCAGTCGGTGTGGAGTGTAATAGACCCCGGTGATTTTTTCAGAGAACAACCATACTGATACATGGATTTATTGAGTAGGAATTACATATCCATTCATTCATTCATTCACTATCCACTCAGGCTGGTGGTGCGTAACTATTTGTTACGTGCACCTTCGCATGGCCAGGATTTCGATTGGGCGCGAGACTAACCTGAGATCAGGAGTTTACCACATTGAGTCGGACTATCCAAATTTAGGTATGAGACTAGTTTGGATAGAAGTCCCTTGTGGTGGACCCCGTAGCCTACGATGCTACGTACTATCATCCTGACTTCACATTCCAGCATGGTCATTTCATTCGCACCGCATATTACATTACATCCGTAGTACTTAGCATTTTGGGTTACTATATTTTTGTACTTATATGGCCTAGATGAGGTTGATAGTATTTGTGGCTCGTCAAGATTTGCATATTGCATTGCATCCTCAGCATCTATTATTGTCTTATTATGTTTTGCATCGCATAGCCTTGGTACGGCTGATAGCACTCATGGACTTACTAGTATATTTTCACTTACTCTAATATCATATCTTGTCAATATTTCCATTTATTCCATTGTATGATTTATGGCATTGTATTGCATACTTGGCACTTACCTTGTGCACACACTTTCACCATCCTCTAAGTTTTCTATAAGCTTATGCACGATATATGCATGCAGGTAGCGTTAGGTTGCAGCAGCATTGAGCTTGGAGCGTGCAGCTGTTTTCTAAAGCTTTGATTTTGATATATGTATTTCTCTTTCAGCATTGTATTCAAACGATTATATTAGTAGATATGTGATAATGATGTTGCCTTTATGATTTGGGTATACTTGCGGTTATGCTTCTTATGAGACAAATGTACGTTGAAAAATCCTCCTTGTAGGATCTCAAGATCGGAACCTGGGGTATGTACGTTGGGTGCCGAATTTGGAGGCTGTTAGCACCGGGTTCGACGATCGGGATTCCTGTGAATCTAATCTCCAAATTTGGGGCGTGACATCTTGTGTATAGGAGGATGAGATTGAGTGTCGCTACTTTAATATACTATAACGAAAGATTCTTGATTGGCCAAACTCAGTTACGCTAGGAAAGCGGTTTGATTGATTGCAAACAATATTTTTTCTTAAAAGCATATATATATATATATATATATATATATATATATATATATATATATATATATATATATATATATAAGTATTACTTTAAATTGATTTTAGTCTAAGTTTGTGAAAAATCGAGTTTTCAAAATAACTCGATAAGCTAGATAAGTGTGTATATTGGCCGAGTACTCCAGATCGGGAGTTAACTCCATCCAGTGTGGTCATGCGGACTAGGAGTCATTACAAAACTTGGGTTATTGAGTACTAGTTAGGTGGTCACTTAGTGCTTAAACACCTGTGAGAAGATTATAGTGATTCAGCTGGTCCTACGCCTCTGATTCTTTTGATCGCGATGTTTGGTTTTGATTGTTATTAGGCGAGTTAGATGACAAATTCTTTGTGCCTATCCCACAATGTGATTGAGTGAGAGATCTTGGATATAGACCAGTGGGGCCCACTAGTGACTAATCACTAATGGGTGGGTCCCATGAGTTTAGGCCTCTTCCGGCCTCTTCCGTTAAGAGATAGTTTTCAAATTCAAGTTTGAATAAGATGGGGAGATAGGGATAAGACAATATATATATATATATATATATATATATATATATATATATATATATATATATATATATATATATATATATATATATATATATATATATATATATATATATATATATATATATATATATATATATATATATATATATATATATATATATATATATTTATCTCATCCAAACTCCCATCCTTTCCTATATATAGGATGAGGCTCTCTTGTAAAAAAATTATTAAGGAATAATGAGAGTAAAAGAATAGGAAAAGTGGTAGATTAAAATTTGTCCATGTAGTTTGTCCTTAGGACGATCCATAGATCATAATCTGGGGCCATCTATACCGTAGAATCTAGGGCTATTCACGAGTCGAGCTAGCTTGACTAACTCGCTCGACTCGACACGAGTCAGCTCGGATTGACTCAGCTTGAATGGCCAACTCGGGCCGAGTCAAGCTGTTTTTTCGTAGCTTGTGTTGAGTTCGAGCCAAGTTCAACCAAGTGATATTTCAACTTGACTCAAACTAGAACTTGGCTCCGCTCGAAGCTCGAACTCTAGCTCGACTCAGCTCGTTATTAATTTTATCATATATATATATATGGAAAAGGTTTTATACTATCAGCTTGACACAACATGGCAAGGGGATTTTGATCACTTTTATATTTTGGAAATTCATGTATTCTTTGTTATTCGCTTGTGTTGCCTGTGTGTTGTGTCCTTCCAAAAACTTTAGGTGAGAATTATGTTAAAGCTAGACTTTACAATATAATTCTGCATGAGGTACTTACTGTGCTATACAATGCTCAGACTAAGAGTTTGTACAGAATATTCAGGTTTTCATTTTGTACAATTGTGGCCTGTGATTTTGTGATCGAAACCAGTCATACAATGGGCCTCATATATGGTGGCTCATGCCCCAAAACCCCCCAGATTCAAAAAACTTGCTGTAGAATGTCAGGCCTTTTCTGTGTTAATTTCGATTCATAAATGTTGGCTGCCTATTGAAGGATTAGGATTCTTTTCCATTTGGGAGATTTCTGGTGCATGCGCCATCTAGCATGGGGTTACGATGTCAACAGCTTCCTTGCGCATAAAGTAAAAGCTTGAACAAAACTGCGCAAACTTTGAGCAATGTACGAAATAGGAATACTAGTAGTAGAAGTGGAAAAGACAAAAAAAATCAGCTATGTTACCAAAAGGCTACTTATATTTCATGTTCATAACTAGGCTGTCTGATTCCTTTCTCTTAAGAGTTTTTATCTCCCTAGCCTCTAGAATTTGTAACTGCTACTTATGTTTGTAATGCTCCCAGTCATTTACTTAACTAAAAGAAGCCTAAGAGAGTTAAAAATTTGGAAGCTAAATATGCTTTGTTCTAAATGGTGTGCAAGAAGCAATGTCTTTAGATGATCCATCCACCGATATTTGGGATTATGGATCCCAAGTCTACCCCTTACTTCTAGAAAAATGAAAATTCAATGAAAATTATGTGTGACCAAATTTGTAAACAAAACAAATCGGCTTAGACTACACTTATCAGGTCGGGGGGAGATGCAAAACTGTGTCCTAAAGCATCAAAGGATATACGATTTTTATACCAGACTCTTGTAAACTCCGACAAGAAGCCTTCTACTCCCTCCCCGACACCTCATACAACTAGCCATAGGATATACAATAACAGACCCGTTCTAATCAATGAAGATTTTGAAATAGAGAGGGTGAATAGAATAAGTAGGGAAGAGGAAGAAGAGAATATAGCTAGATTAAGAAGACTAGAAGAAGAGCAATTACAATTAGGCTTGAAATTGAGTAAGGAAGAGGCAGATGCATCAAGATCTCAACGATGTACTCCTCAACAACATGACACAAAATCATGACCGAGCTCGACAAGCAATAAACCATCAAAGTTTATTTTCAAGCTCGCCTCATTCTAGAAGAACTTGGGTATTCCGTATATATCAGCTCATAAAAAAAGTTTGAGAAAATTAGTTGAATCTATACAAGAGCATGGTGAAATAATCTCCCCACCTTTTGATTCAGGGGAGGTTAATGATCACATTGGAGAGGATAGTACCACTAGCCCGAACTTTGATGATAAAAAATTATGGATCTGATCTAGAGTGGGAAAATTGACTTTTATGTATTAATTTTTTTAATTGTAATCTTATAAAATTGTAGAGTTACAGTTGTAGACTTGTAGTTGTACTCATATGGACTTAACTTTACTATTAAGTTGTTTTAACTTAACTAAAATGTTATATGCTAATGATAGTATGCATTATCTTCTTATTTGTTCTTAAACACTATCTTCAATTGTAGTTGTATGGATAAACTGTTTCTTATATATTTTGATAATTATTCTTTACATATTGACATATTGTCATATTGATGCTTATGATTATTTGTAATCGATGTTGTTAATTAATATTTAGGCCACCTAGTGATTTAGTAATACACCCCTCATTTAGGAATTTATATTAAACAAGTATAATCATTCTACTGAAATTACTTGATCTTTATGAATTCTTAAATTGTCCCATTTTAGACATTTCGGTACCATACCATGTACTTAGGTTGTCATTATTCAATTTACATGTGGTCAGAATTTCAGTAGTGTTTCCCTATATTTTCTCCAGATATATGGTTCTTTACTAGTTAATTTTCACTACATGTGTAACGGATTATATGTGGGTGTGGTAACTAATTAGTATTAAATTTTACATATATCTACAGAATATAGGAAGGTGTTGCCGAAATTTCGGCTCGCATGTAAATTGTATGGGGACAGTACATGGTATATTACCGAATGGGATAGCGATAATTTTATCACCTCTAGATAGAGACAAGTAGAAATAAGATATTTAGAAACAATTAGTAAAAAAAATTAAAATAATTATGGACAATTTATAGTTATGTATATATATATCCCGGTGGATTTATTTATTAGGGGGATATTTGAGACACTTGTGTCTTATAATTTTTGGAGGGGGCCCGATATTGTTTGTATTATATATTTATATATACGTATAAATGTCGTTGAATAATTTCTTCAACCTGTAAAATCCCTGATCTTACTCTACCCTTATTATCTTTTGATTTTTAGATGACTACTAAAGAAAACCTAAGTACCCCTGGCCCTGGTGTGTCAATCAATTCTCCTTTAGCCATGAATGAAGAAAAATTAGATAACAAAGTTGAAATAGCTTCAGGTTCTGTGAAAGGGAAAAAATAATCGATGATATGGGAATCTTTTGATGAGATCACGCAACCAGATGGTTCAGTCAAGATTAGATGTAAGTATTGTAAAACTCTTTACGACAAGCATTTTGATTCTTGTACAACTCATTATCAGAGGCATCTTGATAAATGTGTGAAGAGACCAGGAACATTGAAGGGTGGACTTCAACAACTGCTTTCATTTACCGTTTATAAAGATGACGACTCTAAAACTGCACTCTCAACTTATAAGTATGATCCAGATAAACTGAATGAGTAGTTTGCGAGATTAGTGATAGTCAATTTAACAAAATTCCTTATCAATTTAATGAATTTCTAAGTCAATTTCATGCACTTCGCGGTCAATTTCACGCATTTATCGATCAATTTCACTAAAAAATGATCGACTTATTGGTCAAGTTCACTCACTTCATGGTGAATTTCACCCACTTCGCGGTCAATTTCACTTACTTTGCAGTAAATTTCATTTACTTTGCGATAAATTTCATTCACTTTGCGATAAATTTCATTCACTTCGCAGTGAATTTCAGTCACTTCGCGGTGAAGTTCAATCACTTCGCGGTCTATTCCAATCACTTCGCGGTGAATTTCACTCACTTTGCGATGAATTCCACTCATTTTACGGTCAAGTTTAATCACTTCGTGGTCAATTTTACTCACTTCGTGGTCAAAAGTGAGTGAAATTGACCACAAAGTGAATGAAATTTACCGTGAAGTGATTTGAATTCATCGCGAAGTGAGTGAACTTGATTGCGAAGTGATTGAAATTCATCGAGAAGTGAGTGAACTTGACTGCGAATTTCATTCAAATATGACCGACTCATCGGTCAAGTTCACTCACTTCGCGGTCAATTTCAATCACTTTGTGGCCAATTTCACTATGTTGTGGGAGACTACAATGATACTATCAAGCTCAATGAACTTTCCTGTATATGTTGCGAGTTTGACATAAAATGGTTCCCTTGTTTTCATATTCTTTCGGTCTGTATAAACTGAAATTGACATATTGGGTGGCTGAAGTAGGAGGCCTATTGAATTTTAGTCGTTGATGGTGCGTTCATCCATTTACAGCTGTTTATAACCGTGGCCTACCCATCAGCTGGTTAATCACGGTGTCCATTGAATTTAAGTTGTTAATTGTGTGGTCCACCAGCCTAGCGGGTCCCATTTACAGTTGTTGATATCTGTGTCGTTGATAGTGCAGTTCACCAGCTAGATTTTGAATGGATCCAGATGGGCCAATTTTATCCATAATTGTTGATGTCAGTGGCCCACCAGTCAGCGCTGAATAGTAGGGTCCATCATAATTTGCAGTTTGTTTTTCATGACTATGGTCCCCTGAATGCAGAGTGAAGGACCTTTAGACCCATTTGTCCCTGTTTCGTGCCATTATGGGACAGTAGATATTGGTGGACCATCAATCTTACTTGCGCTTTGATTCAGTTAGTGGGCCATGGTTCGTTTGGAGAAAGTCCTTGAAGTTGCTCTGCTAATGCCAATACATCTTCCAAAATAACAGAACTAACAACAGTCTCTCTCCAGCCATGGGCCCCATAGAATTTTATTATCCTTAAAAAAAATAAAAATGGCGATTAGTTGTAGTTATAGAAAATTGTGGTAAATTGAAGATTCTGCCCCCACATTTGCTGCCGAAACATGGACACGTTGACTTAAAGTCTTCGATGGTGTGGTCCATCAGCTGGATTTTGAACTGACCGAGCCAGACCTGTCTGGCTGGCCCCTTTACTACTATAGTTGTTGATGACCGTGGCAATGTGGCCCACCCACTAGCTGCTGAATCGTGGGCCACTTACTCTAAGCCTTGATGACATTGCTGTACGCATTGTGCACTGTGCAACTCTTCCAACAAGGTCAAAAGGTCGACGGACTTCAACAGATCCAACCATAATGTGGGGTAACACATACAAATAACTAATTGAATTAAGCAAGGGCATGCCACGTATTCATTGATTAATCATGTTTTGGATTAAAAATACTATTGAACCATGAAAGCAGGCACACTAAAGTTCGTATGATCCACTAACATGGGCAACATGAGCAATTCACCGTTTGATTTAAATAAGTTCATGCTATGCATATGCTATTATTTGTATGATGGATTGAACACATAGTAAATATATTTTGATTTTTTAATTTTAGTCTAAAATATTATGTTTTTATTTCTTTATATTTTTTAAGAAATATTATGGTTTAGTTTAGGCTACAAAATCCAATCTAAGTTAAAGGAAGTGTTTTGTTTTTATTTTTTTCTTTCTTTTTGAAATTTTGAAATGATAAATGAATGATTAATACTCTTATAGGTACCCGGACCTATGTATGAGTCTTTCAATGGCATCGAATAGGACATCTAAAGTGTTAAGCAACAAATATGAGAAATTTTGAATTTTTCCGATGGCATCAAGCAAGACTTCGATGGCATTGAATTGTCATGGATAAACTTGTTGATTTATAGATTGAAGACATCAATCGACACACACACACACATATAAAGATCGGGTCTAAATCTAATCCCTAATTCCAAAGCAAAACTAGTCCCTAAATCTAAGACATGGGAAAGGAAGGAAAAACAAATACAAAGTCCAACTGACCTGAAGATTTGAAGAAGCAAAATGGAGAAAGGGAGAAATTGAGAATATTGTCTTTCATAATAGTTAGATTCATTTCTTCCTAACAAATGACTCCATTAACTGTTACTCTGAGGTTTCTGGCTTTAGACGGGAGATCTTACATGGATGAGGGTAAGCCAATGTACAATTCAGCTATGGTAATTTTGTAATTTCTAGTCTCTCTTCCCATTGTTATAGCTATGGAATATTATTGATTCTATGTTATTTTGGATGCGGATTATTATGGACTTGGTGCTGCTATCAATCTTGTTTCGGTTTCTCTCAATCAAGTGATTTGGATGCAGATTATTATGGGGATTTGTTCACTTTGTATTTCTAATCATTTTGCATAAAATGTTGCTACTGGCTGGGATGGAGCATGTGCTCAAGTGGACCACACTTCAAGAAACATCTACATGAAGATTGAATAAGATACATTTGTAAATATTTTGTGAGTAGTGATTAATTTATTATTATTATCAAAATGAAAGTGAGTTTAACTTGCCTACTTCATGTGTCTAAAGGTATCAGGATATAAGCCATGCTTTCTGTTGATACAAAAAACTAGATCTGCCTCTTCCCAAGCTTCTTTCCTGAAACACAGAGAATAAAGAACTCTGGCTAGAGCCCGGGAACTTCTGATGCTTAAGTCAGTAAGGGTTCAGAAAGAGGAGTTTCAAAGTTCTTCCTTGCATACCTTTGTTTCTTGAAGAACCTCCTTTATATAAGCACGAAGAGTCCCAACGTACGGGGATTCTCTCCCGTATTTTGGAGAGATTTGATTTAGTTTCCGATTGTTTAGGGATATTTTTCGATCCCGAATTTTCCGGGGTCGGATCGTCTTACAATACGTAATACGGTATTTAATATTACACCACATCTTCTTTGCTTGGCTCGGCCTCAGCATATATTGTTGTTTCGGCTGGTTTACAAAAGGGGGAGCTTTGCCTACTTTCAGATGAAACAGAGTCAGATTAGTGCTGATGTCCCTTCTTAGTCCGAAACCGACACTAACTGCCCTTTCACGGGTCAGTTTTATGGTCGGTCAGGTAGCTTTTAGCTTTCAGGACCTCACTCGGTCTCTTCAGACATTGCTGACTCTTTGGTCGAGCCAACTTCAAACGTCTTTCATATTATGCCTATGGATCCTGACTTTTCAGCTTCGGTTGGGATTTAAATCACACTGATCTGAGCTAAGTCTCTCATTCGGCATTCTATTCTCAGCTTTTTCTATTGCTTCGGACAATGTGAGAAAACTCGTTTCCTTCAGTACCGAGTTTCCGGACTTGTCATTTTTCCTTCCCAACAGTAAGCCCCCTACTCCTTGTGTTAGCCATGTCAACACAAAGGAGTAATGATTTGCTTAGTCAGTTTATCTCGGGAGCCGAAGTTATGATGGAACATTTATTGCTTCTTATCTCATCATTAACGTGTGACTTTTCGTTACTCGAAGTCGCACGAGCGGACAACCGTCAGGTCACTTCAACAACCTATGAGCATCGGACACGTAGCGAAGACGTTACCGGCGTCAGTCGGCGTGTGCCACGTGTCGAGTGGGGGAGTCGATACAGGCATCGATTCAACATCTCCTTTAATACGCCTCGCCACGTAGCCTGGCTATAAAAGATCGAGCGGGCCCAAATTTCCCATTTTTGTGCCTACGCCCGATCTTCTTTGCTTCTTCTTCCTTTCTTCCTTTTCTTTTCTTCATCGTTGTGCCTCTCCTACGCTCACAACCCATCGTTCCATTTCATCGTTTCCCTTCCCCGTCTCTTAATTTCTAGCGATAATGCAACCTTGGAGCCCCCGGGAAGGGAATTCCGGTGACGAGGATGAAACGAGGCATCTTTGGAATGTCTCGAAATCACCCTCCCTTCTGGCGGAGATGGCAGTGGATGCCAATGAGTCCTTCCATCTTAATGTTAGGAAATCCAGTGGGGCTTCAGCGGAACGTTCTACTCCAGCGGGACCTTCTGGCCTGAGACATGCTCCTGGTAGACGTACTCCTTACTTTTTTAGGGATAATGCGGAAGAGGAAATCGAAAGAAATGGTTGAGTCAGCCCCTCTTCGGAGGGAGGTATGAGCCGAGCATGGGGGATCCGCTAGGTCGGTTCCCCTACGGAGATCAGCTCGATTAGTAGAATCAACAGCTGAAGAAGGAGAGGCTGTCGAAGAAGAGACTACTGAGAGTGAAGGGGTCGGAGATGAGCGAAAAGGGCCGATCCCCTTTGTCTTGACAGAGGCAAATCTGGATAGGATCAGAGTCGGGTATCATATTCTTGACTCAGTAATTCTTCAACTTTGGCTCCCAAATGAATTGTCCAACCATCCTCCTCCTAGGATGGTCACAATTTTTCAAGTTACCTTACAATGTGGCCTTCGTCTGCCCTTGCAACCTGTTGCTCCAGATTTTTTCTCCCGACTGTAAATTGCTCCTGGTCAGTTAGTTCTGAACTGATAGAGGAACTTATTCGGATGTGTGGTGTTGTGAGCTGAGACTGAACAGCCCCCGTTGTCCATGGATGAGTTCCTTTTTCTGTACCAAGTAAGGTCACATACTTCGCATCTAGGTTGGTACTTTTTGAGCGCTTGGCTGAACAAGGACGGCTCTTTAATAACCGACCCTCCTAATTCCAACAAGCATTGGAAAGAGAAGTGGTTCTGAGTCTGTGGCCGCTAGGAGACTGCTGAGCCTGGGCTCTTTGAGCCTCTCGTTCCTCGGGCCTTCTCTAAAGTAGGTGACTCGGCATGCTCTTTTGTCTGTCTTTTCATTATACAATCCTTCTAAGTCTAACCATGCTCATTCTGCAGTGATTCCTGAGAAGAAACCGAAGCTAAGAGAAAATGACTTAGCTCGGATCAAGGATTTTTGGAAGATAAGTCCGAAAGATCGGTCTTGGAAGTCTCTCTTACAACCTGAGCGTCTTCTTCTTTCGAGCTTAGATTCATCCGTGACAGGTACCTTCGAGTTATTCTAGTCTCATTATTCATTCTTCTTGGATTTTTCTGATCTTGCTTTGTCTGACCCAAAGATGGCTGAAGCTCGTCCTCTCCTGAAGCCGACGTCTAAGCTAAAGGCACCTCCTAGATCGGTACTTATGTCGGAGCCTCGTCCTTCAAAGAGGGAAAAAATCGTTCCTTCGGCCACAGGGCCATTTGTTCCGACTTCTTCCGCTCCGTCCGTCCCGGCCATCATCGTTCTCTCTGACCCCGAAGAGAGGGCAGATGCTGGCACTCTTCCTGTCAAGTCCCAGGTGACTCCCGAGCCAGGACCTGTTGCAAAGTAGGTCTCAGGATCGGGACGAAGTGAAGAGTAGAGGGGTGAGACTTCAAGGGGGGATTCGGACCCACGAGACCAATCGTTCTTCTAAAATACCGTGATGGATATGGTCCCTTGGGCTATATCTCGTGGGACCGAGAAAGAGTTCAGCTCTCTCTTCGAGGCCCTCAGGAGTAGGGTACTTGCTCATGCAGTGAAGATTCTACTTGAGGTGAAACTTGAACTTATGTCTCAACTTTTCATCTTTTATATTGTTATCCTAACTTGTCTTTTCTTTTCATTCAGCTTGCTCCTTATCTTCTGAAAGCCAGCTGAGATCTGTCTGAGGTTGAAAAAGCTCAGAGGGCAGTGGTGGAGGTCGAAGCGGCTCGAAAATGAGTAGCAGAGGTGGAAGCTCAACTAGAGATCACCTTGGATCAGGTCGGCCGATTAACTGGCGAATTGAGCATCGCTAAAAAGGTTGTTAAAGACGGTAAGGCTGAGTGCGCTCGGATGGCTCTTCTGTTGAAAGGAGCTCAGGATGAGAGTCTGCGGCATCGGCTTGCTCGTGAAGAGTCCGAGAGAAAGCTGACTCGGCTTAAAATCGAGACAAGAGGGATGCTCGAGATGGCCAAGAAAGAGGTTGGGGAGAAGGCCATAAAAGACTTTCTCGAGTCTTCGGAGTTTGAGGATGAGAAGAACTGCTTATATTAGAGTGGGTATTCTGCTTACATCAAAGTCATAAAGCAGTATTTCTCCAACCTTGATCTCTCGAGATATGAAGAAGGCCCTCCCGAGGATCCGGTGGAGGCTGCTGAGACTCCTGCTCCAGAGGTCGCTCCGAGTGATGCCTGACGAGTCTCGGTGCTTGGTCTTTTGGTACCATCATCGGCTCCATTTTTGGCACTCACGCCAGCATCGTCTCGGCACCATCATCAACTTCATTTTTGCCACTCACACCAGCATCGTCTCGACACTATCATCGGCTTCATTTTTGGCACTCACGCCAACATCGGTCCAGCCAGGGGGCAGTTTTGGCCGACGAAACAATTTACTAGTTATGTCCGATCTCTCTTTTGTTCATAATCCTTTCCTAAGCTGATCTATGTACTACTGAAGCAAGATATAACCCGATGTAACAAAAAGTCTGATAAATGAATTCATTCAGTTTTCTTTTTATTCATTGAATCTGTTTACATGTTCATCATCTTTGAGTATTTTTCATTGCTTTGCCATACCAATTTTAAGGGTGATAAATCTTCAGATGTTCGGCATTCCATGGATGAGGCAACAACTGTCCTCTCAAGTCTTCCAATCGGTATGTTCTTGGCCAAATAGTGCTTGAGACAACATAAGGTCTCTCCCAACTGGACCCTAATGTGCCTAAACCGACTTCCTTGGTGTTCAGGAAAGATTTTCAGAGAACCATGTCTCCGACTCGAAAACACCTAACTTTGACTCGGGCATTATAAAACTGAACCACTTGCTGTTGTCGAGCCATCATATGTAGTCAAGCTTTTTCCCTTTGCTCATCCACAAGATCAAGTCCGAGTGCTAGAAGTTCTTCGTTTTCCCCTTCATTGAACGAGCTAATTCGGACTGTTGACATCCCAATTTTAACTGGTGTGACGGTCTCAACGCCATAAGTAAGGGAGAAAGGAGTTTCTTCTGTGGCAGTTCAGACTTTAGTTCAGTAGGCCCACAATATCTTCGGGAGTTCCTCGGACCACGCTCCTTTAGCTCAGTCTAGCTTGGTTCGAAGATGTTGCTTAATGATCTTGTTGACTGCTTCAACTTGCCCATTTGTCTGAGGATGGTGTGGCGAGGAATACACATTCCTTATTCCAAGATTATCACACATCTTGCAAATAACTCCTGTTGTCGATTGTTTCCCCTTGTCGGTTACAATAGTCCGAGGTATGCCGAACCGACAGATGATGTTTTTTCATATGAAGTTAGTAATCTTCTGTTAGGTTATTTTTGCCAACGGCTCTGCCTCGGCCCACTTTGTGAAGTAATCTACTGCCACGACTGTGAACTTAGTTTGACCCTTTCCCATAGGGAGAGGTCCAATGATGTCAACTCTCCATTACGCAAAAGGCCAAGGACCGGTCATGGGAGTCAACTCTTAGGGAGGTTGTCTCGAAATGACCGCGAATCGCTGGAATTTATCATATTGCTAGATGAATTTATGAGCGTCGTGCTGGATTATCAGCCAGTAGTATCCTTGACGTAATACTTTGTGTGCAAGAACCATCCGCCCGAATGATTCCTGCAAATTCCTTCGTGGATCTCCCATAATACATAGTCGGCTTTGCTAAGGTTAAGACACCGTAATAACGGAGTGTAGTAACTCTTTTTATATAGCATTCCATTAAGTCTAGTATAACGGGAAGCTCGGATCTTCAGTCCTCGAGCCTCAACACGGTCTTCAGGTAATTCTCCACTGTTGAGGTATCGGACGATTTGGTCAAACTAAGTATGTCCCGAATCAATGGCGAATATGGTCAAATTATCTGCTTCTGAGATACTTGGTTTGATAACGTACTCAATCGGGACAGACCTAGGTATGTCGTCTTCATCAGCAGATGCGAGCTTCGCTAGTAGGTCGGCTTTGGCATTTTCTGTCCGAGGGATCTGAGTGATGATACAATGCTGAAAGTCGCCAATCAGTTTTTTAGCTTTCTCCATATACGCTTTCAACCGTTCTTTTTGTATTTGATATATACTGGTGAATTGATTGACAACTAACTGAGAATCGCTGAAAACGTTGAGATGCGTCACACCTAGACTGGTCGCGAGTCGGAGGCCAAGTAAAAGTGCTTCATATTTAGCTATATTGTTCGAGGCTTGGAATCCAAGTCTTAAGGTATATTGCATGTAGGTTTAATCGAAAGTTTTCAATACCACTCCTGCCCCGCTTGCCTTAGAGTTTGAGGAGCCATCGACAAAGAGCTTCCAAGGGATGGACTCAGGCGCTGACTCGGGTATGGCGATCGTTGATTTGTGAACTAGGTCGGTCAGACTTGTGTCGGATTGAGCAGTAACTTCAACAATAAAATCTTCTACAGCCTAACCTTTGATTGCCACCCTCGGCTTATATTGAATGTCAAACTTGCTAAGTTCAATCGCCCATGTTGGAAGTTGGTCGGATGCTTTTAGTTTCTGTAGAATCTGTCGCAACAGAAGGTCAGTCATAATGACAATGGTATGGGCTTAGAAATATGGCCGTAGTCGGCGTGAGGAGACGACTAAGACCAGGGTCACTTTTTTTAAGAGTAGATACCTCGTTTCTGCTAGTAAAAGTGCCTTGCTGACATACTAAACCGGTAATTATTTTCCTTCATGCTCTCATATCAAAGCTGAGCTAACCGCTGCCTCGGATACCACAAGGTATAATAACAGAGATTCTCCTGGTTGGGGCTTTGATAAGAGAGGTGGAGAATCGAGGTACGACTTCAATTGCTAGAACATAGCTTCACATTCTTTTATCCAATCCAATGTTTGTCATCCCTTCAACTGTTTGAAGAATGGGAGACAGTTATCAGTGGCTCGAGATAGGAAGCGATTAAGTGTTGCAACCCGTCCAGTCAATCTTTTTACGTCTTTAATAGTCTTTAGAAATTCCATATCAAGCAGCACTTTGATCTTTTCTGGGTTCGCCTCGATTCCTCTCTGGCTGACTAAGAATCCCAGGAATTTTTCCTAGCTCACGTCAAAGGTACACTTGCTCGGGTTCAACTTCATGTGAAACTTGTGCAAGGTCAGGAACATGTCTTCTAGTTCAGTTATATAGTCGGCCGCATGTCTACTTTTGACGAGCATGTCATCTATGTATACTTTCATGGTTCGATCGATTAACCGAGCAAAGATTTTGTTCACTAATCTCTGGTAAGTTACTCCAGCATTTTTTAAACCAAAAGGCATCACTCGGTAACAATAAAGACCTTTATCCGTGACAAAGGTGATTTTTGATTTATCGGATTCATTTATTACAATCTGATTATATCCTGAATATGCGTCCATAAAACTAAGTAACTCGAGCCCCGCAGTACTATCAACCAACTGATCTATCCTCGGTAGAGGAAAGCTATCCTTCTGGCAGGCTTTGTTTAGATCGATATTGTCAATACAGACCCACCACTTCCCGTTGGCTTTCTTCACAAGTACGACATTAGATACCCATTCTGGATAGTATATCTCTTCTATGAAGTTTGCCTTGAGGAGCTTACTGACTTCTTCCTCAATAATGAAGTACCTTTCTGGACCGAGAGGACGCCGCTTCTGTCGAACAGGTCGATATGTCGGATCGATATTAAGTCAGTGAGTGATTACTGAAGGGTCGATCCTCAGCATGTCTTCATGACTCCATGCAAATATGTCGGTGTATCGTCGAAGCTGAGATATCGGATGGTCCTTCAATGGCGATTGCAGAGATGAACCAATCTGTATCATTTTCGATGTATCGATTCCGTCCAAGGGTACCGAAATGAGATCTTCGACTGGCTGTCCTCGCTCGTGAGTCTTGGCTCGAGGATCCAGTGATTCGATGGTCGATATCTCGGCTTGAGTTTTCTCGGCAGGTACCTTTACAGTTGTTGCATAGCATCACCTTGTATATTGTCGATCTCCCCTGACAACTCCTATGCCTGACTTGGTTGGGAACTTCATGGAGAGGTGATATGTTGATATTACGGCCTAAAGTAAACTCAATGAAGGTCGGCCGAGTATAGCATTGCGGCAGTGAGATGATTCCTTCCAGGAGTATTTTTCCTCTTGAGAATCCGATCAATGGAGTACGAACCAGTCATAGTGCTGATCGTTTCACTCCTATTTTATCAAACACCTGGGTAAACAGCACATCAACTGACAATCGTATGTCGACTAATATACAGAATACCTTTCGGTTAGCGATCGTTAGAGTGATAACTAGGGCATCGTCATGAGGATGATGGATGCCTCGAGCATCTTCATCGGTAAACGTGACACAATACTTCTCTTTCTTTCTTTCCTTTGAAGGCCCAGCGATGATTAGGAGTTCTGACTCGGGTCGGCTTATACTCCTGGCATGATTCGTTCGGACATTATTCGAATCACCTCCGCCTTGGGGACTACCGACGATAGTTCGGATTTCTTCCGTCGGTCGGTTGTTAATTGGGCAGATCTCTGATGCTCCAGCCTTTTGGATGTGCTCTGCGAGTCGGCCTTCATGGATGAGCCGCTCAATCTCTTCTTTTAGATGAATACAGTCACTTGTGTTATGCCCGTTATCACGATGATAGTAGAAGTACTTGTCTTTGTTTCATCGGTTAGGATTGGTCCTAAGCTTGCCTGACCAATTAACGAATCCCTCACCCTTAATCTCCATCAGCACTTGTTCCTACGGTTTGTTGAGCGGAGTATAAGCGAAAAACTTTCTATCGGGACATTTGATTGATTTTCACTCGTCGCGATTTCGGCCATCCTTACCCGTCTTTCCCCCGACTGAATCAACTTCTTTCTTAGCTGACTATATGGCCGAAGTTTTTTCATTTTGGGCAGCTTCTCGTAAGATTCTTATTTCCTCGGCATCAGCATATTTGTCGGACCGAGCCATAAACTCGGCCAGTGTTATCGGTGGATTTTTATCTAATGATGCCAAGAAGGGCTTGTCTCTCACACCCTGCATAAGCGAATTGAGTATTGTTTCTTCCAAATGTTTCTGAACCTGTAATGATTTGAAGTTGAAATGCTTAATGTAGTCTTTTAATAACCCTCCCTCCTTCTGAATTATATTGTTTAGATGGGTAGGAGGTTTTAACTTCTTCTTTCCACTGATGAAGTTGGTGAGGAAGGACTCGCTGAGTTCGGCAAATGAACTGATCGACTTTGGCTTTAACTGTTTAAACCAAAGTCGAGCCACATCTGCTAAGGTAAGAGAAAAAGCCCGAAGCATCATGCAATTCCATGTATGTCCAAAAACATTCGATATGCTTTGTTGGGTCGATTTTACCGGTGAAAGGTGTAATTTGCAGTAGACGAAACTTTTCTGGTAATCGAAACTGCATTACCTCATCCATAAAAAGAGATATTTTTTCTTTGAGCCGGGTTTGTCGTATATCTCGACCCTGTTTCATATCTGTCATCTCCTCCCTTACCTCTTTCTTGAAGTCTTAGAGTTCAGCTTTCCATGGTTAGTCACTCTCCGCCACACCCTCATCCGAAAGTCAGTTACGCCTCCTCCGATTTATCTCATGTCTGAAGTTAGTGGGGGGCAAAACGGTGGTTGTCGAATGAGCCAGCGGTGGTTCGATCGAACCATAGGGTTGACTCGGCTGAGGGAGGGATTGCGGACCAGTGAACTGAGCATCAGCCACTTGATCTAGGGCATTTACCGCTTGACTTTGATGAAACTGCTGCATTTTCTGATGGTGCATTTGTTCCAACATTCACTTCATAACAGCTACGTCAGCTCTGAGCTCTTTAACTTCTCGATCCAACCGTTTGTTCTCTTGATTTCTCTGAGCGTTAGTCGTCACGGAATCGATGGGATGAGGGACGGGAACTTGGTTGCCGGGTTGATTCTGAGCCCCCTAGATTGCACCAGCCGCTCTTGTCCCCTCTTCTCCAACGTCGGCTTCGACGGTGGTAGCATCACTTGGTTTTTCATTGCTCGTTCTTCTTGAAGTTATCGCCATTAAAGTTGGTTTACACAACCCTTTGGGTAGAATGCGAAAAAATGACTTTTTGTATCGTTTCCCACAGAAGGCGCGAAACTGTTGATGCAAAAAACTGGATCTGCGTCTTCCCAAGCTTCTTTCCTGAAATACAGAGAATAAAGAACCCTGGCTAGAACCGAGGAACCTCCGATGCTTAAGTCAGTAAGGGTTCAGAAAGAGGAGTTTCAAAGTTCTTCCTTGCGTATCTTTATTTCCTGGAGAACCTCCTTTATATAAGCACAAAGAGTCCCGGCGTATGAGGATTCTCTCCCGTATTTTCAGAAGATTTGATTTAGTTTCTGATTGTTTAGGGATATTTTTCAATCCCGAGTTTTTCGGGGTTAGATCCTCTTACAATACGTAATACGGTATTTAATATTACACCGCATCTTCTTTGCTTGGCTCAGCCTAAGCATATATTGTTGTTTCGGTTGGCTTACAAAAGGGAGAGTTTTGCCTACTTTCGGATGAAACAGAGTCAGATTAGTGCTGACGTCACTTCTTAGTCCGAGGCCGACACTAATTGCCCTTTCACAAGTCAGTTTTATGATCGGTCAGGTAGCTTTTAGTTTTTAGAACCTCACTCGATCTCTTCAAACATTGCCGACTTTTTGGCCGAGCTAACTTCATGCGTCTTTCATATTATGCCTACGGATCCTGACTTTTTAGCTTCGGTCGGGATTTGAATCACACTGATCCAAGCTAAATCTCTCATTCGGCATTTTATTCTCAGCTTTTTCTATTGCTTCGGACAATGTGAGCAAACTCGTTTCCTTCGATACCGAATTTATAGACTTACTATTTTTCCTTCCCAACAGTTTCAACCTCCAAAAAGCACTTCTTTGAAATCTTTGTTGGCCACATGATTTGGTAAAATCACAATTTCTGACAACTTGTTAAAAATCCTAAAAAGAAATTATTGACCCTTTAAATTATTCAAGGATTTTTGCCTCAAAATTCCTCTGGCATTTGGATTTTACAACAATACCTTGACATTTTGAATTAGTGAGCGTAATAACTAAAAATCCAAAATATGATCTCTAATGCATAATTGATATTAACTAAAATTAGCTGAACTTATTTTTAAGTGGCGACAAACATGCCCTTATTATTATTTTTTTCTGTTGTCTTTTCTGAAGAATTCTCCACGTCATGCTCAATTAAAAATGATGGGTCATATATGACACTCAACTTGAAACAGAGCTGCTTTTGTGAAATAGATTGAGGGGTTACCTTTTTGACTTAATCTGTCAGTGATATTCCTCCGGAATTGTGTTGCCCAGTGTGTAAAGAAGTAATGAAAGATGTTGCCTTTGACTGGCAAGTGCTGTTTCCGGAGTTTCTGGGACGAACGTAGGATTCCTGATACTTTTATGTTTCTTTTTAGCAGCAAGTAATAATTTTAATTTTTTATGGTATTCACCAGTCTTTTTATTATTATTATTATTATTGAATTTGGCAACTTAATTCCTTCTGCTATACTAGTTGACTGTTTTCAATTGCAATAGAGCATGCTGTTAATTGTGCACGCACTTGTACAAGACTGCATTTGCTTTCAGTTTTGATTCTAAATTGAGTCTATTTGATATTTGCAATCCCCGTTTCAAGATTGTGTAAATCTTTTACACCCACTAAACACTAAGGCTGCATTAGAATTCACAAGTGAATTGAATTCTGAAAAATCAGTTTTATCATATGGCAATAACAAAAGCCAATAATATTTCATAGTAGTCGTGATGAGGAAGTACCCTTGCGGATGGCTCAAATATTTCACCTGTCTACCTTGCTGGCTCCCACGTGTGGACATAGCGAAGCCTATCATGCTATTGTTCTTAGAAGTGCTTGTGGTCTCACTACCAAAAAAAACCTAATCAACACCGACGGCTGCATAGTTTTTACTGACTGCTTTTAGCCGCCGGAAAATAATAATAACCTTTAAATACAATAGCAAAAAAATTGAAATGTAACGCCCACCACAGTATTTCTATTTTATCTACGCCGTCCATCCATTTTGAAAGCGCATTTGTAGGCATGAGGTAAAAAAGAAAATAGATCGAAGGCCCAAATCAGGAAATAATAAATATTGGGCGTCTACCATTGATACGTGGAGTCTCACAAGACACTTCGACTTTTACTTCCTTTTTGAGATAGTACCCTAAGATAAGCTATTGAAACGGATGGACGAAGTGGATAAACAATGTACATCACGGTGGGCTCCACGAGGCCTGACTGGACGGTCCGTCTCTGACTCCGCCCCGCGCGCAGTACGGAACCGGCTTACTGGGTGTATCACACACCAGCAGCTTATCTTAGTGTGTTGACGTCGCTAAGTTCTGTGGGTCCCATCATGAGGCATGAGTTATATCCAAACCGTCCGTCTATTTGATGAGTTAGTCATAAGGCTCGATCCAAAAAATAAGACAGATCCAAACGTCAAGTGGACCACAATGTAAAAGGCTGTAAGTTATTGAACGGCTGCCATTGAAATCCCTTTGGGGTCGCCGAAATTTTGGATCAATATGATATTTGTTTTTTCTCATTATCTAGGTCTGCGTGACCTTAATCATGAACAGAATGGATGGAAAGTAAATGTAACAGTGGCCCCGTGAATGTTTTAATGGTGGGAATCATTGTCTATACTACTTTTTTGGGTGTGGTCCACTTGAATCTAAAATTAATTATTTTTTGGATCAAGATCTAAAATGGTCTCACCAAATGGATGAACGGTGTAGATATGATAAATACATAATCATGGGCCAAATGTAACTTTGATTTCCTTTGAACCGTTTGCAAACTCGGAACTCGAGGAACATCAGTGAGCAGGATACGGATGGGCTACTCCCCTTGCCACGAGGGGATGGCTAGTGGTGCGGTGCTCCACGGATGTGAATACGATATATGTGTCTCATTCGCACCGTTCATTCATTTTTTCAGATATGATCTCTTAAAATTGAGGCAGATCACAGTTATTCGTCGGTAAAAATATGAAATTTTTAATGGTGGACATTAAATTACCATTATTTTCCTATGGTGTGATTTACCTGAGATTTAGATCTGAATCATTTTTCGGATCAAGCCCTAAAATGATATTAAGAAATAGATGGATGACGTGGATAAAATACATACATCATGTTGGGCTCACAGAGCACTGGCTAGTGGTAACGCCAATAACCGAACGGAAGCGGATTGGCTAGTGTACCACACACCACCAATCTAACTCGTGTGGGGACGTGTCGTGCGAAGACTGACGCTCCTCGGGAAACGGATTGGCTACTCCCCTGCCACCTGCCAATGGGTGTGGTCGGTGTTTTGTGGGCCTCATCATGATGAATGTGTTTCATCCATGCCGTCCATCTATTTTTCTAGATCATTTTATTTTATGAGAAAAAACATGATTTATATCCCAATCTCAAGTGTACCACATTACAGGAAACAATGTTGAATAAATTTTGACCATTAAAAACTTTTTAGAATGCATAAAAGTTTTGGATCAAGCTGATATTTGTTTTTTCCCTTTATCTTAGTGTGTATGACTTAATCAACATATAGGATGTCAAATAAACAGTACAGTGGGCCTTAGGAGGATATTAATGGTGGATACCCAATCGCTATTGTTTTCGTATGTTGTGATCCACCTGAGATTTGTATTCTTATCATTTTTTGTATCAAGCCCTAAAATTATCTGTAAGAATGAATGAATGGAATGGATGAAGCATGTAAGGCATGGTGGCCCCAGAGAGTACCGACCACCAGCAGCGGGGCCGGTGGCAGGGGAGTAGCCAATCCGTTCCCTTCTCCTCTCTCGAAGCTTTTTTGTCGAAACCTCAGAAAAACCCGCGCCCAATCCGTGCGGGAGCGGATTGGATATGAACGCTTCAGTAGGCAAAAGGTTACCGATGTAACTTGCCAAAATCGCGTTGGTGGAGGGAGCGGATTGCATACTGAACGCTTCAGTAGCCTTTTGGCCACTGAAATGACGTGGCAAAACGCTGTGGCTAGCTACCGAATGGCTGTTCCCGGTATAAATGCTACTCCGTTAGATCCCTTAAACGGATTTTTCTCCGTTTCCAAAGCTTGGTGTAGTTTGAAATTGGATTTCAAGCATCAATTTCCAAACTACACCGCAATATGCTCGTCAAGTGACCAACCTGCACGCCCATTTACAACATGAATCAAGAGATGATAAACTAATATAATGTCCCACCCACAATGGCCCCAAATGGATGCACTTTTGATGATCTCAAACGTTCATATGGTTGGCCCTACCATAGATGGGCAGTTTCAACCCTCCAATTGGCTACCTTCAAAGTTACGGTCAAAACATGCATGGTCAACTGGGAAAATTGGATAATTGGGATTGTCCCACTGGTTTGACATTTTTTGTGGGTACAACTTATTCGATGTGATAGGACAGATGGGCGGTCTGGATCATCCAAGCACAAGGCCAAAGAGAACATGACAATTCAGCATAATCTTTGATAAACACAACTGTATTTTATTGTTAATTCCTTATTAAAATTTAAAAAAAAAAAAAAAAACTTTTAAAAAGAAAAGAAAAAGAGAAAGCCGTTTCTCATTTTCCATTGGTAGCAACAAAAGTTGAGCAGACAGTTAAGTTTTTCCTTACATAGGCCTTGTCTATGCCTTGTTATATGTTGGGTACCATAGTCCCATAAAAAAAAAAAAGAATTGCTTGAATGAGACAATTTCACTTGCAACAAACATAAATAGGAGAGAAAGACTATAAGGAACATTTTTTCATGACTTCGTTGATGAAAGTCAGTAAAAACAATTTATGGACATTATTTCCTAAATATAAATAATAGCTTATAATTGATGTAAGCTAAAAGAAAACTAAGTCTAACAGAAGAAAGAACAACTGCTTTTGAAAGAGCTGTATTTGTTCCATTATCTATTGTGCATGTCGAAGGGGCTGAAATCGTTCCCTTCCCTATTGTGTAGGTCGCGGTGGATTTTACAATGTATTTTTGTGTCATTGACGTGTTTCAGAGGGCTAAAATTGCTCCCTCTTCTATCGTGCAGGTTGCACCACAGCCATTTCACTAGTTTCAAAGCTTCCATTGGCTTACCTTCAACGTATATCTATATCAAGGAAAGGACCAAAATTATTATTTTTTAAAAAAAGAAAAACCACATTATAAATGAATAGATCTCAGTTAAGAGGAGTAACGTTTTTTAGTATAGGCCCAGACATTGCATACCCAAGATAATGTGATCTAATGCATCCCATCATTGGTTGGCAAGGGTTGAATCATCAGCATAAATGGGGTCCCCTCTCATGTATCACATGCACGAACCGGATTTGGACAAACGGTAGGTAGGTGTCGTGGAGAGCCTTGATATAAAGAAATAAAAGGAAGGAGAGATAATATAGTGATCAGTGGATGGAGATTAGCATGCCAGGTAGGTGGTAAGAAAATTGAAAGAGATTGAAGCCAGAAAAAAAAAAAAAACCTGAAAATGGAGTTTACTAGTATTATGCCAAGGGAAGCGGATTGCGTACTGAGCAAACTCTGTGGGGTCTACCTGAGATTTGTATCTGCTTCATTTTTTGGATCAATCTCTAAAATGACCTTTCAAAGCTGATAGAAGGCATGGATGTAAGGAGTATACATCAAGGTGGGCCCCACAGTCAGGATCCTACTGAAGCCTTGTGGCAATGTAGAAGGGTCTTCAACCTGGTAAGTTTGTGATCAAGGTGGGCCCCACAAGAATATACATCAAGATGGGCCCCACAGTCAGGATCCCCTCGTGGTGTCCTCACTTTGACTTATGGACGAGGCAATTTGTGCGTGTCCCATTTTCATGGCAGGAGGCATTTGGACGCCACACGGTGTGAATTGAATTTATACTGTTGAAAAATTCTTGGGGGCCACAGAAGTTTTGGATCAAAATTATATTTGGTTTTTTTACCTTCATCCATGTTTTTTGATCCTTTGAACAGTTTGGATGAAAAATAAACATCACCGTAGGGCTTGGAAAGGTTTCAACGGTGGAGATCATTATTTCAACTATTTCCTGTGGTATGGTCCACTTGAGATTTTTATAAGCTTCAATTTTGGGCTCAACGCCTAAAATTAGATGGAAGGTATAGATAAATCACATAAATTCAGAGTTGGCCCAACTGTATTTACTCAGTATAACAATCCGATTCCGTGGGCGAGTAGGTGCACGGCGGAAACGGAGAAAAATCCTTTAACGGATCTAACGGAGTAGCGTATATACATAGGGAATAGCCGCCCAGTATCTAACCAATGGCATTTTGCCACATCACTTCAATAGCCAAAAGGCTACTGAAGCGTTCAGTATCCAATCCGCTCCCGTTGGTGGATACTAGTCTATTTCCTTTCAATAAATGCACTTCCAACCGAGAACCATTAGCAAATGTTTTTCGTTTAGACCGTGGACGCACAAGTAGTCATTTATCGTAAGGGCTTGTTTGTTTTTTCGTAGAGGTGGTAAATACATGGTAAACGCTAATTTCACGTGTTTAAAAATTCATAGGAATTTATGTCTTTGAAATTAGTTCAAAAGAGATAGCTTTAATTTTTAAACCGCATGATAATGTATATGATATGTTCATTCTGTCCATCTATTTTACTATAATATTTTAAAGCATGAAACAAAAAATAAAGTAGTTAGATCCAAAACTCAAGTAGCCCACGCCAAAAGAAACAGTGGCCTCACAAAGTTTTTAACAATCAGTATTCAATTTCCTTTTTCGTATGACATGGTCCACTTGAGTTTTGGATATACCTTATTTTTTTACTCATGCTATAAATTCAACTGGAATAATGGATGAACGGTGTGGATAAGCAAAATGCATCACAGTGGGACCCATGAATATTTTACAATATTCTTGGCTTTTGTGTCAAAAAGTAAGCAGTCGAATTAGGTATGATATAAATGCATAGGGAAATAATTATTATTTTTTTACGCGGTATTTACCATCTCACTCGAAAATCAAACATGCCCTAAGAAAAGAAGTACATGAATTTCATGCCAAAGACTTTCTCATGAAGTTCCTGTGCTGAGAACTTAGGTGAGGTCCATTGTGATGCTTGTGAGAAATCCTATCTGTCTATCTATTTTTTGAGTTCAATTCAGAACATGAAGCCAAAAATGAATCATTTCCAAGGCTCGAGTGGGTTAAAAACGTGATAATTGAACGTCTACAGTTAAAATATTCGTGGGCCATAGAAGCTTTGAGTTATGCTAATATTTTTTATTTCAATTCATCCCAATAGGGATAAAGTTATTAACAATATGGATGACTTGTAAACATCACTGTTGAACCCAGGTAGATTTTAACGGTAGGAATTTCCATAACCACATTTTCCACTAGTACGTCCCACTTGAGCTTTGGATATGGTTCGTTTTTAGCATTATGTCCTGAAATGAACTCAAAAAATGGATGGAAGGGAGGATTTCTCACAAACATCACACTGGGTTCCAGCGTAGGAACTTCCATGTCCAGAAACAATGTACGTGGAGTTTACGGTACGTGCCCAAGGGAAACGGATTGCTTACTGAGTAAACTCCATGGGATCCACCATGATTTATGTATTTTATCCAGTCTGTCCATCCATTTTATAAGATAATTTTATAGTCTTAGCTCAAAAACTAAGCATATAAACGACTAAAATCGACCACACCAAAGGAAACAATGTAAATTAAATTTATATTGTTGAAAAATTCTTGAGACCACAGAAGTTTTAGATCAATATTATATTTATTTTTTATCTTTATCCATGTTTTTTTTATCCTCTGAACAGTTTGGATGAAAAATAAACATTATTATGGAGCCTAGAAAGTTTTTAATGTTGGAAATCATTATTTTCATTGTTTCCTATGGTAGGGTCGGTCCACTTGTGATTTTTTTAAGTTTCAATTTTAGGCTCCACGCCTACAATTAGATGGAAAAAAAAAAAAATAATAACGAAGATGTAAGGTGTGGATAAATCACATAAATTCACATTGCGGCCAACTGAATTTGCTAAGTACGAGACTCCGATTTCGTGGCCGAGTGGGTACACGGCTGAAAGGGAGGAAGATCGGTTAACGGATCTAACGGAGTATCATTTATACCAAGGGAACGTCCCATTGGTATCTGACCAATGGCGTTTTGCCACGTCACTTCAGTAACGTTTTGGCTACGGAACCGTTCTGTATCCAATCTGCTCCCAATTCTCTCTCTCTGTCTCTCTCCAGTCGGCTCCATGCCTCCGCCTATGACGAATCCTCTTATAGAGAACCCTCGAATTGCTAGAGATCCTCACAATCTCGGCAGCAGGTCAGTACTCCCGTTGCTTTTGCGGCCTTCTTTTATGTGCAAATCTTTTTTTTTTTTTTTTTGTCTTGCAAATACGTGGGAAACTAGGTTTTTGGAGGTAGTGCGCCATTGGAGGTTGAATTTTAGAAAATGGTGTATAGTTTTACTTGTTTGGAGAATAGGTTGGGATATTAGGTTTTTTGGTGGATTTTGGGAAGTTAAAGAGTTTCATATCTGAGGATATAGGAATTCCTTCTATTGTATTTTCTCGTTGATTTTCACTAGACTTGCTTTGCTTATAAGTGGCTAGTTTGGATGATGTTTGGTGTTGTAATCTTAGATGGGAATGATAAGAAACACGGCTTACAAGGGAAAATGATATGCCCCATTGATTGATAATCCAAACTACAAGGGCATTTGGAAGAAACATCAGATTCCAAATCCTGATTACTCTGAACTTGAGAAACCTGACTTCCCCTGGGTTTCTTCTCTGATGCGGCGGTCTCAACACATCAGGATCTATGCTCTACAAATGGTGGGATCAATTCAGGCATTTTGGTGGAGGGTTGGTTGATGGCAGGTTGCCGAGACATGGCCGGCTCATGGTGGGTGTTGCCTACTCAGTGGGCTCCCACCTTTCTATTGAAAAAAAAAACTTGAGAAACCTGACTTTGAGCTTGTTACAGCCATTGGCATTGAGATTTGTACAAGGCAAGATGGGATCCTGCTCGACAATATTTTGATAGCAAGTGGTGAGAAGGTTGCTGAATCATACAGGGAGATGACCCTAAGTTTGAAGTTGAGAAAGAAAAGCACAGAGGAAGTAGTAGGGGTTGCTTCAGCTGAGCTTACAAGCATCTAGGTGATGCTTCTGTTACATGTTTATTAGCTTTCCTTGTTATTCTTAAGTTATAAATTTTGGTTATGATCATGACATTTCTTTTTCAATCTTCAAAAGAAGGTATTTGATGTCCTCTACCGGATAATAGACTTCCCTTCTTGGAAGCTTACGAGATCAAGATAATTGTAAGTGTAATCCCTGGCTTGTTGAGACCTGCACCATTCGAAGTGAATATGCTCTTTCGCTATTGTTAGATTTTGAAATACTGGTAGGGTTTCGGCATAAATGAGATATTCTGGTTCTCACAATCTGATTCTTGTTAGCTTGAAGAGATGGATTTCCTTGGTGTTCTTCAAATGATTCCTTCATGTTTTCAACCAGCGATGACACGTAGGTATTAGCTTGAGGAAAAGCAGTTTTAAAGTATGCTCTTCTATTGACAATGTGATCATTTAATTACTTGTGCAATTCATTACTCATCCATTGCTCTAACAATATCTTGTTCAGTCATTAAGCTATAGCTGCATTCTCCTATGTGTTTGAGGGTGTGGATGCGTCTCTTTTTTTAGTTTAGGGATTCAGTCTGCCTAGAGGATCATGCTGATAGTTCTTTTATCTAGAACATTAGTCTGTTGGGCTCCACTGGATGGACCATTTCATAATATCTCCCAAGGTTAGAGATCCTAGCATTTCCTTAAGACTTTTGTCCTTGTGTGCTTCTTTACACATATATGCGCATATTTTGGAGTGTAGGACTCCGTAGCAGCCATGAGATGAAACACGAACTTGTACTTTTGTACTTGTGTGCTTCTTTACACATGTGTGCTTGTTTTTGAGTGTATAACTCTGTAGCAGCCATGAGATGAAACACAAACTTCATTCTTAGTTGAGATCCAAGAGGCAAGGACAAAAGACTTAATAATTTGGAAAATTATCTGTCTTGTTTTTGAATCATAATTTCTTGTTTTGTTTCGACTTTGGATGATATTTCCAAGCTTGTGCTTGAATTATTTGAAGTGCCTATGATGGCTTTAAATATACTTTTGAGTTATAACTACAAAAAAAATATGATCGAAGGCACGTCTATTTATCTTTATTTTTTCCTTAATTATTCTCTATTCAATTTCAGATGATTGCTTTCAACTTGGAGAATAGAGGCTTTATTACTAGAACTCTATTTATAACAATTCACATTTATTTTTGAAATATTTGTGCCCATGATTTGTTTGCTTTTTGCGCAGATTTTGAATAAAAGGCTTTATCAGCATGCCTTGGCTGTCATCTTGTGTTAATTACAGCAAGAAGTGTGTTCACTTGGTAGTGTTCTTTCATGTCATATTGTAAGATTCAAGCTTTTCCGGTAAGACCAACATCTCATATATATTTTATTATTATTATTATTATTTATACAATCTCATCTTTTATTGAAATATGTTTGTTGAATCATTGATCTATTGTACAACTAAGTAACATGTTTTTTGTATCAAATCCATTTTGAATTTTATTGTCCCTCTAGTGAAGATGGTTTGGATTTTTGGGGCGGCCCATGCAGGTGAAATACCTTTGAATCATGAAAGCAACTAATAAGACTAACGTAGATTTTTTTACTTTGGCATGTGAAATCATTTCTTTTATGGACACGATATGTACTGACTTAAAACCTTTTTGCAGTCATTGGGCTGGACTTATACGCCACTACAGATTTCATCTGCTTGACATGTGTTTCCTTCATATGGCACATGTATCTCTGGGGTTCTAGAGTAGCTAATGGGCTAAGAAGCCCTTTAAAATCTGTGATCTAGCTGAAATGTTACACATTTTTCTTATTTGTTTTCAACTCATCTCCAGCGGGTGGCTATTTGTGTTGGGACCTGTACCATTTTAGTTCTTTCTTTCTTCAATAAAGCAGTGGTGTGTCTCTATTGAACTGAAACTTGAATTTAAGGTCTGGAACATGCTAGACTGGGCTCTTAGTCAATTAGTGAGTTTTGGACTCTGTTTCAGCATTTTGCTAAGCATGCACACCATCCTTGTTCTATTCTTTTCACATGTTCAAGCGTTCTACATAATTTTTTGAGCTATTTTTTTTTTTTTTTTCCTGTTCTTTGTTTTTAGGAAACGTCATATTCTTGTAGGGTTACCTTTTTTTCCTGTTGTTTGATCAATGCTCTGTTTTGGATGCACCAACAAAATGAATTGTAAACATCCTTGTTTCTAGAATAAATGATTTTTTTGGAGACGGGAGGGTGAAAATTGCTTCATTTCTTTAAACTTTAACGTAATTGTGAACATTTAGATATTAACTTAAAATTGAATTTGAATAAGCATGATGTGTTTTTTAATGTTTTTTTCTCTCTTAATGCCTTGTGGTTGCAGGGTTTGTAATTTGTAGGCACTAAAAAGGATTTGGAAAGTTTGATCTGACTAATGGTATTGGAACTTTCTTATTTTGTGCTTCTCATTTTCTTGTGAGGGGAAAGAATGATAGGAAAAAAAGAAAAAAGAAGGTATTCTTCTAGTTTTTTCTTCCTACTTTTGAAGTCAAAATCATTAATATCCTTTTCTTCTTCTTCTTCTTCTTCTTCTTCTTTTCTTTTTTTTTTTTTTTTTTTCTAATTTTTAGTTATAAGTAACTTGTTCAATTTGGGTGTTCTCTAATTCCCATCTCTTCGTTGGATTTTCTTCATCTGAATCTTTTATGCATGAATAACAAGTTTCAAGTTTTGGGGTATCTGGTTGTATTTAAAATTTGGACTTCTCATTCTCTATTGAGAGGAAAATGGAGATATTAGAGATGACCTTCAGGAAGGTATTTGTCCTCTATCATATATTAGATTCTAATTTTCGAGGGCTGTTGTTTTTCTTAGATTCTAATTTTTGAGGGTTGTTCATCTATTTTTTCAGCTCATTGTAGGGCATTCTGTCTCAAGCTGCCATCTCCCCTCAACTAAGGTGAGTTGCTCTCTCTACATGCCTTTGCAGATCACACATGCTCTAAGGTTCTTTCCATCGAGTTTGAATTTCATTTTCATTGTCGTCAGCTAGGGTTCTTTTTTAGTAGAATATGATAACAGTTTCAGGGTTTGGTGCTTGAACCCTGATTCATGGAGAGCTTATTGAAGATTGGGATTTTTACTTGGATTTCTTAGTGGTTTTATTTCTGGGCAGAATCGTGGAATTTGTTCAGTTCAATTGAATAATGTGTTTTTTTTTTTTTTTTTTTTTTTTTTTTGAATTTTCATTTGTTTGAAAATTTATGAAAGATTTGATTTTCAATTGTTTGGAATATTATTTAGGTCAGTTTGATTTTCAGAGTAGGATCGATGCATTGTATGGAAACAGTAGACTCTCTAAACAACTCACTGGTTACCATCCCTTGCCTTCACACACAGGTGGTGTACCTTGTGGACTAGCCGGATTGTTATGCCACTGCATCAACTGAATGGAACCTTTTTTAAAAATGGGATTCGAGGCTTTTGAATTGCGATGTGTACTGAATGTTTGACAAAATGCCAAAGGAGACGCATACCAAATGTTTGATATGATAACTAACAGAAACTTTGTTTTTTGTAACATAGGGATTAGGGGATGTTACTTTGTAGTTTGTGAACTTCTGCTTGTATATGCCGGTCACAGGTGGCCTGATTGCATCATCATATTGTTTGTGAATGAAGTTACCTGCCCTGTTTAATTTGGAATGCATCAGTAGTCGTCTGCTCTGTGGGTCCTCTGTGACCACGGTCCTCATTTCTGCTTTAAAGATTCTGACTTAAATCTTGTTTGGGGCTCATTTTAGGTGTGAAGTTGCTATGATGCCTCTTGCTTATTTAGGAAAGTATCTAGTGCTAGATGCTAATATCTTAGTTATCTTGAGTACCCTTAACATAGCACATGTATGGATCGAAACTGTTCATCTATTGTACCCTACTGTGCATTTTTGTTTCCTTTGAATTTGAGTTCTTTACAAATGATTTTCAAACTGATATGTACGACGTCTAATAGAGCTTTGAATCAGGTTTGGATCAGAATCTGGTTTCTTTTTTTCTTTTTTCTTTTTCTTTTTTTTTTTTGCCTTTTACCCTTTGTTTTAGGTTGAGAAGTTTTTAGAGATTTTAGAGGATAATGCTTGTTGATGCTTCAGCTGATGAGAGTTCACCTCTAAGAGGAGCATGCTGCTTTTTTAAGCTATCCAGCTTCTATAATCAACGGATATGCTGTATTTTCTACTTCGAACTACTGTGACTAGGTAATCAAATTACTTGTAGGTATTTCTTAATTACGAATTACATTTGATTGTTGTGTGAACATAATCTGGAATGTGCTCGACTTCTTTTGTCGAATGAATTTTTGTATTAGCATTAACCTTCAATGTAGCTCTTCAACTGTTATGTTCTTGAGTACCATGGATAAAGCATAGACCAATAAAATAAAATAATAATAATAATAATAATAAATAAAAATTCACAATTGGAAGGTAATGTGATCCATCCGAATTTTCCCTTTGCATTTAGACCAATTGCTTTCTTAATTTTTAATCATTTTCTGTAGCCATAAATTAGGTAGTTAGGATTGCTTGATCAGTGTGATATTTAGAGATATGCCTCATCCACAATGGGACCTACAATTTGGATGGTTTAGAATAATACATTAGTGCAAGATCTAAGGAGGATGAGCCACCCCAATTTTTCAAACGGTCAAACTAACATTGGACTTTGGGCTCTTTTTTTTATATGATATACATCCACATCCTTTCATTTTTTTCAATGATTGTGCTTGCTACGTCACCAGACCAGCAAATCTCGAACGTAGGTGATGAGCCAGCGAGTAGGTGTCATGAGTCATGACCATGGTCCAAAACTTTGAAGAACAGTCTAAAATTTTGAAAGACACGTGTATGTTATAGTTGTCTTAGAGTGCATGTTGTGGCTTCACTACTATTTGCTGAATTGCTTGGCGACTTGTTATGCCTCAAGACGGGTCAATATTCGTCCACCATCTAGCCTCCACTACTTTCTGGCTTTGAAACCTTCCTGATCTCTTTTTTGGTTTATTTTGGTCATCAGTGCCATGCTGCATGGGCCTGTGTTCATCATCCTAAGCTGGCCTTTTGCAGTCTGCAAGGGTTTCTGACAGAAAAATAGAAAGTGACTTCCCATGTGGCATGTCTTTTTCTTCAGATGTACCCTTAAGCTGCAGCAACGTTCTTGCACCCTAACAGATGATGTTTAGTTTTAGACATTAGCGGTCGTAAAGTATGTGTTGTAGCAATTCCGGAGGTGTTTGCTTTGAACAAGTAGAACAGTCAATTTATTAAATATCTTCTGATATTCTTTTAATCTAAGTGATTGGGTATTTGAGAAATCAGTAGTCTACTATGAATAGATAGGTGATGTCTGTAAAATGGAGAGAAACTTTGGTATTCTCATGACAAAATGTGTTTTCCTTGTAACGCATCCATCTTTACCTTGAAACTAATGGTACTTTGTGACTATGCCATTGAGGAATTTTCACATGGCTCCTTGCACTCCTTTGCAATTTGGTGAACAAGTATTTGGGGTCATTTGGATGCGTATGAGCATGATATACATGGCATTCGGAAATATACTGAATCCCTTAATAGTTGTATGCTTGTTCATTTCAATATATTGATTGATTTTCATTTTCCTTAGTCCTTTTATTTATGGTGTTCTCTCGTTTCGTGGGCTGCAGGTTAAAGAAGATTTGCTAGGATTCAAGGTATTCATTGCTCATCGGGCCCATGACCAGCCTTATACAAACCAAACACAACCAACCATGCAACAATCATTTAGTGCAAAACTTTTTGCTGATATTGTTAGTTGAACAAGAGAATTTGGAATTCATGTCAATTCAATAGTTCTTGGGCAATGTTTTCTATTAGCCAGACTAGTCTCATAGGAAACAAATAGATGAAGTACATTCTATCATGGCTAGGTGGCAACCTAGGATTGGGTAATATACAATCAATTTTTTATGGAAATACAAATTTTATATGTTTGGGATTTTGATAGTATATCTGATTTTAATTTCATCCTTTTCTTGTGTAGACTTGTCTTCTCAAATAGCTTGGTTAGTTTGTCTTAGGAGAAATAGGTATATCTAGTTTCGGATGTGCACGTTGACTAGGCAATTCATTTTCATTATATATATATATATATATATATATATATATATATATATATATATATTTTAAAATTAAATGAGAAATGTCGAAAATGCCACAGCCGTCAGAAACGTTGAAGGTGAAACCAGTGTAACCTTTCCCGACGGATCGTCCGACGGCTAAAAGCCGTCGTGGAAGGTCATTGCCGACGGTTTTTATCCGTCGACGTTGCCCTGTTTTTTGGTAGCGTTTCCTTGTGTCTACTGCAGAACCCAAGTGCGGAATTGGGTGCAAACAGTTTGAAGTCAAAGAGCGGTAGCATTCTTACATCATCGCAATGGTGGCAATAGCAAGTGGCCAATCAAATATGCAACTGCAGCCTTTGAGGAAGGCAATAGCGTGTTGGTCACGAGCAATAGGCACTTTGAGAGAGGAAATAGGAATTTGAAAAAAACTTACGATGTACCATTTCTTTCTTAATCATTCTCTTATTTAAAAAATGATATTTGTTTGATTTACTGTTGAGATTTAAATATTGTATAATTTTTTTCATTTATCTCTTGATTTTACAAATATAAATCATCTTAATATTTTATTTTACTCATGTATGTGTTGTAAGGTGAATTTAAGTACTTAGATTGAAAAAGGGTGCTAAAAAACATGGATTTGATCCTCAAGATTTACAAAGGAAAAAAATGAATCTTAGGAGACCAAGATTGAAGCATTCACATGTCAAAGATTCAAGAAAATCAAGTGACGAATGAAGAGAATCGACGATTTGAAATGAAGAATCCTAAAACCGTCATGAAAAAGTGTATTTTCAAGCCGTGAAGTTTATTTTGGGAAACTGAGCAGCAGGAAGTCTGTTTTAAATGAATTATACAACTAAAAGTCTATTTTGAAAAAATACGTATATTTGAAATGGTTTATAGAGTTTTCAACTTTGTACGAAAATTGGAGTTCCCTACTTATAAATAGAGCTTCCTAGGGCATTCCTAAACATCATTCAAGGCATCTCAAAGCAAAATTTAGAATTTTTAAAGAGTTTTTAGTTTTATTAAAGCTTTATAAGTTGTTCTTTTTATTTTAGATATTTTTTATTTGCATTTTTTCTTTTTTGTTGCTTTTTATTTCTGCAATTTAATTATGTTTTTTTAACTTCCTTTTAGCCCAAGCTAGAAGGGAAGCACATGGGTTTAATAGTTCTTTAAGATTATGATGATTGATTGTTTTAATGATGAGAAGAATGATGTATGCATGTTGTCTATTATTTAGGTTTTGTTTTTTATCCTTTTGTGAGATCCATATGTTTCCATCATTTGAGATCCACATTGATGGATAGGCTTAACGTAGATCAATCAGATTTCCTAGATAGAAGAGGTTCTTAACTTGTTATATTTCTTTGATATTCATCATCTTATAGATATTGAATACTTAAAATCACTGGCGCTTGAGAATATGTCAATGGTGCAAATTCATTATTTTCTAATTTTTCATATCATTTATTATATTTAAACTGTTTTATTTTTCAATTAGGCTGATCATAATGCTCAGATCCTAGTTGTTATCCAAGTCATCATGATTTTGGAACATTAACCTATATGTGGAACTTTGAAGCTTGTGTGTTATTTTACTCAGTTGAATTACATCCATTTAAAAAAAAATTCTAAAATCAAATAATCAGTTTAGTTTTTATTATTTAGTTTGTTTTGCATTTGATTTTTTTTCTTCTCACAATTCATCTCCCTGTGGGATTGATCCCGTATTCACGAGATACTACTTACGAACCTCTGTACTTGCAGACAAGTAATCAAGTTTTTGGCGCCGTTGCCTGGGAGAGACTGAGATAGATTAGATATATGCAAGATAACTAAGGTAAGTTTTTTCTAAAGTAAGTTCTCTTCTAAACCCTCCAAATTTTCTGTAGATTTTTTTTCTTTGAAAGTAAATTCACTTGGCTCTTTCAAGCACTAACTAGACATAAGGTTGCCTTTCTTGGAATTTTATAACCCAAGCGCTACGGTTATCCTACAGTTATTGTTTGATCACAAAGATCATCCGCTGAATCTATTTTCTAGATTAGCATAGTTTAATTTCTGCAGTAGTTTTCATTTTGTTGATTTATTATTATTATTATTTTTGAACTGAACCCTTGCAAATGGGTACCAATGCTGCTTGGTTGAATGATGTGTAGGCAAAGAGTCTAGATATAGCTGGATTGGCCAAGTTAGGAGTGGACCACATAGATGATTTATTTTTAATATATTCAGACTATTTTCAACTTATTGTTGTAAATATTATATATGTTTTATTGTAAAGTCGTACAATATTTGTTTAATATTCATTTTTAATTGTACTGTAATATTTTTTGAGGTTTTAAACATTATAAAAATACATATTTCAATTGAAAAAAAAAAAATTATTGACAAAAGTAAGTGGTTGCACGGCTTTTATTGGTGGGTGCTTCCTAAATAAGAAAGGGTTCAAAATTGTTCCTAATAAGGAAAAATATCTTTCCTAAGATACTATTCCAAAAATTTAAGAAGGATTTAGAACTATCTCAATAATTGTAAGTTCCAGTGACATAATAGATCAGTGACCTGATATTTGTAAAAGAAAAAGGGATGGGTCTTTTCAATATTCCTTGATCTCAAGGAGGATCTTTTTCTTGATTTGTTCGGTTGAGATTTGATTGTTCCAACAATTTTTTATTCATAGTTGTAAGTTCCCATGACATAATAGCCTGTTCTCCCCTATCCGAATAGGTAGGTCAATTCCTTCCCTTACAACCATACTTAAAAGCTTTCCAACTCATACATCTTAGCATCTTAATCTACCATATCTAAATAAATAAGATTTCTTGTGAATCTCTCTCATTTTTTTCCTAAGTTAACTGGAAGATATGGTTTGTAAAATTTGAAACGATACCCAAAATGGTTTTCAACCGTTCCTAAATAGCTTTCGTGTAGTATATTAGATCATGTGATTTATTATTATTTTTTTATTTTCTTTCATTTTGGAGGATTTTTCACGTGAAAAATATTAGTGCCTCTTTTACCTGTTATATATTGGATGATATACTTGTTTGAGTTAGAAGTAATTATTTTTCATCAAATCTCACCCTATTGTAAATCTTATTTGATTTACACATATTAGGGGAATGATTTGTTTCCCCCACATGTTTCCTTTAGTTTAGACCACCTGAGATTTCCATCTGCTTTATTTTTGGGCTCATTCCCTGTTCTAGAAGAACATATGGACGGCCTGGATATAGAATGCATGCAACAATGTGGGCCTCATAAGTAAGGGCCGCACGTCTTGGTTGAGCCTGGGGCGCACCTAATCTGCTCCCTCTTACTTGAAGAAGTTCTCGAGACCCATACGAATCACATACTAATGATGATCATGACCGTTGGATTATTTTAAAACCATGAATGTATAACATCACAAACAAACAATTCCTGTAAAGTATCATGGAGCCTTGCCCACCTATTGAGCAGCTTCAATCGTTCTGATTGAACAGTCCAAAAGCATGATTAACAGCGCTGAAGCCCCCATCAATCACGAAATTTTGGCCACTCACGTATCCAGACTCATCGCTTCCAAAGTAGAGAGCAGCCAAGGCAATGTCCTCTTCCTTTAGTGCAACCCCATGCAGGTTAGCTAAACCACGCATCCGACGGTTGATCTCTTCCGGGTCAATCTTAGAGTACGGCTTGATCAATGATGAGACGATAAGGAACGGTGAGATGCAGTTCACCCTAATCCCGAACATTCCAAGCTCGGCAGCGGCGCTCTTCGTGAGCCCTACAAGTGCATGCTTTGATGCAACGTATGCATGAGATGCAACACCGCCGATGACAGACGCCACACTCCCATTGTTGATGATGCTACCTCGTTGGGCTGGGACCATGACGCGGGCCGCGTGCTTGGTACCCAAGAAAGCCCCTCGAACGTTGACGTCGAGGACCCTATCGAAGTCAGCTGCTTCATTGTCAGTGATCTTCGACTTCCGTGGGTCCAGGGCGCCGGCGTTGTTGAACATGATGTCCAGCTTACCCAACTTGGAGACGGTGCTGTCAACGGCGTCCCTGATGTTTTATTCGATTGCGACGTCGCAGTGTACAAATGATGCGTCGGGCCCGATGTCGTTGCACACCGATTGGCCTACATTGTCTTGGATATCGGCGATGACGACTTTGGCCCCATGTTTTGTGAACAATCTGGCTGTGGACTCGCCAATCCCGGCAGCCCCACCGGTGATTAGTTCCACCTTCCCTTCTAATCTGTTGATTTAAATGACCATAGTCATCACGTAGAGCGGGTCCCGGATAATTTCATGGATAAGATTATTAGAAAAGGCCCAATTGGAGGTGCAGGAAGTTATCCGGACTGTCAGAACTTAAAAGGGGCGTACCTCGCAAACTGGATTGAATGATTCAACATGTGATATGGACTATCAAAACTTGAAGTAGACTATCAGAACTAAAAAATGGGTGTATTTCACAAACATACTAGATTGAGTTATTAGACATGCCATATATGATTTTGGGTATAGCCACCCAACTTACTATGTTGGGTTGCCCAAGCAGAATTTGTGAGATTCCATCGGATCAACGGTCCAAATTCTTTATTATTTTCATTTTTATTATTTATAGAAAGTTTTAATTTGGAAACTTCTTTCAAAGTTTAGTATCCCTATTTAAAGGGTTGTAAGGTCTTTTATTTCAATCATCAATTAATTTACTAATTTTCTAAAAATTATTTTTTATTTTCTTCTTTTCTTGCTTGGAGCAGTTATCCCTTGAGGAAGACTGGGCTCGACCTCAACACGTCCTTCCCAAGTCATCATCCATATTGGGTGCAGTTATCCCCAAAACCAGCATTAAGTGGGCCACGCATGGATGATAAAAATCCACGATCAGATGTAAAGATAACCAATGGTCTATGTTCAGCGTACAATTGTGGTCCATGTTGTCATCTGTGGCTCAGATGGCCTTCAGGAGAGAGGCGAAGGGTGAGTTTGGTTGCACCAAATATTATGTTTTGGTGTAACCAAACTCACCCTAAACAAACGCTCATTTTATGATATTTTATGATACTAAAGGAAAATAGGGAAAATTTCAAGTATGCCTGTGGTTATACATGAGGATGCATGGACCGTCTAATAAGTGGAATTTTTTTTGTACGTTCATCCATACAGTATGGGGCTACCTTATACACCGCTTAGATGAGTCAAAAACATTGCTAGGTTGGGCGCCGTTGGCACCACTTAGATGGCACCATTCCTGCAAGAAATGGTGGGTCCCAACACCGGGGGTTTTAGAGTGAACAAGTAGGGTCCACAGCCCAATTTACTCAAACCGTTGATATTGTGGGCCAAACTATGTGGACCGTGAAACAAAATTCTCTTACATGGGAAAAGCACTATCATTCTTCTTTTGGATGGATAATGGTAGCCGTAAATCGTGTGTTTGTCAGACAGTAGATACACAGTAGGGGATGCGGATTTCCTACCAATGCCTTTGGCAGCAACTTCCTGCGCAGTAAACCTTAGTAGGGCCCGCCGTAATGATTGTGAGAAATCTATCCTTTGTGTCTGCTTCGTGAGCTCATTTTAAGAGCAGATTGAATACTGAAATGCCCCGCGCAAAAGGAAACGATAGGTAACCTCCCTGGGTCAACTGTGATGTTAACGTCATTCCTACTGTGATGCCCAATGAATATTTCAACTAAGGATATTCAATCCTCACGTTTTCCGCCCACTTGGGTATTGGATGCGGTTTATTTTTGTCCCCAACTCCTAAAATGAGATAAAAAAAGGAAGGGTAGATGCTTCACAAATATCATGGTAGGCCTCACCTAGGCTCCTTCACAAGGATGCTGGGTGGTGCCCAATGTGGGAAATCCATTCCATCCATCCGTTTTTGCAAGCTCATTTTAGGACGTGCCAGCAACAACAGGTATATAGAATCGGACTAAAAGAAAAATTGGGAAAAGAAATTTCTACCGTTGAAACCTTCCTATGATCCACCGTGATGTTTATACGCAATCCAAACAGTTTATTAGGTCATTTCCAATGGGATGAAGTGAAAAAACGAAAAAGATAGCCTGATACAAAACTTTCATGGCCTTAAGAATGCTTCAATGGTTCTCATTGAATGCCCGCTATTTCCTCTCGCGTGGCCCAGTCGAGTGTTGGATACATTTAAATTTTGGTCTCACATCCTAAAATAAGCTCAAAAAATGGATGGATGGGGTGGATTTCTCACAAATATATTGGTGGCCCCACCCAGCATCCTTCCTTAGGAACTTCATGCCAAAAGGCTTTCGCAGGAAATCAGCGTTCCTTGCAAACGTCTAGTCCTAGTGTCTGGGCTAGGAGAGGCCCAGAGCCCACAATGAATAGCCCAGTGGATTCATCAAGTGGGCCACCATGATATAAAAAAAATGGATGGTTTCAAGACACTTGTCGAATCCGGGTCATGTTTCAATGATCCAAAGCCTTGGATGATGGGAGTCTTTAGTTAGATGAAGTATACCAAAAAGAATTCTTCGACAACTAATTTCAAATCATTGATCATTTAGATATTTTTTCCCCTACCTGCTTGAGCTAGCCCTCAGTCACTGTAATTACTGTGATGTGGCATTATAGTCATGTTTTTATACCATTGATCATTCAAAGATATATATATTTTTTCTACTGACCGAAGGTGGCCCGTAAAACTCAAGGTATTCAATAACAATAACAATAGTTATAGCAGTCCCTGTAATTACTGTTACGCTACGGGTTCAATCCTCATTAGGTGTGGTAATGGCCCTGTGTCGGGTGGGCTGGGAAAGGGCTAACCCCGGGTCACCCCACGCAGGGCCATTAGTACACCTAACGAGAATTGAGCCTTTAATGGATATCCTCAGGGAAGTGTTTACCTTCTTACAATGGAAGCTAGAATTTTGCTGCCACTCATTTTCTTTTACTTGGTACAAACTTCTTCTGTGTGTTTGGCTTCTGGTTTTCTTTTCCATTTTGGCCTTATTTATTGACAAATGAAGAGCCCGAGGTGTTGGTCCAACCACAATTAGTATAGGAAAATAATCAAGTGATTTATTATTATTATTATTTTGCAACCATTGTGGTGCAACTACCTTTGTGGGCCCCACCATAATGTGTTGATGACATCCACTCCAACTATAATTCACGCCTTTCATGCTTGGCCATGTACCCAAACATCATGTACCAATTCATGACTCAGGTGGGACATACCATTAGGAACACTTGGGAAGGCATGTCCTCCTCCTCCCAACTGTTCTTAATATTGTGGCCCACCTAAGTCATGGATTGGTCTGTTTTTTGAATGATAGCCAATGAAGAATGGCATGCATGATGATTGGAGTGGATGTCATGAACGCATCATGGTAAAGCCCACATAAGTCATCTGCACTAGATCATTTAGAAGCAATGCTTTGTACACCTTAGTGATATGATGGAGTATTATAAAAGAAAAATGTGCACCACGTGCTACACTTTCTTTCCCGCTAATGCTGTCTTTCGTGTTGATTCTGTAGAACATCTGATATGTGCAAAAGGTGGACCCACCGTAATGATTACCCAGGGTGAAAACCAGGATGGTTTACTCATCAGACGGTCCTCCACAACGTCAAAATCAATAGACAGATGATGACCCAAGTCAATGTAAGGGTGTGGCCCACATAATGAATTGATCGATCAGCTCTTCACCACATATGATCTTTTGCTGTGACCCACCTTTGGTACTGCTCAGATGTTCCAAACAGTTCTTACATGGGTGGGAAAGAAAGCCGTAATTTTTTTTACATTGTACGGCTTATATTTTAAGTTGGCATAAGTGGGGCCCATGGTTCCGTGATTTGATACGATGCTCGATGCATTAAATATCTCTTGGCAAGAAAACTTAACCCTTAAAAGATGTTGGATCAACGGCCACGAGGCCTTTTGATACCAACCACTCATGGTGAAGATATGGGTAATCCCCGTAATGGTTTGCTAATCAAGATCTTTAAACACATTTTTTACCTATTATTATAAATACTACTTATTTTCCAAAAATACATTTTCAACCGTTAAAATTAAAAGTTTAATTTGAATTAGTGTTTACAAAGCATAAGCCAGGTGTTTCTTTTTGGATCAATGGAATGGCCATGAGCCTTCTTGATCCTGACCATTCACCGTGGAGATAGGAAAGAAATAGAGCACAGCTCCATACACAACCTTAAAATGTTTTAAAAGTTTGATACTGGAAACGCTGCTAAGAAACTTTTCTGTGGGCTGCCCACGCTGCCCACCAGGCGTCTAGGTCGGGCTGTCTGACGATTACATGAGTAGAACGATGAATGTATATGTGTGTGTGATAGGTATAAATTTAGAATTTATTTAGATTTTTGATATAACATGATCCACGTACCTAGCAAGTCACAGAGCATATATCTTTTGTAAGCCTAAAATACTATATGCTCGATTGACCTAGATGATATCATGTGAAGGCCCATATCTGAAGTTTATCTAGATCCATTGAAATTGGTAGCTAAAACCTCTTTACCTGAACCTCGTGGAGAGGTTGAGAAGAGAGATTAATGATTTTAAGTGCTTAGTTGATGCGGACAATAGCGTATGAAGGCCCAAATTCAAAGTGTATCGAGAACCAACAACTAAGACCTCCATACCTAAACCTCACATAGGAATTGAGAAGAGAAGCTAATAGTTATACTTATATCATTCGTAATCCCTCATACAACTTGCTCATATCCTCAGACGACGAGACTCGGAGGTACTTGGTTTGCAATAACCCAATATGCTTTTAGGTTATACACTACCTTTCATAAAATGGATGGAATGGCTCGACTGAGCACTATTTTGGAGTTGCCACCATCCAAAATAAAGGCTCTAGAATCAATGGTAGGCTAGAATCCATGGAATTACCTTGAGATTGGAAAAATCGAAGAGTTTTTTTACTCGGGTGACTCCTGCTTTGATCTGCGTCATAGATTTTAGGTAAAGGCCTTGATTATAGAAAATGAAAAGATTAGGCACACTTTTATCGCTCGTGTGAAACATGATCTTCACTTTGCTTGTCTATACACTTTCAAAGGGGATTCAGAGAAGTTTTAGTCAAATACTAAGCTTTAGATATCTAAACTACAAAAGATAAACTGAAAGTGAAATGATAACAATAGAAAAATAATTTTTCGATAGAAATACGAAAAAGAAAAAGAATACAGAGTTTTTAATCACTCATTTAGGTCATGTATTTTGATATAAAAAATCCTCGAGAGATATAACTTTAAAATATACTTTATGTGATGTCAGAGCATATCCTAGTACTTCATGTGTTCAAAGTAGTGGTATTGGAATATACAGGCTAAAAAATGATAGATTGAGAATATGGTGTTGTGTTAAGTGTCAAATATTATATATTTATCCCTGTTTATATCTTAGTTTTATGAACATGATAATACTTAATGGGTATATTTTATACATATTTGTATTGCAAGGTGAGTCTGGGAGCTTAGATTGAAAAGAATGTTAAAAGCATGTATTTGATGCTTAAGAATCACCAAGGCAAGGGATGGATCTTAGGAGACTAAGATTAAAGATTTCAAGACCTCAAGATTCAAGGAAACCAAGTAGAGAATGAATGAAGTCGAAAGTGTAAAGTGCAAAAATTCAAAAAATCTGAACTTCATTGTGTATAACATCAACCACCGTTCATTGACATCAAAGTAAGTGTTTGATGACATCGAAGGCTGTTTGATGATATCGAGAATTATATGAAAATCGAGTTTAGTTGCTGGATAAATTGGACGTATTTCTTGATTACATCAACAACCTGTAAAATTAATCGAAGACCTATTTGATGAAATCGAAGGTCGTTCGATGGCATTGAGATTTTTGAAGATTTTTTGAGCAACTCATTTGAACACTCTAGACACTTTTTTGACCACTCGTACACCCTTCAATGGCATTGAAGGTCTGTTCGATGACATCGAAGGTGTATTCGATGACATAAAGAGTTTCGTAGTATAAAAAGTGTTACGCAGTGCAAAAAGGCACGACTTCCAGATTCGATTCATGTTCGATGACACTAAAGGGTATTTAATAACATTAAAGGTATTATGCAGAGTGCATAAATTTGAGGCGGTTTGCGAATTTTTCCGCGGCGGTGCAAAAGTTAGAGTTGCAAAATTATTTATATGAGTCCTTAGGCTACTCCAAATCATCTTTAAGGGTTTGAAAAGGGAGAGAAGGCCTAGTTGAACCACCAATAATGTTCTTCCACTTCGATTTCTTCATGGGTTCTAGTTGATCGTTTTATTTTTCTTCTAAGATGTTAGTCTTCTTAGGATAATATCTTAACTAAGGCTAAGGGATGAAACTTAGAACTTATTTTTGTGTTTAGTTTGCTTTGATTCAAGTATCTGTTGAACTTTCATTAAGTTTTAGTATAAATTAAGATATATTTCTAGTTTTCTATGATTTATTGTGATTGAAAGTACAGTAGATGCTGTGAAATTTTTTGATATGATCTTATTGACTTTAAAATTCTGTGATGTGTAAAAGTCATTGTTTACCATCATTCCCTAAGCATGATAGATGATTGATTTCCCTACCATCATTACAATTAGACAGATATTTGAGAATTAAAGTAATGTAAAGTTCATATTCTATTTTAACCGCTCCATCATCCAATTGGATAGGATAGGGCTTTGATTCCAATAGAGTTATCATTGAATTAAGTAAATTAATATTAAGATTGTTATAAGTGAATTCCTGGATCCTTAGTCTTTTATCTTTATTATTTCAAAATTTTTTTTTCTAAATCTCTATATTAAAAATTTAGACCAACCAAGTTAGATTTAGATTAGCTCTAAACTGTGTTCCCCATTCCATGTGGATTTGACCTCGGTCTCATCGAGTTATTACTACATCGCGACCTTGCACTTGAGGTTGTGAACAAGTTTTTGGCGTCGTCGCTGGGGAGTGGCGTTGAACATTATTATGTTTAGGTTTTTTTAGGTTTGATTTTTGTTTTGGGTTAGATTTTTCTTGTTTTATGAATTTTTTTAATCTAGGGTTTTTAGAACTTTTCAATTTTCAGAGTTTTGTTTTTAGGATTCATCTTACTTCTTTTCTTTTCTTTCTTCTTCTAACATTATTAACATAGTTTGATTGTTTTGATTTTATAGGATTTTCTTATCTATTGGTAACTTCTTCCCTCTACTTACTTTCCATATTATTATAGAAACTTTTTTAGAGGAATTTTTTTAAGGATTAAATTCATAATTAGGTTTTCACCGGGTATATGCAAGAGTGGACACGTAAGTATGCTAATATACTTCTAAAAGATGAGAGATATCGAGAAGGATTGTCAGATGATTATGTTAGGAAACAACCTATGTCTCAAATTTTTTTTGAAACCATCATCAAAAACTAATCGGAATATAATGCTCTAACAGTTAAGAAGTCCCTACAGGATCATAGGCGGGAAAATAATTGCACTCCATCAATTAAGAAAACATTATGTAATTATTAGAGTGAGGACAATTATCACCCATCCGACAAGAAGAAAATAATGGGCGATTATATTATGGGTGATAAGGCGTAACAACAACTATCAAATTCTCCTACATACGTATGACTATAATCAGTGGAAACATCAACATTGGAGAGATGGGCCAAAAATAGATTATAGTGACTATTCTCTTGGATCCCCTACCTTTTGCTCCGTGATGAAGCTGTCGTTGGAGTGAACTAGGAATATAATGATATGATGAGACTTATCGAAAGAGGAGTTTCATTCGATTTTCTTGTACTTCTGCAAAATTCGGCCGACTGTGAAATTTTCTGCCAAGGCATATTTTGAGGTGAGACAGAAACCACATTATTCACTAGTGATTTACCTTTCTCTTTTCTTGTCCATCGAGTTTTCATAACAAGTAGTGTCGGGAAGTCTTGTGATGTCAGAAAAGGAAGAGATCTCCTTGAATACAAGGTCGTAGGAGCGAGTTCAGGATTGTTTTTAGCCGTATTTCACGTTGCTGGTTCCTTAATCCTACGTGGAGTTGAATTCATCGTGGCAGTTACTATATTTGGGGCCTTGTTCTTCGAGATGTTACGACAATCCAATCATTATCATACTCTTATGTCAATGGCGAAGTAGAGATGACTTTGTCCATAACTTGGGGCTTGTCATTCTTGTTTGTAGTAAGCTGGACTTTGTGATTTATAAGCTGGTTCGTTGCATACTCTACTATAAACTCGATTGTTGTGAAGTAAAAGTTTGTCTTCTTCATTGCACTTTCCATTGATCATAATTTTAAAGTTTTCTTTTCTAACCTTCAAACAAAAATATAAGATCACAATTAGCATTTAAATAATAAAATATACTATCTTAGAGATGAAGGGGAGGACGTTCCCATTGAGAGTCGTCATTTTATCATCGGTAAGATGCCAAACTATCATAAAAGTTCTCAAAATTTTTTGTACGTTAATCTTAAATAAGACAGTTCCCCAATAGAGTCACCATTTTGTTTCGACAAGAAATAAATGTATTTCAGTTTGGAAAAACTATCTTATTCAATCATAACAGAGAGAAAGTATAGAGAAACATCATCATATTTATTCATATACTGAGTTCATTTACATCCATTGATTCCCTTGATTCTAAGATAGGTTATTTAAATATAGAAATCGCAAGAGTTTGGATATCGAATCTAGATATCAAATCCAGTAGCATTTCGGCCTGCGAAATTGATCATCTCATCAAGAGGAATGTTATGCGGATCCGATCATCTGATCATCCATCTGATCTTTCCTTATTGAACTCACGTCCTTGCACAAAAGAAAGATTGAAGATTGTGAAGGCTTCAGGAATCAAATTGATTAGGAATTTTAATAGCATGCTAGCTCTCGAATACTGATGCTCACACAACAGCATGCTGTTGTGTGGCTTGGAAGGAGTCCTCCCTTTCTCCTTTCTTCCTTCCTTCTCTAGTAGCTTCAGTCTTCTCTTATTCTCCAGTGCTCTCGTCTCTCTCCAAAATCTTCGAAGTGTGCAAATGAGAGGGGGAGTTAGGTATTTATAGGCCTCTACACGTGTGGGCCCTCGAAGTTCATGCCATGTGCCCCTCCTTTCATCAAATCTAAGTTGTCCACGTTAGTATATCCAAATCCATATCAGTGTACCTGAATCCCTTCTTGAGTAGATGCGCGCATCACCTCTTTAGCACTAGCGTGGACCCATGCAACACTATAGTGTTGCGTAGTCCACCAGATCAAGCCAACACCTTTGCATTCAATCTGTTGAACCCCTTTGCACAGACCCGCACAACCTTTACCTTTTGTGCGGGTCAGCTTAAAACCCTGTAAATTGTCTTCTTTCTGCTGATTTTCATCATATTCTTCATGATTCTTTCTTTTATTTTTTCTTTTCTAATCCATCATCGGTTCTTTATTTTTTTTCCTCAATAATGGAGCGACTATTTTCAACATTCAATTTTGAAAAAGTGATGTAACATGCATGACAATTTACTTACATCGATTGTGTACCATGTCAACCAACTCATGAAATTACGTGCCAACCAAGAGGGCTGCTACCTGTAATGCATTACGTCCACGATAATTATTGAGTCACTAGTTGTGATACCTCTAATACATTACTTGCATTGATAGAGAGATAATTCAATTTACGGGGATTTTGAAATTCTAAGGCACATGCCCAAGCTATAAAGTTAAATAGCATATGGCTAATAAAATAAGGGGGAGAGTAACAATGGCTAACTCAACCAAGAGGAGAGTGGCAATGGACAACTCTAAAGAGGAGAGTACCAATGGTTAACTCAATAAAAAGGAGAGTGGAAATGGCCAACTCAATAGAGAGAAGAGCAGCAAGGGCTATCTCAACAAAATTGGTGAAGGCAAGGACAAGGCTTGTATCCATCACCCCACATAAATTAATAAAGATCACATGTAATTAAAAACGCACTTTAACCATAATTCCCTAAGGGTAAATAATTGTTAGTGGTAAATTAAACAATTACAAGGAGAGAATGTAAGAGGCAAGATAAAGCATATCAACTTAAATTACATCTAAAGGCGAATCGTTCTCATCCGATGTTAGGTGTTTATACACACTCCTTCAAATCTAATCTTATCCTATATCACAAAATTTATAAGGTCAGGATTAAATCTAGGGTTATGTTTATGGCCTAGGTATAGGGCTAAACTAATTAACTATTTAAGTAAAACTTGAATCAAGATATTAGGTAAGCAAACAATTTACCTCATTCAATGTTTATTATTAGCTTGTCAATCCCTTAACTCCGCCTGATGAATGCTCTCCACCAGGGTTCCTAGCACTGTAGGACCTAAAACTGACTCGAACCTGGCCTTGACTCAGTCCAGGACTCAGCACCCAACTCTCTCTCTTTCTTTCTTTTTATTTTCTTTTTTATTTTCCTCTCTTTCTTTCTCTTTCTCTTTCTCTTGCTCTCTTGCTCAGAATTTGTCCAGTAAGGGACTGGAACTTGACACACTTGGTTTAGCTCAGTGAGTCACCCCATCCTCTCATCTCTCTCTCTCTCTCTCTCTCTCTCTCTCTCTCTCTCTCTCTCTCTCTCTCCTTTCATTGTGTCTTATTCTCCTCTCCCACCGTTGGATGTGGGAGATTTATAGGTGGAGAGTCTCTAGACTCTTCCTGGATTTCCTTTATGCAACCCCATCAATTTATGTAGCCCTTGTTGTGCATCCATGAATTGCGAAAGAGGTCTTTACGCAGCTTCTGCTTGCGCAACCAAATGATGGAATGGGCCAGCGGGTTTCCTTTTAGATCCTTCCTCTTCCTTTAGAAGATCATTCATATTTGGACTGGTCTATTGGGTTTAATTGGCCCACCAGACCAACGTCCCGTGTTTGTCAGTTTTTCTTGAATCCTAACTTCTGCTCGTTGTAGTTTGCGTCTGTGGAAAATGGCGGAACGCTAGTCGCTCTCTTCTTTCTTTCCTCTCCTGCCGATGTGGGAGTGGTCAGAATCTCCATCTCTGTGGAGAGGACAGTTCAGATTTGATCCGTGATCCATGGTGTGATCATCTAGAGCATCGAAAACTTGGGGTGCGTTCGGGTTTCTTACGCACAAACTTGGTCGGTTTCGCAGTTCTTTTGGAAATCCCAACATTGTCGGGATTCTTCTGACTCTTGATGCTTGGGGTGCGATCGGAATTTCTTTTTGTGGAGGTTGGATGGTTCAATACGCATGGCATTCGGAGGTTTCCTCTCTTAGTCGAATTTGATCGCATGGCTTATGGGGTTGCTAGAAGCAACGCGCGGCTCTGACCTCCTTACGCGCCTGACCCGCCTTGGTCAAATCTTGGAATGGTGGCCCGTGGATGGTTCAGATTTACCATCCACCCGTGATGATGGCCCACGTTAAATCCAATAGGAGGTCCTTCATTCTCTCAAATCCTTTGGTGTGAGGCTTCGTTTGTTGACGTGGTGGGAATGCACCAGATCCTCTCTAGATGAGGTTTTGATTGAGTTTTGTTCGAAGGTGGGTTCTGTACATGATGGATGGTTTGGATCATCCTAAGGGATGATCGTGGTGGGCCATGATACATCCCAAATGGACGTTGTCCGTCCGTCTGTTTCGGTAGGAGAGTATTTGAAAGGAAGGAGTTTTCCTTCTTTGGTGTTGTGGGTCAAACCCGGTTTGACTGTGTGGCAGTTTCGGTGCACCTCGGTTGTGCACAGTATGTACACATGCATTGCCTCAAGTGGGGTCCACCGTGATGAGTCTGATAAATCCTCTTCGTTCAGCCATTTTGTCAACTTGAATTAATACCTAATGTAAAAGGTGAGGCATATCCTAAACTCAGGTGGCCAGTCAGATATCTTTAACTATCGGTGGATAGTTGGCTGAACGGTTGGTTATGATGGACAAATGAAATATTTGGGTGTAAGCTGATCTTATTTTGAAGTCAACGGTCAAATGGTCTGATCTATGAATGGAGATCATTCCTAACGGTCAGATTCATGTCAGGGAATAAATGTAAGGTTTGGATAGTTAGATTGATATTATACACATGTATATATTATGTTAAATTTCATGGTAACACTCCATAACTTTCAATACTTGGGTATTGAAAAGTTCGGAGTGTTACACTTTGCCTAGTGGAACTTTGTCACTTTGTCTGACAATTCGATCACTTTGTCTAGTGGAACCCATCACTTTATCTGGTAGAACCTTTTCGATTATATACAGAGTTAGAAAAAAAAATGTAAATGTTTATATGAGATGTGACTTTTAACTTTGACAGAGGCCACCATGATGTTTTGGTAAGATCCACTATAACCAATAGTTATCAAAGTCCTTTATTGGGCTTAGAGACAAAAAAAAAAAAAAAATCAAATTAAAATGTAATTCTAGAGGGCCACACTAAAGGAAATAGTTGGGAGAGAGAGGTCTACTCTTAATTTTTAAAGGGTCAGCCATGATACTTATTTGAAATCCACTTCAACCGCAAAATTTTTTTAGTCATGTGCCTTAAAATTTATAACTATACATAAATTTTTAGGTCACCCTGAATCATATATGGAATTGATTTTTAGGCCTATAGCCTAACATAGGGTGTCACAGCTAGTAGTTGGGGTTTATTTTACACAAATATCATAGTGAGGTCCCCACAAGCCACCGACCATTTGCTTTTGTGGGTGGCTATGAGGGATAAGACTCAAATTACCTAGGGTAGCATGCACCATTGTCGGTTGTGTGATATTAGAAAAGCTCTGTAAGCCCCCACCATGATGTATGTGCCTTCCATTTTATGGGATCATTTTAGTGCATGAGAACAAAATTGAGGCAGATCTAGATCTCAGGTGGACAACACCACAAGAAATTGGTGATTGGACACCCATCATAAATGATGGCTACAAATTTTTGAATCAAGGTGATATTTGTATTCTCTTCATCCATGTCTTTGTGACCTTATCAAATAGGTTGGATGGCAAATAAACATTACAACAAGCCATAGAAAGTATTTAATGGTGGGCTTTCAATCACCACTGTTTTGGTGTTGTCCACTAAAGATTTGGATTTGCTTCATTTTTGGGCTCATGCCATAATATGAGTTGAAAAAAATGGATAGACAACATAAATAAGACACATTTGTCATGGTGGGATCACAAAGATTGTTTAGTAGCACACAGTACCGAGGTGAGTACTGCTTGTTATGCTATGTAATCTGCTCTTGAAAAAGGAACGGAACTTTTTTTTTTCTACATATGCACACACGCCACCACACACTCACGCCGTAGTGGGATTTCACCACCTATGGATGCTCGAACCCTTGACCGGGTGTTGAAACTCCTGAGAGTCAACCACCTGAGCAAGAGTAAGGATCCAGGAATGGAACTTTGTTACAACCTTAGATTGAGTGGGATCTGACCGTGGGGCCCACTTTGATGTATGCATTATGTATGTATATGGTCTGTCTGTTTTGTCAGCTCCTTTTAGGAATGAAAAAAAGAAACCCAAATAGATATGCATATCTCAGGTTGGGATTCCCATAGCCCTGACGAAGTTTTCTGGCCATTCACCCCTTCTGGAAGATTCTCCGTTCGCTCATGGGATCTTTGTAGAAATGGCCTGCCCCATAAGCACTAGTCTAAATGGGTATGGCACTCTTCCCTTCCCCCAAAAATCTCCACTCTTGTCTAGAAAATCCTCACGAAAGTGATCCCGGTTGAGGCCCAAATTCAAGCCAGGGGAATCTAGATGGCCCTGAGATGTGTTTGATGCGGTTCTTCCCCCTCATTAGGTCAGCCCTCTTGGGCAGCGAAATCCATCACCCACTTGTTTCTTGACGGGGGCATTGCAAAATCGATGTGGGAATTCGTGGCCTCAACTTTCGGAGTTACCTTGCTGAATGCCTCATCTGTGGAGAATCGACTCTCCCAATGGTAGGCAGCTCGTGCAGTCAAAGTCCCCTGCTCGAAGGCCCACAATCTGGCTCCTTGTGTCTTACTGTGAGAAATTTGGTGCATGAGAAATGCAGCAATGTTTTTTGGAACGAGCCCCTCCATCAGCCTCCTTACTACTCAGATTTTGTGGTGGATCAGCCGCATCAGGGGGGACCACAGAACCTCTTTCAGCACTGCGGGCAGGCCTTCTCAGACCGCGACTGAGATGAGGGACCAACACAGCAGTCCTCATCCGACGGTCTAGCCCCAACTCCCACCTAACTCCCGCCTCCTCCCTCATTTCCAGGTGGTAAAATGACACCCACCTCCCCATCGGCTGGGCCAAAAATTAATGTCGACGGATCCTCCCTTGGCAACCCAGGGATGTCAGGTGGTGGGGGAATTTGCAGAAGTGACTCCGATCTTTTCCTGTTTGCATTTTCCCATGGCTACAACACAGGCTCCAACACCTTCACCGAACTCAGAGCTGTCCATGACGGTATTAGTTACGGTCTGAACCAAGAGCCGGACCATATCATGATCGAGTCCGACTCGAACCTGGTAATCAATTTCCTTAACGACACGGCCTCCCCGGGGTGGAAATGGAATTACTAGCTATCCAGAATCTGAGAATTGATCCACTCTCATCATATTTCTTTCGCTAACACTCTTCGTGAAGGGAATGCTCCCGCGGATTCTCTGGCCAGGAGGGGAAGTGAGTTACAAAATACTTTCTTCGCAAACTCCTTAGGGGATATCCTGGACCACATTCGAGGCCTCATCTTCCTGGACAAAGTTGGCCTAGGAACAATTAGAGTCTATTGACACGATAGGTTTCTCCAGAGTTTCTTTTTGCTCTCTGGGATTCCTGAATCTTTGTACATGCCGATCTTTGATCTTAATGAAATATAATCTTTTTTAATTAAAAAAAAAAAATAACTCACCCTAAACAAACACTCATTTTATGATATTATGATACTAAAGGAAAATAGGAAAATTTTCGAGCATGCTTGTGGTAATACATGAGGATGTGTGGACCGTCTAATAAGTGGATTTTATATATATATACATTCATCCATATAGTATGGGGCTACCTTATGCACCACTTAGATGGGTAAAAAAATTATTAGGTTGGCCATTGGCACCACTTAGATGGCACCATTGCTGCACGAAATGGTGGGTCCCAACACTAGGGGTTTTGGAGGGAACAAGTAGGGTCCATAGCTTAATTTGCCCAAAACGTTGATATTGTGGGCGAAACTGTGGGCCGTGAACCAAAATTCTCATAGATGGAAAAAGTACTATCATTCATCTTTTGGATGGATAATCGTAGCAGTCCAAATTTGTGTGTTTGTCAGATAGTAGATACATAGTATGGGGGAGAATTTACGACTGTGGACCCACCTTTTATCCATTGGATATTCTTGAAGCAATACAAACTTAACATACCCACTTAAACCTCCTCGTACGGACGAAAAATTTGAGGATGAAAATACCCCTCCTTTTCACATAAACGAATTCGCTACTCCGCCTACCACCCGACAACGGTGGATCTTCGGTGGTTTCTGGGCCCCACTATGATGTATGCTTTTCATCCATGTCATCCATATATTTTTCCGAATCATTTTATGGTATGAGACAAAAAATGAGTATATCCAAATCTTAAGTGTACCACATTACAGAAATAGTATTGAATGAGCGTCAGCCATTAGAAATCCACCCCGTCTAAGTTAGGGTCCACCGTGATGTTTGTGAGAAATCCTTCCGTTTAAGTTCATTCATAGGGTCACAAAGACCTGGATGAAGAGGAAAAACAAATTTCATAATGATCTAAAACTTCTGTAACCCCTAAAAGGGTTTCAATGGTACACTTTCAATTCCCCACTGCCTTTTACAGTGTGGTCCACTTGATAGCTAGATCTATCTTATTTTTTGTCTCAAGCCTTAATACGAGCTCGCCAAATAGGTGGACAGTTTGGATATAACACAGACCTCATGATGGGACCCACGAAGCAACATAGAAAAAAAAAAAAACAACAGCTGCGGCAGTGCCGCAATAGTCTGGCAGAATTTTATTATTATTATTATTATTATTATTATTTTTCATGGAGAACTTTTTCTCCCTTACATTTTTCTCTAATACATACTTATGTAAATATGTATATATAAGCATATAAAAATATTTTTCTATCTTTTAATTCATTTATTTATTTATGTATTTAACAAGCATATCTCCTAAATTAGAATGATTTTTTTTTTTACACACGCACACACACCCCCACACACTCACACTAGTGGAATTTCACCACCTATGGATACTCGAACGCTTAACTGGGTGTTGAAACTTGTAAGAGTCTACCACCCAAGCAAGAGTAAGGATCCAAACTAGAATGATTTACTTAACGTACCACATATGATTTTGGGGTAGGAGAAGCTAATTTAGCCAACCAACTTAGTTATTTTCCAAGATTTCATCGGGTCGATGGTTGAAAATCCAGCGGGGCAAACTAGAAAAACAGCGGGGCAAACAAGAAAAATAGCGGGGCAAACTGAAATATGAACGGGGCAAACTGAAATATAAGTGGGGCAAACAAGAAAAACAGCGAGGCAAACAAGAAAAATAGCAGGGTAAACTGAAATATGAGCAGGGTAAACAAGAAAAATAGTGAGGCAAACTGAAATATGAGCGGGACAAACAAGAAAAATAGCAGGGCAAACTAAAATATGAGAAGGGCAAACAAGAAAAACAGCGGGGCAAACTAAAATATGAGCGGGGCAAACAAGAAAAATAGCAGGACAAGTTCACTGGGTCTATTCGGCACGCCCGGCATATCCCAAGATTTTACCTTCCAATCCGTCCAACCAAGAGATGGGATCAATTTTAAGGTAATAATGGTGATGTTAGTGGATTGTTTTAAGATCCATGAGATTGCTGATACATGTCCTTTTAAACGTAGACCTATGGTGAAATTCCACTAGTGTGAGTGCATGGGGGTGTGTGTGCGCGTGTAAAAAAAAGAAAAAAAATTATTCTAGTTTAAGAGATATTCTTGTTAAATAACTAGGTTGGTTGGCTAAATTAGCTTCTCCTGGCCCAAAATCATATTTGGTACGTTAAGTAAATCATTCTAGTTTGGATCCTTATGGATACTTGATGAAATGATGTATTACAAATAAAACATCATTATGGGGCATAGCAAGCGTAATCGGATTGCATACTGAGTTAGTAAGTATACTCCCATTGTACTAAGTAAACTCAGTTGGGCCCACATTGAATGTATGTAGCTTCTCCTACCCTAAGGGCCTGTTTGGCCGGTAGGATTGGAAGGGAATGAAAGTTAAATCCTAGGATTGGCTGGGCATGCCAAACAAAGTCGGTGATCGGATCCCAATCCCATGGATCTTAAGACAAACCATTAACAACACCATCATTACCTTTAAATCCCATCCAATCTACCCTAATCCATTCAAATTTTCCTAGGACGTGTTTGGTTCGAAGGATTGGAAGGGATGGGAAGGTTTAATCCCGGGATTGGCCGGGCATGCCAAACAACTGGATATAATAATCTAAGGGTAGAGCAATCCCATGGATCTCAAGACAATCCACTGACAACACCATCATTACCTAGAAATCCATGCCATCCACCCTAAGTACCATTCAATCCCTTCCAATCCACCCAGCCAAAAGGGCCCTAAAATCATATGTGGTATGTTAAGTATATCATTCTAGTTTAGGAGATATGCTTGTTAAATAAATAGACAAAGAAATGAATTAAAAGATAGAAAAATATTTTTATATACTTATATATACATATTTACATAATTATGTAAAAGAGAAAAATGTTACGGAGAAAAAGTTCTCCCTGTAAAAAAAAAATATATATTTAAAAATGGCAAACTGCCGTGGCACTACCGCCAGTTCAGCGGCAGTGCCGCCGTGTCGCGCACTCTGTTCTGTTTTTTTTTTTCTACGTTACTTTTGTGGGTCCCATCATGAGGTCTGTGTTATATCCAAACAGTCCATCTATTTGGCAAGCTCATATTAAGGCTTGAGATGAAAAATAAGATAGATCTAACTATCAAGTGGACCACACTGTAAAAGGCAGTGGGGAATTGAACATCTACCATTGAAATCCTTTTAAGGGTTATAGAAGTTTTGGAGCATTATGAAATTTATTTTTCCTCTTCATCCAGGTCCTTGTGACCCTATGAATGAACTTAGATGGGGAGGATTTCTCACAAACATCACAGTCAGCCCCACTCGAATTCCCATCGATGGACCGTCCGTCAACGCTCGTCTCTGCACTTCAGCTAGAGGAAATATGAAACACAGTAGGGCAAACTAGAAAAACAGTGGGAAAAACATGAAAAATAGTGGGGCAAACTAGAAAATAGCTGGAGAAACATGAAAAACAACGGGGAAAAATAGAAAAATAGCGGGGAAACATGAAAAACAGCGGGTAAACTAGAAAAACAGCAGGGGAAACTAGAAAAACAATGAAAAAAACATGAAAAACTGCGGGGCAAACTAGAAAAATAGTGGGAAAAATATGAAAAACAACGAGAAAAATTAGAAAAATAGCGGGGAAACAAGAAAAACAGCGGGACAAACTAGAAAATAGCAGGGAAAACATGAAAAACAGTGGGACAAATTAGAAAAATAGCAGGGGAAACATGAAAAACAACAGGACAAATTAGAAAAATAGCGGGGAAAACATTAAAAATAGCAGGGGAAACATGAAAAATAGCAGAAAAAATATGAAAAACAGTGGGGAAAACACACTGTAAAAGCAAGGATTGAATGCCTACCTTTAAAAGCTTTCTAGAGTACACATGAAAAGTAAGGATTGAATGTCTACCTTTGAAAGCTTTCTGGAATACGCGGTATTTTTGGGTTAAACTGATATTTTTATTTTTCGTTCATCCAGGGCCGTGTGACCTTAGGAACAAGTTTAATGAAAAATAAGCATCTCAATGATCTTTAGAAAAGTTTCAACAACGAACATCATTATCCCCGTGTGTTTCGCATGATCCACTTGAGCTTTGGACATGCTTCCATTTTGAGCTCATGCCCTAAAATGAGGTTTAAAAAGGGATGACCGACATTAATAAAACACATACATCGTTGTGGGCCCCATACAGTCCAATCATCAAAGATATTGGTAGTGTTTGGCTCACCACACAAGCCCACTCGAATGGATAGGGACCCCACTACCTAAGTTGTGTTCGAAAAGCTCTATGGGCCCATCATGATAGATGTGTTTTATCCATGCTAGGTGGCTGTCCATTTTACTAGCTCATTTTAGAGTATGAGCATGAAAGTGATGCAGGTCTAAACAAGCGTAGCTCAACATTTTTGGGAGCCTTAGGAAAGTCATAAAAATAAGGCTTAGAATTTAATTTTGTGAGAACTTAATTAGTAATAAAGTAGGTTGTTGTGGTCCTAGGTTTTAGGAGAAGAATTTATTGAGTATGATGTTATTATTTTGAAAAGAGACGATAGAGTTGGACTGTTATTATTGATAGTGTTAGTTACTAGGATTTATTTTTACTAGGAGTTGAAAATATGAGCTCTGCTATTTTTCATATTTTTCCTACTGTTTTTCTAGTTTGCCCCACTATTTTTCATGTTTCCCCCACTGTTTTTCTAGTTTGCCTCGCTATTTTTCTTGTTTGCCCCGCTGTTTTTCTAGTTTGCCCTGTTATTTTTCATGTTTCCCCCGCTGTTTTTCTAGTTTGCCCCACTGTTTTTCATGTTTCCTCTGCTGTTTTTTATGTTTTCCCCGCCGTTTTTTATGTTTCCTCTAGTTGAAGTGCAGAGACGAGCGCTGACGGATGGTCCGTCGATAGGAATTCAAGTGGGGCCCACTGTGATGTTTGTGAGAAATCCTCCCCGTCTAAGTTCATTCATAAAGAAGAAAAACAAATTTCATAATGCTCTAAAACTTCTGTAACCCTTAAAAGGGTTTCAATGGTATACGTTCAATTCCCCACTGCCTTTAACAGTGTGGTCCACTTGATAGTTAGGTCTATCTTATTTTTCATCTCAAGCCTTAATATGAGCTCGCCAAATAGATGGACGGTTTGGATATAGCACAGACCTCATGATGGGGCCCAAAAAAGTAACGTAGAAAAAAAAAGCAAAACAGAGTGTGCGGCACGGCGGCACTGCCGCCGAACCGACGGTAATGCTGCGGCAGTTTGGCATTTTTTTTTAAAAAAATTTTTATAGGTAGAACTTTTTCTCCCTAACATTTTTCTCTTATACATAATTATGTAAATATGTATATATAAGTATATAAAAATATTTTTCTATCTTTTAATTCATTTCTTTGTCTATTTATTTAACAAGCATATCTCCTAAACTAGAATGATATACTTAACGTACCACATATGACTTTAGGGTAGGAGAAGCTACATACATTCAATGTGGGCCCAACTGAGTTTACTTAGTACAGTGGGAGCGTACTGACTAACTCAGTACGCAATCTGATTACGCTTGCTATGCCCTCAATGATGTTTTATTTGTAATACATCATTTCATCGAGTATCCATAAGGATCTAAACTAGAATGATTTACTTAACATACCACATATGATTTTGGGCCAGGAGAAGCTAATTTAGCCAACCAACCTAGTTATTTTCTAAGATTTCATCGGGTCGATGATCGAAAATCCATTTCATTTAGCCAACCAACCTAGTTATTTAACAAGCATATCTCTTAAACTAGAATGATTTATTATTATTATTATTATTATTATTATTATTATTATTATTATTATTTATACACACACACACACCCCCATGCACTCACACTAGTGGAATTTCACCATAAGTCTACGTTTAAAAGGACATGTATCAGCAATCCCATGGATCTTAAAACGATCCACTAACATCACCATTATTACCTTAAAATTGATCCCATCCCTTAGTTGGACGGATTGGAAGGTAAAATCCCGGGATATGCCGGGCGTGCCAAACAGACCCAGTGAACTTGTTTCGCTGTTTTTCTTGTTTTTCCCGCTCATATTTTAGTTTCCCTCGCTATTTTTTTTTGTTTGTTGTACTTATATTTCAGTTTTCCGCGCTATTTTTCTTGTTTACCCCGCTCATATTTTAGTTTGCCCCGCTATTTTTCTTGTTTGTCCTGCTTATATTTCAGTTTGTCTCGCTGTTTTTCTAGTTTGCCCTACTCATATTTCAGTTTGCCCCGCTGTTTTTCTAATTTTTCCCACTGGATTTTCAACCATCGACCCAATGAAATCTTAAAAAATAACTAGGTTGGTTGGCTAAATTAGCTTCTCCTACCCCAAAATCATATGTGGTACGTTAAGTAAATCATTCTAGTTTGGATCCTTACTCTTGCTCGGGTGGTAGACTCTTATGAGTTTCAACACCCGGTTAAGCGTTCAAGTATCCATAGGTGGTGAAATTCCACTAGTGTGAGTGTGTGTGCGTGTGTAAAAAAAAAAACGATCATTCTAATTTAGGAGATATGCTTGTTAAATACATAAATAAAGAAATGAATTAAAAGATAGAAAAATATTTTTATATGCTTATATATACACATTTACATAATTATGTATTAGAGAAATATGTAAGGGAGAAAAAGTTCTAAATGAAAAAAAATAATAATCTGCCAAACTGCTGCAACACTGTGTCCTGAGGGTCACGTCGGCCCATAACATTACGCGCAAACGGACGCTGATTTCCTCACAAAGCCTTTCCGTTACTGTGCATGGATTCTGGGTGAGCCCATTGCAATTTATCTTAAAAATCCATTCCATTCATCCGTTTTGTGAGCTCATTTGAGGACTTGTGACCAAATATGAGGTGGATAGAAAGCTAAGTGATTCACACGGGAGTGAAAATTGGGGAAAGAAATTCCTATCTTTGAAACCTTCCTGGCTCCACCTTGATGTTTACATGCTATCCAAGCCATTTATAAGATCGAGTTAAAAAAAGAAAAAAGAAAAAAAGAAAAAGATAGCCTGATACAAAACTTTTATGGCAGAAGAATACTTCAACGGTTGTCATTGAATGTCCACTTTTTCCTCTTGTATGGACCACTTGAGTGTTGGATTCATCTAATTTTTGATCTTAGGTCCTAAAATGAGTTCGTAAAATGGATGGACGGGGTGGATTTTTCACAAACATCTTAGTGGACCCCACCTAGCATCATTGCGTAGGAACTTGCGACAATAGGCTTTAGCAGGAAATTAGCGTCCCGTGCAAACCCACCAAGAATCCTTGCTCGTAAGGCCATGTTAGGGGTGGCAGTTGGCCGGGATTGGGCTTGAATCTACTCCTAATGTCTAGGCTGTTAGAAATCTGAATTTGGATACACCGAAAAAATAAATAATAAAAAATAACAATTTCACTAGGCTGAATCACGTATACAATACGCTGTCCTTAAAGCGTGATTCGCCCCCTTATAAACTGCTGATGGGTTACAGGCGAATTGCTTCTAGGATAAGATAAGCTTTTTCTGGATCCAGTGTGCAGCAATCACGATAGGTCCACCTATGGAACAGTTTAACGCAACAGATTTCTTCTGACAGATTTAAACGGTAGAGATGATCACAATATTCTAAAATGGAGTTTATGGACTGTATTTTTAGAATGGGAGAGATGGTGTGTTGAGATAATATTTTCGGACTGGAATGGTCCAGTTTATATAGGCATCAGGTAGTGGACCGTTGCTAGGTTGCAATCAAAGAAAAATGTTTCTGTCCGTTGTCTATTAATCATAGAAGTTTCTGGTCGTCAGATCAAAGGATCTGACCGTTGGATCATCATGAGCCGTCCGTTTCCAGACCGTTTGGCTTTCAAGGCTTAGAGCCGTTTTCTGAAACCGCTGAACGTTTTGAATTTAAGATCTGACCGTTCTCAGTCACCTATAAAATTCAGGCTCATTTCAGATTCCCACTGCCCTAAGGCACTGACCAGACCCATCGCACAGAGGTCGCACCGTCTCGCGCAAAGTCGCGAAGGAGCGATCACTCTGCGACACGATGCGCACGTGCGAAGTGCAAAGTGCGCCATCTAGCGCCACTACAGCCACACTGCGCACGGCCTCGCCCGTGGCCATGCCCGAGCCCGAGCCCGAGCGCTCGCGCGCATGCGTGCGTGTGTTCCAGTGCATAGCACTAGAACACGCAATCCGTGTATCTCCTTCTCCAAAAGCTCCAAGTAAGAATACTCTACACAACATCTCATATAAACCACAAAAGTTTCTCAACCATTTCCTGTAACATCCCGAATTCGGGGGTCGGGCAAAAACCCAACTCCCGAGTTCCAAAATGTTATTTATGCAACATGGGTATGTATGATTGAATGTTGTCTGTGATAATGTATTAAACATGAGTGAGATTAATCCAGAACAGTATATCATACTCCAGAGACAGTTAAATTTACAAGCGGAAGACTGTAATAGTATGTATAACGTATATAAACTGTTGTATGTCTCCAGAGTGTGAATATATTACCAGGTTATACACATACATGTATACTTCAAAAGTAAACAAAATGAATATACATGAGGGCGCTAAAAATACAAAATGACAAATGTCAAAGTATCTAATCAACCTCCCTGCAATCCCGTCAATCAGAACACGCATAAAGGAGGAATCCTCCTCCTCATCATCAAGTCCAGCTCCGCCTCACAGGCCGCGCCATCATCTGCAATCACAGAAGGGACTGGTGGGTGTCCGGAAACACCATCCCGTAACGTGGGAGTGAGTGATCAACTCAGTGGGATAAGAGAGCAGAGATTAGCATGTTCACAATTCAATCACGCGATAATAGTAAAGCAGTAAATCAGACAATCCTGATACTGTTGTTAATGCAAGATGATATGACGTGATGTATGCCCTCACCGACGATCACCCTCATGCGGCAACATCTTACGACCGCGGCATGCCACACTCCCTAGAGTGCTCCACATCTTCCAGGCACATGCAATGCTATGGTGATATGATTACCAAATTGTTATTAGTCCATTCAAACAGCAGGATTGGGAAACTAAGGTACGTCCCTTGTATCAATCCCAACACAGATCCTGTCTAGGGTCGTCACTCCTAGTAATCTCATACGATGTGTATTTCGTAGGTCACTGCAAGGGCTGCCAGGGCTGTTGCTCGCACTCGTTGCACCGCTCCCCCATCACCTTATCAATACAGGCCTACTGTACTCTACTGCACGGAAGGGTCGTCGCCTCCCGTGGACTCAGAATACGCTCGCGGTCACTACAAAGGGCTCGTCGCCTGATCAGTGTAGGCCGACAGCTAGAATATAGTGTCCCATACCACCATAATCTGCTCACGAGTCAAGGTGCTCACTGGTCACTACGGGGAGGTTTGTGGCCCCAGCGTAGGCCGACAGCTCGACCACGGTGTCCCATACCACCATGCCCGGCTCATGAGTCTTCGTGGATCAAGGTACCATGGTTAATAGGGTTTACAATGGTAAGTTCAGTACCCTAGGTTCAAGCAGTTATGATACATACAAGGTGAACAAACATCGGCCAGTCGGGTTATTTGACGGGCTCGACTAGCGCGATCGCATCTCGAATTGAACGACATGAAGTGCGTAAAACACTTCGCGTGGCCTAACCACTGCCGCCAACTCTCAACCCGAATCACGTTCATCGACGCGTCGTTCGTGGCTATGACCAGTCAGCCACGAATTCGCTCGGTTACCGACTGCCTGGACTAAGTCAAGTCCCACACATCTATGGAATTATCTTAACGCTATATACAAAGGTATTGGAATTGAAACACATCATGCGAGCATGTTAGCACATGTTATAACATTCAACTTAAGCAAATCTTCAAGGCATACTTTCCATGCATATTCAACTTAAGCAAATCTTCAAGGCATACTTCCTATGCATGTAATACAATCATGCATAAGGTCAACATGTAGGAAATCATTTAGGTCAGCATTTTAAATCATGAAATCAATCTCAAACTACTACATAACATCATTCAATACAATACATACTAATACAAGCATTTATACAAACACATACACTACACACTTAAGTCCACATATAGTATGTCGACCCAAAGTGCGCAACGTGGCGAATCTCTTCGCCAAACTGATTATGCAAGCATTCCTAACTCACTAATATGGCGACAAACCATGTCAATCACGTCAGCAAAATATGCATGTAGACCGTACTTCCTACAAATGACTAAAATGCCCTAAATCTCATATTCTTCGTTAATTTACGAAACAGGAAACGGAGAGCATGTTGTACATGTCAAACGGCGATGCCGTCGATAATCTACTATTAAACGACATTGAAAGCGTTGTAAACCGTCAATCAAAGCGTCTAAAATCCTCACCTAAGCTCTTACGGTCGCGGGATTTTGAACGGAGCCTGTACGCTTCGTCTACGACAGTAGGAGAACCTGATTCATGGATTACGTTAGCTAACATGTTCAGAATCTACATAAACCCTAAATCAGCAAGTTTTTGGGGTTTTTCTATACCTAAAAAAGTGGAAAAATCACCAGCCAGGTGATTGGAAGGAAGTGCTGATGCAGCAACCGTTGGTGGCTCGGAAGCGGGAAAAATCTCCTCTTCCCTTTCTCTCAAACTCTCTCTCTCTTGTTCTAGGGTTTGTGAAATTCGTATGCAAGGAAGGAATGAGGGTTTCAACCCCTTTTATAAGCTTGGAAACGCCAAAAATAGGCTCCGGGACGAAGTTTACTTAATGCCTATCCATTTCGGGGCTGTTTCGGTCCAAAAACTGCTTTCTGGTGGTCCCCTGGTCGATTGCGATCAGACTTAAGCTCATGGGTACCAGATGTACCTCGTATTAAGTTTTCAGTCTGGCAGGGTTCGCAGATCGCACGTAGCGGACCAGTTTCAGTTCAGCGGTCACCGCACATAGATCAGGGCTGAAAGTCCCATGATAATAAATAGAAATTTTTCCTGATCCGAGGGTGTAATCTGGATGAATTCTGACGGTCAGAACGCTTAATACTGACGCGTCAAGTCGTGTGCCAGATTTGAATTTGAAATTCCAAATTCGTCCCTATTCGCGGTCGCTTCAGTCCGGGTTCAACGAAATACTGTGATTATCGGTTTGACTTGATTTTTGAAATGATTGTCAAGTCCAGCGGGGCGGTTCTAACGGTCTAAGATAGGAAGTATCGGACCTTCGACGCGCGGTCTAAATCCAATATAAAAATTCAATGTGGTCCAGAGGACAAACCCGCTTAGAGTTTGATCCGAGGTTATAGAGTATTCTAGAGTCATTGGTTCTACTCGATTTGGGTCTTGTAGAACGTATTTAAAGTGATCAGGGACTGTTTCCCAGCCACTCCAACGTTGCGCTAGCTAACTTATGCTTAGTTTCTAAAGAAATTTATCCTAAGTGGTTTCTTTGGCTATGGAATTGGGTTCTGAACGATTTTTCAGGTGTTTTAATTGACCCACTGCCTAAGGACGTCAAATCCCAGGTTAGCCAAAATCCGGGGTGTTACAATCTACCCCCCTTAAAACACAATGTCGTCCCCGACATTGGCGAAGGGCAAGGAGTACTTTCTCTAAGGAAGGTTCAAATCCTATGTAATAACCTAATCGTACATATAACCTAAATCAAATGTTTCGATCCTGGGCCAGTGGGAAAGAGGCCAACCACTCTTCCGTTGCACCACACTGATCGAACGACAGTGTTGACTAATCCTAACTGGATTGGACTTAATACGTTCTACCCCCCTTAAAACTTGGTTCTACTTAAAGTCTAAGAATCGTTGCATCGATCCGTATATCGGAACGGGGCGTAACTTAGGGGCTATCCTTAACCTTTCTCTACATAGTTTTCCTTGCTAATGATGCGTTCTATGGCATTGGTACCTATGATCATAGAGATGAGCCTAATCTCTATTGTGGTTAAGTTCAGGGGCAGGTATGACTTGGTGGCAAGATGTCGAATTCTCTACTGGCTTTAAGTCCTCGCCATTTCCCAAAGACACTGTGATCCCGTTCGGTTGTATGTGGTCGAGCCAACACGGAAGAAAAGTAGTATAGTGGGTCTGAGCCGGATACATAGATTTTCTGTCTAGCTAGGACAGAAGATTTATTGTATCAATTGTTAATCCGAGTCGATGCCGATCTTCTGCTTGATCAGAGCATTGGATTTATTGGTAACTACTAGGATTAGGAAGTCGATTCAACCCGCGAATACATCGCTTACATGTAGTTCCCTTATTCCGCGTTCCCGAATGCAATAAGCCCTTGGGGAAGGCAATTCTAAGGGGCGTGCTAGTACATTCTAAGTTCAATCTGAGGGATTTATAAATGTTCCCTGAGAGTGTATGGTTCCTTCCTATGGGCAACAACAGGAGTCTATAAGTCATAAAGGGATCTATCCAAGGAAGGGAGTCTCATTCCAATCAAAACTAATCTATCATTCCTTAACATATACAGGCTTTACCCTACTCTAGGTAACTAGTAGGCTAGTCTGTAACTCAGTAGCTATAATTTAAAGCTTAAGATTATACGGTAAATGGCTTTCCATACCATTTCTACTACAAAGAGTTGTTCTATCGCTTAGGGTCAAGATTGTCTAAATGGAATTGGATTTCTTATGTCGTCAGACTCTTCAAATCTAGGAGTGCTAACTCTAGGACCAAAACACCAAGGGCCTATGTGGCCAGTAGCATTCAGTTGTATTAAATAGAACCGCGTTCTTAGTCCCATAGTGGGATCGGAAGTGGCATGCTTGGTAGGAGGGTGGGGTGGGATAAAAACTAATTTGTAGGCTGAATCCCGGGAGTTACAATACTCCCGATCCAGGGACAATAGCTTACAGTGAAATGAGACGGCATGCACTCCATTCCACAAATTTTGGCTATATTAAGCCCAAACCACAACACAAACATTCACATAACAAGTCGAAAAGCATCATGCATTTCATTAAACCAAAATTGTCATAATACAAGGGATATCTCCCTATAAGTATCATGACAAAAAGTACATGGGAGCTATGTCAGTCAGCTACTACGACAACATAGGTAAACTACCAGCCTTATCAGGCTTACAAAACACAACTTAAAACAGGAAATGACTAACTACTAATAATAACATCAAAGATCGCATCGCTAGTCGGAGTCTGGTGATGGAGGAGGAGCACCCTTATCCTGTAAGCAACACAGGATTGCCTTCAAGGTGCGAGTCACCTTGCCAAACTTCTTCTTTGTAACGGCCTTGGCATCAGTGACTTCTGCTCGAAGTTCTTGGACTTCCCTACGCAAAGAGGTCTGACTCTCCTCCATCCGAGCAATGCGGTCGTCGATAGTAGTCTGCGCAGAAGGAGGAGGGCTCTCATCAGTATCCTGAGCCTCCTCTTCTGTTTCTTCCTGAACCTCTTCCTGAACCTCTGCTCTAGGTTCTTCTTCACTTTGATCTTCCTCTTCATCAAAGTCATCCCCACTATCCCTTTCAAGTTGATTTTCACGGTATTGCGACCCAATCTTCATCTTGACCATTGTTGACTCATCGATGGTGTGAATCGATACCGGTAATTCGGGCCTAAGTCTATAGGCAAACTCAAGTGCAATCTTGCAAATGAGTCGGCCAAAGGGAAGCGATTCGGATGTTCTCCTCGACCTGGCTATGAGAACTATCTGCCGTAAAATGAAAGTGGCCATACATACGTTCTCTCCCTGGGCCACCAGAAATAAGAAATCTACCATAAGACGTGTGCATTCAATGCGGTTCATCGACCTGGGATAGACATTGAACGTGCAGATATGATGCAGTAGGCGCAAATCCTCAGACATGTACGTCGCCTTGAGGCTATTATTAGGCTGCCATGGAACCAACTTACCGCACAGAAACCTGGTGCGGCGATCTCGTTCGCGTCTAGTCCTCAAATTCTTCTCACTTGGATGCACATCACCTAGGGGCACGTTGAGAAGTCGCGCAATCAATCGGACGTCGATCGTAGCCATCCGATCTCTAGCAAAAGGGATTTTGAACTGCAAGGGCTCCAAGGTAGGACTCTGGATGCTAGCATAGAAGGCACGAACAGTGCTCACGTTAGCACGAGCGCGAGCTTCAAAGATCGGTCCCTAGTGCGCAGCTTCAATGCGTTCGAACAACAGATATTCGCCGAACAACCGTCCATCTATGTCCACCTCAAATAACACTCTACGATCAGTGTATTCGCCATGAGGCATCTCTGATAGAATGTTCGTCCAAGGTGTGCATGGGGATCCAAATCCCGCTTTGTACGGCACTCCAGGACTGCAGCTGGACCTGCGGCGGCGCTTGAACTTGCGGCACCACCCCGCGGTCTTCTCGATCGAGCAGGGCGGCTCGGCCCAGCCTCGTCTGTCGCAGTTTTCCTCTTACCCATCAAAGATATGATGGATGAAAGCGACAAAAGGCCCAAAATGGCTTCCACAAAAGCCACGAAAAATGCCGAAAATGCTGAGAAATGGCTGCCCAATCTGAAAAAAGGAGATCTAGGCGTCGTAGAGGGATGCTTCAAGCTTCCCAAGGCTGTACTTTCAGGGAAAAATACAAACAAAAAGATGGGATGGAGCAGCTCACGATTTCAGCACTATTTGGGGGATTTTGGAGCTCCAAATGGGGAAATCTTCAAGGAAAGGGGCTGCCAACACCCAATAATTGATGGGTGGTGGTCGGTTTTGGCCAAGGAAGGGTTTAAGAGTGGTTTGGGTCGCCGGGGTTTGGAATGGAGTGCTGAAAATCGAATCTAGGGTATGCAAGGGGGCTGTTTGTGAAGGAGAGGTGGGTTTTGGGGGTTTTCGTGATGTGGGAGGTAGCTAGGGGTGATGTGGAGGCTTTTTAAGTGGGTGCGCCCGAAGGACAGCACCAACCAAGCTCGCCGGCCGGCGATGGCATCGCCGGTCAATTCACAAGTTGACCGGTGGGACCCCATGGGTCTGGTCCCCCATGGTCCCAGGGTCCCAAAAAGTCAGGTCCCACCCCTTGGTTCATTGTATTTTGGTCTCTATGAGCCCAAACATGTGTTCGGGGCTTTCCGGGTCCACATCACAATCCTGAATACCAAACCATATGATGCAGAATATGAATTTGGGGTAGAAGGAGCCAGTACATCTTTCTAGCTCCTTAGTTGCTAAAGAAAGTGAAGTTAGAATGGCCTTATGGCCATTTTTCATGAAATTTTACTATTCACTGTAAAATTTGGTGAATGTACTAATTTGTATTATTTTCACATTAGGTTTGATGCCTAACATGAAATGGGTAAGAAAGAACTGAAGGTTGAAGTGTTTAGAAAAGGAATTTTGAAGATTTTTGGTGAAACGGGGTTTTTAAGCCCTGGCGATTGATTACTGGAGTCGTGGTCATCCCACGGCCCAAAGAGTCGCCTTTGCGGTTTAAAACCGCTCATAGGACGTCTCAACCCGACTTCCTACAGCTTAGAAGTGATTCGGGTGGCTTTACGCGACCCGAGATACGTTACAGACTCGATCTTGCGATCGATCCTTATAGACTTCGCCTATCGGCGAATCTGTGATCCTAGAAGTGTTTATAGACCTTTCTCGCACCCACCTAAGTCAAAGGAAGCGACAGCGTACGTCGCAAGACCATAACCCAGGCCCAGTATACTCTCATTCATGCTCTGATACCATCTGTAACATCCCGAATTCGGGGGTCGGGCAAAAACCCAACTCCCGAGTTCCAAAATGTTATTTATGCAACATGGGTATGTATGATTGAATGTTGTCTGTGATAATGTATTAAACATGAGTGAGATTAATCCAGAACAGTATATCATACTCCAGAGACAGTTAAATTTACAAGCGGAAGACTGTAATAGTATGTATAACGTATATAAACTGTTGTATGTCTCCAGAGTGTGAATATATTACCAGGTTATACACATACATGTATACTTCAAAAGTAAACAAAATGAATATACATGAGGGCGCTAAAAATACAAAATGACAAATGTCAAAGTATCTAATCAACCTCCCTGCAATCCCGTCAATCAGAACACGCATAAAGGAGGAATCCTCCTCCTCATCATCAAGTCCAGCTCCGCCTCACAGGCCGCGCCATCATCTGCAATCACAGAAGGGACTGGTGGGTGTCCGGAAACACCATCCCGTAACGTGGGAGTGAGTGATCAACTCAGTGGGATAAGAGAGCAGAGATTAGCATGTTCACAATTCAATCACGCGATAATAGTAAAGCAGTAAATCAGACAATCCTAATACTGTTGTTAATGCAAGATGATATGACGTGATGTATGCCCTCACCGACGATCACCCTCATGCGGCAACATCTTACGACCGCGGCATGCCACACTCCCTAGAGTGCTCCACATCTTCCAGGCACATGCAATGCTATGGTGATATGATTACCAAATTGTTATTAGTCCATTCAAACAGCAGGATTGGGAAACTAAGGTACGTCCCTTGTATCAATCCCAACACAGATCCTGTCTAGGGTCGTCACTCCTAGTAATCTCATACGATGTGTATTTCGTAGGTCACTGCAAGGGCTGCCAGGGCTGTTGCTCGCACTCGTTGCACCGCTCCCCCATCACCTTATCAATACAGGCCTACTGTACTCTACTGCACGGAAGGGTCGTCGCCTCCCGTGGACTCAGAATACGCTCGCGGTCACTACAAAGGGCTCGTCGCCTGATCAGTGTAGGCCGACAGCTAGAATATAGTGTCCCATACCACCATAATCTGCTCACGAGTCAAGGTGCTCACTGGTCACTACGGGGAGGTTTGTGGCCCCAGCGTAGGCCGACAGCTCGACCACGGTGTCCCATACCACCATGCCCGGCTCATGAGTCTTCGTGGATCAAGGTACCATGGTTAATAGGGTTTACAATGGTAAGTTCAGTACCCTAGGTTCAAGCAGTTATGATACATACAAGGTGAACAAACATCGGCCAGTCGGGTTATTTGACGGGCTCGACTAGCGCGATCGCATCTCGAATTGAACGACATGAAGTGCGTAAAACACTTCGCGTGGCCTAACCACTGCCGTCAACTCTCAACCCGAATCACGTTCATCGACGCGTCGTTCGTGGCTATGACCAGTCAGCCACGAATTCGCTCGGTTACCGACTGCCTGGACTAAGTCAAGTCCCACACATCTATGGAATTATCTTAACGCTATATACAAAGGTATTGGAATTGAAACACATCATGCGAGCATGTTAGCACATGTTATAACATTCAACTTAAGCAAATCTTCAAGGCATACTTTCCATGCATATTCAACTTAAGCAAATCTTCAAGGCATACTTCCTATGCATGTAATACAATCATGCATAAGGTCAACATGTAGGAAATCATTTAGGTCAGCATTTTAAATCATGAAATCAATCTCAAACTACTACATAACATCATTCAATACAATACATACTAATACAAGCATTTATACAAACACATACACTACACACTTAAGTCCACATATAGTATGTCGACCCAAAGTGCGCAACGTGGCGAATCTCTTCGCCAAACTGATTATGCAAGCATTCCTAACTCACTAATATGGCGACAAACCATGTCAATCACGTCAGCAAAATATGCATGTAGACCGTACTTCCTACAAATGACTAAAATGCCCTAAATCTCATATTCTTCGTTAATTTACGAAACAGGAAACGGAGAGCATGTTGTACATGTCAAACGGCGATGCCGTCGATAATCTACTATTAAACGACATTGAAAGCGTTGTAAATCGTCAATCAAAGCGTCTAAAATCCTCACCTAAGCTCTTACGGTCGCGGGATTTTGAACGGAGCGTGTACGCTTCGTCTACGACAGTAGGAGAACCTGATTCATGGATTACGTTAGCTAACATGTTCAGAATCTACATAAACCCTAAATCAACAAGTTTTTGGGGTTTTTCTATACCTAAAAAAGTGGAAAAATCACCAGCCAGGTGATTGGAAGGAAGTGCTGATGCAGCAACCGTTGGTGGCTCGGAAGCGGGAAAAATCTCCTCTTCCCTTTCTCTCAAACTCTCTCTCTCTTGTTCTAGGGTTTGTGAAATTCGTATGCAAGGAAGGAATGAGGGTTTCAACCCCTTTTATAAGCTTGGAAACGCCAAAAATAGGCTCCGGGACGAAGTTTACTTAATGCCTATCCATTTCGGGGCTGTTTCGGTCCAAAAACTGCTTTCTGGTGGTCCCCTGGTCGATTGCGATCAGACTTAAGCTCATGGGTACCAGATGTACCTCGTATTAAGTTTTCAGTCTGGCAGGGTTCGCAGATCGCACGTAGCGGACCAGTTTCAGTTCAGCGGTCACCGCACATAGATCAGGGCTGAAAGTCCCATGATAATAAATAGAAATTTTTCCTGATCCGAGGGTGTAATCTGGATGAATTCTGACGGTCAGAACGCTTAATACTGACGCGTCAAGTCGTGTGCCAGATTTGAATTTGAAATTCCAAATTCGTCCCTATTCGCGGTCGCTTCAGTCCGGGTTCAACGAAATACTGTGATTATCGGTTTGACTTGATTTTTGAAATGATTGTCAAGTCCAGCGGGGCGGTTCTAACGGTCTAAGATAGGAAGTATCGGACCTTCGACGCGCGGTCTAAATCCAATATAAAAATTCAATGTGGTCCAGAGGACAAACCCGCTTAGAGTTTGATCCGAGGTTATAGAGTATTCTAGAGTCATTGGTTCTACTCGATTTGGGTCTTGTAGAACGTATTTAAAGTGATCAGGGACTGTTTCCCAGCCACTCCAACGTTGCGCTAGCTAACTTATGCTTAGTTTCTAAAGAAATTTATCCTAAGTGGTTTCTTTGGCTATGGAATTGGGTTCTGAACGATTTTTCAGGTGTTTTAATTGACCCACTGCCTAAGGACGTCAAATCCCAGGTTAGCCAAAATCCGGGGTGTTACATTTCCGATGTGGGACAAAGCACACACACCGCACTTTTAATTCAAAATATTTCAAAAAGTGTTTTGGCGGGAAAATCCTGAAAATTTGAAATATTCAAATTTTCATTTTTTATTTTTTCAAAAACCATTGATTTACAACATGGGCTAGGATAGGCCCAGAGCCAATGATGAATCGCCCAGTGAATTCATCAAGTGGGCCACTATGATACAATAAAAATGGATGGTTTGAAGACACTTGTTGGATCCGGGTCATGTTTCAATGATCCAACAAATTAGATGATGGGAGTCTTTAGATGAAATATACCAAAAAGAATCTTTGATGACTAATTTCAAACCATTGATCATTTAGAGCTGGCCCTCAGTCACTGTAATTACTGTTGATGATGGGCATTATATTCATGTTTTTATACCATTGATCATTCAGATTTATTATTACAATTATTTTTGTTCTGTATTCAATAACAGCAACAATAGGTATAGCAGTCGCTGTAATTACTGTTACCCTACAGGTTCAATCCTCATTAGGTGTGGCAATGGCCCCCTGTCGGGTGGGCCGGGAAAGGGCTAATCCCGGCTCACCCCATGCGGGCCATTACTACACCTAATGTGAATTGAGCCTTTAATAGATATGCTCATGGAAGTGTTTACCTTCTTCCAATTGAAGTTAGAATTTTGATGCCACTCATTTTAATCTACTCGGTAGAAACCTCTTCTTACGCGTGTTTGGCTTTTTGGTTTTCTTTCCATTTTTTAGGCTTATTTATAGATAAATGAAAAGCCGGTTGGTCCAACCAATTTTGGGACTTATTTATCGATAAATGAATAGATGGAGAGGTTGGTCCAACCACAATTAGTATAGGAAAATAATCAAGCGATTTATGTATTTTTGCAACCACTGACGTGATGCAAACTACCTCTGTGGGCCGCACCATTATGTGTTGATGACATCCACTCTGACTATAATTCATGCCTTTCTATGTTTGGCCATGTACCCAAACATCATGTACCAATCTATGACTCAGGTGGGACACACCGTTAGGAACACTTGGGAGGGCATGTCCTTCTCCTCCCAACTGTTCTTAATATTGTGGCCCACCTAAGTGATGGATTGGTCTGTTTTTTTAGGATGATAGCCAAATGAAGAATGGCATGCATGATGATGGGAGTGGATGTCATGAACGCATCATAGTGGAGCCCACATAAGTCATCTGCACTAGATCATTTAGAAGCAATGCTTCACGTACACCTTAGTAATAGGATGGAGTATTATAAAAGAAAAATGTGCACCACGTGCTACACTTTCTTTCCCACTAATGCTGTCTTTCGTGTTGGTTATGTAGAACATCTGATATGTGCAAAAGGTGGACCCACCGTAATGATTACCCAGGGTGAAAACCAGGATGGTTTACTCATTAGACGTCCTCCACAACGTCAAAATCAATGGACAGATGATGACCCAAGTCAATGTAAGGGTGTGGCCCACATAATGAATTGATCGATCAGTTCTTCACCAGATATGATCTTTTATGCTGTGACCCACCTTTTGTACTGCTCGGATGTTCCAAACAGTTGCCACATGGGTGGGAAAGAAGGCCGTAATTTTTTTTACATTGTACAGCTTATATTTTAAGTTGGCATAAGTGGGGACCATGGTTTCGTGATTTGATACGATGGGCGATGCATTAAATATCTCTTGGCAAGAAACTTAACCCTTAAAAGATGTTGGATCAATGGCCACGAGGCCTTTTGATCCCAACCACTCATGGTGAAGACATGGGTAATCCCCATAATGGTTTGCTAATCAAGATCTTTAAACACATTTTTACCTATTATTATAAATACTAGTTATTTTCCAAAATACATTTCAACCATTAAAACTAAAAGTTTAATTTGAATTAGTGTTTACAAAGCATGAGCGAGGTGTTTCTTTTTGGATCAATGGCCATGAGCCCTCTTGATCCTGACCATTTAATGTGGAGATAGGAAAGAAATAGAGCACAACTCCGTACACAACCCTAAAATGTTTTAAAAGTTTGATACCAGGAATGCTACTGGGAAACTTTTCCGTGGGCTGCGTGGTGTCTAGTTCGGGCTGTTTGACGATTACATGAGTAGAATGATGAATGTGTGTGTGTACGTGTGCGTGTGTGTGTGTGATAGGTATAAATTTAGAATATACTTAAATTTCTGATGTGACAGGATCCGCATACCTAGCAAGTCACTGAGCATACATCTTTTGTAAGCCTAAAATACTGTATGCTCAATTGATATAGATGACATCATGTGAATGCCCATATCTGAAGTTTATCTAGATCCAGTGAAACTCGTAGCTAAAACCTCTTTACCTGAACCTTGCGAAGGGGTTGAGAAGACAGATTAATGATTTTAGGTGCTTAGTTGATATGGACAATAGCGTATGAAAGCCCAAATTCAAAGTGTATCCAGAACTAATAACTAAGACCTCCATACCTGAATCTCACATGAGAATTGAGAAGATAAGCTAATAATTATACTTATATCACTTGTAACCCCTCATGCAAAATGATCGTATCCTCGAATGATGAGACTCGGGGGTACTTGGTTTGCAATAACCCAATATGGTTTTAGGTTGTACACTACCTTTCATAAAATGGATGGAATGGCTTGACTGAGCACTATTTTGGAGTTGCCACCAACAAAAATAAAGGCCCTAGAATCCATGGAATTACCTTGAGATTGGAAAAATCGTATAATTTTTTTACTCGAGTGACTCTTGCTTTGATCTGCGTCATAGATTTTAGGTAAAGACCTCGATTATAGAAAACGAAAAGGTTAGGCTCACTTTTATCGCTCGTGTGAAACATGATCTTCACTTTGCTTGTCTATACGCTTTCAAAGGGGATTCAGAGAAGTTTTAGTCAAATACTAAGCTTTAGATATCTAAACTACAAAAGATAAACTGAAAATGAAATGATAACAATAGAAAAATAATTTTTTGATAGAAGTACGAAAAAGAAAAAGAATACAAAGTTTTTAATTACTCCTTTAGGTCCTATATTCTGATATAAAAGATCCTCGAGAGATATAATTGTAGAACATACTTTACGTGATGTCAGAGCATAGCCTAGTACTTCATGTGTTCAAAGTAGCGGTGTTGGAATATATAGGCTAAAAAATGATAGATCGAGAATATGGTGTTGTATTGAGTGTCAAATATTGTATATTTACTCCTGTTTATATCTTGGTTTTATGAACATGATAATACTTAATGGGTATATTTTATACATGTTTATATTGCGAGGTGAGTCTGAGAGCTTAGATTGAAAAGAATGTTAAAAGTATGTATTTGATGCTTAAGAATCATCAAGGCAAGGGATGGATCTTAGGAGACCAAGATTGAAGATTTCAAGACCTCAAGATTCAATGAAACAAAGTAGAGAATGAATGAAGTTGAAAGTGTAAAGTTCAAAAATTCAGAAAATCTAAACTTCACTGTCTATAACATCGACCATCGTTCATTGACATCAAAGTGTTCGATAACATTGAAGGTAGTTCGATGACATCGAGAATTATATGAAAATCGAGTTTGGTTGCTGGACAAATTGGATGTATTTCTCGATGACTTCAACAACTTGTAAAATTGTTCGAAGACCTATTCGATGACATCGAAGGCTGTTCAATGACATTGAGATTTTTGAAGATTTCTAGAGCAACTCATTTGAACACTCTGGACACTTTTTGGATCACTCGAACACTCTTCGATGGCATTAAAGGTCTGTTCGATGACATCGAAGGTATATTCGATGACATAAAGAGTTTTGCAGTATAAAAGGTGTTACGCAGTGCGAAAAGGCACGACTTCTGGATTCGATTCATGTTAGATGACACCAAAGGATATTTAATGACATTAAAGGTGTTACGCGGAGTGTGTAAATTTGAGGTGACTTGTGAATTTTTCTGAGGCGGTGCAAAAGTTAGAGTTGCAAAACTATTTATATGAGTCCTTAGGCTACTCCAAATCATCTTTTAGGGTTTGGAAAGGGAGAGAAAGCCTATTTGGACCACCAACAACGTTCTTTCACTTCGATTTCTTCACGTGTTCTAGTTGATCCTTTTGTTTTTCTTCTAAGATATTAGTCTTCTTAGGCTAATATCTTATCTAAGGCTAAGGGATGAAACCTATGACTTATTTTTATGTTTAGTTTACTTTGATTCAAGTATATGTTGAACTTCCATTAAGTTTTAGTCTAAATTAAAATATATTTTTAGTTTTCTATGATTCATTGTGACTGAAATTACAGTAGATGTTGTGAAGGTTTTTGATATGATCTTATTGATTTTGGAATTGTGTGATGTGTAAAAGTCATTGTTCACCATCATTCCCTAGGCATGATGGATGATTAATTTCTCTACCATCATTACAATTAGACGGATATTTGAGAATTAAACTAATGAAAGGTTCGGATTCTGTTTTAACTGCTCCATCATTCAATTGGATAGGATAGGACTTCGATTCCAGTAGAGTTATCATTGAATTAAGTAAATTAATATTGAGATTGCTATAAGTGGATTCCTGGATCCTTAGTCTTTTATCTTTATTATTTTAAAACTTTTTTCTAAATCTCTATATTAAAAACCCAGACCAACCAAGTTAGATTTAGATTAGTTCTAAACGGTGTTTCCCATTTCATGTGGATTTGACCTCGGTCTCACCGAGTTATTACTACATCGCGACCTTGCACTTGGGTTTGTGAACAAGTTTTTAGCGTCGTCATTGGGGAGTGGTGGTGAACACGATTTCGTTTAGGTTTTTTTAGGTTTGATTTTTATTTTGGGTTGGATTTTTCTTATTTTATGAATTTTCTAATCTAGGGTTTTTAGAACTTTTCAATTTTAGAGTTTTGTTTTTAGAATTCATCTTAATTTTTTTTCTTCTCTTTCTTCTTCTAACATTACTAATATAGTTTGATTGTTTTGATTTTGTAGGATTTTCTTATATGTTAGTAACTTCTTCCCTCTACTAACTTTCCATATTGTTATAGGAATTTTTTTTAAGGATTAAATTCATAATTAGGTTTTCACCATGTATATGCAAAAGTGAACACGTAAATATGCTAATTTACTTTTAGAAGATGAGAGATATCGGGAAGGATTGTCAGATGATTATGTTAGGAAAAAACCTATGTCTTAAAAAAATTTTGAAACTATCATCGAGAATTGACCGGAATATAATTCTCTAACAGTTAAGAAGTCCCTATAGGATCATAGGCAGGAAAATAATTACACTCCATCGATTAAGAAAACATTATGTAATTATTAGAGTGAGGACAATTATCACTCATCTGATAAGAAGAAAACAATGGGCGATTATATTATGGGTGATAACGCGTAACAAGAACCATCAAATTCTCCTACATATGACCCATATGACTATAATCGGTGGAAACATTAACATTGAAGAGATGGGCCAACAATAGATTATAGTGACTATTCTCTTAGATCCCCTACCTTTTGCTCCATGATGAAGCTGTCATTGGAGTGGACTCGGAATATAATGATATAACGGGACTTATCGAAAGAGGAGTTTCATTCGATTTTCTTGTACTTTTGCAGAATTCGGCCAACTGTGAAATTTTCTGTCGAGGTGTATTTTTAGGTGAGTCAAAAAACTACATTATTCACTAGTGCTTTATAGAGGTGGGCATCGAGCCAAGTCGAGTCGAGGTTAGCCAAGCTTGGCTTGGCTTGCCCATGATGTACTCGAGTTCGAGCTCGAGCTGGGCCTCGAGCTCAACATTGAAGCTTGGCTTGTTTGCCAAAGCTATCGAGTCAAGTTCAAGTAGAGCTAGTGGTTCGAGTCGAGTTGAGTTTACCTTGAGTCAAGCTCGAGCTTGTTGGGTGAGAGAGTAATGGATTCTGTTCTTGATCCTGCTCCATTGATGAAAAATTAAAAAATCTTAGGAGAATCAAAGAAAAATCTAATGAAAAAACCAAACAAAGCTTCGAATCGGATGAGGAAACCTATAAGTACTGATCTGTTCTTGATCTTCTTCCACCAGTAGAAATCCAAGTACTTGAAAAGAAATAGAGCAGAACACATATCAGAAATCCAAGTAAAGAGCTCTAGCTAATCAGATCATTGGATTTCCTTGAAGCTTTAACAAATCTGAGAAGAACTCATCTCAGATTTCTTGGATTTCTTGCCTAAGAAGTAAATCTTAAGAGATTGAAATCATACTATTGTGGAGCTAAAATGAAAATTGGTGATGGTGGTTCGGGCAAGCGTGCAGCTGGCAGCAGGTAAAGAAAGAGAAGAGAGGGAAAGGGGGTGCGTGCGGTCAGGTAAAGACTCTAAGATTTGTTTATTTATTTTTTATTTTTTTAAAGTTAAAACTTAAAACTTATATTAATATATAATATATAATATTAATATATTTATTAATTGAGCCGAATCAAGCTTGAGTTCGAGCTTCAAATCGAGTCGAGTTCGAGTTGAAATGCCCCCTTGTCGAACTTGGATTGAACTCAACTCGAGCTTCAAATAATTAGCTTGGCTCGGCTCGAATCAGCCATTCAAGCCGAGTCAATCCAAGCTGACTCGAACCCAGTCGAGTGAGTTTTTTGAGCTAGCTCGACTCATGTACAGCCCTAGTGCTTTACCTTTCTCTTTTCTTGTCCATCGAGTTTTCTTAACAGGTAGTGCCGGGAAGTCTTGTGATGTCAGAAAAGGAAGAGATCTCCCTGAATACAAAGCTGGAGGAGCGAGTTCAGGATTGTTTTTAGCCATATTTCACGTTACCGGTCCCCTAATCTTACGTGGAGATGAATTTATCTTGGCACTTACTGTATTTTGTGCCCTTGTTCTTTGAGATGTTACGACAATCTAATCATTATCATTCTCTTATGCCAATGGTGAAGTAAATATGACTTTGTCCATAACTTGGGGCTTATCATTCTTGTTTGCAGTAAGCTGGGCTTTGTGATTTATAAGTTAGTTCGTTGCATACTCTACTATAAACCTAGTCGTTGTGAAGTAAAAGTTTGTCTTCTTCATTGCGCTTGCCATTGATCATAATTTTAAAGTTTTGTTTTCTAACCTTCAAACAAAAATATAATATTACAATTAGTATTTAAATAGTAAAATATACTATCTTAGAGATGAAGGGGAGGACGTTTCCATTGAGAGTCACCATTTTAGCATCAGTAAGATGCCAAACTATGATAAAAGTTCTCAAAAATTTCTCTACATTAATCTTAAATATGATAGTTCCCCAGCAGAGTCGCCATTTTGTTTCGACAAGAAAAAATTGTATTTCGGTTTGGGAAAACTATCTTATTCGATCATAACAGAGAGAAAGTATAGAGAACAGTCATCATATTTATTCATATACTGAGTTCATTTACATCTTTTGATTCCCTTGATTCTAAGATAAGTTATTTAAATATAGAAATCTCAGGAGTTCGGATATCGAATCTGTATATCAAATCTGGTAGCATTTCAACCTGTGAATTGATCATCTCATCAAGAGGAATGTTATGCAAATTCGATCATCTGATCTTTCCTTCTTGAACTCATATCCTTGTAAAAAAGGAAGATTGAAGATTGTGAAGGCCTCAGGAATCAAATTGATTAGGAATTTCAGCAGCATGCTGGCTCTCGAATACTACTGGTCGTGCAACAGCATGCTGTTGCGTGGCCTGAAAGGGAGTCCTCCCTTTCTCCTTTCTTCCTTCCTTCTCTGGTACCTTCAGTCTTCTCTTCTTGTCCAGTGCTTTGGTCTTTCTCCAAAATCTTCGAAGGGTGCAAATGAGAGGGGGAGTGAGGTATTTATAGGCCTCCACACGTGTGGGCCCTCGATGTTCATGCCATGGGCCCCCTCCTTTCATTAAATCTGAGCAGTCCATGTCAGTATATCTGAATCTATATCAGTGTACCTGAATCCCTGCTTGAGCAGACGCGCACAACATCTCTTCAGCACTTGCACAGACCCATGCAACACAATATTGTTGCATGGTCCACTAGATCAAGCCAACACCTTTGCATTCAATTTGTTGAACTCCTTTGCGCAGACACGCACAACCTTTACCTTTTTCGCGGGTTAGCTCAAAACCCTGTAATTGTCTTCTTTCTGCTGATTTTCATAATACTTCTTCATGATTCTTTCTTTTATTTTTCCTTTTCTAATCAATCCTTGGTTTTATATTTTTGTGCCTCAACAATGGAGTGACTATTTGCGACATTCAATCTCGAAAAAGTGATGTAATACGCATGACAATTTACTTACATCGATTGTGCACCATGCCAACTAACCCACAGAATTACGTGCTGACCAAGAGGGACACTACCCGTAACACATTATATTCACGATAATTATTGAGTCACTAGTTGTGATTCCTCTAACACATTACTTGCATTGATAGAGAGATAATTCAATTTATGGGGTTTTTAAAATTCTAAGGCAGATGCCCAAGCCATAAAGTTAAATAGCATATGACCAATAAAATAAGGGGGAGAGTAGCAATGGCTAACTCAACTAAGAGGAGAGTGGCAATGGCCAACTCTAAAGAGAAGAGTAGCAATGACTAACTCAAGAAAAAGGAGAGTGGAAATGACCAATTCAATAAAGAGAAGAATAGAAAGGGCTAACTCAACAAAATTAGTGAAGGCAAGGACGAGGCTTGTATCCTTCACCCCACATAAATTAATAGAGATCACATGTAATTAAAAACGCACCTTAACCATAATTTTCAAAGGGTAAATAATTGTTAGTGGTAAATTAAACAATTACAGGGAGAGAATCATAGTAACATGAAACATAGTATGTAAAAGGCAAGATAAAGCATATCAACTTAAATTACTATAAGCTTAAAGAAATCTCTCACATCTAAAGTTAAATCGTTCTCATCTGATGTTAGGTGTTTATACACACTACTTTAAATCCAATCTTATCCTATATCACAAAATTTATAAGGTCAGGATTAAATCTAGGGTTATGTTTATGACCTAAGTATATATAGGGCTAAACTAATTAACTATTTAAGTAAAACTTGAATCAAGATATTAGGTGTAAGACCCGTATCCTAATTCGTACTGTTCTGTCAACTCCCGCGATCCTCCCGGTCGAATTTCGATAACCTGCGACCAATGATCGACGTTCGCACTTGACCCTAAGTCGTATCCTGTATATCTGAGTCGGTTCAATCTGAGACTTGTACCATTACGACCGCACCGTCGCCGCGGTTCCAACGCCGCGACTCGCTCACCGATCCGATACCATGATATGGAGATGCAGACCTGCGTTCAGTTCGAGAAAAAACACCGCACGTTACAAATTCTAAGAGAATCTTTACAATATGTCAAATCAATCCCATCAATCACCTCTCATGTCAAGTACAAAGCACCCATGCTTTCTTTCTCCACAAGTCAAGAAAACTCCAAAGTCAACTAACCTCTCACCTCACCCATCACTCACTTCCCATCACTCCATCACTCCTTACAGCCCTCTCTTTCTCTCTCTTTCTCATTCACATTTTCCCAAGCAAGCAAGAGTGGTGGACGTCCATGCATTTTCATGAGAGAAGAGTGATTTTGGTGGCCCACTTTCCACTCCAAAACCCATCATCCTAGCCATCCATTTCTCATCTCCACCATCAAAGTGAAGCATAAGGAGAGTAGCTTTCCAACGGAGCGAGAAGATCAAGTGGTGGGTGCTTCCATAGCTTAGTTTTTCATATTTTTAAGATGGACCAAGTGAGGCCTACCGATCAATGGTATGGATCTCACTTTGGACCCTAAGACGTGGCCGATGGCCCATCTTGATCATCAATATCATTCCATGATGGGGCCATTCTCCATGAACCCCATCACGATGTTCACTTTCCTTGCATTAAAGAGGTCATCTAGACCGTCCATTTTTAGTGGAGAAAGATCTCCACCGTTAATCTTTGAATTGGTGGGTCCACTTGTATTAGGGCCTGCTCGATGTACAATGGAATGCAAGGGAGGGCTCATAGTGGCGGAGCCCTCCATCACGCATGTCCCACTCTATCTCTGTCTCCCTCTCTTTTCATCTATTTATTTGTGTGATGTAATGGCTGTGTGGCCCACTTGGATGGACCCCACCATTAGATATGTATTGACCAAGCCATCTAAAAGTGGGGCCCATCTTATATGTATTGTTTTTACATCATCCATCATGTGGTGGCCCACCTAAACAAGGCCCACCTTAAATGTGTTTGATAAGCCCAAAACAAAAAAAAAAAAGAAAAAAGAAAACGTCCAGCGTCGTACATAAACATGAGCTTGGTTAAGCAAGCATTGGAGAAGGGCCATTTGTATAGGACCCACCTTGATGTATGTGTACAATCCAAGCCGTCCATCCTCTTCCCCAACTCATTTTAGGCATTGAGCCGGAAAATGAGGATGAACCGGATATCTAGTGGGCCATAGTTCTAAAAATAGTATCATTACCGTTGAAATCTACCCAGATTTTTCTTACACGCTGAAAAAGGTCCGATATTGGTCTTGATAGATTTGTTATGGGCCTTGGAATACAATGGCTAGAGTGGATTCATCAGATATGGGCCCCAGGTATGAAAAATCGTAGAAAAACGGTTCTCTAAAAAAAAAATAACAAAGAAGAAGGGAGGTGCTGTGCAACAGGACGCTGCCAGCGTCAGCGTGAAACGGGCACTGACCCATGGCTCCAGCTGTGGGCCCCACCTTGATGTTTATTTGTCATCTAACCCGTTCATGAAGTGGGCCAACCCCTGAGGTGGGCCCCCTCCAAGTTTCAGCCAAATCCAAGATTCAGGTGGCCCACATCATAGGAAACTGTGTGATTGAATGTCTACCATTGAAACCTTTTTTTGGGGTCACGGAAGTTTTAGATTAATATGAAATTTATTTTTCCTCTTCATTCGAGGTCCGTGCGACCTTATCAGCCGGTTGGATGGAAAGCAAACATTATGGTGGGCCCCACATGGGACCCACAATGATGCATGTGTTTTATTCGTATCGTCCATAGGCTGGACGGTTGGACCCACATGAATGTATGTGTTATACACCACACCGTCCACGGCTGTGGACGGTGGAACCCACATAGTGTACGTGTTTTATACATGCCGTCCAACCATAGGCTGCTAGACAGTTAGTGGACCCCGCCTTTGACGTGGGGGTTGCATCCAAACCGTCCATCTATCTGACGAGTTCATGGGCTCCACTCTAATGGATGTGTTCCATCCAAACAGTCCATCCATCTGACGGCAGTAGCCCCACCATGATGCATGTGTTGCATTCTAACCATTCAACTATTTGGCAAGCTTGCCTGTAGACTCCACCATGATGCATGTGTTGCATCCAAGCCTTCCAACCATTTTGAAAGCCCATTTTAGGGCTTGAGAGTAAAAAAAATGAGTCAAATCTAAGGTTCAGGTGGAACCCACCATGGTATGTGTTTCATTCATGTCGTCCATCATGAGGTGGAAACCACCACGATATATGTGTTTTATTCACTCCATCCATTGATTTCAGGACGAAAAACCATCCGAAAAGGACTGTTTTTGGAGTGAAATCTGTGCAGTCTATGGGTTTGTCTACTTTGTCGTCTATCTTGTATTTAACGGCTAGGATGTTGCAACAACCTGCATGGTTTCAGAATGCCACTTTGGCAAGGGTTAAGTCTTCCTTCTGAACACAATGGACAGTACGGATCGATGATTTAAATGTGAAGTAGGCCGTACCAAGAAAATTGTAAATGCACAGTGTTACACTGTTTACGTAAATTAGAAGTTGTCATGCATGTACGTGATGTGCATGCAATGTACATATAGGTCCATGGTGATGATCGTGAGAAATCTGCTCTGTCCATCCGTATTGTCAGCTCATTTAAAGCGTTGAGACTGAATTTGAAGCTTATCCAGATATCAGGCAGGCCCCAAATCATGATTTCAGGGGATGATCTATCAGTTTAGCCATTTTTAGAAGGATCCAGGAGCTGAAATTTGACGTGTACGGCTAATTTGTGGTCCTAAGGTTGCATATAAAGTTTTGAGCTGATTGGATGGTGGCAACCCCGTAATCTTACACTCTGAATGGGTTTTTAGGCCTGTTTAACAGGACACCTTAGAAATTTTAATGGTGGAAATCATTACCACTACTTATCTATTGGTGTGGCCCATTTGATAAGCATATGGCCCATGTGATGTGGCCTACTTACCATGTTTAAGGCCTGTTGTTAAGGCCCACCTGTGATGTGTATAGGGCCCATGAGTTGAGGCCCAGTGTGATGTATTTGGAACCCATGGGTTGAGGCCCATCGTGATGTGTTTCTGGCTCATATGTTGTGACCCATTTGATATATTTTCAGCCCATGTGATGAGGCCCATCTTGAGGTATTTGTGGCCTGCATGGCTAGGCCCGATGTGGTGTACATGCGGCTCAATGCGAGGAATGTGCACCCGATGTAATGAGTGATTTCACTATAATATAGGTAATGATCTTTATAGCGGGCCGTGCCTTGGGAGCAATGTTGGTTTGACGTCCACATTGTAAGAATAATGTTGGTTAAATGTCCGCATTATGACTCTCCCTAGGGCCCATTGATAGGCCTATACTTGTTGTGTGTAGGCCGTCTAAGCCCATCTTCGTTGTGAGAGTAGTTCATCACCTTATAACATGCTTAGTGTAACTCCATGATTCATGCCCATACGCATCACATGTATGCCTGATATGAGGATTGTTTGATCATAGCATATGCCATTGGGCAGACTATTTATGGGACTTCTTATGAGACGGAGTGCCCATATTATAGCGCCGTACGTGCAGGATTGTTGTATGACTGGATAGTGTGACTCATGCATCCCGCATATATGTGACTTGATTATTGTACACCCTAGCGACATCAGGGCCGTGGCCTCCACAGGCACATTGTGGATGGCCAGATGGGACACCGAAAATGCTTGGTTCTAGCACTATGGGCACGTAGGATGTCCTTGGGTGAAAATCTCAGAACCTCCTTGATACCAGGAGATGCTCCAACGTCTAGACCGAGTGGAATATGAGCGTCGGTGCCTATACCATGAGGCCGTGTCTCCCACTGTGTCGTGGTCAGTTGGAAGGGGGTGTGACCTTATTTGCCCGAGTGAGGGGGTTATAAGCTAGGCTGAGTATGACCAGCTCATAAATGGGTCCGTTATCGACGTGCATGATAGATATTGACAGACTATTGGCCAGGTGGATAGTGAGGTCTCTTATGCTCGCTGGGCTGTGCAGCTAGGGAGGAGGCAGTTGAAGTAGAGTGTAATAGACCCTGATGATTTCCCAGAGAGGAACCGTACTGATATGTGGACTTAATATGAGGACTGACATGATATTATGACACCCCATCACTGTTGTACATGTGGGCGGACGCTGATGTGGGCGGGGCTGAGGCCTGGGCGAGCTACCAGCGGTTGGCAGGCTATTATGATGACAGGCTACTGAGTAGGAGTTGCATACTCATTCATTCATCCATTTACTATCCACTTAGGCTGGCGGTGCGTAACTATTTGTTACGTGTACCTTCGCAATGACCAGAATTTCAGTTGGGGCACGCGACTAACCTGAGATAAGGAGTTTACCACATTGTGTTGTACTATCCAAATTTAGGTATGGGACTGGTTTGGATAGAATTCCCTTGTGATGGACCCCGTAGCCTCCGATACTACGTACTATCATCCCGACTTCACTCCGGCTTAGTCATTTCATTCACATCGCATATTACATTTCATCCACGACATATGACATTTTGGATTACTACGTTTCTGTACTTATATGGCTTAGAAGGACTTGACAGGATCTGCATATTGCATCGCATCTACAGTATATAATATTTGTCTCATTATGATTTGCATTGCGTACTCTGATATTATGTGGCTCATGGACTTACCAGTATATTTCTGTTTACTCTGATATCGTATGATTCATGACCTTGTCATTTTTCCTACTTATCTCGATGATGTATGATTTACGGACTCTATTGTATACTCGGCACTTACCTTACACACACTTACACTACCCTCTAAGCTTTTGTAAGCTTATGCATGATAGATGCGTTCAGGTGGCGTTAGGTTGCAGCAATGTTGAGCTTGGAGCGTGCGGTGGTTTTCAGGAGCTCTGATTTTGATATATGTATTTTCCTTTTAGCATTGTATTCAAGTGATTATATTAGTGAATATGTGATGATGATGTTGCCTTTATGATTCGGGTAAACTTGTGGTTATGCTTATTACAAGACAAAATGTACGCTGAAAAATCCTCCTTGTAGAATCCCAGGATTGGAATCTGGCATATGCTGCACTGGGAGCCGAGAATGGGGTATTACAGAGGCTGTCGGCACTGGATTCGGCGATCGGGATTCCTGTGAATCTGATTTTCGGATTTGGGGCGTGACATTAGGTAAGCAAACAATTTACCTCATTCAATGTTTATTATCAGCTCGTCAATCCCTTAACTCCACCTGATGAATGTTCTCCACCAGGGTTCTAGCATTGTAGGACCTAAAACTAACTCGAACCTAGCCCTGACTCAGTCCATGACTCAGCACCCAACTCTCTCTCTCTCTCTCTCTCTCTCTCTCTTTATTTCTTTCTTTTTCTTTTTCTTTTTTCTTTTTTTTATTCCTCTCTTTCTCTCTTGCTCCAGAATTTGTCCAGCAATGGACTGGAACTCGACACACCTGGTTTAGCTCAGTGAGTCACCCCATCCTCTCATCTCTCTCTCTCTCTCACTCATTTCTTTTTCTTTTCTTCTCTCTCTCTCTCTCTCTCTCTCTCTCTCTCTCTCTCCCTCTCTCTCTCCTTTCATTGTGTCTTATTCTCCTCTCCCACTGTTGGATGTGGGAGATTTATAGGTGGAGAGTCTCTAGACTCTTCCTCGATTTCCTTTATGCGACCCCATTAATTTATGCATCCCTTGTTGTGTAGCCATGAATTGTAGAAGAGGTCTTTACGAAGCTTCTGCTTGCACAACCAAATGACGGAATGGGCCAGCGGGTTTCTTTTTAGATCCTTCTTCTTCCTTCGGAAGATCATTCGTATTTGGACTGGTTTATTGGGTTTGATTGGCCCACCAGACCAACGTCCTGTGTTCGTGGGTTTTTCTTGAATACTAACTTCTGCTCACGGTAGTTTGCGTCTGTGAAAAATGCCAGAATGCTAGTCTCTCTCTTCTTACTTTCCTCTCCTGTCGTCGTGGGAGTGGTCGGAATCTCCATCTCTATGGAGAGGACAGTGCGGATTTGGTCCGTGATCCACGGTGTGGTCATCCAGCGTATTGAAAACTCGGGGTGCGTTCAGGTTTCTTACGCACGAACCTAGCCAGTTCCGCAGTTCTTCTAGAAATCCCAGCATTGTTAGGATTCTTCTGACTCTTGATGCTTGGGATGCGGTCGAAATTTCTTTTTGTGGAGGTTGGATGGTTCAATATGCATGGCATTCGGAGGTTTCCTCTCTTGATCGAATTTGATTGCATGGCTTGTGGGGTTGCTAGAAGCAATGCGTATGTAACACCCTGTACTTTTCAGTACTCGGGTTTTACCAAGAAGACCAAATACATTTTAAATATGATATGATTGTACATGTATATTATAATACAAAATAATCTTATAATTATTTGTAATAATACATATGTTTACTTAAATTATTCAAGTTATTTATATTATTTATTTTTATTATTTAAACTGTATATAAAATAAATTGTATACCAATACATCACAATATAATGGATGTATATTGATTAACGCTTGCATTTTATAATTTTAACCATATATTGTCGTATTATACTACACATATAAAATATGTATCACTTAATATTAATTTTTCTATACTAATATATGCATAAATAATCACGAAAATAGATTATAAATATTAATGATTTTAAATAAATGCTTATCAATAACTAGTAATGTATTACTAAACAAATATCTAAATATATTTTTATTATATAATCTGAAACATTATTTATAAATATTTATTATAATGGATACATACGAATATTATATTAATTAACTATAACACACTTGGAACATTATTAATGATATTACCAATTAAATACTTTATTAATTGATAAATGACTATTAATACTAAAAAAATATATATTTACTTGAAATTTGATGCCAACATGAATAGGTAGGGGACCTGATTGGCCCGCCAGTTAGGTGAATGGTTCTGATCATGAGAGTGGACCTCAGATCATCATAAATCGTCAGTGGTCGGCACTTAAGGGCCACAATTTAGATGATATGGCCCACCTAAGAAATGGATTCACCTCATTCTTTGGACTAGGCCCTAATATGGGTTGACAGAATGAATGAACGGTGTGGATTGTCGAAATCATCATGGTGGACCCCACCCTGAGTTGTGCGTGTACACAATGGGTGTACACTCACGCCGCACCAAAGTAGCCAGTCCAGTCAAACCGGCTCTGACCGTGAATAAACGAAAAAGGAAAGATTTTCATTCCTTTTGAAAATCTCCCGCCTGCGATGCGTGAATGAGGGTCGTCTGTTGGTGATGACCGTGACCCACCAAAATCACTCTGTTGGAAGATCCAAACCGTCCATATTGTAGAGAATTCGAATAAGAACAAACCTTGATAAGTTTCACTTGATTTATCGCACATTTATGATCACAAACACCAGTGCACATAGGCTGGTTGTGTTTCTTTTCTCTCCAAAAACGGAAAGGCTGGGTTTTCCACATTGGCGATCCGCGCAGCTGTACTTCTTCCCATCCTAGCCCTTCATTTAGGCCGATCTCAGCCGTCCATTTCTGCCCTCACGGATTGGGTTTTTTGTAGGCAAATCGGCGCCAATGCCCACCATTTTGCTAGATGTTGCAAGAAGCCAGGTAGTGGTATTAGATCCTAGCCATCCATCCTCCATCTGAAGGCTCAGGGAGACTTAGGGCGTTGAAACAGGAAGGTTATATTGCGTGGGGTGCGCTGCTCCATTCCTTGCAGCCGCACCTCCAAAAAACTCACTATTTCCTTCCGAGCTCAAACCCACCGAGAAAACCTCCCTTAAGCTTCGATCTGAGTATTCTCCGAGCTCCCTTGACCTCATCCACACCCTCCATAACAACCAGATCAAAGGAAAATCTGGCAATATGAAATCCGCCATGACCGTCCTTCTTCTTCCTCGCTTGAAGAACGAGACTGTGCGATCAATGGTAGGCCTCCTTACAGCCGGTTCTCCTTCCGTTTCTTCTGAATCCAGGAGTAGGTAATGGCCAAACACTGTATTCAACTGTGGGACACACCTCTGATGTATTTGTTGTCCACGCCACCCATCTGATGTGGGTCCCATGCAGCTGTCCAGCTGATGTATTGATGTCTGCAGGTTCTGTGGGCCCTATCGTCAGGCATGGGTTACATTCAAACTGCCCATCTGATGCGGGCCCTAAGCAGCAGTAACTACTTCCCCATGTGATGGGATTTTCCTCCTCAGATCAGAGGAGAGATGGAGCAACGGGTGAAAAATCGAAGTAATTCACCGCGTTACTCGACCGGTCGTGAGGGATCCACGACTGGTCGTGGGAGGTGCTCGACCGGTCGTAGGTTCGAGCCCTAGCACGACTCGAAGTCCAGTCTACGACTAGTCGAGGGAGAGCTACGACTAGTTGTAGGAGAGCTACGACTAGTCGTAGGTTACGCAGTTTGTTCCGCGATTTTGTATGACATTGCGGATTTGAGACCTTTCGCAACAGGGATGCGGAAAGGAGTTCTCTAAAACTATAAAAAGGGTTCTCTAGAATTTTTCTAGTGTATGAGAAAAATACAAGAGGGTTATCAAAGGTGAGAGAGAGACAAAAGAGAGAGAGGAAGCTTATGGAAGGAAGTCGTCGTCTCAGCGCTTCTACGTCCTCGTGATCGGTGAGATCTCTCAGTTTTCTTTTTATTCTCTTATTGTTTATCCGCTCCTGCATGAGTGACGAAGGTTATAACGTTCTACTTCATAGTGGATTGTTGATCTGGACGAGATCCCATGGTTTTTACCTCTTTGAGGGTTTTTCACATAAAAATCTCTTGTGTGGTGTGTGATTGTTGCTTTGATTTATTTCATTGCATTATTATCACATAATTCTGGTTTGTTCTAGAGGGCTAGATCTTAAGGTTTTGTGTAAGGCCCCCTAACAAAATGGTATCAGAGCGTTAAGTTCATTGAACGGATAGGATCGGTTTGAAATTATGGAAGGTGGCTCATTAAGGATGATCAGCCTCAATGGTTCTAATTGGACCATATGGAAGCTAAGATGGAGGACTTGCTTTATTGCAAGGATTTATATTCTCCAATTTTAGGCATATCAGCAAAATCCAAGGATATGACTGATGAAGATTGAAAGAAGTTGGACCGAAAGGCGGTGGGGTTTATTAGACAATGGCTGGATGATTCCGTATTCCACCATGTGTCTACGGAAACCTCAGCTGCTAGCCTATGGCTGAAACTACAAGGGCTGTATGAGAGGAAGACAGGCGGTAATAAAATTTTTCTGATAAGGCGACTTGTGAATCTCAAGTTAAAGGATGGTGGTTCTATGGCCGAGCACATGAATGAGGTCAGCAATATAGTGAACCAACTCCCTTATATGAAGATGGTCCTGGATGATGAATTGCAGGCTTTACTATTGCTTAGTTCATTGCCTGACAGTTAGGAGACATTGGTGGTGTCCCTAAGTAACTCCACGCCAGACGAAAAGATATCCATGGAACAGGTTACTAGTTGTCTCTTCAATGAAGAGACAAGGAGGAAGTCTCAGGGGTCTACTCAGCAAGAGACACTTGTGACACAGGAACAGGGGAGAGGAAAGAACAGGAAGGGCGGGAAGGCCCGAGATAAATCAAGAGGCAAGTTGAGTAAAAGAAAAGATGTTGAATGTTGGAATTGTGGCAAGAAGGGCCATTATAAGCATGAATGTCGTAAGGCTAAAAATGACAAGAAAGGAAAAGGAAAGGAGAAAGAAGATGAATCTGATTCCACTGCAGTCGCTTCAGATGGAGACGTTGTTATTATTCTTTCAGCAGATTACGATGTATGTCTCACAACTACGAGTCAGGACACCGACTGGATGATTGACTCAGGAGCTTCTTTTCATGCGACTCCACACAGAGATTTCTTCACAAGCTATAAGTCAGGTGACTATGGGACCGTGAAGATGAGAAATTCTGGCGTATCGAAGATCGTGGGAGTTGGTGATATTTGTGTAAAGACCGATGTGGGCTGCACGTTGGTTCTCAGGGATGTGAGGCATATCCCAGACCTTCGCCTCAACTTGATATCGACAGGAAGTTGGGATGATGATGGCTATGAAGTCGGTTTGCTGGTGGGCGTTGGAAGCTCATCAAGGGTTCATTGACCGCAGCTAGAGAAAAGAAGTGTTGCACCCTGTACAAGGAAAGTATCAGTGTATGCAAGGGTGGATTGAACGCAGCAGAAGATTCAGCTATTGACATGTGGCACAGGCGTCTAGGCCACACGAGTGAAAAAGGGCTTCACCTACTAGTGAGGAAGCGGCTCCTTCCAGACGTGACAGGTATACCTCTCAAAACCTGTCTTGATTGTTTATCAGGGAAACAGCACAGAGTTTTATTTGTTAAAAATGCTTCTCATGTCAATAAAGTGCATGCATTAGATTTGGTTTATTCTGATGTGTATGGTCCTATGAGGATAAAAACCTTGGGTGGGGCATTGTATTTTGTTACTTTTATGGATGATGCATCTAGGAGGGTTTGGGCTTATGCTTTGAAATCCAAGGACGAGGTCTTTGGTGTGTTTAAGTTGTTTCATGCTATGGCCGAGAGAGAGACAGGTAGATCATTGAAGTGCATCCGCACTGACAATGGTGGTGAATACATTGATGACTTTCATGAGTACTGCAAGTCCCTGGGTATACGGCATGAACAGACGGTTCCCAAGACCCCTCAGCATAATGGTGTAGCTGAGCGAATGAATCGCACCATTGTTGAGAGAATCAGATGCATGATATCCCATGCGAAGTTGCCCAAGACGTTCTGGGGAGAAGCAATGCATACGGCGGTGTATCTGATAAACAGGTCTCCATCAGCCCCATTGAATGGAGAAGTACCTGAGAAGGTGTGGACTGGACAGGATCCATCGTACAGTTATCTCAGGGTGTTTGGATGCAGGGCATCCATTCACGTACCAAGGGACAAGAGGTCCAAGCTCGATATGAAGATCAGGCAGTGTGTGTTCTTAGGGTACGGTGATGAAAAGTTCAGTTACAGATTGTGGGATCTGACCGAGAAGAAGCTCGTTAGGAGCAGAGATGTGATTTTCTTTGAAGATCAGTGTATTGAAGACATTGGTAAGCTAGAGAAGAATTAGCCTAGTTCAGGTGAGCTAGAGGACATGGATCCGGTTATTCCTCCCGTGGTGCCTGATGATGGGGGAGTACAACAAGGTGCAGAGGACGAGGGGGTTCCTACAGAAGATGGACCAGGGGAGCAGCCCCCACTTGATCCACCTGTTGAGCCACAGGTGAGGAGGTCATCTAGGGACAGACAGCCGTCTAAGAGGTACTCACCACATGAGTACATATGCTGACTGATGGGGGAGAGCCAGAAGACTATTCTAAGGCCCTAGCCGATAAGCATAAGGAGGAGTGGTTGAAAGCTATGCAAGAGGAGATGGAATCCTTGTATAAGAACCACACCTATGACATGGTGAAACTGCCTAAGGGCAAGAAAGCTCTGAGCAACAAGTGGGTGTTCAGAAAGAAGGTTGAGCAGAAGAATTCACAGACGAGATTCAAGGCCAGACTTGTGGTAAAAGGGTTCGGTCAGAGGAAAGGCATAGACTTCGAGGAGATATTCTCACTAGTGGTGAAGATGACATCCATACGGGTGTTGCTTGGGTTGGAGGCTAGCATGGATCTGGAGATAGAGTAGTTGGATGTTAGAACTATTTTTCTCCATGGTGACCTGAAAAAAGAGATCTACATGCACCAACCAGAGGAATTCGAAGTCAAGGGCAAGGAACATATGGTGTGTAGGCTGAGGAAGAGCTTGTATGGGCTGAAACAAGCTCCACGACAATGGTACAAGAAGTTTGATTCATTCATGTTACAGCATGGGTATGACAGAACAGAGTCGGACCACTGTGTGTTCACGCGTAAGTTCTTAGATGGTGATTTCATAGTTCTGCTGTTATATGTTGATGACATGCTCATCATGGGAAAGGACATCAAGAAGATAGACAGGCTGAAACAGGAGTTTGGAAAGTCTTTTGCGATGAAAGACTTGGGCCCGGCTAAATAGATCCTAGGAATGGAGATAACCCATGACAGAAGTAGCAGAAAGCTTTGGCTGTCACAAGAGCGGTATATTGAGAAAGTCCTAGAGCGGTTCAATATGAATGCAGCGAAGCTGATTAGTATTCCACTGGATGGTCACTTCAGATTGAGCGACAGACAATGTCCCAAGACGAAGACAGAGGTGGAAGAGATGCAAAAGATACCCTACGCGTCAGCTGTAGGAAGTTTGATGTATGCTATGGTGTGTACACGCCCAGACATAGCATATGCGGTTGGTGTTGTCAGTCGGTATCTTACCAATCCTGGCAAAGAACATTGGGCAGCGGTGAAGTGGATACTGCGGTATTTAAGAGGCTCATCCAGGTTGAGCCTATGCTATGGTGATGGTAAACCTGTGTTAGAGGGCTACACAGATGCAGATATGGCAGGCAACATAGACTCCAGGAAGTTTATATCGGGGTTCATGTTTACATTTGCAGGGGGAGCGGTTTCTTGGCAGAGCAAGCTACAGAAAGTCGTAGCATTATCGATGACAGAGGCCGAGTATATTGCAGTCACAAAGGCATGTAAAGAGATGCTTTGGATGAAAAGGTTCCTACAGAAACTTAGCCTGAAGCAGGAGGAGCACGTGGTCTATTACGATAGTCAGAGTGCTATACACTTGAGCAAGAATCCAAGTCAGCATTCCAAGTTGAAGCACATAGAGATTCGGTGTCACTAGATCAGGGATACTTTGGAACGGAAGGTGTTACAGCTTGAGAAAGTCCACATGGACGATAATGGATTAGATATAATAACCAAGGCTTTGCTCAAGGATAAGTTTGAGGTTTGCAGAAACTAGACTGGCTTGAAGAAGGTGAATTCCTCTTGAGTTAGAAAGGGAGAGATTTGATGGGATTTTCCTCCTCAGATCAGAGGAGAGATGGAGCAACGGGTGAAAAATCGGAGCAACTCACCGCGTTGCTTGACCATTCATGGGGGAGCCACGACTGGTCATAGGAGGCGCTCAATCGGTCGTAGGTTCGAGCCCTGGCACGACTCGAAGTCTAGCGAGTTGTGCTATTTTTTTTGGGGTCTAAGACTAGTCGTAGGTGAGCTACGACCAGTCGTAGGAGGTTAGGACCAGTCTTGAAATTTTCAGGACCAGTCCTAGGTTATGCTATTTTTTCTTTAAGGTCAACGACTAGTCGAGGGAGAGCTACGACTAGTCGTAGGTGGTCTACGACCAGTCGTAGGAGAGCTACGACTAGTCATAGGTTACACAGTTTGTTTCGCGATTTTGCATGATATTGCGGATTTGAGTCCTTTCGCAACAGGGATGCGGAAAAGAGTTCTCTAAAACTATAAAAAGGGTTCTCTAGAATTTTTCTAGTGTATGAGAAAAATACAAGAGGGTTATCAAAGGTGAGAGAGAGATAAAAGAGAGAGAGGAAGCTTATGGAAGGAAGTCGTCATCTCAGCGCTTCTACGTCCTCGTGATCGGTGAGATCTCTCAGTTTTCTTTTTATTCTCTTATTGTTTATCCGCTCCTGTGTGAGTGACGAAGGTTGTAACGTTCTTCATAGTGGATTGTTGATCTGGATGAGGTCCCGTGGTTTTTACTTCTTTGAGGGTTTTCCATGTAAAAATCTCTTGTGTGGTGTGTGATTGTTGCTTTAATTTATTTCGTTGCATTATTATCCCATAATTCTGGTTTATTCTGGAGGGCTAGATCCTAAGGTTTTGTGCAAGGCCCCCAACACCATGGACATCAACAAATCTGTGGGTCTGATCATGAGCTATGTGTTGTATCCTCACTGTTCAGGGATTCGATGGTGGGAAGTAGATTGGTTAGTGTATCTCACACCAGTTATACGGTGGCTGTGTATGACATCAGCAAGTTTCTTTGGGACCCACCTCTGATGTGTTTTCTATCCACGCCCTGCATTTGAATTGTGGACCACAAATAGGTCCGAAATTGAGCCTTTATCAGGCCCTAATTTGGGCTGTAAACTTCCCACTAGTAGGCCTTGATTTGAGCTGAACATGGGCCTCAATTGGGCCTTGAATCAATTTAAAAGATTGGCCTTAGATGGGCCATACAACTGGACTAATATCAGGCCCCATCTGGACCTTAAACTCAGCTAAAACTAGAGAACAGTTGGGCCCTTAATCCAACTGAAATCATGACTTAAATCAGGCCTTTAAATGGGCCTTGGAAACCCCCTTTCAACTGGCCCAAAACTAGGCCTTCACTAGGCCTTGATGGACCGTGTTAGGGGCCAAGTGCAGCCTCTAGATAAGCCTTTGATCCTAGCCCAAAATCAAAATTTCTGTGGGCTGCACCACATTTAAAATGGGTGGGCCGCACCTCATTTGCAATGCTGTGGGCCTCACCATAAAGTGCTGTGGGCCAGCCCTACTTGGGCCTATGTTCGGACCCAATTGCTAGACCAAAATGGGCTCAGTCCAGCCCTTATTCAATAATGGGCTTGTGCCTAAAAGTTGGGCCATCTATTATGACAAAAGCCTGTAGGCCTAGTCACCTTAAGACAGGCCTCAAATAACTTAACTTATGAACCCTTTTAAATCTCCCAAAACCTTCAATATGCTAGTAGATGAAAACATTAGGGACTTTTGTCTAATGCAAACTGTCCTCTATGAAGCTACTTGTGTGATTTTGGGCCACAAGATATTTACAGAAATGTGAATCAAGGACGGTACCACAACCCCACAGGTGTGAACTCACCCTTCGAGCTTCTGTCACGCCCCAAACTCGGAAATCGGATTCACAGGAATGCTAATCGCCGAATCTGGTATTAGCCATTCTCGGCTCCCAGCGCCCATATGTCAGGTTCCGATCCTGGAATCTTATAAGGCTTCATATACATCAAATGCACCACAATGGGCCTCATCACATAGGCTTCAGATACATCATATTGGGCCTTAAACACGGGCTGAATGCACATCAAAATGGGCCTCAAATACGGGATGCATATACATCACATTGAACCTTAAATAAGGGTTGAATACACATCAAAATGGGCATCAAATACGGGCCGCATATACATTATATTGGACCTCAAACATGGGTTGAATACACATTAAAATGGGCCTCAAATACGGGCTGCATATACCCCACATTAGGCCTCGTCCATCGGCCTCGACAATTGGAATCGGCCTCGACAATCAGAATCGGCCTCGACAATCGACCTCGATAATCAGAATTAGTAATCGGCTATGACAATTGGAATCGACAATCAACCATGAAAATCAGAATCAACGATCGGCCACGATAATCAGAATCGGTAATCGACCATGACAATCGGCCATGAAAATTAAAATCGGCAATCGGCCACGAAAATCGAAATCGATAATCGGCCAGGACAATTGGAATTGGCAATCGGCCATGAAAATTGACCTCGATCGATAATTGGCCTCGATGAGAATGGGCTTAACAAGGCCTAAGAGAAGGTCACAATGTGGACTTTAAACCATCATTGCCCATCAATATGAACATTTAACCAACATTGATCCCAAGGGATGACACTTATAGGGCTAATCAGGTAGGGGCCCACGGCCTAACACATGGGTCTAATATACAACATCATAGGCCTTAATTACATCAAATGGGCCGAATCAAGTGGGCCGAATCAAATGGGCGGATTCAGATGGGCCGAGTCAATGGGTTGATTACAATACAATTCATCTATTTTTAGAGATCAATATGGAGTATTATATAAGAAATGAATCATATCAAAAGATCAACTGGACCATGCCACATCTAACCGTGGTGATAATAATATTCATAATTGAATTTCTACTGGGCCCACCATAGTGTTTATTTTCCCATCCAATATGTTCCCAAGGTCACAAAGGCCTGGTTATAGAGGAAAACAAATATCATATTGGTCTAAGACCCTATAATCCAAAGGGGGTTTTTAATGGTGAACGTTCATCTCATTGTCTTCTGCAGCATGGTCCACTTGATATTGGCTTATTATTATTATTATTATTATTATTATTATTATTATTATTATTATTATTTGATCTCAGCCTTAAAATGTGCTGACAAATGAATGGACGGTTGGATTACATCACAGTGGGCTCCACCCGTCCAGATTGCTGAACGGTGTGGATGAGACCCACATACGTGGTGCGGCCCATCCAACACCATCCAGAAATGGATGGTTAGAGTAAGCTACATGGTTCCCACGTATGCGGACACCCCACATCTCTCTCTCCTTTGTGTGTGTATATATATATATATATATATATATATATATATATATATATATATATATATATATATTATAATATAATATAATTTAACATAATATACTATATTATAATATATATATATACTAATTAAAGTGCCCACCATTAGACGGTGTGGATTAAAATACATACATCAAGTGGTCCACACACGTTAAGGTGGACCCCACCGTCCTGTCCATCTGGACGGTGGATATAGAGCATATACATTTAGGTGGGGTCCACGTCTAGTGGACTGGACGGTGAAGATATAACACATATATCATGATGGGCCACCAAAACTGCTGTGTATAGCAGCTACATGCTAGCCACATATCCAACCAAAATGGACAGACGGTGTGGATAATTTCAAAAAAGTGCATTCCCACCTTCCTTACAACTGACGGTGGATAAGAAGCATACATCACGTGTGGTGGTTCCCACATAACTTGTTGACGTCAGGTGTAAGGTACACCAGCCAATTCGTTCAGCTAGGTGGGTCCCACATGGGCCCACCACAACATATATGCTATATATATATATATGTGTGTGTGTGTGTGTGTATATATATATATATATATATATATATATATATATATATATATATATATATATATATATATATATATATATATATATATAAATATTATACCCCTTTTTTTTGCTAGATAGTACACCCCACTGACAGTTCACTCTACACTATTAGCCACACCCCAATGCCAGTCCAGCGTCCTTGGACGCTGGATAGCATGGATATAACATAGCATCATGGTGGGTCCCACATGGACATGTCCCACCTATTTGGATCAACCTAATATTTAGGTTTTCCCTTCCGTCCAGACCCGATAATGGGCTGGACAGTGTAGATCCAACACACCCATCAAATGGGTCCCACACAGGTGGATGGCATAGATAACATATATACTTCAAGGTGGGCTACAGCCTCATCATCAACATTACCAAAAGAAAAGGAGAAAGAGAGAGGGAGAGAGATTGGTGTAGTGGAGGGACCCCGCCACTATGGGCCCCTCATATGATTACATCACATAACTCAAATTAGGTCTCATCACAAGTGGGCCATTAAATTTGAAATCAATGGTGGATCACCCACCTATATAACTCCTTCTTTAGCTCCTTGGACTTGTATACTCCTTGCCTTCACTTTCGATGGAGGTTGATGGTGATTGGAAGATTGAGATGGGAGTTGAGAAGGTGGGCCACACTTAGTATTTGGAAGAGAGGAGCTTGGATTTTGGAGCTCTTATGGGATTTGAGAAAATTGCTAGAGAATGATATATATATATATATATATATATATATATATATATATATATATAGAGAGAGAGAGAGAGAGAGAGAGAGAGAGAGAGAGAGAGAGAGAGAGAGAGAGAGAGAGACGAGTGATGGGATGATATGGGATGGGTGTTGTAAGGAAAGGAGATGGAGAGGTAAGGTTTAGTTTGAAAGTTAGAAAAAGAGGGATGGGTAGGGGAAGAGAGTGTTAACTTGTGAAAAAAAGGAGAGATGGGTGTTGGTACTTGAGGTATGGAGTGTACTTGACTTGATTGATTGATTGATTGATGAGACATGTAGAGATTCCCTCGAAATTAACAACGCATGGCGTTTTCCTTGAAATGAACGTGGGCCTACATCTCCTGACCCGTGTATCAGATCGGTGTACTAGTCGCGGCATTGGAACAACGGCGATGGTGCGATCGTTAGGGTACAAGTTTCGGGTCGAGATGACTTCGAGATGCAAGTCTCAGCTTAGGATTGCGTGCAAATGTCGGATTCGGGTCGAGAGTTACCGGACTTTGACCGGGACGACCGTAGAAGCCTATGGAATGGTATGGTCTATGATACGAGTCTTACAACTCTCCCCTCCAAATAAAAATTTCATCCTCAAAATTTACAGAATAGACAAGGGAAGAGGAAACATCATATATAAGTAAAGGCACAATCTATTTACATGAGGATGGGGATAGCGCTCTCCAATCTCAACTTTGCGCTCCCAAGACGCCTTACCAACACTGTGGTGACCTCTACTAAACCTCAAATCATGGATAAAAAATGACCGAAACTAGGACACCTTGTAATGTCACCATCTCGCTAATGACTAATCTAACAAGATGGTCCTAATGCCTAGTTGCGTAAATCGTCGGTGACTCCTGATGACCGAGGGTCCTACAGAGCTGCATAAAACTTACCCTAGGTCTGCTGGGGAGGTGTATGTCCCCCCCCCCCCAAAGAGGTTGTTGCTACTGAAAATGGAGGCACTCATGCTTATGATGCCCCATCTCACCACATCTGAAGCAAACGCCCGTAAACGGTCTCTTTGGTGGTATTGAAGATGTTGTTGGCACTCGAATGGATGGACAGTTCCTGTGCCTCTGTGGCCGTCGACGTTGTTGCTGCTAGAAACTACCAAAGGAGATCTTCCTCTTTCGGTCTCCTCTGTGGTCACGAACCCTCTGTTAATTGTTCCATTCTGCCTCGTAAATCTGGGCCCTCTGAACTACTTACTCAAAGGTCAGGAGCATGTGTTCGATGACACGGCTCCTGAGCCCAAAATGTAAGACGTTCTTAAAATGGCGAGCCTTCTGCCCCTCATCATCAACAAAATACATCGCGAACCTTGATAGTGCCACAAAATGGGCCGCATACTGTGCCACGGATATGTCCCCCTGCACAGAGCCTCGAACTCTAATGCTCTCTGACGACAAATGTGGTCGAGAAAGTACTGCTGCTCGAATCGATCAATAAAATTCTCACATGTCCAGATGAAATTAGGCCCTGTAACACAAGTAACGAAGGTCCACTAGTGCTCGGCCTCACCCTGGAGAAGAAATATGACCAACCGGACTCGCTGCTGGGTCATACATACCATCATATACAAAATCTTCTCTACCGCAGAGTGCAATCTCTCTGCTGTTGTTGGGTTTAACGCGCCCTGAAAACGCAGAGGATCAAGTTGTCTGAACTCTCAAAGAAGGGCACTCGGCGCTCCTACTCTTCTTGGGCTAGCAAAACAACAGGGTGCCTGCCATGCCCCAGGAGGGCGGTCGTCACAGTCTATAACGTCTGTTGTAAGTGGGATGCACTCACAAGTACGGTTGGATCCACACCGGCCTCAGGTGGAGGAACAACATCCTCAGTATGGGGAGCAGGGATCTCTGGGGTGGAGAGGGTGCTGCAGGTTGTAAAGCTGGAGCCTCATGTGGTAGAGTGGGATTCGCTCGAGTCATTCTTCTGGATGACATGTTTTATAGGGAAGAATAAAGGTGCCTATCAACCTTGAGAGCTTTCGAAGGCATGCACGCTAAGAGTATATAATAGAAGATTGCTAAGTTATTCGAACTCGGGACCTAATCAATCTAAGTTCTCGACAACCACAGAGTATAGGGTAACTATTAGAAGATACGTGATGTTATCCTCAGCTATTCCCAAGTTATGCTTTGATACCAACTTCTGTCACGCCCAAAACCTAAAAATTGAATTCACAGGAATTTCGATCGTCGAATTCGTTGCCGATAGCTCTCGTAGTACCCCATTCTCCGCTCCCAGTGTCCATATGCCAGGTTCCAATCCTGAGATCTTACAAGGAGGATTTTTTTTTTCAATATACATTTATCTCGTAAGAAGCATAACTACAAGTTTATCCAAATCATAAAGGCAACATCATCATCACATATCCACTAATATAAATATTTGAATACAATGCTGAAAGGAAAATACATATGTCAAAATCAAAGCTCCAGAAGTCAGCTACATGCTCCAAGTTCCACATTGCTGCAACTTAACATCACCTGCACGCATCTATCATCCATAAGCTTAGAGGGTGGTGTACGTGTGTGAGCGGTATACGTGTGCTCAGAATGTAATATCAGAGTAAAAGAAAATGCTAATAAATCCACAAACCATATAATATTAGAGTAAGAAGAAGTGCTGACAAGTCCATAAAAATCTCATCAACCTCATCCAGGATGTACGATAAAAAGATGTAGCAAGCCAATGTCATATATGAGAAAGCAATATAAATCAGTTATGTAATGCATAAATATAATGAACCAGATATCAGATATCGAGGATGCAATACAATATACAATTCGAAAGAGCTACAGATACCATCAGCCTCATCTAGGTCATATAAATGTAAAAACATAGCAACCCAAAATGCCATATGTCGAGGATGTAATGTAATATGCAATATGTGGTGCGAATAAAATGGCCAAGCTGTAGTGTGAAGTCAGGATGATAGTACATGGTATTACAGGATATAGAGCCTATCACAAAGAACTTCTATCTAAACCAGTCTCATACCTGAATTTGGATAAATAGACTCAACGTGGTAAGCTCTTGATCTCGGGTTAGTCGCGCACCCTAACTAAAATTCTGGCTATTACAAAAGTACACATAATAATTAATTGCGCACTACCAGCTCGAGTGGATAGTGAATGAATGAATGAATATAATGTTGAGTATGCAACTCCTGCTCCATAAATTGGTACTGTACATCTTTAGGATCATCACCGAGGTCTAGTACACTATACATGCAAATCGCCTTCCACTGACGCATGACCATGCAAGTGGAAGAGACCCCACTATCCGCCTGACCAGTAGTCAGCCAATATCTACCCGGTACATCGATAGCAGACCCATTCACGAGTTGGTTAAACTCAGCCTAGCTATGCCATCTACTCTCAGGCGGGTAAGGCAACACCCCCTCCTAACCGACCATGACACAATGAGAGACATGACCTCCTAGTATTCGACACTCAGGCACTAAGTATCCACTCGGTCTCAACGTTGAGGCGTCTCCTAGTCTTAGAGGTTTAGGGACTTTCACCCACGGACATCCAAAGTGCTCAGATGCTTGAACTAAATATTTTCGATGTCCCATCCATGACATACCTGTGGAGGTCACAACCCTGATGTCGTTAAGGCGTATAGTAATCACGATCACACAATATAAGATGCATAAGTCATGTAGTCCAATCATGCATCAATCCTGTGCATATCGTGTGCTCATGCGGGTTAACTCCACCTATCAGGAAGTCTCATAAACCATCTATAGTATGACGTATATAATGATCAATCACATCTTACAATAAATATGCATATGATGCGTCTGGGCATGTATCATGATGTTATTCTATCACATACTCATAATCGACATCAACAATTGGCCTTGACAATGTGGACATTTAACCAACATTGCCCCCCAAGGAATAACCCTTATAGAGCCTAACATATAATGGACCCATGACCTTGCACAAGAGCCTAATATACAACACTATGGGTCTCACTTAAGAGCTTAATCCACATCACGATGGGCCTCTCACATGGGCCTAATATACATTATAATAGGCTCCATCACCTGGCACTAAAATGTACTACAATGGGCCTCATCACATAGGCTTCATATACATCATATTGGGCCTTAAACATGGGCTGAATACACATCAAAATTGGCCTCAAATACGGGCCACATATACATCACATTGGACCTCAAACAAGGGCTGAATACACATCAAAATGGGCCTCAAATACGGGCCGCATATACATCATATTGGGCCTCAAACATGGGCTGAATATACATCAAAATGGGCCTCAAATACGGGTCGCATATACTTCACATTGGGCTCGTCAATCGGCCTCGACAATCAGAATTGGGCTCGACAATCAGAACTGGCCTCAACAATTATCCTTGATAATCAGAATCGGTAATTGGCCACGACAATCAGAATCGACAACCGGCCATAAAAATCAAAATCAGCAATCGGCCACGACAATCGGAATCGGTAATCGGCCGTGAAAATCAGAATCAGCAATCGGCCATGACAATCGGAATTGGTAATTGGCCACGATAATCAAAATTGGCAATCGGCCGTGAAAATCGAAATCGACAATCGGCCATGACAATCAGAATCGGCAATTGGCCATAAAAATAAAAAACGGCAATCGGCCACGACAATCAGAATTGACAATCGGCCATAAAAATCTACCTCGATCGATAATTGGCCTCGATGAGAATGGGCTAACAAGGCCTAAGGGAAGGTCACAATGTGGACTTTAAACCATCATTGCCCATCAATGTGGACATTTAACCAACAATGCTTCCAAGGGATGATACTCATAGGGCCAATCGGATAGGGGCCCACGACCTAACACAAAGGTCTAATATACATCATCATGGGCCTCAATTACATCAAACGGGCCGAATTAATGGGCTGAATCAAATGGGCGGATTCAAACGGGCCAAGTCAATAGGCCGAGTCAATGGGCTGATTACAATACAATTCATCTATTTTTAGAGATCAATATGGAGTATTATATAAGAAATGAATCATATCAAAAGATTAACTGGACCATACCACATCTAATAGTGGTGATAATAATTTTCATGGTTGAATTTCTAATGGGCCCACTATAGTGTTTATTTTCCCATCCAGTCTACTCCCAGGGTCACAAAGGCCTGGTTATAGAGGAAAACAAACATCATATTGGTCCAAGACCTTATAATCCAAAAGGGGTTTTTAATGATGGACGTTCATCTCATTGTCTTCTGCAACGTGGTCCACTTGATATTGGATTTACCTTATTATTATTATTATTATTTGATCTCAGATTTAAAATGAGTTACAAATGAATGGACGGTTGGATTACATCATAGTGGGCTCCACCCGTCCAGATTGCTGGACGGTGTGGATGAGACCCACACAAATGGTGCGACCCATCCAGCACCGTCTAGAAATGGACAGCTAGACTAAGCCACATGGGTCCCACGTATACGGACACCCCATATCTCTCTCTCCTGTGTGTGTGTGTGTGTGTGTGTATATATATATATACATTATAATATAATATAATTTAATATAATATACTATGTTATAATATATATATATATATATATATATATATATATATATATATATATATATATATATATATATGTATATATATACACTAATTAAAGTGCCCACAGTTAGACGGTGTAGATTAAAATACATAAATCAAGTGGTCCACACACGTTAAGGTGGACCCCACTGTAACACCCTGTACTTTCGAGTACTTGGGTGTTTCCGTACAACCAAACTTAGTATAAATATAAGCCTGACTTAAGTAAACATTCACGTTCATCCTAGTTTAAATCTGACTGTTGAAAGCAGTTTTCACCTATGTATTACACTATCCTTCCGTTAATCTTTGAGCCAAACCATCATGTCATCAGCGCAACCCATTGTTATGACTTCTATCACCTCGATGGATGGATCAAACCATCTAGTAGTCATATAATATTTAATAAGTATAATTATTTTATTTTACACAAACATAGATTAAAAAAATTATAGATGTATTTTGATAAATTATTTATCATATAGAAGTGTATGAAAATATATTATAATAAGAGTGATACGTATATATTTAATGTGTGTGTGTGTGTGTCTATATATATATATATATATATATATATATATATATATATATATATATATAATATTAACTAAACATAATGCATAATGATTTTACAATATATAGTTGAATTATAAATATTAATGTAGTATTGAATATTTTTATAAACATGTGTATAAAAAAATTATTAGATATTTGGATAAAATTTTATATTATTTAACAATGTGATTTTAAATAGGATATTGTACAATTTTCAATTAATGTATATGTATAATATGAGACTACATATTTTGAATTATATATTAATAAATAGGAGATTAATGGCATGCATATAGTACTATGTTAATATAGAAATCATATTTTTATATGTGTATGAGATTTTAATAATTGAAATTATAAGTGATGTACAATAATAATAACACAAATTATATTAATATTAGTATCAGTTAGTAAGATAGGATGAGAACCTTACAAAGGGCCCCTTGGACCTTTTCAACCGTTGACGTTCAATTTTAGGGTGATTCGACCATTGGATCGACGTAACTGATGCTTAAAGATCTTGATTTCAGGTATGGCCCATTTAAGATTTAGGTCAGCCCCATTCTTGAGATCATGGCCTTATATGAGTAAATGAACTGATTGAACGGAGTAGATTTTATCCAAACACCATTGTGGACCCCACCCGAATTGTGCATGTGTACATTTCACGTGCACCCACTGTGCACTGGTTAGCCTAGCATGATCAAAGCGGGCTGACCTATTATTTCTTAAAGCAGAGAGAGATTTCACTCTCTTTCCTCTGTTACAGCAGCCGATGAACGCTCGTCCATTTCTTCGATCATGACCCACTGTTTAGGCCCCACATTGATGATCCAGACCATCATCCGACAAAGAACACACGTGCAACCAAAACCATGTCCGTTCCACCTGATATTACACATGGATGCGTACACGAGAATCAACGTAAAACAATCCCACTAACATGTTTCCAAAAATGGAAACTGCTCTCACACCAGCACTGCGATCCGCGTGAACTCCTCTCCCTCAACCTCAATCATTCATTAAAGGCAATCTCAGCCGTCCGTTCTAGCTGATCGGTTTAGGGCTCCCTTAGCAAAGAAAACCACAAATAGTTTCGAATTTTCCCACCATTTTTGGAGACAGTTTCAGGCAGGGCGATCTGGACCGTTTGTTGTCAATCCTATGATTCTAGCATGTTAGGTTAAAGGAATAAAAGGGCATGGATTGAGCAACAGGAGCTCACCCTTCGTTATTACAGTCGCCCGAGAGAAAATCATCCACCTCCTTTGTTTTAGAGAATCCACCCACCTAACCTTCACCAAGCTTCAAAAACGAGTTTCTATAAGCTCCCAGGTATCCCTATATCCCTAGCCATTAGAATGAAGAAAGATGTAGCAAGTGAGGAGATGCCATTAATGCTGGTGTCTTCTTCTCCACCAAGAAGCAATCGGTAATGGTGGTTTTTAGTCTTGTACGGCATCGTCCAGGCATAGATGGAAGTAGATAGAAGGAAGGAAAGTAATAGAAAGTGAGAAAAGAAAAGAGGAGAAGGAAAAAAGAAGAAGAAAGAAGAGGTGGTGTGGTTGCTCAGTCCGAGCTGGACTGAGTTGGGTCCAAGTTGGGTTGGGTCTGATCAAATCCAGACCGTTCACCTAGTTGAAGTAGTGAGGAGAAGAAAGGGCAAGAGAAATCAGGAAGGAGAAGAGAACGAAGAAGCATCTAAGGAAAGAAAAATATGAGAGAAGAAGAGAGTGGGGCTGAGTGTAGCCCTTGCACTCGCTAGGCCGAGTTAGGTCTGAGTTGGGCCTGTCCCAGTCATGTTGGGCCTGGTTCGAATGATGCTGGGGTTCTAGCAGAGAATGAGAAAGGAAGATGAGAGAAGAAGGAAGTGAGAGACAAAGGAATGATGGTGCTTGGAAGCACTGGGTTGACTCATTGATTAGTGAGTTGGGTCAACTCAGTTGAGCTGAGTTGAGTTGAGCTTGGGCTGGTGTGGTGTGGTTGGACCTTCTAGCAAATAAAGAGAAAAAGAAAGGAAAGGAAGAAAAGATAAGATAAAGAAGGAGAAGGTGAGGCCGTGAGGGTTGAGCCGAGTTAACTTGGACGTCGAGCACTGTTAATTCAAGTCGAATTAACTACAGGTGCGTTTTCTCTAAAATATTGCATTGGAATTTTAATTAGAAAATTAGTAGGTTATTTATGCTATAACTAGCTATTATAACCAAAGGTTGTAATTGTCAAATAGAAGATCTTAGTATTTATTATCATCATTAAATATTAGTGTTTTATTTTATCATTACAAAGTATTGTCATTGTTAGGATCATTAATAGTATATATGATTAACCATTAGTAAATTACCTATACTTATGTTAGTTAATATATACAAACTACCATGATTAAACAAGAATGTCTTATTCTTCATTCTTAATCATTACCATCTGAAAGTGCACCTACTAGTGCCTTGGTTTGTCAATTACGGTGTAAGTTGAGTCAGTCGGACAACAGCGCATAACAGGAAGATCAACTCAAGTGTCTGCCTCAACTGGATGTGTGGAAGCTCACCATAGGTAAATCATAGCCTCACATCCCATGTCCCAAAACATCAGGTCATTAAAACCCTTAAAAATATGTAGAACATCTTAGGGTTTTTGTGTAAGAAAACTTTTTACAAAATAGGAAAATCTTCAAGTTTTTCTTACACTGTCGATTATATCGATTCATATCTCGATATGATTGACCTACTCTGTCGATGTTCTCGATATCTCAATCGATACAATTGAGTGAGGATAAAAAGCGTCCAGCAATCAAACATTCATCTGGACGATTTATCGATATATCGACGGTTCAGTCGATATCATCGATATTCGAATATCAATCCTATCGAAAGTGGAATGACAATATCGACAGATAGTTTTCCGGCGCCCCTATTTTTCTAAAGAAAACCACTGTGAGCTTAAATATATCGATGAATTTTCGATTCAATCTGAACTCAAATATCGGTCATATCGAAAGTCAGTCGATCACATCGATAGTGGGGGCATGTTTTCTCCAGCATGATTTTCAGGATGTTTTTAAACATTGATCGGGGTGCCAGTCGAGAAATCGATATTCATATGTCGATCTTATCGAGACCTGGTCGATTGGATCGAGATGGGACACAAACCGTCCAACAAGCTTATAAGTAAATCTATACGATTTATCGATCCCATCGACACGGTCTCCGATATCATCTATATACAAATTTCGACGACATTGACTGTTCTCCGATCATATCTTTAGACCCTGAAAATCTTCAAGGCTTGTCTCTCTTACTTTCACATGTCGATAGATCGATTCATCTATCGATGGAATTGGAGTTTGAAATTCGATAATATCGATGTGTGTCTCAATCTCATCGACCAGTTGGCAAAAGGTTTCCAAAAGTAAAAATAACATTTGAGTTTGTATCATCGAGAGGACAATCGATACAATCGAGAGTATACGCTCGATCATATCGACACTTGCTCGATGATATCGAATTATGTCATAAATATGACTGTTTTATAACCGTTGGAACCTTTTGCCTATATATAGAGAAGCTTACCTTTATTGCTGGTAGAGAAAGAAGAGAGTGCTTTTGAGTGTTTTAACCTTCCTATCATTTACCTTAAGCCCTTTCTCTCAAGGAGTTCATCCTCCAATCCACCCTCATCACTGATATTCAATAGAGTGGATTGGGGAATGAACTTCCGCATTCAAGGATCCTCCAGCTACTACCTTATTGGCAAATTATTAAGCTGGGATGCCTTGAATGCATAGATGATCGGAACCACTCTATCTTTCTAATAGGAAAATCCTTAGAGAGTGGAATTCCATCACAACCTTGACCCAACCTAAAGCCTAGAATCGGTATATCTTTTGTGTTGTGGATCAAGAGAGCTGAAGACTCTTCATCAACAAGAAGGAGATCTTCAACATTACATTGAATGAGACTCATCAACTTATTTGTAAGTATCTAGAGTCCAGAGGACATTTGTGATCATTCCTTTCTAGGATTGGATCTTAAGTGTTGCTCACCCTTTGAAGTCCTCAAAGGAGGCCTCCGACGGGAGTGTATGTGCGGGGTGTGTTGTGTGGACCCTTGCTCTGTGGAGAGCATAAACATCCAGGTGCATTGTGTGGACCCTTTCTCTATGTGTGCATAAACATCTGGTTAGGAGTGCGCCAGCAAAACTCCCGGGTTAGAGGTGAACCGAGTAGAAACCTCCGTGTAAAGGTTGAAGGTGAACCTGATTTAAAACCTTAATTTTGAGGTGAACCATGGAAAACCTCCTTAGTGAAATTCAGTCACTTAAGGGTTGAGTGTGAAAGCTGGTAGCGGAGTAGACAAGTAGTTGAACCACTATAAAATGACTGTGTTTGAGATTGATACTTGTGTTTGATTTTTTGTGAGATTATATTAACTGCATTTATACTTGCTCATACTTCACACACAGTCACATTCATCATAAATTATAATTGCATCATGATTATCATTTAAATAGCTCTGTGATTGGATCCTCTACCAGGCTTGGAAGCCAGTAGAGTTAGCTTTGAGTAATCCTAATCTGTACTCTGTGATAGGATTAGTGTGATAAGATTTTTAATAATTCATAAAAACTTTAAAAAAGTCCTATTCACCCCCCTCTAGGACATATTAGCGTATTCCAATTTCAACTCAAGCGGTCTTCACCGCTATTTCAATTGGTATCAGAGCGGGTCTCTCTTTAAGGGCTTCACCACCTACTGAGTGATCTTGTCTGAAGTTGAAATATGGCTAAAGGAGAGGGCTCATCTGTCACTAGACCTCTAGTATTTGATGGTTCAAATTATGCGTACTGGAAGGCTAGAATGCATTACTTCCTGAGATCTTTGGATCATGAAGTTTTGGATGTAGTTGAAAAAGGATATGTGGTACCATCTGAACAAATTATACTTGAAAATGAAACCACAATCACTAAACCCAAACCTAATGAAAAGTAGATGGCGTTTGATAAAGAATATCGAAACGCTAAAGCAAAAGCAATGAACGCCATCTACCGTGCCGTGTCCCAAGATATTTTCAACCAGATAAGTATGTGTGGGACCTCTAAAGAAGCATGGGACCTATTGGAAACAACCCATGAAGGCACAAGCACTGTGAAGGGATCTAAATTACAACTTTTAACTTCACAGTTCGAAAATCTCATGATGGAAGAGTATGCGACATTTATGGAGTTTTTCACCAAATTGAATATCATTTGTAACTCCATGGGTGGATTGGGAGAGAAGGTTCCGACACTTAAAATATGTAGAAAAATCTTAAGATCCCTACCAGAACAGTTCAATCCCAAGGAAACAACAATTGAGGAGTGTAGGAATATTGATGAGATGAAAGTAGAAGAACTAGTAAGTTCCCTACAAACTTTTGAACTACACTTCACTCAACCCCAAAAATCCAAAAACACTGTCCTAAAGACTTCTAAGAAATCAAAACATGAGGACAATGAAAGTGAAAAAGAAGATGAAGATGAGGAAGTGACTCTACTTGCACAAAGATTCAGAAGATTCTTTCAAAGGAATCGCGGCCGCCCCTCTAGAGGTAAAAAGGTGGATGACAAACCTTCTGCAGGCAAATTTAAAAAAGGACCAAAGAATCACAATGTCACGCCTATCATGAGTATGGACACCTATCTACTGAATGCCCAAATAGAAAAACCAAGGGCAAGGCGATGGCTGCCACATGGGATGATACGGAAGAGTCAAACTCAGAAAACAGTGACTCAGAAAGTAATGGAGATAAAAAATCCTTGAAAATACTTATGGTCTCCACTACTTCAATCATTCCAACTGAATCTGAGGAAGAACAACAAGCCACTGAATTATTTTCATCTGACAATGAGAAAATTAAAGAAGAAGAAGAAGATAAAGAGCAAAATGAATTACAAGACGCTTGCAACCAACTTTAAATCCATAGCGTCAATATTTTCAAGAGACTTGGAATAGTAAAAAATAAAAAGGAATTGCTGCAAATAGATCTGGATAAAGCTTCAAATATTAATACTCATCTGTTTACTGATTTGCAGCGATGTCACTTAGATAATGATAGACTTAAAAGAACTAACAACTCTTTGAAATCTAAGTCAGAAAAATTAAAGAATCAAGTCAAAACTCTAAATAAGGAACATCTGATCCTTCAAAATAGAAACTATACACTTCAAAATGATCTAGAAGAATCTAGTAAAATTGTCAAAATAAACTGTAAATTTTTCCAGAGTGGTGAGAAATTAGAAAAACTATTAGGTATGGAAAAATATGGAAAGGACTAAAAGGGATTAGGTTATGGAAAGGCTAGAACAAAAACTGAATATGATGCACAACCATTTAGAAAATCTGTTGCATCTAGTAGTAACATCAAATCTATCCCAGTTCATTACAAAAAGGAGGAGTCAGTTTATGAGCTAGATAAAAGAAGTAAACAATCATCATCACTTGAGCTAGTTGACAAGAAGAAAAACCCAGTGAATCAGGTGGTTAAATCAGATAAGAAGAATAAATCTAGCACAAGTAAAACTCCTGTCACAAAGTGGATGATTAAGAAAAAAAAACAAATTGCCTACTTACTCATTCAGATCATTTATCAGGTAATGTAGTTAAATGGTACCTAGACAGTGGTTGCTCAAGACATGTCACGGGTGACAAGTCCCTCCTTACAAACTATAAGGATCTTCACAAAGGGGTAGTCACCTACGGAGATGGAACCGCTGCTAAAGTAATTGGACAGGGAAGTATAGAAGGAATTAATTTGTTTAAGAATGAGAATTCTTTTTGCATAAAAGGCTTGACACATAACCTATTAAGCATCTCTCAAATCTGTGATAATGGGCATGTGGTAAATTTCAACAAAGAAGAATGGGAGATTCTAGATCAATCAGGAAAATCAATTATGAAGGGTCTTCGTACAAATAACCACTGCTACATTATTGTAGGAAAAGGAAGGAGTGATATTGAGAAACACTGAGAGTGAAGAAATTGGTCCAGGTTATGTATCAAAATTTGGATATTAGCTGAAATGATGCAATTTTGTTGAGCCTTCAATATTACATCTAAGGTTGGAGACCTTGAATTTTTGTATATAAACATTGTCATGTTTATAATTGTACAGAACTGGTACAAATTTTTGTGACATATATTTATCAAGCCAAGAAATACCCAATTGTGTGTCGAAATTGTGAAAATTCTGAATATTATCTACTTTCAATATGAGTGTCGGCCTCTTTTCGATTTAATCGACTAAGGGTCGATACAATCGACGACCTTTCAGAATTTGAAAAGTCGTACGATCATTGATGGCATCTGAGACAGAATCGATAGAATCGATCGGTAACTTCTCGATGGTATCGAAACAATGATCGATATGATCGTCAGATAACATCTAAATAAAAGGCTGATTAAGAATTTTTCTTTTCATTTTTCATCTGCTAGTCTCATCTCTCTGCACTGATCAGTTTCCTTGGTTGATCTGCTCAGAGTCTTGAAGAAATCTCAGCATCCAAATGAAACAAGGACGATGATTAAAGGAAAAGGTAAGGCTATCTCATCGGCAAAATCTTCCAAGAGTAAGAAGGAGAAATATTCTAGACCACCTCAAAACTAATCAGATTGGGAACAAGTCACGATAGTCGATCGTACTATTCTCATTAGTACTGTCAAACCTTATGAGGTGGATCTCATGATGGAAACTATAGGATGAAAGAATATGTTTAATATGGGCGGCCCATATCAGTACGAAATGATTCAACAGTTCTTCAACTGTTGTCATGTTGTCCAAGATTACCCACCTTGCATATGCCTGAAATTCATGCAATACACCAAGCACATTACTCCATCGGTCCTTGGTCATGTTCTAAACATTGGAGTGACACAAATCCTTATCACTAGCAAAAATCTAAACGAGTCAGGAAAATGGGTGGAAATTACACAAGCACTATGCCAGGGTACGACAATTCCTAGAAATGATGACAATATCCTTCCAGTAAAGTATCTAGGAATCCTATTTCGACTCCTTCATAGTATTTTCAGCACGAATGTATACTCATGTGATGCAAATGACACATACCTGAGTCCTGTTGCACTCAATCTTCTGTATGATGTCTATCAAGAGGTTCCTGTATGCCTACCAACCTTCATACTAGACCAGCTAATAAAGGTAATCAGGAGTGACCATCTTGAATTTCTGCCTTTTCCATCTCTTATCTGTAAGCTCGCACACTGGGCAGGTCTGCCGGAAACAACTGATAAGGTATATCCTAAAGTATGGTTCGACCATGATGTAGCACAACAAGTGTATGTCTCTGTCTCATCACATGATAAGATTCCTCCACCTGTTGAAGATAGTGATCCCCTGCCTAATGAAGAAACTCTTTGGGGATCCAATAGAACTCCCGAATATAGTCCTGCTCCTGTCACAAATCGTTAGCGTAATGTGTTTGAGCGTTAATTTTTAAACAATCTCACTGGAATTAATGAGCGCCTTTAACACTGCAAACAATGACTATTATTAATAGAAAATAGGATGGAAGCGCTCCAACACTCTGTGCAGAAGATTCTTAAGTTACTAACGACTGGCAGGTCTTCTATGTGTTAAAAAGGAGACAGTTCTGATGGTGTTGTGTTTCTAATCATAATATTTAACTTTGCATCCATCTCTGTTTACGGGTTTTGGGTATCCCTACATGGGGCAGTATTTTTTTTTGGGATAGATGTTCCTGGATAATGAAACCTTTTGTTGATATGACTGAATTCAATTTTTATTTTATTGCCATTCTTGTTGCCCATACACTGACTGTGCTGATTGCTTCATCCATTTTTCCTTCCTGATATATGCTTTTCACTGTTGAATATTTATATACAACTATCTGACTATGGTTCTCCCATGTGCTTCACGTATTCAGTCAATATCACTTGATATATCTTTGTCAATGACTGACAAAAAGGGGAAGAAAAACTACAAACATCCCTGTGAAAAATTGGATATCTGTGATCTTATATGTTGCAAGTGTTAGGGAGAGCAGGCGCAACAAGAAAGGGGGAGAAATTACTGGGTGTGTATATGGGTGATTAGAATTTATAAATTGTGTTAATGCATGTACACACAATTTAGGATGTATCTGTCTAGATATTTTTCTAGGGTGTTTTTGGGCATTTTTTCACGTAATTGACAAAGGGGGAGATTGAAAGTGCGCCTACTAGTGCCCTGGTTTGTCAATTACGGTGTAAGTTGAGTCAGTCGAACAATAACGCCTAACAGGAAGATCAACTCAAGTGTCTGCCTCAACTGGATGTGTAGAAGCTCGCCATAGGTAAATCATAGCCTCACATCCCATGTCCCAAAACACCAGGTGATTAAAACCCTTAAAAATATGTAGAACATCTTAGGGTTTTTGTGTAAGAAAACTTTTTACAAAATAGGAAAATCTTCAAGTTTTTCTTACACTGTCGATTATATCAATTCATATCCCGATATGATCGACCTGCACTGTCGATGTCCTCGATATCTCAATCGATACAATCGAGTGAGGATAAAAAGCGTCCAGCAATCAAACATTCATCTGGACAATTTATCGATATATCGACGGTTCAGTCGATATCATCGATATTAGAATATCGATCCTATCGAAAGTGGATCGATAATATCGACAGGCAGTTTTTCGGTGCCCTTATTTTTCTAAAGAAAATCACTGTGAGCTTCGATATATCGATGACTGTCCGATTCAATCTGAACTCAAATATCGATCATATGAAAAGTCAGTCGATCACATCGATAGTGGACGCATGTTTTCTCCAGCATAATTTTCAGGATGTTTTTAAACATTGATCGGGGTGCCAGTCGAGAAATCGATATTCATATGTCGATCTTATCGAGACCTGGTCGATTGGATCGAGATGGGACACAAACCGTCCAGCAAGCTTATAAGTAAATCTATACGATTTATCGATCCCATCGACACGGTCTCCGATATCATCGATATACAAATTCCGACGACATTGACTGTTCTCCGATCATATCTTTAGAACCTGAAAATCTTCAAGGCTTGTCTCTTTTACTTTCACATGTCGATAGATCGATTCATCTATCGATGGAATTGGAGTTTGAAATTCGATAATATCGATGTGTGTCTTGATCTCATCGACCAGTTGGCAAAAGGTTTCCAAAAGTAAAAATAAAATTTGAGTTTGTATCATCGAGAGGACAATTGATACAATCGAGAGTATACACTCGATCATATCGACACTTGCTCGATGATATCGAACTTTGTCATAAATATGACCATTTTATAACCGTTGGAACCTTTTGCCTATATATAGAGAAGCTTACCTTTATTGCTGGTAGAGAAAGAAGAGAGTGCTTTTGAGTATTTTAACCTTCCTATCATTTACCTTAAGCCCTTTCTCTCAAGGAGTTCATCCTCCAATCCACCCTCATCACTGATATTCAATAGAGTGGATTGGGGAATGAACTTCCGCATTCAAGGATCCTCCAGCTACTACCTTATTGGCAAGCTGGGATGCCTTGAATGCATAGATGATCAAAACCACTCTATCTTCCTGATAGGAAAATCCTTAGAGAGTGAAATTTCATCACAACCTTGACCCAACCTAAAGCCTAGAATAAGTATATCTTTTGTGTTGCAGATCAAGGGAGCTGAAGACTCTTCATCAATAAGAAGGAGATCTTCAACATTACACTGAATGAGACTCATCAACTTATTTGTAAGTATCTAGAGTCCAGAGGACACTTGTGATCATTCTTTCTAGGATTGGGTCTTAAGTGTTGCTCACCCTTTGAAGTCCTCAAAGGAGGCCTCCGACGGGAGTGTACGTGCGGGGTGTGTTGTGTGGACCCTTGTTCTGTGGAGAGCATAAACATTCGGGTGCGTTGTGTGGACCCTTGCTCTGTGTGGGCATAAATATCTGGTTAGGAGTGCGCCAGTAAAATTTCAGGGTTAGAGGTGAACCGAGTAGAAACCTCCATGTAAAGGTTGAAGGTGAACCTGATTTAAAACCTTAGGTTTGAGGTGAACCATGGGAAACCTCCTTAGTGAAATTCGGTCACTCGAGGGTTGAGTGTGGAAACTGGTAGTTGATTAGACAAGTAGTCGAACCACTATAAAATGACTGTGTTTGAGATTGATACTTGTGTTTGATTTTTTGTGAGATTATATTAACTGTATTTATACTTGCTCACACTTCACATACAGTCACATTCATCATAGACTATAATTGCACCATGATTATCATTTAAATAACTCTATGATTGGATCCTCTACCAGGCTTGGAAGCCAGTAGAGTTAACTTTGAGTAATCCTAATTTGTACTCTATGATAGGATTTTTTATAATTCGTAAAAACTTTAAAAAAGTCCTATTCACCCCCTTCTAGGACATATTGGCGTATTCCAACTTCAACTCAAGCGGTCTTCACCTCTATTTCACCATCAATAGTAGATCATATTACTCTCATTACAATGACTAATAGTGTCACACTAATTAATATTAATTATTTCGTTAATGTTAATAGTCATGCTATAGTTACTAAGTTAGCATGGTAATTAATTTTACCTTAATTAGCATATAAATCCTAGCCTTAAGTTAAATACGGGTCAAAGTCCACTATATAACCTAGTTAGTGTAAAGAAAATTACAATTATCAAATAATAGTATTTTGTTTAATGATAAATCATTGTATCATGACTAAATTCATTTTTGATAGTTAGGATTAGTACCATTAGGAAAGATTATCATTGTCTCTAGGGGATTAGTGAAATTATTGTAATATATATGGTTATTACTATTAGTCGTTATCATTTTACCATTAGCAAATATTCTATTTCTATTACCCTTATTATTTGATAGATTATTGGGCATTATAAGAACATTAGATATTACATGTATATTTTAATGTAAACTTATGAATTATCATTTAATGGATTAATACTCCTATTGCGAGTATTATTCAATCCATTGTACGATAATAATATTAATAATAACTTAGGATCCAAATCCTAGAACATAAGCATTAAACTAAGCTCAAAGATAAAACCCTAATTCTATATTAAAAACCCTAAGCCATGATCTTAAACCTAGGTAGTACATAGAACTTGGATCTAATGGTACAAGTATATGAATTGTATTAGGATTCAATTTTAAAGGCGCAAGAACTTTGTGACACTAGTAGGTGATTTAAAGTATAAGGTGATGATTCTTCCCCTTGAGCTTTCCATCTTTCCATTAGCTTAAGTTATAGTTTTTATTTTAATTTATAATTGATCTCTCTCTCTCTCTCTCTCTCTCTCTTATAATCACATGTGTTAGCTGGTGAAAATTGAATTGCTATATTGCATGCTTAATGTTTATCCTATATATTTTTTCATGAATTATTTGTGGATTGCTTATGGAACTTAAACTGGTACATCAGTGGGAAACCCCCACTTATAAATGTACACCCATAGTTGGGATGTAACTCAATTGATGGTGATTGCAATGGACCTTCGATTTAGTGGTTATTGACTGGTGGTCTAGATGGATCATTGATGTAGGCCTATCATCCAGGGTTATTGTGTCCAATGGTTTTTAAGGATGGTCTTCATCGTATGGTTATGATATTCCCCATATGTGGCATATTTTGATTCTCGCCCTACGTGGTTTTATTTTGATATTTTCCTTATATGGGTTCGATGTTTTATATTCTGCAACCATGCAATGGTAAGCCCTATATACTATAATATGATTGACCACTAGTCGATGAGTTTCTATTAAACATCCTAAGATGATAGTCTCATGAGCCGGAGATGGTAGTATGGGACCTATGCCCGAGCTGTCGGCCTACGTTGGGCCATGTGCTCCCCGTAGTGACCTTTGAGCTTATCTAAATTGGCTGGTTGTAAATGGACTAATAATGACTTGGTTAATCATGCATACATGACATATTTACGATGACTTGGATCATTATGCCTATACGATTACGCTGAGTGTTGCGCTAATGACCAGTTATTCGATTTATAATGATGACTTGGATCTTCATGCCCATGCGATTACGCCGAGTATTGCGCAGATGACCAGTCTCATTCATGCATCCATGCATTTAATAAGACTGCATTTACTCTATTTTGGTTATCTGGATGTTTTATACTATTTCTTACCTAATGCGGCGGTGTGTAATCTTGAGGAAAATTCACATTAAGTTGGCCACCTATCCATCAAATATACAACCGTATAGGTAGTACAGGTGGCTTAAGTAATATGCATGTTCAGACTTGATGAGGAGCAGGGTACGATTGTCAGGGATGCATAACTGTATTTGCATAGAGGAGCTGCGTGATCTTGCAGCTTATATTCATATGCTTTCTATTATTCTTCATGTATTGGATCATATCAACTTTGTACTCGTTTAAATTCTGAGACATTGGTTTGTATAAGTCATTATGGGCAACCACTTGTATATTCTAAATGAAATTTAAAATTTTTCTTTATGCTTACTTGTCCATTCTACACTTATCTGCTTACTCTGATGAAAGATGAAAAAATATACTTGAACTAGACCATCCCTTAAGGTTAACACTCGAGTTTTTGGGAAACGAGTCGTATACTCGGGTCCTGAAAAGTCGACTCGTTACACCCACCGTCCTGTCCATCCGGACGGTGGATATAGAGCATATACATTTAGGTGGGGTCCACGTCCAGTGGACTAGACGGTGAAGATATAACACATATATCATGATGGGCCACCAAAAACTATTATGTACAACAGTTACATGCTGGCCACATATCCAACCAAAATGAACAAACGGTGTGGATAATTTCAAAAAAGTGGGTTCCCACCGTCCTTGCAACTGACGGTGGATAAGACCCATACATCACTTGTGGTGGGTCCCACATAACTTGCTGACGTCAGGTGTAAGGTACACCAGCCAATTCGTTCAGCCAGATGGGTCCCACATGGGCCCACCACAACATATATACTATATATATATTATACCCTTTTTTTTGCTAGCTGGTACAACCCACTGACAGTTCACTCTACACTATTAGCCGCACCCCAATGCCACCACATCCAGCGTCCAGGGACGCTAGACAGCATGGATATAACACAACATCATGGTGGGTCCCACATGGACATGGCCCACCTATTTGGATTAACCTAATATTTGTGTTTTCCCTTCCATCCAAGCCCGGTAACGGGCTGGACAGTGTAGATCCAACACACCCATCAGATGGGTCCCACGAAGGTGGATGGTATAGATAAAATATATACTTCAAGGTGGGCCACACCCACATCATCGACATTACCAAAAGAAAAGGAGAAAGAGAGAGAGGGAGAGAGATTGGTGTGGTGGAGGGACCCCTCCACTATGGGCCCCTCATATGATTACATCACATAAATCAAATTGGGTCCCATCACAAGTGGGCCATTAAATTTGAAATCAACGGTGGATCACCCACCTATATCACTCCTTCTTTAGCTCTTTGGACTTGTATACTCCTTGCCTTCACTTTTGATGGAGATTGATGATGATTGGAAGTTTGAGATGGGAGATGAGAAGGTGGGCCACACTTAGTATTTGGGAGACAGGAGCTTGGACATTGGAGCTCTCATGAGATTTGGGGAAATTGCTAGAGAATGAGAGAAAGAGAGGAGTGATGGGATGATATGGGATGGGTGTTGTAAGGAAAGGAGATGGAGACGTAAGGTTTAGTTTGAAAGTTGGAAAAAGAGGGATGACTAGGGGAAGAGAGTGTTGACTTGTGGAAAAAGGAGGGATGGGTGTTGGTGCTTGAGGTATGGAGTGCACTTGACTTGATTGATTGATTGATTGATGAGACATATTGTAGAGATTCCCTTGAAATTCACAACACGTGGCGTTTTCCTTGAAATGAATGCGGGCCCACTTCTCCTCACCCGGGTATCGGATCGGTGCACGAGTCACTGCATTAGAACCACGGGGATGGCACGTTCGCTAGGGTACCAGTTTAGGGTCGAGATGACTTCGGTATGCAGGTCTTTGCTTATGATCGCGTACAAATGTCAGATACAGGTCAAGGGTTACTGGAATTTGACCAGGAGGACTGCGAAAGCCTACGGAATGGTATGATTTAGGATATAGGTCTTATAGCTTTTCACTTAAATTCATTAGCCTGGATATGAACAATGCTTTAATTTCATGTAATTAGTAGCTTTAATTTATTTTATAGTTTTACTTATCTCATTATATAAATATGCTAATATTTTGCGTGATTGACTCATGTAACGTATAATTGTTGTGTCTCTTTAATGTTAGCAAATTTGAATGATTCAGTTGCCACATATTACCTCGAGTTATAGAGTTTACTAATTAATTAGATGTTGTTGTTTGTGATTATCTTATAGATTGAATATAACATGTTAAGGACTTACCATCTTATGACCCCTATTTGACTTATACGGGCTTGATCATACATCTGTCTTACATAGTTGGGTCACACTTTGCCTTGCATGGCTTGGACCGCATAATTATCCCATGTGGCTTGGACCGTTTATTTGCCCTTGGTGGCCTTGATGGAATATTGGTGCCCTCTTGTGGCTAGTTGTTTCTCTTTTCATCTTGCAGTGTTTAATTATATGTGATTTTTGGTGGAGCGGGTGTTCGCTCAGCGATTTCCTTTCCATCTTGCTGTGTTCACGTATGATATGATTTTCAGATGGAGTTTTGTATGTTAGTTGTCTATCTATCTTGCGGTATTCAGTCGTACCATGATTTTCGGGTGGAGTGGGTGTTCGCTTGGTGATTTCCTAGCCATCTTACGGTGTTCATGTACGATATATTTTTCAGGTGGTTTAGAGTTTGTATGTTACTTGTCTCTTCATCTTGTAGTGTTCAGTCGTACCATGATTTCCTGGTGGAGCGAGTGTTCTCTTAGCGATTTCCTAGGCATCTTACGGTGTTCACGTACAATATGATTTCTAGGTGAAGTAGACGTCGGTATGTTGTTCTCTTTTCATCTTGCAGTGTTCAGTCGTACCATGATTTTTGGGTGAAGCGGGTGTTCTCTTAGCGATTTCCTCGCCATCTTGCAGTGTTCACGTATGATTGGGTTTCCGGGTAAAGTAGATGTTTAAAGATTGATTTTCTAACCATTTTATGGAGTTTGTAATATTTATTATTCGACTACTTGGATACGGTCACTTGTATTGCGATTGCTATTATGATTTGCAAATGATGAAATTGTGTTGATGGGCTAAATTTTGAGTATGTGATCATAATCATGCATTGGGTTATTTAATATATTCATTCTTATGACTTACGATCTATTCTAGATTATGAATTATGAGTGCATAATCTTAGAAGGTGCTCCTCACTGCGATAGCCATTGACGCAATCAAACCATAGCAGTGATGTAGGTATAGGGTGAGCCGATGTTGTTCACAAGGTTACTGGAGTAGATCGAGTAGCTAGGGAGCTAGGCGGGGTCCTTGCGGCCCATATCGAGCCCACCACTAGTTGATAGATTTTGTTTTTACTTATATGAACTTGGTTATTTGGGATTGTATAAGTCTAGTATGGGCGCTACATTTGGAATTTTGTAATGATTAGAATGTTTTTATACAATGCATGGTTTATTCTAGCTTCGTTGCTGTTAACTCTGATTAATGACAAACGGTTCAAATTTACACTGGATTTTATAGGTTAACACTCAGGTTTTGGGGAAACGGGTTATATACTCGGGTCCTGAAAACATGAGGTGTTACAACTCGGCTCTGATCTCCTTGCACGCCTGCCGCACCTTGGTCAGATCTTGGAATGGTGGCCCTTGGAAAGTTCTGATTTCCCATCCACCCGTGATGGCGGCCCACGTTTGATCCAATAGGAGGTCCTTCATTCTTGCAAATCCTTTGGTGTGAGGCTCCATTTGTTGACGTGGTGGGGATGCACCTGATCCTCTCTAGATGAGGTTTTGATTGGGTTCTGTTCGGAGGTGGGTTCCACACATGATGGACGGTTTGGATCATCCTAAGGGATGATCGTGGTGGGCCATGATACATCTCAAATGGACGTTGTCCGTCCGTCTGTTTTGGCAAGAGCATATTTGAAAGGAAGGAGTTTTCCTTCTTTAGTGTTGCGGGTCAAACCCGGTTTGACCATGTGGTAGTTTCGGTGCACCTTGGTTGTGCACAGTATGTACACATGCATCACCTCATGTGGGGTCCACCGTGATGAGTCTGATAAATCCTCTCCGTTTAGCCATTTTGTCAGCTTGAATTAATACCTAACGTAAAAGGTGAGGCAGATCCTAAACTCAAGTGGCCAGTTAGATATCTTTAACTATCGGTGGATAGTTGCCTAAACGGTTGGTTATGATGGATAAAGGAAATATTTGGGTTTAAGCTGATCTTATTTTGAAATCAACGGTCAAATGGTCTGATCTATGAATGGAGATCATTTCCAACGGTCAGATTCATGTCAAGGAATAAATGTAAGGTTTTGATAGATTGGTATTGTACATATGTACATATTATGTTAAATTTCATGGTAACGCTCCAGAACTTTCAATACTTGGGTATTGAAAAGTTCGGGGTGTTACACTTTGCCTAGTGGAACTTTGTCACTTTGTCTGGCAATTTGGTCACTTTGTCTAGTGGAACCCATCACTTTATCTGGTAGAACCTTTTCAACTATATAGAGTTAGAAAAAAAAAATGTAAATGCTTGTATGAGATGTGACTTTTAACTTTGACAGAGGCCACCATGAAGTTTTGGTAAGATCCACTATAACCATTAGTTATCAAGTCCTTTATTAGGATTAGAGACAAAAAAAAAATTCAAATTGACATGCAATTCTAGTGGGCCACACCAAAGGAAACAGTTGGGAGAGAGTGATCTACTCTTAATTTGTAAAGGGTCAGCCATGAAACTTATTTGAAATCCACTTCGACCTCTTAAATTGGGCAAAAAAAATTTAGTCAAGTGCCCTAAAATTTGTAACTATACATAAATTTTCAGGTCACCCTGAATCATATATGGAATTGATTTTTAGGCCTATAGCCTAACATAGGGTGACACAGCTGGTAGTTGGGGTTTATTTTACATAAATGTCACAGTGAGGTCCCCACAAGCCACCAACCATTTGCTTTTGGGGGTGGCTACGAGGGATAAGACTCAAATTGCCTAGGGTAGCATGCACCATTATCAGTTGTGTGATATTAGAAAAGCTCTGTAAGCCCCCACCATGATGTATGTGCCTTCCATTTTTTGGGATCATTTTAGTGCATGAGAATAAAATTGAGGCATATCTAGATCTCAGGTGGACAATACCACAAGAAATCGGTGATTGGACACCCATCATAAATGATGGCTACAAATTTTTGAATCAAGGTGATATTTGTATTTTCTCTTCATCCATGTCTTTGTGACCTAATCAAATAGGTTGGATGGCAAATAAACATTACAGCAGGCCATAGAAAGTATTTAATGGTGAGCTGTCAATCACCACTATTTTGGTGTTGTCCACTAAAGATTTGGATTTGCTTCATTTTTGGGCTCATGCCCTAATATGAGTTGAAAAAAAAAGGGATGGACAGCATGGATAAGACACATTTGTCATGTTGGGACCACAAAGATTGTTTAGTAGCATACAATACGGGGGTGAGTACTGCTTGTTACACTATGCAATACGGAACTTTTTTTTTTCTACACACGCCACCACACACTCACGCCGTAGTGGGATTTCACCACCTATGGATGCTCGAACCCTTGACCGAGTGTTGAAACTCCTGAGAGTCTACCACCCGAGCAAGAGTAAGGATCCAGGAATGGAACTTTGTTGCAACCTTAGATTGAGTGGGACCTGATCGTGGCGATTTGATGTATGCATTGTGTATGTATACGGTCTGTCTGTTTTTTCAGTTCCTTTTAGGAATGAAAAAAAAACCCAAACAAATATGCATATCTTAGGTTGGGATTCCCCGGGCCCTAAGGAAGTTTTCGGGCCATTCACCCCTTCTAACAAATTCTCCGTTTGCTCAGCATGGGATCTTTGTAGAAATGGCCTGCTCCGTAAGCACTGGTCTAAATGGGTATGACACTCTTCCCTTCCCCCAAAAATCTCCACTCTTGTCTAGAAAATCCTCACGAAAGCGATCCCGGTTGAGGCCCAAATTCAAGCCAAGGGAATACAGATGGCCCCAAGATGTGTCTGTTGCGGTTCTTCCTCGGTCAGCCTTCCCAGGCGGCAGAATCCATCACCCACCTGTTTCTTGATGGGGACATTGCGAAATCGATGTGGGAATTCGTGGCCTCAACTTTCGAAGTTGCCTTGCTAAATGCCTCATCTGTGGAGTATCGGCTCTCCCAATGGTGGGAAGCCTGTGCAGTAAACAGCCCCTACTCGAAGGCCCACAATCTGGCTCCCTGCGTCTTATTGTGGGAAATTTGGTGCATGAGAAATGCAGCAATGTTTTCTAGAACGAGACCCTCCATCAGCTGCCTTACTACTCGGATTTTGTGGTGGATCGGCAGCATCAGGGGGGACCACAGAAGCTTTTTCAGCGCTGCGGGCAGGCCTTCTCAAACCGCGGCTGGGATGAGGGACCAACACAGTAGTCCTCATCCGATGGTCCAGCCCCAGCTCCCACCGAAATCCCACCCCCTCCCTCACTTCCAGGTGGTAAAATGGCACCCTCCTCCCCGTGGCTGGGCCAAAATTAACGTCGACAGATCCTCCCTTGGCAACCCAGGGATGTCGAGTGGTAGGGGAATTTGTAGAAGTGACTCCGGTCTTTTGTTGTTTGTGTTTTTCCATGGTTACAACACAGGCTCCAACACTGTAACACCCTGAAAATCGGGGTCGTGTATAAACTCAACTCCCGAGTTCCAGACCGTCACTTATGCAACAAAAATGGTTATGATTCAATGTTGTCTGATTTAAAGCATTCACATGAGTAAAAGTATACTAAAACTGCAATTCATACTTCAGATCCAGTGATAAAAGCAAGCGGAAGACTAAACAATATATATATCACTGTATGGAAAAACAAAGTAAATCTCATCTGTCTCCAAAGTATGACTACATCTCTGAGTCTCATATACATGTACATAAATAAAAGAATAATGTTCAAAATAGTCCCACTGAAGTCCCCTCGATCCAGGTCGCCTACGGGAAGCCGTCGTGATACTGCATATACGAGAACTCGTCCTGGTCCTCGTCAATCTCTTGCTCCACCTCCTGGATCTCGTCCTCACCTGCATCTACAACAGGGTTTGGTGGGTGTTGCAAACACCATCCCGTAACGTGGGAATGAGTGATCAACTCAGTGGAATCATAGAGCAAAGATTAGCATGTTCACAATTCAATCACGCGATAATAGTAAAGCAGTAAATCAGACAATCCTAATACTTTTGTTAATGCAAGATGATATGACGTGATGTATGCCCTCACCGACGATCACCCTCATGCGGCAACATCTTACGACCGCGGCATGCCACACTCCCTAGAGTGCTCCACATCTTCCATGCACATGCAATGCTATGGTGATATGATTTCCAAATTGTTATTAGTCCGTTCAAACAGCAGGATTGGGAAACTAAGGTACTTTCCTTGTATCAATCCCAACACAGATCCTGTCTAGGGTCGTCACTCCTAGTAATCTCATACGATGTATATTTCGTAGGTCACTGCAAGGGCTGCCAGGGCTGTTGCTCGCACTCGTTGCACCGCTCCCCCATCACCTTATCAATACAGGCCTACCGTACTCTACTGCAACGGAAGGGTCGCCGCCTCCCGTGGACTCAGAATACGCTCGCGGTCACTACAAAGGGCTCGTCGCCTGATCAGTGTAGGCCGACAGCTAGAATATAGTGTCACATACCACCATAATCTGCTCACGAGTTTAGGTGCTCACTGGTCACTACGGGGAGGTTTGTGGCGCCAGCGTAGGCCGACAGCTCGACCACGGTGTCCCATACCACCATGCCCGGCTCATGAGTCTTCGTGGATCAAGGTACCATGGTTAACAGGGTTTTCAGTGGTAAGTTCAGTACCCTAGGTTCAAGCAGTTATGACACATACAAGGTGAACATACATCGGCCAGTCGGGTTACTTGACGGGCTCGACTAGCGCGATCGCATCTCAAGTCGAACGACATGAAGTGCGTAAAACACTTCGCGTGGCCTAACCACTGCCGCCAACTCTAAACACGAATCACGTTCATCGACGCGTCGTTCGTGGCTATGACCAGTCAGCCACGAATTCGCTCGGTTACCGACTGCCTGGACTAAGTCAAGTCCCACACATCTATGGAATCACATTAGCAACATATGCAAAGGTATTGGAATTGAAATATGATCATGTGAGCATGTTAACACATGTTATAATATTCAACTTAAGCAAATCTTCAACCACATACATTCCATGCATGTAATGCAATCATGCATAAGGTCAACATGTAGAAAATCATTTAGGTCAGCATATTAATCAAGAAATCAATCTCAAACTACTACATAACATCATTTAATTCAATACATACTAATACAAACATTTATACAAACACATACACTACACACTTAAGTCTACATATAGTATGTCGACCCAAAGTGCGCAACTAGGCGAATCTCTTCGCCAAACCAATTATGCAAGCATTCCTAACTCCCTAATGCGACAACAAACCATGTCAATCATGTCAGAAAAATATACATGTAGACCGTACTTCCTACAAATGACTAAAATGCCCTAAATCTCATATTCTTCGTTAATTTACGAAACAGGAAACGGAGAGCATGTTGTACATGTCAAACGGCGATGCCGTCGATAATCTACTATTAAACGACATTGAAAGCGTTGTAAACCGTCAATCAAAGCGTCTAAAATCCTCACCTAGTCTCTTACGGTTGCGGGATTTTGAACGGAGCGTGTACGCTTCGTCTACGGCAGTAGAAGGACCTGATTTATGAAGTACGTTAGCTAACATGCTATGAATCTAGGTAAACCCTAAATCAGCAAGTTTTAGGGTTATTTTATACCTAAAAAAGGGGAGAAATCACCAGCCAGGTGATTGGAAAGAAGTGCTGAAGCAGCAGCTGTCGGTGGCTCGGAAGTGGGAAAAATCCCTTCTTCTCTTTCTCTCAAACTCTCTCTCCTTTTCTCTAGGGTTTGGAATTTTCGGATGGGAGGGAGAAATGAGGGTTTCAACCCCTTTTATAAGCTTAAAAACGCCGGAAATAGGCTCCGGGATGAAGTTTACTTGGTGCCTATCCATTTCGGGGCTATTTCGGTCCAAAAATTGCTTTCTGGTGGTCCCCTGGTCGATTGCGATCGGACTTAAGCTCATGTGTACCGGATGTAGCTCGTATTAAGTTTTCAGTCTGGCAGGGTTCGCAGATCGCACGTGGCGGACCAGTTTCAGTTCAGCGGTCACCGCACGTAGATCAGGGCTGAAAGTCTCATGATAATAAATAGAAATTTTTCCTGATCCGAGGGTGTAATCTGGATGAATTCTGACGGTCAGAACGCTTAATACTGACGCGTCAAGTCGTGTGCCAGATTTGAATTTGAAATTCCAAATCCGTCCCTATTCGCGGTCGCTTCAGTCCGGGTTCAACGAAATAGTCTGTGATTATCGGTTTGACTTGATTTTTGAGATGATTGTCAAGTCCAGCTGGACGGTTCTAACGGTCTAAGATAGGAGGTATCGGACCTTCGACGTGCGGTCTAAATCCAATACAAAAGTTCAACGTGGTCCAGAGGACAAACCCGCTTAGAGTTTGATCCGAGGTTATAGAGTATTGTAGAGTTGTTTGTTCTACTCGGTTTGGGTCTTGCAGAACGTATTTAAAGTGATCAGGGACTATTTCCCAACTACTCTAGCGTTGCGCTAGCTAACTTACGCTTAATTTCCATGGAATTTATTTCTACGCGATTTCGGGTCGAGTTGGTACTCGAGCCCAAGTACGGATTTTTCACGGGCGTTACAAACACCTTCTCTGAACTCAGAGCCGTCCATGACAGTATTAGTTATGGTCTGAACCAAGGGCTGGACCATATCGTGATCGAGTCCAACTCAAACATGGTAATTAATTTCCTTAACGACACGGCTTCCCTGGGGTGGAAAAGGAATTACTGGCTGTTTAGATCTGAGAATTGATCCACTCTCGTCATATTTCTTTCGCTCACACTCTTTGTGAAAAGAACTCTCCTGTGGATGCCCTGGCCAGGAAGGGAAGCGATTCATAAAATACTTTCTTTTCAAACTGCTTGGGGGATATCCCGGACCACATTTGAGGCCTCACCTTCCTAGATAAAGTTGGCCTAGGAACAATTAGAGCCTATTGACACGATAGGTTTCTCCAGAGTTTCTTTTTGCTCTCTAGGATTCCCAAATCTCTGTACATGCTGATCTTTAATCTTAATGAAATGTAATCTTCTTTAACAAAAATAATAATAATAATAATAATAATAATAAATAAATAAATAAATAAAATATCTCACCCTAAACAAACCCTCATTTTATAATAATTTATGATACTAAAGGAAAATAGGGAAACTTTCAAGTATGCTTGTGGTTATACATGAGGATGTATGGCCTATCAAATAAGTATTTTTTTTTTTTTTAATTTTTTTGGTACGTTCATCCGTACAGTATGGGGCTACCTTATGCACCACTTAGATGGGTAAAAAAATTGTTAGGTTGGCTGTTCGCACCACTTAGATGGCCCCATTGCTGCACGAAATGGTGGGTCCCTGATGTAGGGATGAACGTAATGAGGTCGATCACTGTCTTCCTTAAGGATAACTACTCCGAATCCACAGAGCTTCTCTGGACTCCTCACAAAGACTTCTCGAATCCACGAGGAAGGAAAGTAGGAAAATAGAAATAAATTCTAATAAAATCCGAAATTAATTGATGAATGAAATAAAATGAGTTCACATCCCTTTAAATAAGGGAACCAAGTAGTAGGAAAGAAATCAGACTCAAACTACAACTAAAACTCCTAGAATCTGTAACTTACTATAAATAGTAAACTTACTATTTATAGACGGTCGTGATGTCTATGAGTGCGCAAGGTTTTCGGCCAAAAATAGTAAGTGTCCTATTTGGCTTCACCAAACTATTCTCCTAATTATCCTAAGCACTTTTCATGTTGGACACAACTCCTAAATCCAATGGATGAAGAGCTATAAGCAAACTAAAACTTACTATTTATAGTAAAAACGAAATTAAAATGGGGAAACGACCGTCGATCAGGGGGGTTCTCACAAATCTAGGCTGCACAACTCGGCATAGCGGGCTTAGTTGGCTAAAGTAGCTCGTTCTACCCCAAAATCATATATCTTACGTTAGATAACTCATTCCGAATTGCGAGATACGCCCGATCTAAGGTCTGATGATTCACTGTCATCGACCGTGCCTTTTCTGATCCATTTTGGCCATGAAATTTTCCGCGACTTGCTCTACATCAGTCCCCACCACTTGAAAAGAACTCGTACTTAAGTTCTCCTCCTACGCTGGTTCATGATACTTGGTCAGGTCCGCGACGTTGAAAGTCCGTAAGATCGTCATGTCATCTGGAAGATCAACAACATAAGCGTTATCATTGATCTTTCGGATGATCGGTACTGGTCCAATCTTCTTATTTTTCAACTTGTTGTACGTCCCGGTCGAAAATCTTTCTTTACACAAATGGACCATAACGCGTTCGCCCACCTCGAACACCTTTTGTCACGGGTGCTTGTCTGCTTGTTCCTTGTACTTCTCATTCGAGGCATGTAGCTTGGCCTACACTTCCACATGGATGCCCATGATCTTATCTACCATATGTTCTGCTGCAATGCTTGTGCTGGGTGCTTGGGAAAAGGGACCAAGTCAAGTGTGTGGCGAGGCACTCGTCCGTAGATAATCTGGAACGGCGATTTTCTCGTCGAACGGTTCACCATGTTGTTGAATGCAAACTCCACTTGAGACAAGGCCAAGTCTCACTACTTCGACTTTTTTCCTGTAATATTATGAAGGAGGTTTTCCAACGTGTGATTCACAACTTCGGTCTGTCCATCAGTCTGTGGGTGGTAAGCACTGCTGAATTGAAGTCGTGTATCCAATTGAGTCCACAAAGTCCACCAAAAGTAGCTAATGAACTTCGTGTCATGATCAGAAGTAATGGTCTTGGGGACCCTGTGTAGCCGTACGACCTCCCTGAAGAATAGATTCGTCACATGTGTTGCATCGAGGGTCTTCTTGCATGGGATAAAGTGCGTCATCTTGGAGAAACGATCGACCACCACGAACACTGAATCCATGCCACGTTGTGTTCGTGGAAGACCAAGCACGAAGTCCATTGATAAATCCTCCCAAGGGCTGTCAGGCACAGGTAACGGGGTGTAGAGGCCTGTATTCTGAGATTGCCCCTTGGAGGTCTGACAAATATGACAACATTGTACGACTCTTCCCACATCACGTACTAATTGCGGCCAATAATACCGCTCTTCCACAAGAGCTTACGTCTTGTCTCGCCCAAGGTGTCTACCAAGGCCACCTCCATATAACTCCTGAATAATCTGCTCCCTTAGAGAACTTTAGGGGATGCACAATCGATTCCCTTTGAAGAAAAAATCATCCTGTATATGAAGGTCACCTGGGTGACCTTCTTGGCACTTCATCCAAGAAGCTTTGAAGTCCTCATCCTCGGCATATAGTTCCTTGAGACAGTTGAAGCTGACAACCTCGTTGCTCATCGTAACAAGTAGTAATGCACGACGGCTAAGGGCATCAGCCACCTTATTTTGTTGTCCTAACTTATGCTTCAGAATGAACGTGAATTCCTGTAAAAATGCAACCCATCTAGCATGCACACGATTCACATTAGTTTGACTATTAATAAACTTTAATGCTTGATGGTCAGTGTATAGAACAAACTCTCTTTGAATCAGATAATGCCGCCAATGTCGTAGCGCCTGAACAACTGCGTACAACTCAAGCTCATAAGTTGACCACTTCTTTCGGGGTTCACTGAGCTTCTCTTTGTAAAAGTCTACCGGCCTGCCTTCCTGTGATAATACTCCCCCAATTCTGACGTATAAAGCGTCACACTCAACCTCAAAAAATTTGTCAAAATTAGGATTCACCAAGACTGGTGTTGTAGACAAACGATGCTTGATTTTGTGAAAGCTCTTGTCAGCTTTATCAGTCCACTAGAATGGTCCCTTTTTTATGCAATCTGTTATAGGCGCAACTATGGTATTAAAATTTTACACAAATGGATGATAGGAAGTCACCAAACCATGAAAAGTCCTCACCTCATGAATGTTTGTCAGGATCGGCCATTCCTTAATAGCTCGTACATTTTCATCGTCCACCCGAATGCCTGTGGATGTTATAACAAATCCTAGAAACAACAGGTTGTCAGTTAAAAAACTACACTTTTTTAAGTTGAGGTACAACTTGTTGTCTTATAGGACCTGCAGCACCTGCCTGAGATGTTTCTTGTGCTCCGCCTCATCCTGGCTATATATCAATATGTCATTAAAATATACTACCACAAATTGGTCAGTGAACGGTTTTAGAACTTGATTCATCAAACGCATAAAAGTACTTGGTGTGTTTAATAGGCCAAATGGCATGACCAGCCACTCATACAATCTTTCCTTTGTCTTGAATGTCGTTTTCCACTCATCACCGGGTCGGATACGAATCTGATGGTACCCGCTCCTTAGATCTAGTTTAGAGAACACCTTGGCCCCTCCTAGCATATCGAGCATGTCGTCCAACCATGGTATTGGGAACCGATATTTAATGGTAATTTTGTTGATTGCTCGGCTGTCTACACACATGCGCCAGCTTCCATCTTTTTTTGGCGTTAATAATGCTGGTACAACACATAGGCTCATGCTCTCTCTTAATAAACCCTTATGGATCAATTCCTCCACCTGCCCTTGAAGTATCTTACACTCCTTCAGACTCATCTGATAATGCGGGCGGTTGGGTAGACTAGCCCTAAGAACGAGGTCTATGTGATGTTGGATGTCCCTCATGGGGGACAATCCATCAGGTAAATCTTCAGGCCAGACTTCTTTAAATTTGTTTAACAACATCGTAAACTTAGAGGGATGTTTGAGGGTTCCTTTTCCTCACCCTTCATCACTACGGCGTACACCTCGCCGGTTTCCTTAGATTCCTCCATGAAATTCTGAATGGTCAAGAGAGAACTCCCCTCCACTTTAGAGGCTTCAGGGTGGTTCTCTGGTGCCATAGGGGCAAGGATTATTTTTTGACTATCCTTTACGAATATGTAGATGTTGTCTCGTCCCCGATGGGTCACATCACGGTCCGACTGCCAAGGTCAACCGAGTAGTATATGGCAAGCTTCCATATCAATCACATCACAAATTATCTGATCCTCATAATGTTTACCAATTGAAAATGAGATAGTGCATTGTTTAGTTACCTTGATCTCATTCACCTTTTTTATCCAGCCAATTGAGTACGGAGAAAGATGTCTCATCGTTGGTAGCTGCAACTTGTCCACCATCACCCTTGAAACGATGTTCTCGCTGCTATCATTGTCTATGATCACATCACAAACATTTCCGTTGACAATGCAAAATATATTGTGTCGTTGTGGGTGCACTTCCATTCGTGGGGTATACAGTAGTAGCCTCACAACTAGAGATTCGCTGCGATCCTCGCTCGTCAATTCATCGCCACCTGCTATTTCTTCAGTGGTTTGTTCATATTCATCAAAGTCATGATCTTCTTCTGCGGCCTCACCTTCAGTGCCCCCTTCGTTTATAGTCAAGTGTGCTGCCAGACGTTGAGGAAAAGTGTTTGATAAGTGGCCCGGCCACAGCGGTAATAATTGTTCGACTTTGGCCGAGTATAAGGATTTGGAATCCTACTTGGGCCCACTGTCGTGGGTGCTGCCCGTTGAGGCCTATATGATCCTCTCCCCATATTAAGGTTTGCGGGCGGAGGAGGTTGAGGACGTTCTCCTACCGGATCTTTTCCTCGAGCTAGCACTAGATCTTTTGTGCGACCCGTCAGGGGGGATCAATTTGAAGGATAGGGACGAGCAGGAGCTCGTGCAAGTTGTGTTTCTACCCTCCCTGTCAATTGAAATGCTTCATCAACGGTCCCTACTAGGTACATCTGAACTCGGTCCTGAATTGCCGGTCACAACCCACCTATAAATCGTGCCACCTTCTGTGACTCAGATTCTGACAGATCGTTTCGTGTAGCTAATCGCTGAAATTTTTCAGTGTAATCTGTCACAGTTCGATTTTCTTACCGTCAATTCTGGTATTACTGAAATAATATCTGCTTATAATCACTAGGGAGAAATCGTGATCGAAGAATACGTCTCATCCGAGGCCATGATGTGATGGGCGCCTTGTTTTGACGGGCTTGTGAGAGTTGTAATTTTTCCCACCATGTAAAAGCATCAGATTTTAATTTAAACGCTACCAATTTTACCCTTTTATGATTTGACACGTCCATATAATCGAAATATCTTTCTACTTCGGCTAGCTAATCGAGAAAATCTTCGATACGTAATAAACCGTTAAAACTAGGAAGTTCAGCCTTACTTCGATAGTCTCTTTCAGCACGATATAGATGATCGCCTCCATGGATTGGTCGTTGGGAAAAATCCTCATTAATGTCCTCGTCGTTGGAACTAGAATCATCTGGTGTAGCCCTACGGTTTTCCACTGGTAGTGTTCTACAATAATCAGGGTCACGTCGTATAGCAACCACAGGTGGTGGAGCGACCATAGGTGGTGGAGCATTGCCTAGGGCTAGGGGCAGAAGTATCGCATCCACAAGATGGTCGAGGGTTGCCTGCAGCCCTTGCATGGTCAACTGACTCTCTCGATGAAAAGCTTTCATTCTTTCCGAAAGATAACGAATCCTTGGATCACCGTCTATAGGATTTTGATTCATACCTTCATTGTTTGTCATTGGCCCGAGGGGAAACCTCGCTCTGATACCAAATTGACGTAGTGATGAATGTAATGAGGTCAATCACCGTCTTCCTCAAGGATAACTACTTCGAATCCACGGAGCTTCTCTGGACTCCTCACAGAGACTTCTCGAAACCATGAGGAAAGAAAGCAGGAAAATAGAAATAAATTCTAATAAAATCTGAAATTAATTGATGAATGAAATAAAATGAGTTCACATCCCTTTAAATAAGGGAATCAAGAAATAGGAAAGAAATCAGACTCAAACTACAACTAAAACTCCTAGAATCCGCGACTTACTATAAATAGTAAACTTACTATTTATAGACGGTTGTGATGTCTACTAGTGCGCAAGGTTTTCGGCCAAAAATAGTAAGTGTCCTATTTGGCTTCATCAAACCGTTCTCCTAATTATCCTAAGAACTTTTCATGTTGGACACAACTCCTAAAGCCCAACGGATGAAGAGCTATAAGCAAACTAAAACTTACTATTTATAGTAAAAATGAAATTAAAACGGGGAAACGACCGTCGATCAGGGGGTTTCTCCCAAATCTGGGCTGCACAACCTGGTATAGCAGGGTTGGCTGACTAAAGTAGCTCATTCTACCCCAAAATCATATATCTTACGTCAGATAACTCATTCCGGATTGCGAGATACGCCGATCTAAGGTCTAATGGTTCGGATCACTTTTGTCGTCGACCGTGCCTTTTCTAGTCCATCTTGGCCATGAAATTGTCCGTGACCCGCTCTACATCAGTCCCAACACTGAGAATTTTAGAGTGAACAACTAGGGTCCATAGCTCAATTTGGCCAAACCATTGGTATTGTGGGCGAAACTATGCCAGCCGTTAACCAAAATTCTCGTAGATGGAAATAGTACTATCATTCATCTTTTGGATGGATAATCACAGCAGTTCAAATTTGTGTGTTTGTCAGACCGTAGGTACACGGCATGGGATGCGGATTTCCCGCGGAATCCTTTAGCACGGGAAGTTCCTGTGCTGTAAACCTGGATAGGGCCACTGTGATGTTTGTTAGAAATCTATCCGTCCATATGTTTTGCGAGCTCATTTTAGAACTTAGGCCAAAAGTGAGCAGGATCCAAGATTAAAGTGGGCCGCACTGAAGGAAAAGATGGGTAGGAAAATTTATACCATTGAAACCTCCTTGGGTCAACAGTGATGTTTGCATGCCATTCATACCATTCATGCCGTCATTCCTGTTGGTATGAACTGAAGACACAAATATTAGCTTCATTCAAAACTTCCGTGGCCTCATGATTATCTCAACCGTGTACATTCGATCCTCACGTTTTTGGCTCACTTGAGGCTTCGATGAGGATCTTTTTTTAAATGTTTCTTTTTATCCCAAAATAAGGTAAAAAAACGGGATGAACAAGGCGAATTTCTCACAAACATTACGACGAGCCCACGTAAGTTTCCAGCGTGGAAACTTTAGAGACAAATCCGCGTCCACAGTATGGATGGATTAACTTATTATTATTATTATTACTTTTACACACGCACACACACCCCCACACACTCACGCCACACGCACGCACACCGTAGGATTTCACCACCATGGGTACTCAACCCTTGACCTGGTGTTGAAACTCCAAGGAGTCTACCACCCGGGTAAGAGCAAGGACCCATATGGACGGATTAGCTGGTGATACAGGTGGTGTATTTACATTAGCAAGTTCCGTGGGTCTCATCATGAGATGTGTTATATCCAAACCATCCATCCATTTAGCGAGCCGGTTTTATGTCTTGATACAACAAATAAGTCATATACATATATATATATATATAGCCGAATGCTCACCTGTGAGCACACGTGATGTGGATCTAAAATCTGAACCATTCATGTGAAGCAGCACCTCGTGAAACCTCTCAAGTCGAAGTTTTACTTTGATTCGAGACTTCATAGGCCATGAAAAACAAAAATAATTTCCTCCCTTGATTTGCATTTCTCTTTTCCATGGCCAACCAGAATTTTAAATTAGAGTGAAAATTCGTCACGTAGAGTTTCATGGGATTCCGCATCACATGAACCGTTCAAATTAGACACCCATGACACCTGTGAAAAGGTGCGCATGTGAGTAATTGTGTACGGAAGCATGACTATCTCTCTCTCTCTCTCTCTCTCTCTCTCTCTCTCTCTCTCTATATATATATATATATATATATATATATATATATATATATATATATACACACACACTACACTGCAAAAAAGTAGTGGGGATTGAATGTCCACCGTTGAAACCCTTTTGTGAGTCACGTAAGTTGTGGATCAATATGATTTTTTTATTTTCCTCTTCACCCAGGTCCTATGACCTTAGGTACGGATTAGATGGAAACTAAACGTTATGGTGGGCCCTATGAATGTTTTCACAGTGAAAATCATTAGCCCCCAGCTATTTGTGGTGTGGTCCAATTGACCTATTTATTGTTGAGATCGTGCACTAAAATGATCTCGAAAACTGGATGAACAGTGTGGATATAATAAGTACATTAATTTGGGCCATGCAACTTTGATCTCCTTTGATCCGTTCGTACAACTCGGAGCTCGAGGAGCGTCTGCGCTCGTCCTCGCACGGCGCGTACATACGTTAGCTATTTAGCCGGTGTGTGGAAACACCGGCCAACCTGCGTCCTGAGGGTCACGTCGGCCCGCATCATTACGTGCAAACGGACGCCGATTTGCTGACAAAGACTTTTCGTTACTGCACAATGATTCTGGGTGGGCCCCACTGCAATTTATCTTAGAAATCCATTCCATTCATCCGTTTTGTGAGCTCATTTGAGGACATGCGTCCAAATATGAGGTCGATACAAAACTAAGTGATTCACATGGAAGTGAAAATTGGGGAAAGAAATTCCTATCTTTGAAACCTTCCTCGCTCATGTTTATATGCTATCCAAACCGTTTATAAGATCATTCCCAATGAGATGAAGTTAAAAAAATGAAAAAGATAGCCTGATACAAAACTTTCGTGCAGAAGAATGCTTCAACGGTTCTCACTGAATGCCCATTGTTTCCTCTTGTACGGACCACTTGAGTGTTGGATACACCTAATTTTTGGTCTCAGGTTCTAAAATGAGCTCCTTAAACGGATGGACAGAGTGAATTTTTCACAAACATCTCAGTTGACCCCACCCAGCATCATTGGGCAGGAACTCCGTGCAAAAGGCTTTAGCAGGAAATCAGCGTCCCGTGCAAACCCACCAAGAATCCTTGCGGTGGCAGCTGGCCGGGACCGGGCTTGAATCTAGCCATAGTGTTTGGGCTAGGACAGGCCCAGAGCCAACGATGAATGGCCCAGTGAATTCATCAAGTGGGCCACTATGATATAATAAAAATGGATGGTTTGAAGACACTTGTTGGATCCGGGTCATGTTCCAATGATCCAAAGCATTAGATGATGGGAGTCTTTAGATGAAGGATACAAAAAAGAATCTTTGATGACTAATTTCAAACCATTGATCATTTATATATTTTTTTCCCCTACCGGCCAGCGCTGGACCTCAGTCATTGTAATTACTGTGATGATGGGCATTATAGTCATGTTTTTATACCATTGATCATTCAGAGATATTTTTTCTATTGACCGAAGGTGGCCGGTAAATCTCAAGGTATTCAATAACAATAACAATAGCTATAGCAGTCACTGTAATTACTGTTACACTATGGGTTCAATCCTCATTAGGTGTGGTAATGGCCCTGTGTGGGGTGGGCTGGGAAAGGGCTAACCCCGGCTCACCCCCGCGGGGCCATTAGTATGCCTAATGAGAATTGAACCTTTAATGGATATGCTCAGGGAAGTGTTTACCTTCTTCCCATGGAAGCTAGAATTTTGCTGCCACTCATTTTCTTTTACTTGGTACAAATTAGCTTTTTCCTATGTGTGTTTGGCTTCTGGTTTTCTTTTCATTTTTGGGTTTATTTATTGACAAATGAAGAGACGGAGGAGTCGGTCCAACCACAATTAGGATAGGAAAATAATCAAGTGATTTTATTACTATTATTATTATTATTATTTTTGCAACCATTGTGGTGCAACTACCTCTGTGGGCCCCATCATAATGTGTTAATGACATCCACACCGACTATAATTCACGCCTTTCCATGTTTGGCCATGTACCCAAACATCATGTACCAATCCATGACTCAGGTGGGACACACCGTTAGGAACACTTGGGAGGGCATGTCCTCCTCCCAACTGTTCTTAATATTGTGGCCCACCTAAGTCATGGATTGGTCTGTTTTTAGAATGATAGCCAATGAAGAATGACATGCATGATGATTGGAGTATGTCATGAACGCATCATGGTGAAGCCCACATAAGTCATCTGCACTAGATCATTTAGAAGCAATGCTTTGTACACCATAGTAACATGATGGGGTATTATAAAATAAAAATATGCACCACGTGCTACACTTTCTTTCCCGCTAATGCTGTCTGTAGAATATCTGATACGTGCAAAAGGTGGACCCACCATAATGATTACCCAGGGTGAAAACCAGGATGGTTTACTCATCAGACGGTCCTCCACAACGTCAAAATCAATGGACAGATGATGACCCCAGTCAATGTAAATCAATGGACAGATGATGACCCGAGTCAATATAAGGGTGTGGCCCACATAATGAATTGATTGATCAGTTCTTCACCACATATGATCTTTATGCTGTGACCCACCTTTTGTACTGCTCGGATGTTCCAAACAGTTGCTACATGGGTGGGAAAGAAAGCCATAATTTTTATTTTTTTTTACATTGTACGGCTTATATTTTAAGTTGGCATACGTGGGGCCATGGTTCCGTGATTTGATACGATGGGCGATGCATCAAATATATCCTGGCAAGAAAACATAACCCGTTAACGATGTTAGATCAACGGCCACGAGGCCCTTTGATCTCAACCACTCATGGTGAAGACATAGGTAATCCCCATAATGGTTTGCCAATCAAGATCATCAAACACATTTTTACCTATTATTATAAATACTAATTTTCCAAAATACATTTTCAACCATTAAAATTAAAAGTTTAATTTGAATTAGTGTTTCCAAAGCATGAGCGGGGTGTTTCTTTTTGGATCAATGGCTGTTAGCATTTGCAAAATCTCTTGGTTTAACGACGGATTTAATTCGTCACTAATCCCGTGTTTCTCGAAAATCCTATTTGAATGTCACTAAATCCGTCGCTAATATCTGATTTACGATCCGTCGTTATTAGGTGACAGACTAAATCCGTCGCAAAATTTGATTTTGTCGCAGCTGTAAATTCCCGCCCAAAACACCGAATGGAGCGCTTTTCAGATGCTTTGCGATGGATTATGGTCCATCATAAAAGGACTTTTGCGACGGATCATGGTCTGTCGTAAAAGGACTTTTACCTTCACGATAATGTTTTTCATTTTTTTAAGAATATGGTGGAAAATTTATGTTTTTTTTGTAATCTAATAGTTGTTTTTTAATAGAATTTCAGTGGTTTAATTGTACATATTTATATCTAAGATTATTTTTTAACAATTAATTGAATGCAAAAAGAAAATTTATTCTATTTTTATATTAAATGAGTGGAATTTTTATTTTTATTTTTAATTTAAAATTAATATTTACATGATTTGTAATATCACATGAAGAATATTGAGAAGTTAAAAAAATTTAACAATGTTTGAGAAAAAAAATTAGATTTTGATAAAATAAAAATCGTAATTTAATGAAAATCTATTTTGTAGGAACAAAAAAGAATTTTGAATAAAGTTGATAAATGTGAAAAAAAAAAAAAAAGCATTTGATTTTGAGAAAAAATAATATCCTGAAAAAAAAAATTAAAAATATTTTTTAAAACGTGAAATTTTTCACAATGTTGAAAAATGAAAATATTTTAAAAAAGAAAAATGAGAGTTTGAAATTTGAAAAATAAAATAAAATTTCATATTTAAAAAAATGTGAAATTTTATTTTATTTTATCTCAAAATAAAATTTGAGTGAAAAATAAAATAAAACGATAGTACAAAAAATCGATACTTTATCAAAAAACAAACATTTTGAAACAAAAAATAAATAAGTGAATAATTTTGTGATTTTGAAAAATAATTGAAAATGTTCAAAATTCGAAATTAAAAGAAAATTTTTTTATAAAAACACTAAAATTTTGAAAAAATATATATATTTTTAAAAAAATTGAAAAGTTGAAAACAACATGATGCTTTTGAAGAAAAAAAATCGGCATTTCGGAATTTTTGAGAAAAAAAAAAAATTTCATGAAAATTTTAGATATTTTAAAAATAAAAATTCAAAATTTGTAATTTAATTAAAATTTTGAAATATTTTATAATAAAAATGATATTTTGTTAGAAGTTTTTAAATAAAAATTTAGAGTAAAAAAATATACATTAAAAAATGTTATTTTTAAATGGAAATTGAAATTTATTTGTGAAAAAAAAAAATGAATAAATTATTAGGCACATCCACTAATTGAAAATTTAACCATTTTTGGACAATCAAATTAGTCTAGATTGAAAAGTAAATAACTTCATATGTTTAAATCAAATTTCACTCAAATTGTTGTTCAATCTTGTAGCCCAATATCTTTCTCATATGTAGCTAGCTTGATTGGGGTGAGTAATTGGTTAAATTGAGGGTATTGATCAGTAAAATAGAGTGAATGGGCTAGACATATAAAATTGTCTAAATATTGTTGTTAAAATTGTGACCCAACTTATTGACCTTGGGAGAACCTAAGAATTGATTTTAATAAGTTTTGTGGGCCCCATCATGATGTGTGTCGAATATCAACACCGTGCATTTAATGTGTTCCCTTTAGGTTATGAGATATCCAAAAAATCATCCGTAAACGAAACTCAGGTGGGTCATACCATTTAAAACCATGTCAAGACATCTTAAAAAATATAAAAGCACTTGGTGGGGCCCACATGAGTTTTGGATGCGGCTAAAACTTAGTCTTACCCCTCATCCAAATAGGACACACAATGAGTGGGTTGGATATATGAATCACATTAAGGCAAGCCCAATATATGATTATGAAAATTTTAAGGAAACCCCTCTACATTTAGGCGAGTTAGTCATTACCCTTACCGAAGTAAACTTTGTGGGGTCCACCATTATTTATTTATTTTATCCATTCCATTTATCCACATTAACAAATAATTTAAGGTCTAAAGAACAAAAAGGAAGCATATCCAAAGCTCAAGTGGACCACACAATAGGAAATAGTGTGATTGAACCTCTATTATTGAAAAATTCTTGGAGGCCATAGAAGTTTTGGATCAAGCTGATGTTTGTGTTTTCTCTTCATTCATATATATTTGATATTATGAATAGGTTGGATGACAAATAAATGTTACTGTGGGCCCAAGGAAGGTATCAATGGTGGAAATTTTTTATTCCACATTATTTCATGTGGCATGGTCCACTTGAGTTTTGGATTTATCGAAATTTTGGGATCAACCTAAACCGTTCATCCATTTTTCGAGATCATTTCAGAGAATTATTCAAAAAATGAATCATATTCAAAGATTAAATGGACCGCACCATAAATACCAGCATGGATGGGAACAGATTGGCTACTCCCCTGCCACCGGCCCGTTGGCTAGTATTCGGTGCTATGTGGGCCTCACCATGATGTATGTATTTCATCCATTATGTTCATCCATTTTTACCGATCATTTTAGGGCTTGATCAAAAAAATGATAGGGATATAAACCTAAGGTGGACCACATCATAGGAAAACAATATTGATTGGATATCCACCATTAAAATCCTCTTCTACGAGTGGGCCCCACTATGATGTACGTGTTTCATCTATTCCATTCATCCATTTTTTCAGATTATTTTACAGTTTTATACCAAAAATTAGCAGGACATAAATCTCAGGTGTACCACACCACATGAAAACAATGGTGATTGGATATCCACCATTAAAATCCATCTTAATTAAGGCCCATTGTACTGTTTATTTGACATCCAATCTGTTGATTAGGTCATACAGGACCAGATGAAGGGAAAAACCAAAGATCAGCTTGATCCAAAACTTTTATGCCCCCCAAAAGGTTTTTAATGGTCCATGCTCATTCAACACTGTTTCCTGTAATGTGGTCCATTTGAGATTGGGATATACTTCATTTTTGGTCTTATACCATAAAATTTTCTGGAAAAATAGATGGATGGCGTGTATGAAACACGTACATCATGTTGGGGCCCACAGAGCACCGACCACCAGAAATTTGGCTAGTCGCCACTTTTTAACGAGACACAGATTTCCTGTTAAAGCCCTTGGCATCCTGGGTGGGGCCCAACACTATGTGCTTGGAAAATCTACTCCGTTAATCTGTTTTTAAAGATCATTTTAGGATAAGAGACTAAAAATGAGTTGGATCCAAAAATTAAGTAGGTCACACGAGAGGAAATAGTGTGGAAACAAATACCTACAGTTGAAACCTTCTGGACTCCACCTTGATGTTTATATGCCATCCAAACAGTTTATAAGGTCATTAACACTAGGAATAAGTGAAAATAAAAAAGGAAAAAAAAAAAATCCTGAAACAAAGCTTTTTATGGCCATAAGAATGTTTCAACAGTTCTCACTGAATCCCCACTGTTTCATCTCGTGTGGCCCACTTGAGTTTTGGATACACTTTGTTTTTGGTATCTTTTTCTAAAATGATCTCTATAAATGGATTAACGGAGTAGATTTCCCACAAACATGGTGGTGGGCCCCACCCAGCATCCATGCGCACTAACCTCCTACGAAAGGCTTTAACATGAAATCCACGTCGTGGAACGAATTGGCTACTCTGCCTGAGACCAGCCCCGTGGATGGTGGTCGGTGCTCTGTAGGCCCCACCATGATGTATGTGCTTCATCCATTCCGTTCATCCATTTTTAAAGATCATTTTAGTGCTTGAAACAAAAAATGATAGGGATATAAATCTTAGTTGGGCCACACCACAGGACAAAAATAATGAATGGATATTCACAATTAAGATCCTCCTAAGGCCCACTGTACTATTTATTTAACATCCAATCTATTGATTTCGTCATAAAGACCCAGATGAAGGGAAAAAATAAATATCAGCTTGATCCAAAACTTTTATGGCCCCTAAAACGTTTTTAATGGTCAAATTTATTCAACACTATTTCCTATAATGTGGTCCACTTGAGATTAAGATATAATTCATTTTTTAAACCATATCATAAAATGATATATAAAAATATATGGACGGATTGGATGAAACATATCTATCATGGTGGGGCCCATAGAGCCCTCTCCTTTCCAAAGCTTTGTTTACCCTTTTATTATTTTGTTAAAAAAACTATGAGTTTTGTACAGAATCTAAAATAGCAGTGACTCCTTCATGAAAATGGTGGCAATGATATAAAGTTATCTAGACCATTGAAATAATCCGTCTAGTTATATTTGTTTAATATTTATAATTTTATTATATAATACGATCTTAACCATCCATAAAATGGTCCTTCTTGCATGTACGATTGTTAACAGAGTATTTGTTATAAACAGTGGTAAACGCACACTGTTTCGTATTTCAAAAATTTATAAAATTCAAACAAGGATTCTCAAAATAACAAGCGCCTTCTCTCTTATCACATTTTCTCTCATTCCTTCCAGCGGCGAGTCGTCATCTTCCTTCGAGTGGCGCGGCTTCTTCTTCCATCGAGTGGCGCTTGGAGATGGCCATTGCATTGACCCCCACCAACAGGATCCACCTATCATAACTGTTGGTGTTTCTACATTTACTACTGGAAAAGACATATCTACCTTCCAAAAGGTATGTACGCTCTTGATCCTTTTCTCTATGGGGACCACTTCTTTTTCTTGGTTGGGATCTTCCGATTGGTGTGTTTTTTTGGTTTGTGGTACATTATAAAGGGGATTGTTGTTTTGATGACGTGGATTAGTTTTTCTATTTCTGAATGTGTGTGGCTAATGAGGCTGTGATGGTCCACTAGTGAGCAGTTACCTCTATCTGAATCATCCAAATCCCGATTCAGAGTGGACGATCATAAATACACGATCAGTTGCAGTTGAATGGGTGATTGAGATGAAAAACAGTTAATCATCTAGATTTGACAAACATATCTTTGTTAATCAGATGTTAAGGTTTTTTTTTTTTTTTTTTTTTTTTTTTCTAATGTGGTTATAAAAATCATTCATCAATATCCATATTCGATGGAGAAAACTACCCAAATTGGATATTTAAGATCTTACACCCAGATTTTTTGGGGTGTGGTCTATCTTTGGAGAGCGAAATCATAGACTCCACTTTTTAGTCTCAAGGCTCTGGGATAGAATGCATACCTTCAGGCAAGAATAATGCAAGTCCTGTGTGGGGAGTTCTATTAATACTCTGGTAGAGTGTGATGGTTCACATGCATGCAGTCAAAATTGTGGAGTACATGTAAGTAAATCAGATCAAACATTCCCAAGTGAACCCCACTGTTGACTGGGCATGACCCCCAAATCAGATTGACCCAATAATCATAACCTCTAATTAGTGGAGATCGGAGAATTGGGTGAATTTAGGGAATTGTTTTTTCTAGGATCACAGTTCTCTAACAATCTTAGTGAAGGTACTTTCGAGATTGATGCCTTAGCTCGGAGGGAATTGTTTGTTTGTCCCTCCTCTGTTCTAAACAGGGGTGAAAGTGGGCCCAGTTGGCACGCTCAGCTGGATTTGGTCTGATGGTGAAATTCCAAGGGCTGAACTTGGGCATGAGTTTTGAGGCTAGAGAACTAAGTCGAAGGGACTGTCATCTTGATGTGCATAAAGGCTTGACATGATAACCTATTCTGGCCCGACTCATTTAATGGCATTCGAAGGCATACTCAACTAATGGGCCAGATCGGGATTGCTTGTTTGGCTTGACATGGACCAGAATGTCTTGCCCACGTGCTAGGCTGGGACCGGCGTTGGCCTGTCCATCTTGGCTCATTTACACCCCTAGTTATAAATGTCAATCTCTTCTTTTTAGTGTGCGCGAATTGGGACAGCTCTCGAAGATCTTCCTTAGGTGGGAAGTCAACTAATTCCTGTGAGTTATATAAATTCCTATAACAAATTAAAACTGCCGATAGCCATGTTTTTCTTAGTTTCTAGTCATACTTTCATCTTATTTTGCTAATTCCCACATGTACCAATGATTCCCACACATCAAGAACATCCAGGCTGCCATCAGATGGACAAATGAGTGGCTACAATCTTATCATCTGTTGTACATCCACACATGTGCCTGCATTGGCCATGTATGGAATTAGCAAAACAAGTCTGTCACATACGACGTTTGTTGTTATCCTAAGCTGGTACCTCAGCCCACAAACTCGACATAGGATGATTTTTGGGGTACATCCTGTTCATTATTGGATCCCCATTTGAACAAGTTGGATCCTCCTCCCAACCCATTTGAATGAGTTAGATCCTCCGCCCCTCCACAGGATAGGCATTGTGTGTGTTAGTGATGATCAATCACACTAACATTCTATGCATGCACAAGGAAATTGATAAGGGATCCACCTTTCCTTTTCCCAACATTTGAAATCCATACTTGCTTGGGGTATTTTTGCACCTTTTAATCCATACTTACATGTACTATGAGAAAGTACATGTTGATTTCCTTAATTTTGATATTTGAAGATGGGCACTATGAGTTGCTGATGATGTATTTAATTCTTTCATAAGTTTTGTTTACTGTTTTGTGCGTCTATCATCTGTTTGCTTTATTTTCTTTTACAGGGTATAGAAATCATATCATGAACTTATAATAGTTGAATGTAAACAATGTGTACTGTTGATTTTAAATCTAATGCAATCATTTCTCAGGTAGAGAGATTTTATGGTATGTTTCGTCTTTCAGTTTGTACATGAAGTGAGCCAAGTTCCTGTTCATAAGTCAGATTGGTTGAATATTTCTAACCTGATAGGGACACTTGTTTGTCAAGTAAGACCATTGGACATATTTCAGTTTTGACTACCCAATCAAGTTTGTTTTGAATCTTATTTTGGGTTTTGGATTTTGTTGGTTTTTGTTAGATTGATTACGATTTTCAGATTTTGGTCATGTCTACTTTCATGTATGGGACTAAATAGATTACACCCATCTGTTAGAAAAGAATATCCCCATCACCATGCTTAATAAAAAGAAAGGAGGATAAACCCGTTACACTTGTATTGAGCATTTTCTTTTTGTAACTACTGGTGAAAGGAGGATTCAATGTTATTTGATGTCATGCTCTGAGTTTTGTTTATCTATTTATGTATGGAGAATAGGTGGTGCTGGCATCTGGTGAGACTAGTTGTAGGAAAACAACTCAGGTTACCAGTTCTTTTGCTTTGATTATACATTTAGAAATGAGTTGTATTTTGAATCATGTTCATTTAGATTACAAATTTTGATGTGATTGTATATAGATTAAGACAATCAGTTACCCATTTAAGGGTTTTTATATGGCCAGGCATAAATACAGTGTGCTCCTTAGTGCATAAAAATCCTTAAACTGTCCCTATTTGGACAGTTCAAGACCAGATAGAATGTAATGCTTTCATTTCAGCAATTCAAATGCACTTGCCTTTTCTATGCATCATCTCTGTTTTTCTCTCTGGATATGTTTCTTGCATTTATTTCCATTGTCAAATATCCTCACTTTGTGTTGATACCTGACCTGGGAATCAAATACAAGATCGTGAAGAGCTTCAAAATATAAAAAATAAAATAGTGGAAACATTGTGTATTTGAAAAATATTTTCCCCCATCTTTTTTTTTTTATTCCTATGATACACCTAGTGATGGACTTAGCAGAGGAAGCACAACTTTGTGGACCTGTCAGATATCGGTGGATGTATCCTTTTGAGAGGTAACATTAATTATCAGAATTTATCAACTTTCTTTTTCCTTATTATTATTATTATTATTATTATTATCTATATCTGATTTTAATGTGTATAGGATGATGTGAACATACAAAAAGTATGTGACGAATCAAACTTATCTAGAGGGTTGTATTACTGAACGCTACATACTGGAAGAGTCCATGATGTACTGCATGGATAACATGCCTAATAAGATGTTAGGAAGCCATAAGAGAGTGAAAAAGATATTCTATGATGAGGGTGATGATAATGCCGATAATTTCCAAATCGATAAAAAAGGGAAAAGTTATCTTCTTACTAATGTGCAATATTAACAAGCACGCAGATGGGTATTACAACATCACGCTGAAAATGCTCAATGGCTGGGGTATGTTGACAAAAGTCTATGTTTCTATCCTTAATGTTTTTAAATTATACCATGCAAAGAAAAAATTTTAATTTATATATTATATTGTATGTGAATTGTAGGAAGTACAATGAATATATTCATGGCCAAACACGTAAGGGACAAAACAGGAGGAACAATTCGTCGATGCAAAAAGAAGTAGACTACAATGCTTGGTTAAGGGAACAATTAGAGAATGAAGAAATGTTATAATTTAAGAGAATCGCTACTGGTCCTAGCTATGATGCCACATCATACAGTACATACTCAGTAAATGGATATGTTTTTAGCACATCAGACTCTGAAAAAAAAACTTGACAACACAAAATAGCGGGGTCTCTATGAAAGCCTTAACTATGTTCAGGGAGAGTGCTAGGGATAAGAACTTGGTAGAACAGGAAGCCACCTACTATGGTATCATTAGACAAATTCTTGAATTAAACTACTTCACCTTCAAGATAACATTGTTCTACTCTGATTGGGTGCATATCGAAGATACTTCAAATGGATGTTATGTAGATCCTGAAACAAATCTGATATTTGTAAACCTAGGAAGGTTTAAAAGGAATATCGAGGAAGAGGATGAGCCATTTATCCTTGCATCTCAGGCGGCTCAAGTCTTCTATTGCAAGGATTCAACAAGAGATGACTGACATCTTGTCTTAGATGTTCCGAAGCGACTGACAAAATATGCATATGCATTTGAGGATCCGCTAGTATTTGAGGCCAGGTTGACTACAGGTTCCTCGAGCCCTTCCTTAATAGATGATCCGTATGACTTAACTAGTGAAGATATACAAGAAGGTTTATATGTAGAAATTGTTGAATGTAACCCACATATTCAGAAGCGGAAAAGAAACTGATTAAGTTTCATATCAGGTTGAAGTAAATTTAATTACATTTACTATATTATATTATTTTCCCTTTCATTCAGCAAAAATATATGCATGTGTATAGTGTTATCTCTTTATAATGTATAACAACATATTGAATGACCAATAATTTTTTATTTTTTATTTTTAGAAATTATGTCGTATGTAGGGCTTTCTAGTTCTGCCCTAGCAAGCACCACAAGGATAAAAGTTTCAATTAGTCCAATTGGAGAGATTACTGGAGTTAATAAAAATCAATTCACCTCACTTACAGGAAATATGGTCAGGACTCATTGTTCAATTGTATACAAAAACTAGCAGCTTGTGCCATATACCATTAAGGACAATGTTTAGTCAACTATTTTGGCAAGCATTTAAATACATGAGTTTTACTTTCTAATGTTTATAATATAATTGTTGTTGACTAATTGCCTTTGTAAAGAAATATGTAGGCCAAATATGATGTTGATGATAGTGACAACTGTAAAAGTTTCATAATTAAGCGTGCTAATGATATGTGGAAGGACTGGAAGAACCGATTACGAGGAAATGTCCTAGATATGTATGATAATGATGGAGACAGAAAAATTGCCCAAATGGTGTCAAGCTAGAAGATTGGGTCAAATTCGTTAATTACGAATCTACAGAAGAGGCGAAGTCTCGTCGTGAAAAGGGAAAGGAATCCAGAAGAGAGATGAAGTTACCTCACGCGACTGGTCGACGGGGGTCTGCTAGGATGGTAGAGTTGATTGTAAGTTTTTAACATAACTTTAATTTTTTTAATCCAATTTAAGAATACAGAATAATTAACATGATTTCTCATTGTAAATTACAGCAACAAAAAAATCCAAATACTCAAATCATGAGAACTGAATTGTTTCTGGCTACTCATACTAGATCCGATGGGTCTCTCCCTTCATAGGAGCATCACAACGGAAAAAATAAAATAAAATAGTTGCCAATGACTTAGCTTGTATGCATAATGATTTAAATCACGACCCGGTTACATAGGTTTTTCATTCATTCTCTTCACTTTAACATACTTAGCTTTCTGAACATTTTTTGTTACTAATATACATGCATTACTAATAATGGCTGATTATCATTTACGTTTGTGGTCTTGATAAAAGAGGACGTGTAAGAGGGTTGGGTCATATTCTAAAAACTACTATTATTGCTTCAACCCCTTACATTAGTGAAATTAGAGAAGGAAAGCGCGAAATTGCTGAGGTTAAAGCATCAATGATTATATTAAAAGAGGAACTGGAAAATAAGTTCAACGAGTGCAAGAACATGATATTGAACATTGGAGAACATTTGGTTGAAGTTTAGAATCAAATAAATACTCTAGTTCAACCAATGTAATACTCTCCTGGCACTGCTGGTTCTCAGGTATTTTAACAATTAAAGAATGATGTATAGTTACTATTATATCCATGAAAATAATAAAAATTATTTCTTATAGGGGTTTTATCGATCTAGCGATACCTCAAGTCATCGTGATGAGTCAGCTCCACCTGCACCTCCAGTTCAATGGGTGGAACAAATGTGTCATTTGACAGATATTTGTAGTCGAGTTGTTGCACGTGGGCGTATGATTAGAGATAATGCAAGCATCCCTCTAGATTGCATCAAAGTTATATTGGATGTTGTTGAAGTTTCCAGTGCGAATGTGTTTGGTGACATTGAGAAGACGTTAGCCGATTGCGAGGTGGGTGATGTTCTGGTTTGGCCTAGAGTGCTAACGAAAACATAGATGTTAAAGGAGTTTACTTAAAACTTTTCCTAAGTCAAGAACATATTTTTGTAATTTTGTCAGGACATATGGATTGTGTTTGAGGTTATTTTGGATATTATTTGACTAAATCTTTATCTTGAATTGTTTAGTAGTTTTGCTTGACTAATCTAGTGATTTGTTTCAACTTTTCATCTTCTTATGTGTGACAGAAGGTACACATATTTCTATTATGATTTTTTTTGATTTTTTCTTTGCTTATGCATAAAATGTTCTGATTTAAATATTAAGAACTACGTAGTGGCTTGATCCCAATCTTCCAACATTGGGTACGTAGGCAGCCGTTCATACTAGGCCGTATCGGTGCAGCCACAATTTTTTTTTTTCCCTTTCTTGTAATGTGGATGCATTTTCATCAGGACTACTTGGCAATAAGAGTGAGGTGGATGTAAGTTCTCGAAACCTTTAATTAGTCTTGAATCATTTATATCTTTATCGCTTCATTTATATGCTGTCGTTAGGGTTAACTTGTAACTCCTCGGAACCCGCTCTGTCGTAAAACATTACGGTGCATGACGGTTCCTAGCAGGTTAATTTGTAAATTATTATTAAGAGTTGGTTGGATATAATTTATTTTATGTAAATGTTTTTAATAGTTGGATGGATGATGAATGTATTTGTGAATGTAAATGAAAATAAAAAACTTATGATATATATATATATATATATATATATATATATATATTCATATTACAATTTATATATGAAATAATCGTCATCATCATGTAAGCCATATCCTAATTAATTAGGGTCGCTTACATGAATCCTATTCCACCGTTCCACTCTATCAAGGGCCATACCTTCAGTTAGACCATAAGTCATCGGGTCTTCTCCTATTCCATCTTCTCCTGCACATGATAGAGATGACCTATTTTTTTTCCCTTTCCTGCACATCATAGAAATGGTACAAACTTTATAAAGGAAAAGTGATTTAATATTATAAACAGTGGTGATCCAAATATAAGTTACACTACACCAAATCATTTTATGTCATTGTGAGTAAGCATGTCCTGATCTGCAGATGCTAAAACATCACATGAGTTGAATCCCAAGCTACCTAGAATGTTTGGAGAAAAGAAAATCCCTAACCTATAGCACAATTAAGTTTTTTTTTTTTTTTTTTTATCAAATATAAAAAACTCAAATTCCTAACTAGTTAATCCCTAAATCTTGGAAGCCCTGACCAGCATCAGCCCATAACAGAGAGATAGCAGAAAAAAGATCTAAACAGATTTCAAAATTAATAACAATAACAAAAAAAAAAGGAAGAACTGCAAAAAAAACAAAAAAAAAAAAAAAACTAGTGACCTATTTACAATTTCTCCTTTCTTTGTAGCCTCAAGAAAAATACATATTGGGATTAGACCATAGATCTAAAACTCATTGACTTGACTCGAAACTTAGCTGAGTCAGCTAGACTTAGCGAGATTTACTTATTTTTAATATGATGGCACACCTACTTAGTCTATTACCTTTATTTTAGAGTGGTAGCATCTACAGAGTTATATCCTCATGATGGATGTCTTGGATATTTCACCTGTCTGTCTGTCATACTAGCATATGTGTAGCTTGTGCATTAGTTGATAGAAGTATAAGGAAACATAGTGCGCATCAATCCAAGATAATGCAACATAAGCATTACCTGCATAATAATGACTCTTCAATTCCTCCATGCTTCGAGATGATAAAAACCTATCAGCTATCACTCTAAAATGTAGATCGAACCATTCACGACCAAAAAACTATAAGACAACTACAAGTTAAATAACCGATCTGTCTCTTCCTTTGTCCACATCTAAGTAGACAAGTATATATAGGAAAGTGAGATGTTCACTCTATAATCACGACTAAAAAAAAGGAAGACAATACTCATTGTCATCAGTGATCTAAAATATTTCTCCGTTGGGCCCAACCATAGATGAACCAGCTCTGAAGAATATCATTGATTGGATATTCTAATATGATCATGTGTCACATTGGGGAAAGCTAAACATCAAACAAAAAAAAGAAAAAATAATAGGGGAAAGCTACCCTGAAGAAAACAAAGCATTAATAGTTTTATTAGTAATTGTGGTCTTTATTTTTCTCAAGTTTTTTCTAATCTTTTATTGGCCTTTATATATTATGAAGTTTGTACATATCTTAGCATATTGTTGCTGAATGTGGCAATCCAGTGCATCTGGAAGATGAGAAAATTTGTATCTGAAAATGCTCTCTTTTCCCACAAGGATTTTCTAATCGACAGTTGTAACAGGCCTTACAAAGAAACATACCAAGAATATTATTCCAATCCTTAAATTTATTTAATTAAAAATTAGAGGTTTTGACGTACACCTGATATCCTTTCATTTGTCGTCATAAAAGAGCTTGCTTTTAAGCTCTTTTCAAAAACCCACCTACTTTTTCAAAAGATGGTCCTAAAGCTGTCTTATTTAACTTTAACTAAAGGATGGCTAATCAACCAGCATTATCTCATAAAAAATTTACTTATACCTGTTTTAAAACAAACTCAATGATTATAACCTACAATATTTCATACTTACAATGAACTATGCTGTAGACTCCACAATCATGCTCGTCTCAAATCTGAAGCATAGGTAAGTCCCACGATTGGAAAAGGCCCACCATTTTTGCCATCTCATTTTAAGCCATGGGCCCAAAATCAAGCAGTTCCAATGCATAATTAGGTCCTATCACAGGAAAAAGTAGGTTGGTAGTTTATTACCATTGAAAATATTCATGGTTCATTTTTTTTAAAGCCATCCAAACTGTTGAAACGATATTTCCAACTCTTCAGAAAATTATTTCCAATGGGCTGAATGTAACCACTAAGGGCCTGTTTGGCCGGTCGGATTGGAAGGGATTGGATGGTATTAGAAGGGATTGGAAGTTAAATCCCGGGAATGGCTGGGCCTGCCAAACAGAGTCGGTGATCTGAACCCAATCCCATGGATCTTCAGATAGTCCACTGACAACACCATCATTACCTTTAAATCCCTTCCAATCCACCCTAATCCGTTCAAATTTTCCTGGGACGTGTTTGGTTGGTGGGATTGGAAGGGATGGGAAGCTTTAATCCCCAGATTGGCCAGGCGTGCCAAACAGACTAGATGTAGTAATACAGGGATATAGCAATCCCATGGATCTCCAGACAATCCATTGACAACACCATCACTACCTAGAAATCCACACCATCCACCCTAATACCATTCAATCCCTTCCAATCCACCCGGCCAAATGGGCCCTAAATTTTTATACCTGGTCTAAAATTTCTTTAGCCCCATGACATATGTTCAATATATACCTTTATTTGTTATTCTGCCCACCCGAGCTTTGCGTCTAAATCATTTTTAAGCCCAAGCCCTAAAATCATATGAGGGAAATGGTGGGTGGCTCAAATTTCTTGCAAAGAATATGGTGGGACCCGTAATCACGGCAAACATCTACCATCATGTAAACACCTTCATAACTAAGATGTTGTGTTCTACATTATGCAATTCAAGTCGAATGAAATGTTACACCAAGGCTAGGCATCAGTGGTTATTATGATATGTTAAATCTTAGTGGGGTCTACTTTTGTGATGCTTGTAGTAAATCCAAACTGTCCACCATTTCACCATCTTATTTTAGGGTGTAGGTCAAAAATCTAAGTAGATTTACACAAATGAGTCCCATAATAGACAAAAGTGGTCACTAGTTTACCACCATTAAAACTATCAATGGTCAATTTTTTATGCTTTTAGTTGATTCAAATTGTTAAAATGGCATTTCCAACTGTTCAGAAGGTCATTCACAATGGGTTGAATGTAACCACTTGATTTTTTTTCCTATAATATAAAATTTCTATAGACCCTGACAATTTGTGCATTCAATATGCACTTTTACATTCCGTGTGGCCCACTTGAGCTTTGTATTCAGATCATTTTTTGGTCCAAGCCGTAAAATCACATGAGGGAAATAGTGGACGACTTAGATTTTTCTCCAACAAATTGTCAGGCTCCATGATCACCATGACCATCTCCCATTGAAATCAGATGTGGGGTCAGATATGTGGCAAGACATCAGTTGTTATCAAATCTTGGCAGGACCCACTTCCTTTGTCCACATCTAAAGATCTTTTCAAACTGTATTGTGCTCTCCCAGTGAATGCTATGAAGTTAAAAAATGATCTTAACCTTAACCTCTAATGGGTAGGATGAATTCTAATATTTTATTTTGTTAATTGGTTTCAGTTGATTAAACTATTCACTTTCCATGGATTTGAGCTGGCTATTTGAAATATATGAAGGGTTGACTAAACTGGTCTTTTCTTGAATTGAATTTGGTTGTTTGTAATATATGTAGGAAGGGCTCAAAGGAAGGTTGAACAAGAGCAGATACTAAGTAGCCAATACAAGGAAATGCATAGCCAACAGTTGATGTTCCAGGTAATTTCTTTTGTATGGGTCCTAGCTTAGTAGGGGGAAGTGTTTAGTTAGGAGGCTTGAAGTGAATTTTTGTTGCAGTGGGCCACTTGGGTCATTTGCTCTTTTATTGAATTGAGTTGTTACCAATTTTGTGAATAGGATCCTTATCAAACAATAGTGTGAAATGTTTTTTGAATGACTATCAGGTGTAAGATTAAAAAATTTTTTAATAATAATTTATCGATATATATATATATATATATATTTACAGATATTTTAGCGATAGACCAAATCCATCGCTACGCTCTGAACATTGAAAATCAACGGCGGATTTGAGGCCCATCACTTACTATATTAGCGACAGACCTTATCCGTCGCTAATTTTTGACTGATGAAAATCAACGAATATGAGGTCCATCGCTTACTCATATTAGTGACGGACTTTATCCATTGCTAACTTTTTACTGTTAAAATTAACGACGGATTTGAGGTCCGTCGCTTACTCATATTAAAAATTAACGAGGGATTTGAAGTCCATCGCTTACTCATATTAGCGACGGGCCTTATCCGTCACTAATGTTTTTAGTGACGACTAATTTTTTGAATTTTTTCAATGATTACGATGAATTTTATCTATCGCTATGATGCGATAGACCTTATTCATCATAGATTAAACGACGGATAAAATCCATCGTAAAACTAAAAACGACCTAGTAAACAGCGACGAACGAAGTCCGTCGTTTATTTGGTTTTATGATGGATATGGTCCATCACAAAACAACGATTTTGGCATAGTGCATTTAATATGGAGATAGGAAAGAAATAAAGAACTACATACACAACCCTAAAATGTTTTAAAAGTTTGATATGCCGAGAACGCTTAGGGAAACTTTTCTGTGGGCTGCCCACCGGGCGTCAAGGTCAGGTTGTCTAATGATTACATGATTGGAATGATATATATATATATATATATATATAGACTCACACATGTGTTTGTGATAGGTATAAATTTAGAATTTATTCAGATTTCTAACATGACAGGAGTATACATCTTTTGTAAGCCTAAAATACTGTATGCTCAGTTGATATGGATGATATCATGTGAAGTCCCAGATCTGAAGTCTATCCAGATCCAATGAAACTTGCAATTAAGACCTCTTTTACTTGAACCTTGCGGAGGGGTTGAGAAGAAAGATTAATGATTTTAGGTGCTTGGTTGATATGGGCAGTAGCATATAAAAGCCCAGATTCGAAGTGTATCCAGAACCAATAACTAAGACCTCCATACCCGAACCTCACAGAAGAATTGAGAAGAGAAGTTAATAATTATACTAACCCCTTATACAACATGCTTGTATCCTCGGACATGAGACTCGGGGGTACTTGGTTTGCAATAACCCGATATGGTTCTGGGTTGTACATTGCCTTTCACAAAATGGATAGAATGGCTCGACTGAGCACTATTTTAGAGTTGCCAACAACCAAAATAAAGGCTCTAAAATCCATGGTATGCTAGAATCCATGAAATTATTTTGAGATCGGAAAAACTGAAGAATTTTTTTACTCAAGTGACTCCTGCTTTGATCTGCGTCATAGATTCTAGGTAAATACATCGATTATGGAAAATGAAGAGGTTAGGCACACTTTTATCGCCCGTGTGAAACATGGTCTTCACTTTACTTGGCTATATGCTTTCAAAGGGAATTCAAAGATCTTTTAGTCAAATACTAAGCTTTAGATGTCTAAATTACAAAAGATAAACTGAAAATGAAATGATAATAATAGAAAATTGATTTTTTGATAGAAGTACGTAAAAGAAAAGGAATACAGAGTTTTTAATTACTCAGGTCATGTATTCTAATATAAAAGATCCTCGAGAGAGATAATTGTAGAACATATTTTATGTGATGTCAGAACATAGCCTAGTACTTCATGTGTTTAAAGCAGCAGTGTTGGAATATATAGGCTAAAAAATGATAGATCGAGAATATGGTGTTGTGTTGAGTGTCAAATATTGCATATTTACTCCTATTTATATCTTGGTTTTATCAACATGATAATACTTAATGGGTATATTTTATACATGTTTGTATTGCAAGATGAGTCTGAGAGCTTGGATTGAAAAGAATGTTAAAAGCATGAATTTGATGTTCAAGAATCACCAAGGAAAGGGACGAATCTTAGGAGACCAAGATTAAAGATTTCAAGACCTCAAGATTCAAAGAAACCAAGTGGAGAAGAATGAAGTCGAAAGTATAAAGTGTAGAAATTCAGAGAATCTGAATTTCATTGTCGATAACATCGACCACTGTTCGTTGATAACGAAGTAAGTGTTCAATGATGTCGAGAATTATATGAAAATTGAATTTAGTTGCTGGACAAATTGGATACATTTCTCAATGACATTAATAACCTGTTCGATTGCTTGAAGACCTATTCGATGACATTAAAGGCCGTTCGATGGCATCAATATTTTTGGATCAACTCATTGGAACATTCTGGATACTTTTTCGATCACTCAAACAACCTTTGATGACATTGAAGGTCTGTTCAATGACATCGAAAGTATATTCGATGACATGAAGAGTTTTGCAGTACAAAAGGCGTTACGTAGTGCAAAAAGGCATGACTTTCAGATTCGATTCATGTTCGATGACATCAAAGGCTATTTGATGACATGAAAGGTATTACACAGAGTGTGTAAATTTGCGGCGGTTTGTGAATTTTTTGGAGGCGATGGAAAAGTAAGAGTTACAAAACTATTTGTAGGAGTCCTTAAGCTACTCTAAATCATCTTCTAAGATTTAGAAAGGGAGAGCAAGCCTAGTTGGGTTGAACTTCCATTAAGTTTTAGTTTAAATCAAGATATATTTCCAATTTTCTATGATATATTGTGACTAAAATTACAGTAAATGCTGTGAAGGCTTTTCATATGATCTTATTAACTTTAGAATTGTGTGATGTGTAAAAGTCATTGGTCATCATCGTCCCCTAGGCATGGTGGATGATTGAATTCCCTATCATTATTACAATTAGACGGATATTTGGGAATTAAACTAATGAAAAGTTCAAATTCTATTTTAACCACTCCATCATCCGATTAGATAGGATAGGACTTTGATTCCAATAGAGTTATCATTGAATTAAGTAAATTAATATTGAGATCTCTATAGGTGGATTCCTGGATCCTTAGTCTTTTATCTTTTTTATTTCAAAATCTTTTTCTAAATCTCTGGATTAAAAATGCAAACCAACTAAGTTAGATTTAGATTATTTCTAAACCGTGTTCCCTATTCCCTATAGATTTAACCTCGGTCTTACCAAATTATTACTACATCATGACCCTACATTTAGGGTTGTGAACAAGTTTTTGGCGCCGTTGTTGGGGAGTGGCGATGAGCACGATTAGGTTTAGGTTTTTTAGGGTTTGATTTTTGTTTTAGGTTAGATTTTTCTTGTTTTATAAAATTTTCTAATCTAGGGTTTTTAGAACTATTCAATTTCAGAATTTCATTTTTTGAATTCATCTTAATTTTTTTTTCTTCTCTTTCTTCTTTTAACATTACTAACATAGTTTGATTGTTTTGATTTTGTAGGATCTTCAATTCTAATTATTCTCTTTTGGTAATTTCTTCCCTCTACTTACTTTCCATATTGCTGTAGGAATTTTTTTAGGATTAAATTCAGAATTAGGTTTTCACCATATATATGCAAGAGTGGACACATAAGTATGTTAATATACTTTTAGAAGATGAGAGATATCGGGAAGGGCTGTCAGATGATTATGTTAGGAAACAACCTGTGTCTCAAATTTTTTCTGAAACCATCCTTAAGAATCAACAGGAATATAATGCTCCAACAGTTAAGAAGTCCTTTCAGGATCATAGGTGGGAGAATAATTACACTTCATCGATTAAGAAAACATTATGTAATTATTAGAGTGAGGACAATTATCACCATCTGGCAAAAAGAAAATAAGGGGTGATTATATTATGGGTGATAACGTGTAACAACAACCATCAAACTCTCCTACATTTGACTCGTATGACTATGATCAGTGGAAACATCAACATTGGAGAGATGGGCCAACAATAGATTATAGTGAATATTCTTTTGGATCCCCTACATTTGAGATCCAACTAGAAATAATCTAAGAGGATTAAAAACTCAGACCAACTAAGTTAGATTTAAATTAGTTGTAAACCATGTTCCCCATTCCTTGTGGATTCTTATTACTACATCGCGACCCTGCACTTGGGGTTGTGAGGTTCACTATGATTTATATATTTTATCCACTCCATCCATCCATTTTTTCAAATAATTTTATGGGTTGAACTCAAAAACGAAGCATATCCAAAGATCAAATGGACCACACCACATGAAACAGTGTGAATTGAACTTTTACCGTTCAAAAATTCTTAGGGGCAATAGAAGTTTTGGATCAAGATTATATTTCTTTTTTCCCTTCATCCATGTTTTTATGATCTTATGAATAGGTTGGATGACAAATAAACATCACTTTGGGGCCTAGCAAGGTTTCAACGGCGGAAATCATTATTCCCACTTTTTCCTATTGTATGATCCACTTTTGCTTTGTACATGCTTCAATTTTGGGCTCAACCCCTTAAATGAGCTAGAAAAATGGATGGATGACATGGATAAACCAAATAAATTCATAGTGGGCCCAACTGAGTTTACTCAATACGATAAAAGCTTACTGAGTAACTCAGTACGCAATCCTATTTCAAGCGCTGGAAGCAGATTGCGTACCGAGTAAACTTTGTGAGGTTCACTATGATTTATGTATTTTATCCACTTCGCCCATCCATTTTATCAAATAATTTTATGGGTTGAACCCAAAAATGAAGCATATCGAAAGATCAAATGGACCACATTGCATGAAACAGTGTGAATTGAACTTCTACCATTTAAAACTTCTTGTGGTCAACAAAAGTTTTGGATCAAGCTTATATTGGTTTTTTTTTCCCTTCATCCATGTCTGTACGATATTATGAACAAGTTGACTGGAAAATAAACATCACTTTGGGGCCTAGCAAGGTTTCAACGACAGAAATCATTATTTCCATTTTTTCCTGTCGTATGATATATGCTGCAATTTTGGGCTCAACCCCTTGAATAAGTTGGATAAATGGATGGATGACGTGGATAAACTAAATAAATTCACAGTGGACCCAATTGAGTTTACTCAATATGATAAGAGCTTATTGAGTAACTCAGTACACAATCCGATTTCAAGTGCATGAATCAGATTGCGTACTAAGTAACTTAAAGTAACTCAGTACGCACTACGCTTAGTGTATTGAGTAAACTTTGTAAGGCTCACTATGATTTATGTATTTTATCCACTCTACCCATCCATTTTATAAGATAATTTTATTGGTTGAACCCAAAAATGAAGCATATCCAAATATCAAATGGACCACACCACTGGAAACAATGTGAATTGAACTTCTACCATTCAATAATTCTTGGGGACGACAGAAGTTTTGGATCATGCTTAAATTTCTTTTTTCTCTTCATCCATGTCTATATGATCTTTTGAAATAGTGGATGACAAATAAACATCACTTTGGGGCCTAACAAGGTTTCAACGGTGGAAATCATTATTCCCACCTTGTGATATGATCTACTTTAGCTTTGTATATGCTTTAATTTTGGGCTCAACCCCTTAAATGAGCTGGAAAAATGGATGGACAGCTTGGATAAACCAAATAAATTCATAGTGGGCCCAACTAAGTTTACTCAGTACGATAAGAGTCTATTGAGTTAGTACGCAATCCGATTTCAAGTGGAACAGCGTATCAAATGATGACGCGGATTTCTTGAGAAAATCCTTCACAGTAAGTTCCTGCACAAGGATTCTGGGTGGGCCCACTGCGATGTTTATGAGAAATCCAACCTGTCCATCCATTTTTTGATCTCATTTTAGGACTGCAACCAAAATTAAGGTGGATTCCAAACTCAAATGGGCCGCACAAGAGGAAAAAGTGGGGATTTAGTGACCACCGTTGAAATATTATATGGCCACAAAAGTTTTGTATCAGTTTAAGTTTTCAGTGTTTTCACTTCATTCCAGTAAAAATGACCTTTTAAATGGTTTGGACGACATATAAACATCAATTCGGATCTTAGGAAGGTTTCAACTGTAGTAATTCCTTTCCCCATTGTTTCATCTTGTATGGCCAAGTTAAGTTTTGGATCCTACTAAATTCTGGTGGCATGTCCTAAAATGATCTTGAAAAATGGATGGACGGGTTGGATTTCTCATAAACATAAGTTGACCCCACCTTACATCCCAGTGCAGGAATTGCTGCGAAAGGCTTTCGCAGGAAATGTGCGTGATACTCCCGTTGGAAAAATCCACGTATCTTTCTTCCCATTTCAAATATAAAAACCCTCTCTTTCTCTCCTCTATGCCAAGAATTTAAAAAACAGAGCAAGAGAGATAGATCCAGTCATGCTTCCACCACCAAAATCGCCGATTTGTATTAGAAACTTCTACTCCATGAATATGGAGTATGAGTTTGATATAATACACTACCTGATCAAAGACTATCCATACATCTGGATGGATCATGACGTATCCAACACACCTGATTCTGTGGGCCGGGACCGACATGCGCTCGGCTACCAAGTCCTCCGAGCAAACGTAAACGCACTCAAGCTCATCCAAGTCGGACTCACATTCTTTAACTTGGCAGGCAACCTTCCCGATTTGGGGACCGATTTCTGTTACATCTGGCAATTCAATTTTCACTCTGATTTGCGATAGGACCTCCACATACTTGAATCAATCATACTACTACAGAAGAATGGCATACACTTCGATCACGACCGACTCTATGGGATTAATACGGCCCACTTTAGATTTCTCATGAAGCTGTGTGTACTTGTCTGAAATAATTCAGTGAGTTGGGTCATGTTCCAGAACGCCTATGACTTTGGATATCTCATCAAGATACTCACTCAGTAGAATCTACTAGAAGACATGGGACAGTTTCTCAAGTTGGTGAAGGAGATATTTGAAAATAAGGTTTATGATCTCAAGTATCTCATGAGGTTCTTGGATAACTTGTTTGGAGGACTCGACCGAATTGTTAGGTCATTGGACGTGGACCGAGTAGTCAGGAAATACCACCAGGTAAGGTTTGACAGTTTGCTGACCTGCCACATTTTCCTACGGACGAAAGAGAGGGGATTGCTGTTGTATGACTTTTTAGTTCAGAACAAGTTTATTCAGAATTTGGAGATTTATTTCGAAGGTACCTAGATTCGTAGTTTCTAAATTCCATGTCTAGCTGAATATTTCCAATGGGGAACCTGAATATGGGTTTTTAATTCCTCAACTTCCTAGTTCCTTTGGGAATTCATTTGAGTATATGTATCCAATTCATTATATGTCATAATTGTGTAAAGCTTATGGTGGTCCACTCCCTCAGGCCCAATTAATCTCATTCTCATACTCTGATACCAATTGTAACATCCTGAATTTTCACAGCTAGAGTTTGTACTCATGCCCGAGAAAATTGGGTGTTAATAATGTATAAATTGGATGCTTTAAAAATCACACTTTATTTTTTATTTAGATCACATCCAGTTATATTCATGAAGTAAATATTCACGAGAATAAAATTAACTGTATTTATTATTTCACTAAAGTAAAAGAATTTAAAAAATTATTAAATGCCCTCTCAATGGGAGTTTGTTACATTATCGAGTTTGCAGCGAAAATATAAAACTAAATCATGAAACTATCTTCTTATTCATTCAGTATAATCTTCCATAGGGAAATGGTCCTCTAAGTCTTCAATCTGTACATCACTTGTATCATTTGTATAGTTAGAGAGGGTCAACGCCTACTCATAGTGATGGTTATCCTTTAAGATTGACAATAATTCAAGAGATTTATAAAAGTAAGATAAGGGTTCTGATACGTCTCGTACTCCACTACTACAAGGGGTATCAGCATCTGCAAATAACCTACATAAAATGCATGCCTAGAAAAGTGTGTGCGGCTCATCGTACATAGTGATTATCACAATTTAGAATACAATTTATAGAAAATCCAACTCGACTTGCATTCCATAACTATGCATATTTGTCGGCATATCCAACATTAACATGGATTTATGCGAACATCTCAAGGCGACACGACAACACGGTTGGGGGATTTACGTAACAAAATGTGTTAATGGAGCAACTATTTACGACATCCAATCCTGAAAAAGTAATGAAACACGCATGATGATTTACTTACATCGATTGTGCACCCCGCCAACCAACCCACTGAATTATGTATCAACTAAGAGGGCCATACTTGTAACGCATTGCGTCTACAATAATTCTTGAGTCACTAGTTATGATACCTCTAACATATCACTTGCATTAATAGAGAGATAATTCAATCTAAGGGGGTTTTGGAATTCCAAGGCACATGTTCAAGACAAAGTTAAATAGCACATGGTTAATAAAATAAAGGGGAGAGTAGCAATGACTAACTCAACCAAGATGAGAATGGTAATGGCCAACTCAAAAGAGGAGAGTAGCAATGACTAAATCAACAAAGAGGAGAGTGGAAATGCTAACTCAACAAAAAGAAGAGCAGTAAGGGCTAGCTCAACAAAATTGGTGAAGGTAAGGACAAGACTTGTACGCATCACCCCAAATAAATTAATAAAGATCACACGTAATTAAAAATGCACAATAACCATAATTTTCAAAGGATAAATAATTATTGGTGGTAAATTAAACAATTACAAGGAGAGAATCATAGTAACATGAAACATAGTATGTAAAAGGAAAGATAAAGCATATTAACTTAAATTACTATAAGCTTAAGGGAATCCCTCACATCTAAAGTCGAATTGTTAATCCCTTAACTTTGCCTGATGAATGCTCTCCACCAGGGTTCTAGCACTGTAGGAACTTATAAAACTGACTTGAACTTGGCCCTGACTTAGTCCAGGACTCAGCGCCCAACTTTCTCTCTCTCTCTCTTTCTTTTTCTTTTCTTTTATTTATTTCTCTTTCTTTCTCTTTCTCTCTTACTCCAAAATTTTTCTAGTAAGGGACTGGAACTCAGCACACCTGGTTTAGCTCAGTGAGTCACACCATCCTCTCTCTCTATCTTTTACTCGTTTCTTTTTCTCTTCTTTTCTCTCTCTCTCTCTCTCTCTCTCTCTCTCTCCCCTTTTATTGTGTCTTATTCTCCTCTCCCACCGTTGGATGAGGGATATTTATAGGTGGAGAGTCTCTAGACTCTTCCTAGATTTCCATTACGCAGCCCATCAGTTTATGCAACCCTTGCTGTATAGCCATGAATTACGGAAGAGGTCTTTATGCAACTTCTGCTTGCACAACCAAACGAGGGAATGGGCCAGTGAGTTTCTTTTTAGATCCTTCCTCTTCCTTCAAAAGATCATTCATATTTGGACTAGTCTGTTGGGTTTGATTGGCCCACCAGACCGACGTCCCGTGTTCGTGGGTTTTTCTTAAATCCTAACTTCCACTCGTTGCAGTTTGCGTCTGTGGAAAACAGCAGAATGCCAGTCTCTCTCTTCTTTCTTTCCTCTCCTACCGACGTGGGAGTGGTCAGAATCGCCATCTCTATGGAGAGGATGGTTTGGATTTGGTTCGTGATCCATGGTGTGATCATCTGGTGTATCAAAAACTTGGGGTGCGTTCGGGTTTCTTACGCACGAACCTGGCCGGTTCTGCAATTCTTATAGAAATCCTAGCATTTTTAGGATTCTTCTAACTCTTGATGCTTGGGGTACGGTCAGAATTTCTTTTTGTGGAGGTTGGATTGTTCAATACGCATGATGTTCGAAGGTTTCCTCTCTCGGTCGAATTCGATCGCATGGCTTGTGGGGTTACTAGAAGTAACGTGCGGCTCTGATCTCCTTGCATGCCTAACCCGCCTTGGTCAAATCTTGGAATGGTGGCCCGTGGACGGTTCTGATTTCCCATCCACCCGTGATGGTGGCCCACGTTAGATCCAATCTGAGGTCCTTCATTCTCGCAAATCCTTAGGTGTGAGGCTCCGTTCGGCGTTGTGGTGGGGACACACTTGATCCTCTATGGATGAGGTTTTATTTGGGTTTTGTTCGGAGGTGGGGTCCATACATGATGGACGGTTTGGATCATCCTAAGGGATGATCACGGTGGGCCATGATACGTCCTAAATGGACGTTGTCCGTTCGTCTGTTTCGACAGGAGCGTACATGAAAGGAAGGAGGAGTTTTCCTTCTTTGGTATTGTGGGTCAAACCTAATTTGACCGTGTGGCAGTTTCGGTGCACCTCAATTGTGAACAGTATGTACACATGCATCACCTCAAGTGGGGACCATCGTGATGAGTCTAATAAATCCACTCTGTTCAGCCATTTTATCAGGTTGAATTAACACTGAAATAGCGGTGAAGACCGCTTGACTTGAAGTAGGAATATGCCAATATGTCCTAGAGGGGGGTGAATAGGACTTTTTAAAGATTTATAAGTTATATTTCAATCCTATCACACTAATCCTATCACTGAGTACAGATTAGGATTACTCAAAAATTAACTCTATTGGCTTCCAAGCCTAATAGAGGATCCAATCACAAATTACTTGTAATAATAATAAAAAAACTTTATGAATTAGATTGTGATGGATATGACTGTGTGTGCACAAGATGTGATTTCAGATAATCATATATAAATGCATATAAAGCAATCACATAAATAAAATACAATATCAATCTCAAACACAGTCATTTTATAGTGGTTCGACTACTTGTCTACTCCACTACCAGCTTCCACACTCAACCCTTGAGTGACCGAATTTCATTAAGGAGGTTTCCCATGGTTCACCTCAAACCTAAGGTTTTAAATCAGGTTCACCTTCAACCTTTACAGAGGTTTCTACTCGGTTCACCTCAAACCCTGGAGTTTTACTGGTGCACTCCTAACCAGATGTTTATGCCCACATAGAGCAAGGGTCCACACTACGCACCCGGATGTTTATATCCACACAGAGCAAGGGTCCACACAACGCACCCAGATGTTTATGCCCACACAGAGCAAGGGTCTACACAATGCACCCAGATGTTTATGCTCTCCACAGAGCAAGGGTCCACACAATGCACCCACGCACATACACTCCCATTGGAGGCCTCCTTTGAGGACTTCAAATGGTGAGCAACACCTATGACCCAATCCTAAAAAGGAATGATTATAAATGTCCTCTGGACTCTAAGTACTTACAGATAAGTTGATGAGTCCCTTTTAGCTCAATGATGAAGATCTCCTTCTTGTTGATGAAGAGTCTTCAGCTTCCTTGATCCTCAACACAAAGATGTACCTATGCTAGGTTTAGGTTGGGTTAAGGTTATGATGGAGTTCCACTCTCTGAAGATTTTTCTATAAGGAAGATAGAGTGGTTTCAATCATATATGCATTCAAGGCATCCCAGCTTATTGATTTGCCATTAAAGTAGTATCTGTAGGATCCTTGAATGCGGAAGTTCATTCCTCAATCCACTCTATGAAATATCAATGATGAGGGTGGATTGAAGGATGAAATTTCTGAGAGAAAGGGCTTAGGATAAAGGATATGAAGTTTAAAACACTCAAAAGCACTCTTTACTTTCTCTCACAGCAATAAAGACTAATCTCTTTATTTATAGGCAAAAGGTTCCAACGGATATAAACGGTCATATTTATGATAGAGTTCAATATCATCGAGCAATCGTCGATATGATCGAGCGTATACTCTCGATTGTATTGACATACCACTCGATGATAAAAACTCAAATGTCATTTCACTTTTGAAAACCTTTAGCCAATTAGTCGATGGGATCGATACACACATCGATATTATTAGATTTTGAACTCTGATTCTATCGAGAGATGGATCGATCTATCGACAGGTGAAAATAAGAGAGAAGCCTTGAAAAATTTCAAGTTCTACAGATATGATCAAACAACAGTCGATGTCATCAGAATTTGTATATCGATGATATCGGAGGCCATATCGATGAGATTGATAAATCGTATAGATTTACCTATAAGCTTGTCGGACAGTTTGTGTCCGATTTCGATTCAATCGACAAGGTCTCGATATGATCGACATATGAATATCGATTTATCGACTGGCACCCCGATCAACATTAAAAACAACCTGAAATTTATGCTGGAGAAAACATGCGTCCATAATCGATATGATCGACTGACTTTCGATTTGATCGATTTTTGAGTTCAGATTGAATCGGATAGTCATCGATATATCGAAGCTTATGTTAGTTTTCGTTAGAAAAATAGGGGTTCATGAAAATAGTCTGTTGATATTATCGATCCGCTTCAGATATGATCGATATTCGAATATCGATGATATCGACTCACAAGTCGATATATCGATAAATCGTCCAGATGATTATTTGATTACTGGATGCTTTTTGTCCTCACTCGATTGTATCGATTAAGATGCCGAGGACATCGACAGAGCTGGTCGATCATATCGAAAGGGGAATCGATATAATCAACAGTGTAAGAAAAACTTAAAGATTTTTCTTTTTAATAAAAAGTTTTCTTACACAAAAATCCTAAGATGTTCTAGTTCTTTTTAAGGGTTTTAATCACCTGGTGTTTTGGGACATGGGATGTGAGACTATGATTTACCTATGGAGAGCTTCCACACATCCAGTTGAGGCAGATACTTGACTTGATCTTCCTGTCAGGCGCTGTTGTCCGACTGACTCAACTTACAATGTAATTGACAAACCAGGGCACTTAGTAGGTGCACTTTCAATCTCCCCCTTTGTTAATTACGTGACAAAATACCCAAAACACCCTAGGAAAATATCTAGACAGATACATCCTAAATTGTGTGTACATGTATTAACACAATTTTACAAATTCTAATCACCCATGTACACACCCAATAAATTCTTCCCCTTAATTCAAAAACTCCCCCTTTCTTGTTGTGGCTGCTCCCCCTAACACCTGCAACACAGATATGTAATTTTCCACTCAGGGCCTTTGAATTATTTTTTCCCTTTTTGTCAGTCATTGACAAAGATATAACAAGTGATATTGACTGAAGAAAGATAAGCATATGGGAAAACCACATACAGATTGATGTAGATAGAGATTCATCAATGATAAAGCAATCAGCACAGACAGTGGATAAGCAGTAGGAATGACAGTAAAATAAAGATTGAATGCAACCATATCAACAAAAAAGTCATTATCCAGAGACCTCTATCCCCAAAAAATATATATATATACTTCCCCAGACAGCAATATCTGAATTATCAGACAAAGTAAAATATCAACTTAAGGTAGGGATACCCAAAAAGTAAGTGAAGATGGATGCAAATTTATACACACAACTTCATCAGAACTATCTCCTTTTTAGCACATAGAAGGCCCACCAATGGTTAGTAACTCAAGAATCTTCTGCACAGAGTGTTGGAGAGCTTCCATCCTATTTTCTATTCCTGATAGTCTTTATTCACAGTGTTGAAGTCGCTCATCAATTCTAGTGAGATTGTTCAAAAATTGACGCTCAAGCACATGACGATGACGATTTATGACAGAAGCAGGACTAAATTCAGGAGTTCTATTGGATCCCCAAAGAGTTTCTTCATTAGGCATGGGATCACTATCTTCAACAGGCGAGGGAATCTTAGTATGCGATGAGACAGAGATATACACTTGTTGCGCTGCATCATGGTCATGCCAAACTTCAGGATATACCTTATCAGTTGTTTCTGGCAGACCTGCCCAGTGTGGCAGCTTGCAGATAAGAGATGGAAAGGGCAAAAATTTAAGATGGTCACTTGTAACACCCCGGATTTTTGCCAACCTAGAGTTAGATGTCCTTAGGCAATGGGTCAACCATAACACTCTCAAAGCTCAATCTCAAAGCCAAAGAAATCACTTTTCAATCCATTTCCTTCAAAACTCACCTTTCACCACCTCATTCTTCAAATTTCTCCAAGTACTTTCATATTAGACATGGCTCCTTAAGTTTAAATAGTAAAGAACACCAATCATAGGGTATTAATGATGAAGAAAAATACCGAAGCTAAAAATTACCATAAATAGTAAATAAATGGGTAAAATGGGTTTCAACCCTTAACCTTTTAAAATCTAATAAATTAGATGGGTTAGTTGGATGGATTAGCCTCTCCTACCCCAAAATCATATGCCACATGGTGTATAAAATCATTCTGGTTTACAAACTGGCCCCGAAACGCCCCAAATGGAGTCTTGGGCCTATCCAAGCCCAAATACAATGAACCAGGGTGGGTCCCACATATATTTGGGGTCCCTAGGGCAGGGAGACCACGGCCCATGTGGCCGGCATCACCAGTTTGCAGTTTGCCCGGCGAGGGCTCGCCGTACGATAGGCCTCACTCGGGCTGAATTTTGGGCCGATGCCCTTAAATGGTTAGGGTACCTCCCTTAGGTGTGGGCCGTCCCTTAAAATCTCCCCGATCAGGTACTTTCTTCATAAAGTGACCCTCCAAGCTCTCCTTTCTCACCAAAACGTCTGATTTTTGACAAAAATCACCCCTCCAAACTCTTCCTTCTTCCGTTTCCAAACACCCTGACTCCACCCTTCAAATCTCATCTCAAACAAAAATCAATAAAGGCTACTTTCTTTAGAAATCCAAAGAGAATCAACTAGCGCTGCACTAGATGACCTGTAAAATTCTCACCAATCACTTTCAATACGATCTGCTAGAGTCAAAACGTATAGGATAGGTGACGCTACAATACCGTAAAACATAGGATCAAACTCTATTCCTGATTGCTCTCGGGAGCACCTTGAAACTTTGTATCAGCTCTGGACCGCACATCGGAAGTCCGATTACCCCGAACTTATACAATCCTGACGGCCTAGTTGGACTTGACAATCACCTCAAAAAGTAAGTCCAGATGATATCCCACGACGATTTCCTTGAGTCCAGAGTAAAGAGTGTGAGAAATGTTAAAAATTAATATAATTTATGAAATCTGGCACGTGTCGCTTGCCTGACATTTTCTAAGCGTTCCGACCATCAGAATTCGATCAAATTTTACCCTCGAATCAGGATAGGTGACCCTTACATGTCAACGCACTCATGGCCCTGATCGAGTACCGGTAGCCGTTGAATTGAAACTGGTCCGCCACGTGTGATCTGGGAACATGATGTAGTGCAGGTCACAGACAATTTCATGGCCAAGATGGATCAGAAAAGGCACGGTCGGCGACAGAAGTGATCCGGACCATCGGACCTTAGATCGGGCATATCTCACAATCCGGAATGAGTTACTGACGTAAAATATATGATTTTGGGGTAGAGCGACCTACTTTAGCCAACCAACCCAGCTATGCCGGGTTGCGCAGCCAAATTTGTGAGAAACTCCCTGATCGACGGTCGTTTTCTCTTTTTAATTTTGTTTTTACTATAAATAGTAAGTTTTAGTTTGAGTATAACTTTTCATCCGTTGGGCTTTAGGAGTTGTGTCCAACATGAAAAGTGCTTAGGATAATTAGGAGAACGGTTTGGTGAAGCCAAATAGGACACTTACTATTTTTGGCCGAAAACCTTGCGCACTAGTAGACATCATGACCGTCTATAAATAGTAAGTTTACTATTTATAGTAAGTTGCGAATTCTAGGAGTTTTAGTTGTAGTTTGAGTCTGATTTCTTTCTTATTGCTTGGTTCCCTTATTTAAAGGGTTGTGAACTCGATTTTGAGAATTCATTAATCAATTTTGAATTTATTAGAAATTATTCTTATTTTCTACTTTCTTTCCTCGTGGATTCGAGAAGTCTCTGTGAGGAGTCCAGAGAAGTTCCGTGGATTCGGAATATTTATCATCTTGAGGAAGATGGTGCTCGACCTCTCGTCCTTCCCTGCGTCAGTTTGGTATCAGAGCGAGGTTTTCCCTCGGGCCGATGGTAAACAACGAAGGTATGAATCAAAATCCTATGGACGGTGATCCAGGGATTCGTTATCTTTTGGAAAGAATGGAAGCTTTCCATTGGGAGAGTCAGTTGACCATGCAAGGGCTGCAGGCAACCCTCGACCGTCTTGCGGTTGCGCTATTTCCGCCCCGAGCCCTAGGAAGTGCTCCACCACCTATGGTCGCTCCACCACTCGTGGTTGTTGTATGACGTGACCCTGATTATCGCAGAGTACTACCAGCAGCAAACCGTATGGCTACACGGGGTCCCTAAGACCATTACTTTTGATCATGACACGTAGTTCATTAGCCACTTTTGGCAGACTTTGTGGACTCGATTCGATACACGACTTTAATTCAGCAGTGCTTACCACCCACAGACTGATGGGCAGACCGAAGTTGTGAATCGCATTTTGGGAAACCTCCTTCGATGTATTTCAGGAGAGAAACCGAAGCAGTGGGATTTGGCCTTGTCTCAAGCGGAGTTTGCATTCAACAACATGGTGAACCGCTCGACAGAAAAATCTCCGTTCCAGGTTATTTACGGACGAGTACCTCGCCACACACTAGACTTGGTCCCTCTGCCCAAGCTCCCAGGCATGAGTATTACAGCAGAACATATGGCAGACAGGATCATGGGTATTCATGTGGAGGTGCAGACTAAGCTACATGCCTTGAACGAAAAGTACAAGGAACAAGCGGACAAGCATCGTCGACAAAAGGTGTTCGAGGTGGGTGCGACCAGGTAATGGTCCATTTGCAAAAAGAAAGATTTCCGACCGAGACGTACAACAAGCTGAAGAATAAGAAGATTGGACCGGTACCGATCATCCGAAAGATCAATGACAATGCTTATGTTGTTGATCTTCCAGATGACATGGCGATCTCACGAACTTTCAACGTTGCGGACCTGACCGAGTATCATGAACCAGCGCAGGAGGAGAACTCGAGGACGAGTTCTTTTCAAGTGGAGGGGACTGATGTAGAGTGGGTCGCGGACAATTTCATGGCCAAGATGGATCAGAAAAGGCACGGTCGGCGACAGAAGTGATCCGGACCATCGGACCTTAGATCGGGTGTATCTCACAATCCAGAATGAGTTATTCGACGTAAAATATATGATTTTGGGGTAGAACGAGCTACTTTAGCCAACCAACCCAGCTACGCCAGGTTGTACAGCCAAATTTGTGAGAAACCCCCTAATCGACGGTCGTTTCCTCGTTTTAATTTTATTTTTACTATAAATAGTAAGTTTTAGTTTGAGTATAACTTTTCATCCGTTGGGCTTTAGGAGTTGTGTCCAACATGAAAAGTGCTTAGGATAATTAGGAGAACGGTTTGGTGAAGCCAAATAGGAAACTTACTATTTTTGGCCAAAAACCTTGCACACTAGTAGACATCATGACCATCTATAAATAGTAAGTTTACTATTTATAGTAAGTTGCGAATTCTAGGAGTTTTAGTTATAGTTTGAGTCTGATTTCTTTCTTATTGCTTGGTTCCCTTATTTAAAGGGTTGTGAACTCGATTTTGAGAATTCATTAATCAATTTCAAATTTATTAGAAATTATTCTTATTTTCTACTTTCTTTCCTCGTGGATTCGAGAAGTCTCTATGAGGAGTCCAGAGAAGTTCCGTGGATTCGAAATATTTATCATCTTAAGGAAAACGGTGATCGACCTCACGTCCTTCCCTGCGTCAGAACACTACCAGACTGAAAAATTGATGTGAGCAGGATCCAGTATCCATGAGCTTAAGTCCGACCGCATTCGGCCAGGGGACCTCCAAAAATGCTCCGTTGAGACGGAACAGTCCGTATTTGGACATAAAATAAGTATACTTTGGTCCCAAGTCTATTTCTGTCACTTTTGGACTTATAAAAAGGGTTTAAACCCTTACTCTTTCATTCCATACGAATTTGGAGAGAGAAGAGAGAAAAGAGAGGGAGAAAGAGAGAGAAAGGGAGGGAGATTTAGAGCTCTCTCCTGGGATTCTTCCCTTCTGCTCCATGTTCCATAGCCGTCGCTTCTGCATCGCCATTCCGATGTTTTCAACTCCGTTCTTAGGTAAGAAACCCTAACCCTAACCTGTTTTGGAGCTTAGACTAGCTGTAGAAGAGTTCTAGCTAACCTGTTCCTTGCCATAGGTAGCGTATCCGACGTTGACGAAGCGTAGAGTTTCTAATCGATTCGTTACGCTTCTACGGAGTAAGGTCAGGATTTTAGACACTTTGATTGACTGATTTTAAAGATTTTAATGTTGTTTAATAGTTGATTGTCGAAGAGAACACCGTTTGACATGTAGAACATGTTGTCCGTTTTCCATTTCGTATACGCACGGAAAATATGAGATTTAGGGCATTTTGGGTATTTGTAGGAAATACAGTATACGTCCGTATTTTGCTGAAATGATTGCCATGGCTATTCGTCGTGTTATGATATTAGGAATGCGTGCATGATCTGTTTGGCGAAGAGATTCTCCCTAATGCGCACTTTGAGTCGACATACGCTATGTAGACTAAAGTGTGTAGACTAAGTGTTTGTATAAATGTTTGTATTAGTAGGTTTGAGTAAATGGTGTTGTGAATTAGTTTTGAGATTGAATTCTCAATTAATATGCTAATGTATAGGGTTTTCACATGTTGGCTATATGAATCGATTTCATTATACATATATGGAATGCATGTGTTGGTTGATTTGCTTACGTAGTATGATATAACATGTGTCAACATGCTTGTATTGTTTATATTCTTTTCTGTTACTCACATATGCTTACTGATGTTGATACACAAATGCTTGGGGCTATGACCTAGTCCAGGTAGTCGGTAATGGATTGAATTCGTGGTGTTTTGGGTTGGTGGCAGTGGTTAGGCCACACGAAGTGTTTTATGCACTTCATGTCGCTCAGCTTGAGATGTGCTCGTACTAATCGAGCCCGTTAAGTAACTCGACTGGCCATTGTATGTTCACCATTTATGAGTCATAATTGCTTGAACCTAGGGTACTGAACTTACCATTGAAAACCCTGTTAACCATGGTACCTTGATCCATAAAGACTCATGAGCTGGGCATGGTGGTATGGGACACCGTGGTCGAGCTGTCGGCCTACGTTGGGGCCACAAACCTCTCCGTAGTGACCAGTGAGCACCCTACTATGAGCAGATTATGGTGGTATGGGATACTATATTCTTGCTGTCGGCCTACACTGATTGGTGACGAGCCCTTTGTAGTGACCTTGAGTTTATCCTGACACCGCATGGGGGCACGAGTCTTAATGCAGTCTTAAGGATATAAATAGGCCTGTATTGATAAGGTGATGGGGGAGAGGAGCAACGAGTGCGTGCAACAGCCCTGACAGCCCTTGCAGCGACTCATAAAGATAACATCGTATGAGATTACTAGGAGTGACGATCCTAGACAGGATCTGTGTTGGGATTGATATAAGGAAGGTACCTTAGTTTTTCAATCCTGCTGTATGAAAAGGACTAATAACAACCCGGTAATCATTATCCATATCGCACTGCATGTGCCTAAAAGATGTGGAGCATTACGGGAAGAAAGCATACCGCGGACGCAGATGGTGCCGCATGAGGGAGTATGTTGGTGAGGGCATCCATCATGTCATTTCATGCTTGCATTACAACAGTACCTAGGGATGGTTGATTGTTTGCTTTACTATTAATGTGTGATTGATTTGATAACATATTAATCTTTGCTCTATTATTCCACTGAGTTGATCACTCACTCCCACGTTACAGGACGGTGTTTGCAACACCACCAGACCCTGTTTTAGTTGCAGATGATGATGCTACTTGTGAAGTGGAGCCGGACTTGATGATGATGAGGAGGATTTCTCCTATATGCGTGTTCTGACCGACGGGATTACAGGGAGGTTGTTTAGACGCCATGACACTTGTCATTTTATATTTTTAGAGCACTTATGTATATCCTCTTTATCATTTTTGGAGTATACATGTATATGTATAACCTGGTAACATGCTCACACTCTGGAGACTTACAATCAATTATACATTGTTAAATATTTATCACAGTCTTCCGCTTATAAAATTTAACTGTCTCTGGAGTATGATATGTTGCTTTGACTTATCCACGTCATGTTTTATGTACTATTACCGCCGACATTCATCCATCATTGAAAATGTTGCATAAGTGATGTTTTGGAACTCGAGAGTTGGGTTTCTACCCCACCCTCGATTTTTGGGATGTTACATCACTCCTGAGTACCTTTATTAGCTGGTCTAATATGAAAGTCGGTAAGCATACAGAGATCTCTTGATAGACATCATACAAAATATTGAGTATAACTGGACTCAGATATGTGTCATCTGCATCACATGGGTACACATTCGTGCTAAAAATACTGTAAAGGAGTCCAAACAAGATTCCTAGGTATTTTACTGGAAGAATATTACTATCATTTCTAGGAATTTTCATACCCTGGCACAGTTCTTGTGTAATTTCCTCCTATTTACCCAAATCGTTTAGATTTCTACTGTAGACAGGGATTTTTGTCACTTCAATGTTTAGAACATGACCAAGGACTGATGGAGTAATGTGCTTGGTGTGTTGCATGAATTTTAGCCATATGCAAGGTGGGCAATCTTGGACTACACGACAACAGTTGAAGAACTGCTGGATCATTTCAAACTGATATGGGCCACCCATATTAAATATATTCTTCCATCCTATGGTCTCCATCATGAGATCCACCCTATAGGGTTTGACAGTACTAACGAGAATAGTAAGATCGATTATCGTGACTTATTCCCAGTCTGACTGGTTTTGAGGTGGTCTAGAATATTTCTCTTTCTTATTCTTGGAAGATTTTGCAGATGAGAGAGCCTTACCTTTTCCTTTAGTCATCTTCCTTGTGCCACTTGGATGCTGAGATTTCATTAAGACTTCGACCAAATCAGCAAAAGGAACTGATCAGGGGAGAGAGGTAGGACTAACTATTGAGAAATAAAAAAAAAATCTTTTCAATCAGCCTTTCATTTGGGCACCATCTGTCGATCATATCGGCCAACATATCGATTGTATCGAAAAGTTATCGATCGATGCTCTCGAGACAGCCCACGAAGTTATCCACGGTCACCCAACTTTTCATATTCTGAAGAGTCATCAATTGTATCGTCACTAAGTCGATGAAATCGAAGAGAGGCCAACACTTCTATCGAAGGTAAATAGTATTCAGAATTTTCATAATTTTGATACACTATTAGGTATTTCTTGTCTTGATCAGAATATGTCAAAAATTTTCCACCAGTTCTGTACAAATATAAATACAAAAATTCAAGGTCTTTAACCTTAGATGTCATAGTGAACGCTTAACAAAATTACATCATTTCAGCAAATATCCAGATCTAAATCCATAATCTGGACCAATTTCTTTACTCTCAGTGTTTCTCAATATCACTCCTTCCTTGTCCTACAATAATGTAGCAGTGGTTATTTGTGCGAAGACCTTTCATAATTGATTTTCATGATTGATATAGAATCTCGCATTCTTCTTTGTCAAAATTTACCACAAGCCCATTATTGCAGATTTGAGAGATGCTTAGTAGGTTATGTGCCAATCCTTTTATGTAAAAAGTATTCTCATCCTTAAACAGATTAATTCCTTTTATAATTCCCTGTCCAATTACATCAGCAGTGGTTCCATCTCCATAGGTGACTATCCCTTTGTGAAGATCTTTATAGTTTGAAAGGAGAGACTTATCACCTGTGACGTGTCTTGTGCAACCATTGTCCAGGTACCATTTAGCCATATTGCCTAATAAATGATCTGATTGAGTAACAAGGCAATTTGTCTTTTCCTTAATCACCCACTTTGTGACAGGAGTTTTACTTGTGGTAGATTTTTTCTTCTTATTTAATTTGTCCACATGACTTAACTACTCCTTCATCCTGGCAACTATCTCAAGTGGTGATGATTATATACTTCTTTTATTTAGCTCATAAACTGACTCCTCATTTTTGCAATGAGCTAGGATAGGTTTGGTGTTACTACTGGATGCAACAGATTTTCCAAATGGTTGTGCATTAGTTTTTGTTCTAGCCTTTCCATAACCTAATCCCTTTTTATCCTCTCCATATTTTCCCATTCCTAACAGTTTTTCTAATTTCTCACCACTCTGAAAAAATTTACAGTTTATTTGATAATTTTTCTAGATTCTTCTAGATCATTTTGAAGTGTATAATTTTTATTCTGAAGAATCAGGTTTTTCTCATTTAGTTCTTTGACTTATTCCTCTAATTTCTCTGACTAAGATTTCAATGAGTTGTTAGTTCTTTTAACTCTATCATTGTCTGAGTGACATTGCTGCAAATCAGTGATTAGATGAGTATTAATATTTGAAGCTTTATCCAGATCTATTTGCACCAATTCCTTTTTGTTTTCAACTATTCCAAGTCTCTTGACAATATTAACGCTATGGATGTAAAGTTGATTGTAAGCGTTTTGTAATTCATTTTACTCTTTATCTTCTTCTTCTTCAATTTCCTTATTGTCAGATGAAAATGATTCAATGGCTTGCTGTTCTTTCTCAAGTTCAGTTAGAATGATCGAAGTAGTGGAGGCCATGAGAATTTTCAATGATTTCTGATCTCCATCACTTCCTGAGTCACTGTTTTCTGAATTTGACTCCTCCTTATCATCCCATGTGGCAGCCATCGCCTTGCCCTTAGTTTTTCTATTTGGGCATTCAGTAGATAGGTGTCCATACTCATGACAGGAATAACATTGTGATACTTTGTTTCTTTTTCCAAATTTTCCTGTAGGAGGTTTGTCATCTACCTTTCTACCTCTAGAGGGGCAGCCACGATTCCTTTGAAAGAATCTTCTGAATCTTTGTGCCAGCAGAGCCACTTCCTCATCTTTATCTTCCTTTTCACTCTCACTGTCCTCATGTTTTGGTTTCTTAGAAGTTTTTAGGACTGTATTTTTAGATTTTTTGGGTTGTGTGAAGTGTAGTTCAAAAGTTTGTAGGGAACCTACTAGTTCTTCTACTTTCATCTCATCAATATTTCTACACTCCTCAATTGTTGTTACCTTGGGATTGAACCGTTCCGGTAAGGATCTTAAGATTTTTCTACATATTTTAGGTGCCGGAACTTCTCTCCCAATCCACCCATGGAGTTACAAATGATGTTCAATTTCGTGAAAAACTCCATAAATGTCTCATGCTTTTCCATCCTGAGATTTTCAAACTGTGAAGTTAAGAGTTGTAGTTTAGATCTCTTCACAGTGTTTGTGCCTTCATGGGTTGTTTCCAGTAAGTCTCATGCTTCTTTAGAGGTCCCACACATACTTATCTGATTGAAAATGTCTTAGGACATGGCACAGTAGATGGCGTTCATTACTTTTACTTCAGCATTTCGCTGTTCTTTGTCAAACGCCGTTCACTTCTCATTAGGTTTGGGTTTAGTGATTGTGGTTTTATTTTCAAGTACAACTTGTTCAGATGGTACCACATATCCTTTTTCCACTACATCCCAAACTTCATGATCTAAAGATCTCAGGAAGTAATGCATTTTAGCCTTCCAGTAAGCATAATTTGAACCATCAAATACTGGAGGTCTAGTGACAGATGAGCCCTATCCTTTGGCCATAATTCTACTTCAGTCAAGATCACTCTCTAGGCAGTGAAGCCCTTAAAGAGGGACCCGCTCTGATACCAATTGAAATAGCGGTGAGGACCACTTGAGTTGAACTAGGAATATGTCAATATGTCCTAGAGGGGGGTGAATAGGACTTTTTAAAGATTTATAAGTTATATTTCAATCTTATCACACTAATCCTATCACTGAGTATAGATTAGGATTACTCAAAAATTAACTCTATTGGCTTCCAAGCCTGATAGAGGATTCAATCACAAATTACTTGTAATAATTAAAAAAAAACTTTATGAATCAGATTGTGATGGATATGACTGTGTGTGCACAAGATGTGATTTTAGATAATCATATATAAAGGTATATAAAGCAATCACATAAATGAAAGACAATATCAATCTTAAACACAGTCATTTTATAGTGGTTCGACTACTTATCTACTCCACTACTAGCTTCCACACTCGACCCTTGAGTGACCAAATTTCACTAAGGAGGTTTCCCATGGTTCACCTCAAACCTAAGGTTTTAAATCAGGTTCACCTTCAACCTTTACAGAGGTTTCTACTCGGTTCACCTCAAACCCTAGAGTTTTGCTGGTGCACTCCTAACTAGATGTTTATGCCCACACAGAGCAAGGGTCCACACAACGCACCTAGATGTTTATGGCCACACAGAGCAAGGGTTCACACAACGCACCCAGATGTTTATGCCCACATAGAGCAAGGGTCCACACAACGCACCCAGATGTTTATGCTTTTCACAGAGCAAGGGTCCACACAACGCACCCACGCACGTACACTCCCGTCGAAGGCCTCCTTTGAGGACTTCAAATGGTGAGCAACACCTACGACCCAATCCTAAAAGGAATGATCATAAATGTCCTCTGGACTCTAAGTACTTACAGATAAGTTGATGAGTCTCTTTTAGCTCAGTGATGAAGATCTCCTTCTTGTTGATGAAGAGTCTTCAGCTTCCTTGATCCGCAACACAAAGATGTACCTATGCTAGTTTAGGTTGGGTCAAGGTTATGATGGAGTTCCACTCTCTGAAATTTTTATATAAGGAAGATAGTGGTTCCAATCATCTATGCATTCAAGGCATCCCGGCTTATTGATTTGCCATTAAAGTAGTATCTGGAGGATCCTTGAATGCGGAAGTTCATTCCCCAATCCACTCTATGAAATATCAATGATGAGGGTGGATTGGAGGATGAACTTCCTGAGAGAAAGGGCTTAGGATAAAGGATATGAAGTTTAAAACATTCAAAAGCACTCTCTACTTTCTCTCACACCAATAAAGACTAATCTCTCTATTTATAGGCAAAAGGTTCCAACGGATATAAACGGTCATATTTATGACAGAGTTTAATATCATCGAGCAATCATCGATATGATCGAGCGCATACTCTCGATTGTATCGACATACCACTCGATGATACAAACTCAAATGTCATTTTGCTTTTGGAAACCATTGGCCAACTAGTCGATGGGATCGATACACACATCGATATTATCAGATTTCAAACTCCGATTCTATCAAGAGATGGATCGATCTATCGACAGGTGAAAATAAGAGAGAAGCCTTAAAAAATTTTAGGTTCTACAGATATGATCGGAGAACGGTCGATGTCATCAGAATTTCTATATCGATGATATCGGAGACCATGTCGATGGGATCGATAAATCGTATAGATTTACTTATAAGCTTGCTGGACAGTTTGTGTCCGATTTCGATTCAATCGACAAGGTCTCAATATGATCAACATATAAATATCAATTTATCGACTGGCACCCCGATCAACATTAAAAACAGCCTGAAATTTATGCTGGAGAAAACATGCGTCCATAATCGATATGATCGATTGACTTCCGATATGATCGATTTTTGAGTTCAGATTGAATCGGACAGTCATCGATATATCGAAGCTTATGTTATTTTTCTTTAGAAAAATAGGGGCACCTGAAAACAGTCTGTCGATATTATTGATCCGCTTCAGATATGATCGATATTCGAATATCGATGATATCGACTCACAAGTCGATATATCGATAAATCGTCCAGATGATTGTTTAATTGCTGGACGCTTTTTGTCCTCACTCAATTGTATCGATTGAGATGCCGAGGACATCGACAGAGCTGGTCTATCATATCGAAAGGGGAATCGATATAATCGACAGTGTAAAAAAACCTTAAAGATTTTCCTATTTGATAAAAAGTTTTCTTACACAAAAATCCTAAGATGTTCTATTTCTTTTTAAGGGTTTTAATCACCTGGTGTTTTGGGACATGGGATGTGAGGCTGTGATTTACCTATGGCGAGCTTCCACACATCCAGTTGAGGCAGATACTTAACTTGATCTTCCTGTCAGGCGCTGTTGTCCGACTAACTCAACTTACAACATAATTGACAAACCAGGGCACTTAGTAGGTGCACTTTTAAACACCTTACTTAAAAGGAGAGGCAGATCCTAAACTCAGGTGACCAGTTAGAAATCTTTAATTATCGGTGGATAGTTGGTTGAATTGTTGGTTACGATGGACGAAGGAAATACTTGGATGTAAGCTGATCCTATTTTGGAATCAACGGTCAGATGGTCCGATCTATGAATGGAGATCATTTCTAATGGTCAGATTTATGCCAGGAAATAGATGTAAGGTTTGGATAATTAGATTGGTATCATACACATGTACATATTACATTAAATTACATGGTAACACTCGAGAACTTTCAATACTCAAGTATTAAAAAGTTCGGGGTATTACACTTTGCCTAGTAGAACTTCGTCACTTTGTCTGGAAATCCTGTCATTTTGTCTAGTGGAACCCATCACTTTATCTAGTGAAACCTTTTCAACTATATATAGAGTTAGAAAAAAAAATGTTTGTATGGGATGTGACTTTTGACTTTGACAGAGGCCACCATGATGTTTGGGTAAGATCCACTATGACCATTAGTTATTAATTCCTTTATTGCGCTTTGAGACAAAAATAAAAAAAATAAAAATCAAATTGACATGTGATTCTAGTGGGCCACACCAAAGGAAATAGTTGGGAGAGAGAGGTATACTCTTAATTTTTAAAGGGTCTGCCATGATACTTATTTGAAATCCACTTCAACCTCTTAAATTGCACAAAAAAATTTAGTCAAGTGCCCTAAAATTTGTAACTATACATAAATCAGGTCACCCTAAATCATATATGGAATTGATTTTTAGGCCTATAGCCTAACATAGGGTGACACAGCTAGTGGTTGGGGTTTATTTTTACATAAATACCACAGTGAGGTCCCCACAAGCCACCAACCATTTGATTTTGTAGGTGGCTGTGAGGGATAAGATTCAGATTGCCTAGGGTAGCATGCACCATCGACGGTTGTGTGATATTAGAAAAGCTTTGTAAGCCCTTCCATGATTTATGTGCCTTCCATTTTTTGGGATCATTTTAGTGCATGAGTACAAAATTGAGGCCGATCTAGATCTCAGGTGGACCACACCACAAGAAACTAGTGATTGGACACCCGCCATAAACAGTGGCTACAAATTTTTAAATCAAGGTAATATTTGTATTTTCTCTTCATCCATGTCTTTGTGACTTTATCAAACAAGTTGGAAGGTAAATAAACATTACAACAGGCCTTAGAAAGTATTTAATGGTGGGCTTTCAATCACCACTATTTTTGTATTGTCCACTTTAGATTTGGATTTGCCTCATTCTTGGGCTCATGCCCTAATATGAGTTGAAAAAAATGGATGGACAGCATGGAAAAGACACATTTGTCATGGTGGGACCACAAAGATTGCTTAGTAGCACACAGTACTGGCAAGAAAACTGCTTATTACACTATGCAATCTGCTCTTGAAAAAGGAATGGAGCTTTGTTGCAACCTTAGATCGAGTGGGACCTGACCGTGGGGCCCGCTTTGTTGTATGCAATGTGTATGTATGCGGTCTGTCTGTTTTGTCAGCTCCTTTTAGGAAAAAAAAAAAAAAAACCAAACAGATATGCATATCTAAGGTTGATCACACTGTAAGAAACAGTAGGGATTGACAATTTTATTTATTTTTGGCAGGCTACAAATGTTCTGAATCCAGTTGAGATTTGTGTTTTCCCTTCACATCTAGTCTGCGTGACCTCATTAACAGCAGGTTGGATTTCAAATTAACATGGCGTTGGACACTAGGAAGTTTCCAATAGTGACCGTTTAGTGACCATTGTTTCCTGTGGTTTGGTTCACTTGAGATATGGATCTGCTTCATTTATATGATAATGACTTCGAATGGAGAGCATAGATATACGAAGCATACATCAAGGTGGGCTATGGTTAGGGTCACACGGATGTCACTTGATCCTGAGTTGAAGCTAAGACGCGGTGTTGAATTTACTCTTGCTCGGGTGGTAGACTCTATTGAGTTTCAACTCCCGGTCAAGGGTTCGAGTACCCATAGGTGGTGAAATTCCACTAGTGTGAGTGTGTGGGGTGTGTGTGCGTGTGTACAAAAAAAAAAGTGCTAGAAATAGAATGTAACCTTTGTTGTTAATCAAGCTGTATTTTGTAAATAATTATTTATTTCATTGAATGTTGTCCTGCCGTCCGCGTAGATGACATGGACCAATTAAATTCCAGGGCAACAGGAAGTCCTTGTGCGCTGAAAACAGTAGATCCTTACTTTTACCTATTATTATAAATACTACTTATTTTCAAAAAATGCATTTTCAACCGTTAAAACTAAAAGTTGAATTTGAATTAGTGTTTCCAAAGCATGAGTGGGGCGTTTCTTTTTGGATCAATGGTCATGAACCTTCTTGATCCTGACCATTCACGGTGGAGATAGGAAAGAAGTAGAGCACTACTCCATACACAATCCTAAAATGTTTTATAAGTTTGATACTATGAATGCTCAGGCTGTCTACACTACAAGAAATCTCACCTTTATCAATAAAAATTTTCGTCGCTAAAAGCCAAATTTTCATAACTAAAACGTTTTAGCGACGAAAATTTTCGTCGCTAAATTCGTCTCTAAAAGACCGACACAAAAAGGTTTTTATCGATGAAAAATTTTAATCGTCGGCAAAGGCAAGCTTTTTAGTGACGATTTTTTTTCGTCGCATAAAAAACTTTCACCAACAAATTATTTCGTCGCTAAAAAACTTTTACAAAACTTTTAGCGATGAATATTTTTATCACTAAAAAATAAATGTTAAACTTTTAGCGACGAAAATTCTCGTGGCTAAAAATAAATGTTCAACTTTTAGTGTTGTCGCTAAAAATAATTACGAAACTTTTAGTGACGAATATTTTTGTCACTAAAAAATAAATGTTAAACTTTTAGCGACGATAGTTTTCGTCGCTAAAAATAATAACAAAATTTTAGCGACGAACATTTTCGTCGCTAAAAAAAAAATGTTAAATTACAAAACTTTTAGCGACGAACATTTTCGTCGCTAAAAAATAAATGTTAAACTTTTAGCAATGATAATTTTCGTTACTAAAAATAATTCCAAAACTTTTAGCGACGAACATTTTCGTCACTAATAAATACGTAAAAGAATTTTACAGACGAAAATTTTCATAGGTAAAAAAATTTACAAAACTTTTACCTACAAAAATTTTCATAAGTAAAAGTCTCTTTTTAAAAAAATAATCTGGCACAAAATTTCGCACAAAATTCCTAATATACACTTGTTACAATATATTTTATCATATTCATCCTGATATACACATGTAATATAGTATATTTCATCATATTCACATTCACATTAATCTAACCCCAAACTAGTAAATCCATCCAAAAATAAACTACATTCATCCAAATACAAACAATCTTATCCACATCACATTCATTCACGCATAAATACATATAAGCTTAACATCATAAACCAAAATACCCTAAACCTAAACCTTAACCTAAACCTAAAACCTAAACCTTAACCGAAACCTAACATATACCTTATAAGTTTAGGTTTAGGAAATTGGGTTCGGGTTTAGGTTTGACTTTTCAAGTTTAGGTTTAGGTTTAAGTTAGGGAGTTGAGATTAGGATTAGGTGTAGGTTTAGGTTTAGGGATTTGAGAATACGTTAAGGTTTAGGTTTAGGAAATCGGGTTCGGGTTATAGGTTTAGGTTTAGGTTAGCTTATAGGTTAAGGTTTAGAAAATTGATTTTAGGTTATAGGTTTAGGTTATAGGTTAAGGTTTAGGTTTAAGTTAAGGTTTAGGTTATAGGTTCTGGGATTTGAGAATAGATTTAGGTTAAGGTTATAAGTTTAGGTTTAGGAAATCGGGTTTGGGTTTGGGATTGGGTTTAGGTTTAGGTTTTCAAGTTTAGGTTTAGGTTTAGGTTAGGGAGTTGAGATTAGGATTAGGTGTAGGTTTAGGTTTAGGGATTTGAGAATATGTTAAGGTTTAGGTTTAGGAAATCGCGTTCGGGTTGTAGGTTTAGGTTTAGGTTAAGTTATAGGTTAAGGTTTAGGAAATTAAGTTTAGGTTATAGGTTTAAGTTATAAGTTAAGGTTATAGGTTAAGGTTTATATTATAAGTTAAGTTTTAGGTTTAGGTTAAAGTTATAGGTTTAGGTTTAGGTTATAGGTTTTGGGATTTGAGAATAGGTTTTGGTTAAGGTTATAAGTTTAGGTTTAGTAAATCGGGTTCGAGTTCGGGTTCGGGATCGAGTTTAGGTTTGGATTTCAAGTTTATGTTTAGGTTTAGGTTATGGAGTTGAGATTAGGATTAGATGTAGGTTTAGGTCTAGGGATTTGAGAATACGTTAAGGTTTAGGTTTAGGAAATCGGGTTCGGGTTTGAGATCGGGTTTATGTTTGGGTTTTAGGTTTAGATTTAGGCTATAGGTTTTGATTATAGGTTATAAGTGTAGGTTTAGGTTTAGGTTATAGGTTATAGGTTTAGGTTTAGGTTTAGGTTTAGCTTATAGGTTTTGGGATTTAAGAATAGGTCTAGGCTATAAGTATAGGTTTAGGTTATAAGTATAGGTTTAGGTTTAGGTTTTATGTTTAGGTTAAGGTTATAGGTTTAGGTTTAGGTTATAAGTGTAAGTTACAGGTTTAGGTTTAGGTTAGGTTATAGGTTACGGTTTAGGGAATTGAGTTTAGGTTATAGGTTAAGGTTTAGGTTTTGGTTTAGGTTATATGTTTTGGGATTTGAGAATAGTTTTAGGTTAATGTTATAAGTTTAGGTTTAGGAAATCGGGTTCGGGTTTGAGATCGGATTTAGGTTTGGGTTTTCAAGTTTAGGTTTAGGTTTAGGTTCGGGAGTCAAGACTAGGATTAGGTGTAGGTTTAGGTTTAAGTTTATGGAGTTGAGAAAATGTTAAGGTTTAGGTTTAGGAAATCGGGTCCGGGTTCGAGATCGGGTTTACATTTGGGTTTTAGGTTTAGGTTTAGGATATAGGTTTAGGTTATATGTTATAAGTGTAGGTTTAGGTTTAGGTTTTAGGTTATAAGTGTTAGGTTATAGGTTTAGGTTATAGGTTTAGGTTTAGGTTAAGGTTTAGGTTTAGGTTATAGGTTTTAGGATTTGAGAATAGGTTTAGGTTATAAGTATAGGTTTAGGTTTAGGTTAAGGTTATAGGCTTAGGTTATAGGTTTAGGTTTAGGTTATAAGTGTAGGTTAATGGTTTAGGTTTAGGTTTAGGTTATAGGTTAAGGTTTAGGGAATTGAGTTTAGGTTATAGGGAACTGAGTTTAGGTTATAGGTTAAGGTTTAGGTTTAGGTTAAGGTATAAGTTTAGGTTTAGGTTATAGGTTTTGGGATTTGAGAATAGGTTTAGGTTAAGTTCATAAGTTTAGGTTTAGGAAATCGGGTTCGGGTTCGGGATCGGGCTTTCGTTTGGGCCTTTAAGTTTAGGTTTAGGTATTGGTTAGGGAGTTGAGATTAGGATTAGGTGTAGGTTTAGGTTTAGGTTTAGGGATTTGAGAATATGTTAAGATTTAGGTTTAGGAAATCGGGTTCGGGTTATAGGTTTAGGTTTAGGTTAGGTTATAGGTTAAGGTTTAGGAAATTGAGTTTAGGTTATTGGTTAAGGTTTAGGTTATAGGTTTTAGAATTTGAGAACAGGTTTAGGTTAAGGTTATAAGTTTAGGTTTAAGAAATCGGGTTTGGGTTCGGGATCGGGTTTAGGTTTGGGTTTTCAAGTTTAGGTTTAAGTTTAGGTTAGGAATTTGTGATTAGGATTAGGTGTAGGTTTAGGTTTAGGGATTTGAGAATACATTAAGGTTTAGGTTTAGGAAATCGGCTTCGGATTATGGGTTTAGGTTTAGGTTAGGTTATAGGTTAAGGTTTAGGAAATTGAGTTTAGGTTATAGGTTTAGGTTATAAGTTAAGGTTATAGGTTAAGGTTTAGGTTATAGGTTAAGTTTTAGGTTTACGTTAAGGTTATATAGGTTTAGGTTTAAGTTATAGGTATTGAGATTTGAGAATAGGTTTAGGTTAAGGTTATAAGTTTAGGTTTAGGAAATCGGGTTTGGGTTCTGGATCGGGTTTAAGTTTGGGTTTTCAAGTTTAGGTTTAGGTTAAGGTTAGGGAGTTGATATTAGGATTAGGTATAGGTTTAGGTTAGGGAGTTGATATTAGGATTAGGTATAGGTTTAGGTTTAGGGATTTGAGAATATGTTAAGGTTTAAGTTTAGGAAATCGTGTAACGTCCTGAAAATCGGGGGTCGAGCAGGAGCCCAAGTCCCAAGTTCCAACACATCACTTGTGCAACATAGATAATGATGATTACATGTTGTCCGTATTAGTGCATTACACATTAGTGGGATTATACCAAATCAACATATCATACTCCAGAGGCAGATTACGTAAGCGGAAGACTGTGATAGATATATAAAGCGTATAAGTAGTTGTAAGTCTCCAAAGTATGAACATGTCACCAGGTCAAATAGTCACATGTATAATTTTAAAATATACAAAAATGATAAAGTGTAACATCATCTATCCATATCCCTATAACCCCAATGCGCAACTCTAGGTGTACATAAACCCGCCAGAGAGTTGCATATAAGAGAACTCCTCATCATCATAAAAGTCAAGCTCCACCCCATAAGCATCACCATCATCTGAAACTAAAATAGGATCTATTTTTTATTTTAAAACATCATCCCAGAGGGTGGGAGTGAGTGATCAACTCAGTGGAACTATGAAGTAAAAGTTAACATGTTATCAATTCATCAATTCAGTCAAGCAGTAATGATAAAATAATACAACACTCATGTCCTAAGTACTCTAGTTAATTCAAGAATTCTATATTGTACTAATGCATGCCCTCACCTGCACTCCCTCTTGCGACAACATCTTACAATCGCGACATGCACTACTCCTAGTAAACGTACACTTCCTCGCCAAAGCACTGTTCAATGCAATGCATGGTCGTGTTAGCTAAGTTCTTAGTTAACCCTTTTCATACAGCAAGATTGGGAAGCTAATGTACCACCCTTTATATCATTGACTCAAACAATGATCCATCTAGGGTCGTCAATCTTAGTTAATCACATACGATAGGCAAGTTCGAGAGTTACACTCTAGGTCACTACGAGAGGCTCGTCACCATCAGCGTAGGCCTATTTTGTACTCAAGGTCACACCACTAATGCCCTACCAATTGACAGTCTATTTTCAAAGGCTCGTCACCAACTCGACTAGGGACCACAGCCAGGCTGCATCGGGGTAGGCCTATTTCATACTCGAGGTCACTCTACTAACGCTCTACCAATTGACAATCTATTTTCGAAGGCTCGTCACAACCTGACTGGTGACGATAGCCACGCTGCTCCAATGTAGGCCGACAGCTCGAATATAGCGTCCCATACCACTGTATTCAGCTCACGAGTTTGGGTTGCTCACTAACCACTACGAGGAGGCTCATCGCCCCAGCGTAGGCCAACAGCTCAACCACGGTGTCCCATACCACCATGCCCGACTCATGAGTCTTAGCGGATCATGGTACGATGGTTGAAATGGGTCTTTACATTGGTAAGGGGTACCTTAGGTTTAAGCAGTAATGCCCAAACATGGTAAACACACAATAAGCCAATCAGTTTGTTAAACAAGTTTGACTGGTACGAGTGTACACTGAATTAATCGACAAGGTACCACTGTTGACAATCATTGTATGACTCGGATTCATCGAACGCATCAATTATGATAAGACTAATTCGACCACTCAAACAGGAATTGTTACCAATTGCCTGAACTACGTAGTATTCCCAATCATATTCAAATGCAGCATATGGAGGCATGTGATAACAATATAGGCATTTAACAACCATTCCCTACACGAATCTCATTTGAGCATTTCATCGAACACATTGCATATATTATCATATATTGCATTTCATCCATAAATTGCATAATCGAAATTTAGGTTATATGAAGGAAACTATACATATAGATAAGGTAGTTGAGAATTCTATCTCAACACCCTTATTAGATACAGTTCATCCAACAATATCTCATTCAGACATTTTATCAATCACATAGAACATGTTATTATACATATGCATTTTATACCTAAACCACGTAGTTGAAATTAAGACTACATGGAGAAAATTATATACCTAGGTAAGGTAGTAGAGAATCCTGTCTTAATGCCCTAAATAAATACAATTCATCAGACTATTTCTCATTTAAACATTTCATCAAACACTTAGTCTATACATTCCATCATATATGAAATAATTTAATTATAACTTATTTTATAGCAAATCCTTTCACAAAGGAGTTATCACACATATAACAATCATGTATTCTCAAACAATAATCATGAAAAGCACAAATCATAATTCCATATTCATTCAAGCATTTTAACAAACACATGGAATGCATTAGAATCAACATAGTTTACATATATGTGTAATATACGAAAAATATTGCATCTAAGCACATGTGACTGCAGTCAAGTCGGTCATAAACCATTACTGACATTGAGGGCCTTGAAAATCATAACCTAAATGTCTATAATCTGCACCTTTTACCGGTAGACTCGTAACGAACTCAGTTTAAATTCCAAGTCTTTGTCTATAGCACGACGACAACCTATAGCATGAAATAGGTTAGCTATTTCACCCTTTACTCTATTAGAATCACTAAAATAGATTAGGGTTATGATTTCTTACCAAGAATGGAATCAGAATCGCCGGAATAGTGCTACGGTCACAGTGGTTAAGCACATGAAGTGGTGGGATCGAATCCCAGGAATAAACTCCAACTCTCTCTCTCTCTCTCCTCTCTCTCTCTCTCTCTCTCTTTCTCTCTTTCCTTCTCTTTCTCCTCTCTTCTCTCTATAGGGTTTGTAAATTCGTATGTGAAGGGAGAGAGAGGGTTTAAGGCCCTTATATAGGCCCAAAACTGATGGGAATGGCCCTGGGGCCATGGTATACTTAGGTTATAGCCAAAGGTTAGTTGTTTCGGTCCAACAGAGCTATTCTGGAGGCCCCTTTTCTACATGTGGTCGGACTTTAGCTCCCTGACATTGGATCTAGGTCAGGTTAAGATCTCGGCCTGATCGAATTAGTGGATCGGTCGCGGGGGACTAGTTTCAGTTTAAGGGTCACGGGTACTTGATCAGAGCCACAAGTGCACTAACATGTGTTGTAAAATTTTTCTTAATCCAAGGGTGTAATTGGGTTAGATTCTGATGATCTGAATCTTTAGATTTGTCCTACAAGAGAACGACTTAATTCACTTAAGTTTCAGTTCATTTCCTAAAGATATTCGCGTTTCTCACACACTTCGCTCCGGGCTCAAGTTGTGTGTTTCTGGATACCTTTAGGACTTATTTTCCAAGATGGTTGTCAAGTCTAGTAAGGTGGTCATAACCGTATAGTTTTGGAATAATCGGACTTTCAACGCGCGGTACAAGTCCTATATGGAGTTTCATGATGCTCCCCAGAGCAACTGGGCTTTGATATGGATTCTAGGTTTCTAAGTAATATAACGTTAGTGATTTTGCTAGTTTTGGGTCTTGCAGTTCGTATTTAAAATGGTTCAAGCTAATTTCACAGATAATTTAGTTTAACACTTAGTTAATTCTCGTCTAATTCCTAAAGGATTTGGTCTTGAGTGATTTCTGCCTGAGGTGGTACTCGGGTCTTTGTATGAATTTTTTCGGGATGTTACATTCTACCCCCCTTAAAAAAAATTATATCTCCAAAATTGTTTAAGGGTAATAAGTAAAGATTTGATTATTCCTTTTGATTAACTTTTATTAATTTTAAGTTTCTATGCGTGGTAGGGTGTATACGATCTATGCTAGTCTGGTTCATTTTAGTCTACCCCCATTAAAAAAATTTCTCCTTAAAATTTTTTCCTGATGATTTGCTACAATTTATTTACTTATCCATTTATTTGTAAGGATTTAGATTCATGATGACGATTTCCCTCTGTTTAGAGTAAGATATATGGTTTCAATGATCGACCAATACGGAGAGACGGTTGTAGTAGGCTTGATCCCGATACATCGATCATCTACCTGACCAGGGTAGAAAGCTCATCGTATCCCTTCTTAGTCCTGGTGGATCCTGGTCTTCTGTTCAGTCAAGTAGTGAGTCCATTGGTAGTCGCCTAGGATTGAGAATTGAGTCAAACTGCAAATGCTTCGCAGTTGTATATTTCAGTAACTTCGTAGTCTGATCACTTTAAAAGCTTAGGGAATGCCCATCATTAAAAGACTCAAATTTCATATTTATAAGGTTGCCCTTTGGGTCTTAATCTAGGAGAGTCCTCGTCTTAAGATATGTCCAAGGTTGAGGTTAATAAACACCTTAATAGATTATCCTAAAAAGGTTTCCAATCGTATAAAGTTGTCCAAGGCTTCTATTATGTTCGTATTTAATGAGTGGATTTGTGGATACACTGACCTCAGCTATTGCAATTTAGCTTATACCCATTGTTACGAATTGGTTTAATACTTAAACCCTAACTGTTTTTATTCCAGTAACTTCATTCTTGACATTCGAAGGAAGGTTCAGTTCCTGTTTAGTGACCTAACCTTTCGTATAACCTGGATCAATTTCCTTTGATCTTGGGCCAGTGGACTAGTAGCCCACCAAGCTCCCATCGCGCCCATGGGTGGGTAGACTATTAGGTCAATGCTCAATGTTCTGTTTCCTAAGTCTATCGGGCAATCCTTATAAAGTTTGGTAGTGTTGGAGAAGGTCCCTGTTGCGGTAAGGACTCTCAATGCAACCATAGGGGTAGTGTTCAACCCCAACGCTTAACTGTAGAGCATGACCCAATCAAAATAGTGGACCTACTGTCTACAAATAGGAATATAGGTGTACCTTAACTGTGGGTAGTGACCTCAAATGCGAAAGGAGATGTAGTTGTTGACTCAGGTGCTTCAACTGCAAGTGCATGCACATGGGCTTGTTGAGGATGATTTGGTTGAATCGTCATAGGTCATTGAAGCGACCTATTTCGGGGTACAGGTGGTCAATAAAGTGGCTGCGCTGGTGGTGTAGATCATAGAGGTGGAGTTGCTATATCACGTGGTGGGTGACGGTCGATCTTCTGAGGTGACATGATATCATTGTCTTTCATCTTGGTAAAACAGAAGGCGTTAGTGTCTCCCCCTTTATTGTAGTATGTACACCAAAGGCCCATTCATCTCTGATGGGTCGGCTAAGCCATGGGCCTGGGAGGCGAGTCTACATGTGGCCTCTTACCTAGGACTGGTTGGTGCTGCAATTCGGGCTGAGGCCTTGGGCCCATTGGTATACGTGTCTGAGAAACTGTCCCCATCTTGTTCGGCTCGTAAAGACACGTTGACTAGCTCGACGTAATTGGGAATGCTAGCGCAACACGTCTTAGTGCGGACATCGGGCTGCAGTCCATATGAAAAATGCCACATATTCATTGGCTCATCTGTTAGTATCAAAGGAGTGTATTTGGCTAGCTCCATAAATCTGTTCTCGTATTCTGACACGATCATCCCTCCCTGTTGGAGGTGAAGGAATTCACCCTCCTTTTCTTTATGGTAAGTGAGGGGGAAGTACTTCCCATGGAAGCATGTCTCAAATATATCCCATGTCCACACATGTCCTGTGAAAACTGTTCGTAGGATGTTGTCCTACCATAAACTAGTCTCCTTCTCGAACATATAAGTGGCTGACTCAACTTGTTCTGCCTCAGTGCAATGTAGCGGCTTCAACATCTTAGAGATGTGATCTAGCCGGTAATTAGCCTCCTCGGGTCTGTGATTATACCCGAAGAAGTGGGAGGACGGAAACGCTGAAAGTGCTTAAAAATTCTGCCGGTATTTATGTTCCCAGCAGGGTGAATAGGTGATGCAGGTAGAACCACACTCATATTCTGGGCAAGGGCCCCTGCTATGGTGGCGAAAAACTATTGTTGCTACTGTTGCTGTTGTTGCATCAAGAGCATCATCTGCTCCAACCTATTAGGAGGAGGAGCCACCTGAGGTATGTGTGGCATCAATGTGGACGCACGGTTCTATTTAAGAACCGGTGGTGCATAAGGTGTTGGCCCATTGGCAGGGCCAGTGGCTAGTTATGAATCTGGCATCGTCTCAAAGTCCGAGCCCAAGCTAGGGTCCGAATGGCTATTGTTCAGGGAAAATGGCCCGTCAACCAATCCGTCAAGTGCAAGAGGATTCGTACTCCGAGTGGTTTTCGGAGGCATTCCCTATATACAACATAGGGTGCAACACATGTAAGTTTTAGCATAACATTACTTAACTTGTCAAGCATTGTACACATTCCATAACAAAAGGAGCTTCATGCATTTCATTTAACCAAAATTATCACAATACATGAGATGTAGCCTTACATGGATCATGACAGAAAATGCATGTAAGCTAATCTAAGCACGGTTCCACACACTAAAACCTATAAACCACTTTACCACCTTACTAAGTCTATCAAGGCTACACATAGAAATAAGAAAACAAGCAACAAAGCAAATCAAAAGATGACTACATGTATGACTAGTTGTCAGAATCTATCAATAGTGGAGGTGCACCCTCATCCTACACACAGCACAGGATAGCCCTCAAAGCGTGAGATACTTGTTAAATTTTTGCATCACGAAGGCCTGAGTCTCTTCAACCTCGGCTCGGTTCTCTGTGATCTCCTGTCTTAAGGTGACTTGGTCCTCCTCAAGTTGAGCGAAGCGGGCCTTTATAGCAGCCCAATCACTGTCGCACCCATATGCAGTGGGAGGAGAGCCCTCATCAGTGTCTTGGGCCTCCTCTTCTTCTTTTTTCTGCCCTTCTTCTTCGTCAATCTCATCTCCACCTTCTTCATCACTCTCTTCCTCTTCACTACCCATTTCATCCTCACTCTCGTCGAGTCGAGCTTAACGCTGTCGTGGCCCAATATTCATGTTATTGAGAGTAATGTCGTTGATGAAATGGATCGGCACAGGAATTTTTGCGCCAAGTCTGTAGCCGAATTCACACGCAAACTTGCATATAAGTAGGCCGAATGGGAGTGAAATGGTTGTCCTAGTAGAGTGTGCAGTTTAAACTATCTGTAGTAGTACATATGTAGGCAAGCACAATTTGTCTCCCTACCCAGCTCGGTACAGAAAGTCTACCATCAAACGCGCGCACTTGCTGCGATTGCTCCACTTGGGGTACACATTATACATGAAGATGTGGTGGAGCAGGAAGAAGTCGTCTATCACATTGGACGCTAAGGAGCTGGATTCCAGTGGGTCAGTCGTCCATAAAGGAATCGCGTGTGATGATCTCTTTCACGCGCGCTCCCAAGACTCTTCTCACTAGCATAGACCTCGCAAGCGGCATTCCCATGATTTGGGCTATCAAGCCAACATTGACTGTGGCTTCTCGCCTTCCCATGAAAATTTTGAACTGTAAAGGCTCTAGCATTGGCTCCTGTATATGGGCATAGAAGGTTTGAACAGTGCCCTCGTTTGCACAAGACTTACCTTCGAATACGGGCCCCCATACGGCTTCCGATAGGCGGTCTATCAGCAGATAAAGCCCAAACAGCTTCTTATCCACATGCGCTTCGAAGAGAACCCTACGGCCCTGAAATCTACCGTGTGCAATGCCAGGTTGTAGAGACTTCTCAATAGGACCCTAAGGATCGAGCTCCCGCTTTGTCCTCAGCTCTTGTGTGGCACTCATACTTGGCTCTGCACCCAGTCTCTTCCTTGTATGGGTTAGACAGCTAGGCCCAACTTCATCCGTAGGAGCTTTCTTCTTTCCCATGAGGGAAAGAAATGTGAAGAGAGAGGAAATGGCAGCCACAAGCTCAAAAAGAGCCATGGGAACTAAATAGCCTTATGATATAGGTGGATTTGGAGGTTTTTTTATTTTAAAGATGAGACACAAAGCTATGAACTTTGTGCCCAAATGTGTAGGGAATAGGGAAAATGAGAGTAGTATGAAGAGGATGATGGAAATAGAGTAAGCGGTGAAGGAAATGAAGAAGATGGTAGAATGGAGGCATATTTGAGAGAGAAAGGAAAGGTTTTGAGGGATTTGGACAGCTTGGAGTGGTGTGAGGGAGGAAAATGAAGCATAAAAGGGATATGGAAGAGGTCCCACATGATTTCGTGGGCCCCACAGCCACCCACACACATCGGCGCGCTGGCAAAAATTGGGGATTCCATCCCCAGTCACTGGACAGTTGGGGGATGTCTCCCAAATTCGGGGATGCCATCCACCCCCCCCCCCCCCCCCCGGGACACCGGATGTGGTGGGACCCACCTCGGATCCCTCCGATTTGAGTCGTTTGGGCCCCCGACTCCATTTGAAGTATTTTCGGGCCCCATCACGCGTTTATTCACACTTTTTGTATTATTTGAGTGCAAAATGCCCCAAATATTCCTCTAAACTTATTGATTAACGGTCTAAAAGGAATTTGGAGGCATCTCACGTGATCACCGAGGCCCACGGGCCCGGTTTCAACGATCAATTTTGGTCACTTTCTTCAATTGGCGAAACTGTGCATCCTATGACTGTTTCTACATTTCATCACACCCTATTAAGTCAAAGTACGTCAGTGTGTATCGTGTTACCATAACCCTAGTCCAATTTAATCCAAATTATGCTTTGATACCAACTTGTAATGCCCTGAAAATTGAGGGTCGAGTAGGAGCTCAACTCCCGAGTTCCAACACATCACTTATGCAACATAGATAATAATGATTACATGTTGTATGTATCTGTGCATTAAACATGAATGAGATTATACCAAATTAGCGTATCATACTCCTGAGACAGTTATATTACACAAGCGGAAGACTGTGACAGATATATAAAGCGTATAAGTAGTTGTAAGTCCCTAAAGTATGAACATGTCACCAGGTCAAATTGTCACATGTATAATTCTAAAATATACAAAAATGATAAAGTGTAACATCATCTATCTATATCACTGTAGCCCCGATGCGCAACTCTAAATCTACATAGACCCGCCAGAGAGTTGCATGTAAGAGAACTCATCATCATAAAAGTCAGGCTCCGCCCCATAAGCATCGTCGTCATCTGAAACTAAAACAGGGTCTAGTTGGTGTTTTAAAACATTGTCCCAGAGCATGAGAGTGAGTGATCAACTCAGTGAAACTATGAAGCAAAGGTTAATATGTTATCAATTTAGTCAAGCAGTAATGATAAAGTAGTACAACACTCATTTCCTAAGTACTCTTGTTAATGCAAGAATGGTATGTTGTAATGATGCATGTCGTCGCCTACACTCTCTCTTGCGACAACATCTAACTATCGCAGCATGCACCACTCCCAATAAATATGCACTTGCTCACCAAAATACCGTGCAATGCAATGTATGGTCGTGTTAGCCAAGTTCTTAGTTAGCCCATTATATCATTGATCCAAGCAATGATCCACCTAGGGTCATCAATCCTAGTTAATCACATACGATAGGTAAGTTCGAGAGTTACACTCTAGGTCGCTATGAGAGGTTCGTCACCATCAGCGTAGGCCTATTTTGTACTTGAGGCCACACCACCAATACCCTACCAACTAGTAGTCTATTTTTGAAGGCTCATCACCAACCTGATTGGGGATCACAACCAGGCTGCACCGGGGTAGGCCTATTTCATACTCGAGGTCACTCCACTAATGCCCTACCAACTGGTAGTCTATTTTCGAAGGCTCGTCACTAACTCGATTGGAGACCATAACTAAATTGTGCCAATGTAGGCCGACAGCTCGAATACAGTGTCTCATACCATCCTATTCAGCTCACGAGTTTGAGTTGCTCACTGGTCACTATGGGAAGGCTCATCACCCCAGCGTAGGCCAACAGCTCGACCACGGTGTCTCATACCACCATGCCCGGCTCATGAGTCTTAGCGAATAGTGATACCATGGTTGAAACGGGTCTTTACATTATAAGGGGTACCTTAGGTTCAAGCAGTAACGTCCATACATGCTAAACACACAATAGGCCAATCGGGTTATTAGACAAGTTCGACTGATACGAGCATACGCTGAATTAATCGACAAGGTACCACTGTCGACAATCATCATATGACTCAGATTCACCGAACGCATCAATTATGACGAGACTAATTCAGCCACTCAAATAGGAATTGTTATTGATTGCCTGGACTATGTAGTAGTCCCAATCATATTCAAATGCAGCAAATGGAGACATGTGATAATCATATAGGTATTTAACAACCATTCCCAACACGAATCTCATTCGAGCATTTCATCAAACACATTGCACATATTGTTATATATTGCATTTCATCCATAAATTGCATAATCAAAATTTAGGTTATATGAAAGAAACTATACATATAGATAAGGTAGTTGAGAATTCTATCTCAACACCCTTATTAAATATAGTTCGTCAAACAATATCTCATTCAGACATTTTATTAATCACATAGAACATGTTATCATACATATGCATTTTATACCTAAACCACGTGGTTGAAATCAAGACTATATGGAGGAAATTATATATCTAAGCAAGGTAGTAAAGAATCTTATCTCAATGCCCTAAATAAATACAATTCGTCAAACCATTTCTTATTCAAACATTTCATCAAACACTTAGTCTACACCTTCCATCATATATGAAATAATTTAGTTATAACCTATATTATAGCAAATCCTTTCACAAAGGAGCTGCCACACATATAACAATCATATATTCTTAAAAAATAATCATGGCAAGCACAATTCATAATTCCATATTCATTCAAGCATTTCAACAAACACATGGAATGCATTAGAATCAACATAGTTTACATATATGTATAATATACAGAAAACATCGCATCTAAGCATATGTGACGACATTCATGTCAGTCATAAACCATTATTGACATTGAAGGCCTTAAAAACCATAACCTAAATGTTTATAGTCTGCACCTTTCACCAGTAGACTCGTAATGACCTCAGTTTAAATCCTAAGTCTTTATCTCTAGTACGACGGCATCCTATATCATGAAATAGGTTAGCTATTTCACCCTTCACTCTATTAGAATCCCTAAAACATATTAGGTTTAGGATTTCTTACCCAAGAATGGAATCAGAATCATCGAAATAGCGCTAGGTCGCAGTGGTTAAGCACATGGAGTGCTGGAATCGAATCTTAGGAACAAACTCCAACTCTCTCTCTCTCTCACACTCTCTCTCTTTCCTTCTCTTTCTTCTCTCTTCTCTCTCTAGGATTTACAAATTCGTATGTGAAGGGAGAGAGAGGGTTTAAGGCCCTTATATAGGCACAGAACTAATGGGAATGGCCCCATGGCCATGGTATACTTAGGTTATAGCCAAAGGTTGGCTGTTTCGGTCCAAAGGAGTTGTTCTGGAGGCCCATTTTCTACATATGGTTGAAATTAAGCTCCCTGACATTGGGTCTAGGTCAGGTTAAGATTTCAGCCTGATCGGATCAGTGGATCGGTTACGGGGGACTAGTTTCAATTCAACGGTCACCGGTACTCGATCAGGGCCACAAGTGCACTGACATGTGTTGAAATTTTTTTTTGATCTAAGGGTGTAATTGGGTTAGATTTTGACGATCTGAATCCTTAGATTTGGCCTGCAATTGAATGACTCAATTCACTTAAGTTTCAGTTCATTTCTTAAAGATATTCGCGTTTCTCACACACTTCACTCCGGGCTCAAGTTGTGTGTTTCTAGATACCTTTAGGACTTGATTTCTGAGATGGTTGTCAAGTCTATTAAGGCAGTCATAAATGTATAATTTTTTGATAATTGAATTTCAACGCATGGTCCAGGTTCGATACGGAGTTTCATGATGCTCCCGAGAGCAACTGAGCTTTGAGATGGATCCTAAGTTTCTAGGTAACGTAGCATTAGCGATTCTGCTAGTTTTAGGTTTACAGTTCATATATAAAGTGATTCAAGCTAATTTCACAGATAATTTAGTTTAACACTTAGTTAATTCTTATCTAATTCCTAAAGGATTTGGTCTCGAGTGATTTCTGCCTAAGGTGGTACTCGGGTCTTTGTACGGATTTTTTCAAGACGTTACAAATCGGGTTGGGGTTATAGGTTTAGGTTTAGGTTAGGTTAAAGGTTAAGGTTTAAGAAATTGAGTTTAGGTTATAGGTTTAGGTTATAAGTTAAGGTTATATGTTAAGGTTTAGGTTATAGGTTAAGATTTAGGTTTAGGTTAAGGTTATAGGTTTTGGTTTAGGTTATAGGTTTTAGGATTTGAGAATAGGTTTAGGTTAAGTTTATAAGTTTAGGTTTAGGAAATTAGGTTTGGGTTCGGGATCGGGTTTAGGTTTGTGTTTTCAAGTTTAGGTTTAGGTTTAGGTCAGGTGGTTGAGATTAAAATTAGGTGTAGGTTTAAGTTTAGGGATTTGAGAATACGTTGAGGTTTAGGTTTAGGAAACCGGGTTGAGGTTATAGGTCTAGGTTTAGGTTAGGTTATAGTTTAAGGTTTAGGAAATTGAGTTTAGGGTATAAGTTAAGGTTATAGGTTAAGTTTTAGGTTTAGGTTAAGGTTATATAGGTTTTGGTTTAGGTTATAAGTTTTGAGATTTGAAAATAGGTTTAGGTTAAGGTTATAAGTTTAGGTTTAGGAACTCGGGTTCGGGTTCGAGATCGAGTTTAGGTTATTAGTTTTCAAGTTTAGGTTTAGGTTTAGGTTAGGGATTAAGATTAGGATTAGGTGTAGGTTTAGGTTTAGGTTTAGGGATTTGAGAATACGTTAAGGTTTAGGTTTAGGAAATCAGGTTCAAGTTCGAGATCGGGTTTATGTTTGGGTTTTAGGTTTAAGTTTAGGCTATAGGTTTAGGTTATAGGTTATAAGTGTAGGTTTAGGTTTAGGTTTTAGGTTTAGGTTATAGGTTTAGGTTAGGTTTAGGTTACGGTTTAGGTTATAGGTTTTGGGATTTGAGAATAGGTTTAGGTTATAAGTATAGGTTTAGGTTTAGGTTTTATGTTTAGGTTAAGGTTATAGGTTTAGGTTTAGGTTTAGGTTAAGGTTTAGGGAATTAAGTTTAGGTTTTAGGTTAGGGAGTTGAGATTAGGATTAGGTGTAGGTTTAGGTTTAGGTTTAGGGATTTGAGAATACGTTAAGGTTTAGGTTTAGGAAATCGGGTTCAGGTTCAAGATCGGGTTTACGTTTAGGTTTTAAGTTTAGGTTTAGGCTATAGGTTTAGGTTATAGGTTATAAGTGTTGGTTTAGGTTTTAGTTTTAGGTTTAGGTTATAGGTTTTGGGTTTTGGTTTAGGTTAAGGTTAAGGTTTAGGTTATAGGTTTTGGGATTTGAGAATAGGTTTAGGTTATAAGTATAGGTTTAGGTTAGGGTGTAGGTTAAGGTTTGGGGAATTGAGTTTAGGTTATAGGTTTAGGTTATAGTTATAGGTTTTTGGTTAAGGTTTAGGTTATAGTTATAGGTTTTGAGATTTGAGAATAGGTTTAGGTTAAGTTATAGGTTAAGGTTTAGGTTATAGTTATAGGTTTTGAGATTTGAGAATAGGTTTAGGTTAAGTTATAGGTTAAGGTTTAGGGAATTGAGCTTAGGTTATAGGTTCAGGTTATAGGTTATAGGTTTAGGTTAAGGTTAAGGGTTAGGTTATAGGTTTTGGGATTTGAAAATAGGTTTAGGTTATAAGTATAGGTTTAGGTTAGGGTGTAGGTTAAGGTTTAGGGAATTGAATTTAGGTTATAGGTTTCGGTTATAGGTTATAGGTTTTTAGTTAAGGTTTAGGTTAGAGTTATAGGTTTTGGGATTTGAGAATAGGTTTAGGTTGTAAGTACTGGTTTATGTTAGGTTATAGGTTAAGGTTTAGGGAATTAAGTTTAGGTTATAGGTTCAGGTTATAGGTTATAGGTTTAGGTTAAGGTTTACATTTAGGTTATAGGTTTTGGGATTTGAGAATAGGTTTAGGTTATACGTATAGGTTTAGGTTAGGTTGTAGGTTAGAGTTTAGGGAATTGAGTTTAGGTTATAGGTTATAGGTTTAGGTTAAGGTTTAGGTTGTAGTTATAGGTTTTACGATTTGAGAATAGGTTTAGGTTATAGGTTAAGGGTGTGGTCCCTGCAAATACAGATATAAACACGGCCTATCCAAATGGTCAGGCCACTCCAATGCTGTCCATAGAAAATGGACGGCTTCATCATGGTTATAACAGTAGTTCTCACCTTTCAGCGACCCCCACTCAATATCCAGATAGCTCCAACACACATCCAGGTCTGTTCCATCAATTTCGAGCAAATACAGATACAAAGATGGTCTGTCCAAATGGCCAGACCACCCCAATGCTGTCCATATGAAATGGACAGCTTCATCATAGTCATAACAATGGTTCCCACTTTCCAAGGACCCCTTCTCAACATCCAGATAGCTCTGACACACATCCGGGTTTGCTAATTTAAATAAAATATATTATTAAGATCATTTAAATAAAATCAGGTTCAATCAACAATCTGACTTAGAGGATGCTGTTAGCATTATTGACGGCACCTCGAACCTTATTTAAATCCAGGTTGCAATCTGTAGCCACTGATGCTATTTGTCTTTTTGTAAAGTTGGTGATGATTTCTGCATCAAACCTGGCGAAAGCAGCCCTAATGATAACGAACATTTCTTTCCATGAATTCATTATCTCTCTCTGTTAATTTTTTAACTTTTCATTACAATAATAACTACCTGAAATCATGGCATTTTCTTAAGATAGAAGTCCAATCCATCCCAACTTGTGCACTTGTTCGGACAAGCAATTCAAACAACATCCCACAACACATTTAAATGCCTAATCAGTCTCACTCCAATCTTATATATTGAATGTCTAATGTACAGTCTCTTGAATTGGTGCAAACCATACCTGAATTGAGTGTAATGAATCAAAGAATGAAGAAATTTGACATGTAACTACATACAAGAAAGAAAAACGATATGCATATTCGGAGTGCTGTTATTCACACATTGCTTTGAGAGAGTAGGGTTTCATCATATATATTGATCAACCTACGGAATTTTATGTCATATGAAGCTGAGGCATGCATGCAAACCAAAAAAGGCACTCCATAATCTAAAACAAGCATCTAAAGCTTGGTTACAAAGGTTAGAGAATACTTTCTTCAAGTGATTTTATTTTCCCTTTTACTAATACATGCACTTTTGTGAAGAAATATATAAATGAAACTTTGTGTTGATGACATAGATAATTTGACCATCACAAGTGGTGTTGTAGGATATGTGAAAATTTTGAAAAATCTCTCTCAAAATTTTAAAATAAAGGACTTTAAAGACCTTCAATACTTTTTAGGTAAGAGTGCTATCAATTTTGATCCTTTGAAAGAAGCTCATTGTTAGCTTAGTTGTAAAGTTTGGTTTATTGTGAAACAAAACCAATTGCAACCCCACTGGAAGGGCTCAAAAGCAAAGGATGATAGATAGATATTGATGGATGCAAGTGCTTTGAGAAATGGTTATAGGATAGTATATTAATCATTAATAATCCAAATTTGGCATGTCCAATTGAAATCATCAATTAGTTCATGTAAGACTTGAGGACACCACATATAAATACAATACAGCAGATCTTCAAATATGTGACAACAACCATCAACAAAATCATATATTACAAGTAGCTACTGCAATTTAACAAACAAAGCAGTTTCTCTCAAACAAGCATAATAGGATGCCTCACAACCAAAACATTAATAAATAAATTAATGAATGACAACCGTCATAGCACATACCATGGAGTTCCATCTCTACATGTTCTAGTAGATCTGGATCATCAACAACATCAACCTTATTCAGAAAGCACACAAGTGACGGAACCCCTACCTGAATCAATGCAAAAAAAAAAAAAAAAAAAAAAAAAAAAAGACGAAGAAGAAGGTGGAGCACACATGCACACATCCCCCATATGCATGGTGCACATGTGTGCCCAACACAGCCGAATGTAAGAAAACTAAACAGCAATTCGTGAATACAAAAGTGACCCCACCACCACAGGTTTAGGAAATTGGGTTCGGGTTCGAGATCAGGTTTACGTTTAGGTTTTAGGTTTAGGTTTAGGCTATAGGTTTAGGTTATAGGTTATAAGTGTAGGTTTAGGTTTAGGTTTTAGGTTTAGGTTTTAGGTTATAGGTTTAGGTTAAAGGTTTAGGTTTAGGTTAAGGTTTAGGTTTAGGTTATAGGTTTTGGGATTTGAGAATAGGTCTAGGTTATAAGTATAAGTTTAGGTTTAGGTTTTATGTTTAGGTTTAGGTTATATGTCAAATAACCATTAAAATGTGGCCTAGGATTTTTTTAATGGTGAAAATTCAATCACTACTTTTTCCCATGGTGTGGTCCACCTGCAATTTAGATCTACCTCAGGTTCGGTTTTGAGTTCGGATCGGGTTTAGGTATTATCTAGTATCATCTACTATTGAACCTAGTATTATCTACAATATACTAGTAACATATAATCAATATTGGGGTACCATACCATATAAGCTACAAGAATTTCATGTCGCCCTAAACAAGGTATCCTCCATTGATAACATGTATATATATATTATATAAGTTCTTTATTTTCATTTACATTCGCAAATACTAGAAAAATGATGGAGACCCATAGTGGACAATCAAGACCATGCCAATATGATGGAGACCCATAGTGCATGGACCATGATCTAGATCTTCCCAATGGGGACTATCCTAACACTTTGATTTGCGGCATGCAACTAAACAGCTAAGAAAAGCAATGTTGCAACAGTCTGCATTTCACTGAAAAAATGCTCGACTAGATGATTAGGATATTCTAATTCAAAAGGTTTTGGGGCACTGTGCATATATTAATACTCCCATCAGATTAACACTCTAGATCATGAAACCATGGGCCCCACATGTACAGAAGGCATCTTCTTGTTACATCAGTGTAAATGTAATTTTTGATAGATCATGATGAATTCTCTTTTGTAAGAAATGAAATTCAAATGCATCTATGCAGCCTTAATACCTTCCTTTCAACAAAAACAATAGTTAGGGGAAGGGGATGGTCGGATCTTTCAGCTTAACATGACTCCTCCACAAGCAAAGCCAGAAGCCGATCAATCTGAAACACCATATGAAACATTACAACCATATTGTGTTTGCCTAAGAATCAATCAATTAAATCAGTTAAGATATACTAAATACATCTTTTAAGGATAAATGCATGATTGCCGTGTAATGATGTAAGAGAATGGTATGGCCAAATTCATGCAAATATTCATAAATAACCACACCAAAGAACAATCTAGACCCAAAGAGATTATGTATTCGCTGCACCATGCACCATGCACCATTGCTCCTTATCACGAGCTCCTATAAGAAAATGACAAATCACAAACTTCTCTCTGGTCACTATACGATGACTTACCTCATAGTTGGCTAAGGGACAGCAAAGCCTAGCACAACATCCAACTTTACCACATAAAAATTGAGGAGTGAAAAGAGCATTTAAATTCTAATAATTGAAAAATAATTAGATTTCTCAAATTGAAATGTAAGTATGGAAGCAATTTGTTGCAAGCAAATGCACCCTTATGCAAAGCATGAAAAAATCTAGCCCCACAAATCTCATTAAACTACACAATAGTCCATTCCAAATGCATTCCTAACCACGATCGATTCCTTGCAGAGCTAGAAATGTAACCAAATGAGGCACTCCCCATTGGAATTCTATCCCTGCTCGAAATCAGGAAAAAGAGCGAATAAGAACAGTTCAAATCCAATTCTCACCCATCCCACTTGTGATATGGGAAAAGACATCTACCAAAAAAAATGGGAGAAATCTCAAAACCATTATTCCCGAACCAAATGACACAACATCAATCTGCCCAATCTCACCACCTTACAAGAAGCATCTGAATACAGTACTGTGTAAAATCAGATTTAGAAAGATACAAACAAGCTCAGCGAAGCCAATCTCTCTCTAAAATAATAAGATCTACAAGAAACATAAACTGATATCATAAAACAAGTAATAGATCTACAAAAAAGAACATCAGGGAAGAATATCATAGATCTCAATACACAGTACTAGATCCAATTTTGAACTCCTTTATTTTCTATTTTCAATTCTACCCCTACTTTACGTAAGACCTCTTACTATTTATCTCTTTCAACATAAGTAGGACGTAGAAGAATTTTCTATTTTCCTCTATATCATTAATTTTTCCTAGCACAACTCCATCAACCAGGGATCCCACCCACCTCAGTAGATCCTCTATATATCCTCAGATCTCCAAAATCCTAAAATCCCCAAATCCCAAATTTAAAACAAAAAAAAAAAAAAAACCAATTCGGGGTCCACATTCAAATTTGTAAGCCCTAAAATCCCTAATTTGTAAAATCAGAAATCCCTAATTCTGGTTGGATCCTCAGATCCCCAAAATCCTCAAATCCCTAATTTGTAAAATCAGAAAAACCCCAATTCGGGGTCCACATTCAAATCTGTAAGCCCTAAAATCTCCAAATCAAAAGGGGAAGTGAGATAGACAGAGATGAAGGAAGAGAGATCAAGAGAGAGTACCTTCGATTTGATGGTAGCTTTTGTTGACAATGAGGGACAAGCAGCCTCTTGTGATGGTAGCTGTTGATGATGGAGGTTGGGCGGCCTTGCATTGGGATGAGATCCGCTGCTACCGCAGATGGGGAAGACTATGGACATCATCGGTGGATGATGAGTTAGGGTTTGGAGTAGAAAGTAGGACAACAACATTACTCTGCTTGCAATGGAGGCGCAGTAGGTGACTGCGAAAGTTTGGATAAGAGGAGGGCGAGAGAGAGAGAGAGGAGAGGGGGAAGCAGATTAGCTACTGACGATTTGAGAGAGAGAGGGAGGGAGGGAGGGAGGGAGGGAGAGAGAGAGAGAGAGAGAGAGAGAGAGAGAGAGAGAGAGAGAGAGAGAGAGGGAGGGAGAGGATTAGGGCGAGAGAGAGAGCAAAGGTGTTCTCTGCCAGACGCGGATTAGATACAGGTTGAGTAGTGAGTTGGCTACTGAAGTGATGTCATGAAGTTCTGTGGGCCCCACCATGATGTATGTGTTGTATCCACACCATCCATCCATTTTGAGATCTTATTTTAGGGCATGACCCAAAGAATGAGGCAGATAAAAACATGTAGTGGACCTCACCACAGAAAATAGTGGAGAGGGTGATTCCCACCATTGAAATTATCCTAAGGCCCACCATAATTTTTATTTGAAATCTAACATATTCAAATTTTAAAAAAGACATGAAATAAGGTAAAACACAAATATCATCTTGATCTAAAATTTTCGTAGCCTTTAGAAGTTTTTAATGGTGGGTGTCACTGTCCCCACTGTTTTCTATGCTGGGGTCCACTGGAGCTTTGGATTTAACTTTGGATATTACCCTAAAATGATCTCTCCAAATGGATGGAAGGTGTGGATATAAAACATACATCATGGTGGGGCCTAAGAGGTATATAAATATCAAGTGAACCACACCACATGAAAACAATAGTGATTGGATATCCATCATTAAAATCCTCATAAGGCCCACTATACTGTTTATTTGGCATCCAATTTGTTTATTAGGTCATACAGGCCTAGAAGAGGAAAAATGAAAATCATCTCGATCCTAAACTTTTATGGCCCCTAGAATGTTTTAAATGGTTGATGCTCATTTAACACTATTTCCTATAATGTAGTCCATTTCAGATTATGATATGCCTCATTTTTGGTCTCATGTCATAAGATGATCTTTAAAAATAAATGGGACGGCATGGATTAAACACAAACATCATGGTGGGGCCCACATAGCACCAACCACCAGCTAATTGATGGTGTAAGGGGAGTAGCCAATCCATTCCCCTTATTTGTGGTGTGGTCCATTTAATCTTTGAAAATGATTCATTTTTTGGATAATTCTATAAAATGAGCTTGAAAAATGGATGAACGGTGTGGGTTGATCCTAAATTTTCAGTAAATCCAAAACTCAAGTGGACCATGCAACACAAAACAATGTGGAATAATGATTTCCACCGTTGATATGTTCGTTGGGCCCACAGTAATGTTTATTTGTCATCCAACATGTTCATAATATCAAAAAGATATGAATGAAGGGAAAACACAAACATCAGCTTGATCCAAAACTTCTGTGAATATTATTTTTAATGGTGGATGTTCAATCCCTACTTTGTAGTCCACTTAAGCCTTGGACATGCCCCATTTTTTAGTTAATATCTTAAAATGATCCAAGAAAAGCGTTAAATGGTATAAAGAATGTCAATCCGTGACTTGTGTCACGCCCCAAACCCGAAAATCAGATTCACATGAATCCCGATTGCCGAATCTGATGCCGACAACCTCCGTAGTTCTCCATTCTTGACTCCTGACAATCAAATGCCAGATTCCGATCATAGGATCCTACAAGGAGGATTTTTAGAATGAATTTTTTTTTTTGTAATGGAGCATAACCACAAGCATAACCAAGTCACAAAACAACATCACCACATATCCACTATATCAGAAACTTTAAGTACAATGAGGAAAGGGAAATACAAGGTGATCAAAAAGCTCCAAAAGGTCCTGATATGCACTCCTTCCTCAGTGCTGCTGTTATTTAACGCTACCTGCACGCAACTGTCCTGCATAAGCTTACAAAAGCTTAGAGGGTGGTGTAAGTGTGTGCGTAGGGCAAGTGTCAAGTACATAATATTAGAGTAATGCGGAAGCCTGCGGTAAGTCCATGAATAAAACCAACCATATCAATGTTATGTGATGTAAGGCACGAATGCTATCGGCCATACCAAGGTCATGCGATGCGAGACATGAATGCGATCGGCCACACCGATGCAATGCAATGCCTACATAGTTGAATGTCATATACAAAATGCAATCCAAGCAAGTCGGTACTCATTAAGTACACATATCAGTATAGTTCCTCTCTGGATATCACTGGGGTCTAATACACTTCGCAGAGACTGCCACCTCCCTAGTTACACATTCAATCAAGCGGAATAGACCTCACTATCCGCCTAACCAGTAGTCTGCCAATACCTACCCGGCTCGTCGATAGCGGACTCATTTGCGAGCTAGTCAAACTCAGCCTAGCTTATAGCCCCCTCACTCAGGCGGATAAGGCCACACCCCCTTCCAACCAATCATGACACAATGGGAGACACGGCCTACTGGTATTTGGCACTCGGGCGCTCGTGTATCCACTTGGTCTAGACGTTGGAGCATCTCCTGGTACCAAAAAGGTTCTGGGACTTTCACCCAAGGACATCCTAAGTGCCCACAGTGCTAGAACCAAGTATTTTTGATATCCGATACGGTCATCCACGATGTGTTTGTGGAGCCACGACCCTGATGTCGCTAGGGCGTGCAGTGATCAAGTCACACATATGCGAGATGCATGAATCACACCGTCAAATCATGCAGCAATCTAGCGCGTACTGCGCGATCATGTGGGGCACTCCGTCTCATAAGGAGTCCCATAAATGTCTCAGCCCAACGGCTTATACTATGATCAAACATTTCTCATATCAAGCATACATATGATGCGTATGGGCATGAATAATGGGGTATACTAAGCATGTTATAAAGTGATGAATAGTAACGAGTATGGGCCTATCAATGGGCCTTAAGGAGAGTCGTAATGTAGACATTTAACCAACATTATACTTATAATGTGGATGTTAAACCAACATTGCTCCCAAGGCTCGACCCGCCATAAATATCATTACACAACCCATGAAGAAATCATACATTGCAATGGACTCTAAGGACAACCCATTGGGCCTTGACCCATGGTCCTTAAATGCATCAAATGGGTCACATCATATGGGCTTTGGTAAATCAAGTGGGCCGCATTAAAGGGGCCTTATGTACATTACAATGGGTCATATCCCATGGGCCTTTGAATACATCACAATGGGCCTCAACCCATGGGCCTTATATATCGAAGTGTGCCCTAACCACAGGCCATAAATACATCAAATGGGCCTCATATCATGGGCCTTACATTCACATCAAAGTGGGCCTCAACACAGACTCATACATATCAAGGTGAGCCTCAACAATGGGCCTCATGTATATACTAGGGTGGTCCTCAATAATGGGCCACAAATACGTCGAGATGAGCCTCAACCCATAGGCCCTATACACATCACAGTGGGTCTCAACCCACGGGCCTTAATACTTCACAATGGGCTTCAACCCATGGGCCTTAAAATACATCAAAATGGGCCTTACATTCATCAAATGGGCTGCATTAATGGGCTTCACCAATGAGCCTTATATGTATTAAATGGGCTTAATCTTATAGCCTTATCAAATGGGCCTAGTCCCATAGGCCTTATATATGTCAAATGAGCCCGATCCCATGGACCTTATACATGTCAAATGGGCTTAATCCCATGGGCCTTATATATGTCAATTGGGCTTAATCCCATGGTTCCTAGATATATACCAAGGTGGGCCTCAATGGATGGCCATAAGTAAATCTAGATGAGCCCTATACACATACCAAGGTGGGCCCATTTGAACCATAAAGCTACCTTATTTTTTTTTCCTCAAGCCAGTAAGACAAACTGGCCAATTGGTGGATGGTTTGGATGCAACACATGCATCAAGGGTAGGGGTCCACATAAGGATGGACGTGTGGAGAGAACACATACATCACGGTGGGTCCCACCCCGTTAGCACGCACGCTCCATGCGAGCCACCTCCACCAGGGATCATGCCAAGACCTCAAGTGTTGAAAATGAGGTATCTCTACTTCGTCCGCCAGTCCAGCCGCTGGACTGGACGTGGACAGTGGGTCTCATGTGGGGCCCACCATAATGTTTATTTGCAATCTGACCTGTTGATAAGGTCACACGTGACCTGGGTGGAAGGTAAAATAAATATCAGATTAATTCAAAACTTCTGTGGGCCCAAAGAAGATTTTAATGGTAGATTTCAATGCACACTGTTTCCTCTCACATGGGCCACCTGAGTATTGGATGGGCCTGATTTTTGGAGGGTGGCCCACTATGCTGAGGGTCCATCATATGAATGGATTGGATGACAAATAAACATCAATGTGGGGCCCACGGTGCTGCCCGTCCACCCGCCAGTGCCGCTGGTGTGGCCTGTGCGCCTGACAACAGCAACAGCATGCTACTGTTGTGTTTTAAATTATTTTTAAAAAAATAATTTTTCTACGGTTTTTCGGACGTGGGGCCCGCATCTAATGGATCCACTCCATTCACTGGATTCTACGGCCAATTACCCATCCATCAAGACCAATATCGGCCCTTATTCAGCGTGTAAAAAGAATCTGGAAAGGGTTTCAATGGTAATGGTAATATTTTTAAACCCATGGCCCACTAGATACTCGGATCATCCTCATTTTTTGGCTCAACGCCTAAAATGAGTGGGGGAAGAGGATGGACAGCTTGGATTGAATACATACATCAAGTTGGGTCCTGTACAAATGACCCTTCCCAATAGCTTAAATCAAGCTCACATTTGTGTTTCGTCCAGTGACGTCCAAAGACGCTGGACTCTTTCTTTTCTTTTCTTTTTTGTTTCGACCTCATCAAACACATTTAAGGTGGGCCCTGTTTAGGTGGGCCACCACATGATGAAGATGTAAGAACAATAATATAAGATGGGCCCCACTTATGGACGACTTGGATAAAATACTTACGTCGTGGTGGGTCCATTCAAGTGGGCCACACGGCCATTACATCACACTCAAATAAATAAATAAATAAATGAAAAGAGAGGGAGAGAGATAGAGTGGGACACGCGTGATGGAGGGCTCTACCACTATGAACCCTCCCTTTCATTCAATCATACATCGAGTGGGCCCTAATACAAGTGGACCCACCAATTCAAAGATCAACGGTGGAGATCTTTCTCCACTAAAAATGGACGGTCTAGATGACCTCTTTAATGCAAGGAAAGTAAACATCATGATGGGGTCCATAGAGAATGGCCCCATCATGGAATGATATTAATGATCAAGATGGGCCATTGGCCACATCTTAGGGTCCCAAGTGAGATCCAAACCATTGATCGGTTGGCCTTACTTGGCCCATCTTAAAAATATGAAAAACTAGGCTATGAAAGCACCCACCACTTGATCTTCTTGGTCCGTTGGAGAGCCGGTCTCCTAGTGCTTTACTTTGATGGTGGAAGATGAAGAATGAATGGCTAGGATGAGGGGTTTGGGATGGGAAGTGGGCCACCAAAATGCACTCTCTCACATGGAAGAGAGCTTGGAAGTGGGATGCTCTTGCTTGGCTTGGAAAATGCTGAGAAATGAGAGAAATGGGATGGTTGAAAGAGAGGTGATGGATGGGTGTGATGGGTGAAAGGGTGAGTGATGTGTGATGTGAGTGATGGGTGAGGTGAGAACTTGGTTGACTTTTGGGTTTGTTTAACTTGTGGGGAAAGAAAACATGGGTGTGTGTACTTGACATGAGAGGTGATTGATGAGATTGATTGATGGGATTGATTTGACATATTGTAGAGATTCTCTTGGGATTTATAACGCGCGGTGTTTTTGCTCGAACTGAACGTGGGTCCACATCACCTCGTCAGGGTATCGGATCGGTGTGTGAGTCACGGCGTTGGAACCGCGACGACAGTGCGGTCGTGATGGTAAAAGTCTCGGATTAAGCTGACTCAAATGTATAGGATACGACTTACGGTCGTGCACAACATCGATTATCGGTCGCAGTGCCGGAATTCGACAGGAAGGATCATGGAAGTTGACGGAACAGTACGGTTTAGGATACGGGTCTTACAACTTGGGTGGGCCACACCACATAATATAGTGGAAGAGGTTTCCTTAAAACTATCATAATCATATATTGGGCCTGTCTAAATGTGATTCACATATCTAACCCACTCATTATGTGTGTCCAACTTGGATGAGGGGTCAAACCCAGTTTCAGCTGAATTCAAAACTCATGTAGGCCCTACCAAGTGCTTTTATTATTTTTTAGATGTCTTCACATAGTTTTAGATGGTATGGCCCACCTGAGTTTTATATACGGATGATTTTTGAGATATCTCATAAGCTAAAGGGGACACACCAAATGCACGGTGTTGATGTTCGACACACATCATGATGGGCCCCACAAAACTTATTAACATTAATTCTTAGGTTCTCAGGGTGTCAATAAGTTGGGTCACAATTAATATTTAACCCATTTTACATATCCGGTCCATTCACTCTATTTTACTGATCATTACCCTAATTTGACTAGTCACTCGCCCCGATCATGCTACATATGAGAAAGATATTAGGCAAACAAGATTGATCAACAATTTGAGTATATTTTGATTTAAACATCTAAAGTTATTTACTCTTCAATCTGGACTAATCAAATTATCCAAAAATGGTTAGAGGTTGTTCATAATATCAAAAATATATGAATGAATAGAAAACACAAGCATCAGCTTGATCCAAAACTTCTATGGGCTCCAAGAAATTTTAAATGGTAGAGGTTCAATCACGATATTTCCTATGGTGTGGTCCACTTAAGCTTTGGATATGCTTCGTTTTTGTTCTTTAGACCTCAAATTATCTGTTAACATGGATGAATGGAGTGGATAAAATAAATAAATAACAGTGGACCCCACAGAGTTTACTTTGGTAAGGGTATCAAGTAACTCACCTATATGTAGTGGAGAAGGGTTTCCTTAAAACATTCATAATCGTATATTGGGCCTACCTAAATGTGATTCACATATCCAACCCACTTATTATATGTGTCCCACTTGGATGAGGGGTCAAACCAAGTTTCAACTGCATCCAAAACTCATGTGGGCCCCACTAAGTGCTTTTATATTTTTTAGGATGTCTTCACATAGTTTTAGATGGTTGGCCCACTTGAGTTTCGTATACAGATGATTTTTGAGATATCTCATAACCTAAAGGGGACACATCAAATTCAGTGTTGATGTTTGACCCACATTATGATGGGGCCCACAAAAGTTACTAACATCAATTCTTAGGTTCTCACGAGGTCAGTAAGTTGGGTCACAATTTTGACCAGAATATTTGGCCCATTTTACAAGTCTGGTCCATTCACTCTATTTTACTGATCAATACTCTCAATTTAACTAGTTACTCGCCTCAATTGGGCTACATTTGAGAAAGATATTGGGCATACAAGATTGATCAACAATTTCAATGAAATTTGATTTAAACACCTGAAGTTATTTACTCTTCAATCTGAACTGATTAGATTGTCCGAAAACGATTAAAGGTTCAATTAGTGGATGTGCCTAATAATTTAGTAATTTTATTTTTCACAAATAAATTTCAATTTCATTTTGAAAATAATATTTTTTTCAAAATGTATATTTTTTTTACTCTTTTAACTAAATATCATTTTTATTATAAAATAATTTAAAATATACAAATTTAGAATTTTTATTTTCAAAATCTCAAAAAATTTCTCATATTTTAATTTTTTCTCAAAAATTTTAAGATGCCAATTTTTTTCTTAAAATTTTTCTTAAACATAGTTAAAATTTTTGAACTTTTCAATATTCTATTTCATGTGATATTACAAATCATTTAAATATTACTTTTTAATTTTATATATATATATATATATATATATATATATACACACACACACACACACACACACACATACATACAGTAAAAGTCTTACAGTGAACATTTCCAAGACAGCGCGAATTTTTTTTGTTAAAATTCAAAACACACTTTAGCGACGAAAATTTTTGTCGCTAAAAGCTACCTTTAGCTACGAAATTAATTTCGTAGCTAAAAGGAAACTTCTCGACTTTTTTGTCTTTTCAAATATTTAAAACACACTTTAGCGACAAAAATTTTCATCGCAAAAAGCCACCTTTAGCTACGAAATTAATTTCGTCGCTAAAAGGAAACTTCTTGACTTTTTTATTTTTTTGAAAAATTCCAAACACTCTTTAGCGGCGAAAATTTTCATATCTAAAGGTTGCTTATGCTACGAAATTAATTTCGGCACTAAAAAGAAACTTCTCAACTTTTGTCTTTTCAAAAATTCAAAACACCCTTTAGCGACGAACATTTTCATTGCTAAAAGCCACCTTTAGCTACGAAATTAATTTCATCGCTAAAAGGAAACTTCTCGACTTTTTTTTTTTTTTTTTTAAATTCCAAATACCCTTTAGTGACAAAAATTTTCATTGCTAAAGGTGGCTTTTAGCTACGAAATTTATTTTATTACTAAAAGGATACTTCTCGACTTTTTTTTTTTTTTCAGACAATCAAAACACCCTTTAGAGATGAAAATTTTCGTTGCTAAAGGTGGCTTTTAGCTACGAAATTTATTTTGTCACTAAAAGGAAACTTCTTGACTTTTTTGTTTTTTTGAAAAATTCTAAATACCCTTTAGTGATGAAAATTTTCGTCACTAAAGGTGGCTTTTAGCTACGAAATTTATTTCGTCACTAAAAGGAAACTTCTCGAGTTTTCTGTTTTTTTTTCAAAAAATCAAAACACCCTTTAGCGACAAAAATTTTCATCGCTAAGGGTGGCTTTTAGTTACGAAATTAATTTCATCGCTAAAAGGAAACTTCTCGACTTTTTTTTCTTTTCAAAAATTTAAAACACCCTTTAGTGACGAATATTTTCATCGCTAAAAGCCACCTTTAGCTTTGAAATTAATTTCATCGCTAAAAGGAAACTTCTCAACTTTTTTATTTTTTTCAAAAAATTAAAACACCCTTTAGTGACGAAAATTTTCATCGCTAAAGGTGGCTTTTAGCTACAAAATTAATTTCATCGCTATAAGGAAACTTCTCGACTTTTTATTTTTTAAAAAATTCAAAACACCCTTTAATGACGAAAATTTTCGTCGCTAAAAGCCACCTTTAGCTACAAAATTAATTTCGTCGCTAAATGAAACTTCTCGACTTTTTTATCTTTTCAAAAATTCAAAGCAACCTTTAGCGATGAATATTAATTTCGTCGCTAAAAGCCACCTTTAGCTACAAAATTAATTTCATCGCTAAAAAGAAACTTCTTGACTTTTTTATTTTTTGAAAAATTTTAAACAGCCTTTAGCGACAAAAAGTTTCATCGCTAAAGGTGGCTTTTAGCTACGAAATTAATTTCGTCGCTAAAAGGAAACTTCTTGACCTTTTTTTTTCAAAAATTCAAAACACCCTTTAGCGATGAAATTTTCGTCGCTAAAGGTTACTTTTAGTGATGAAAAAAAATTTCGTCGCTAAAAGGAAATATTTACCGACGAAAAAAAAATTTCGTTGCTAAAATTTTCGTCGGTAAAAATCCTCTTTTTTGTAGTGCTAGGTCGAGCTATATAATGATTACATGAGTCAAATTGTATAAAGGACTTTGCATTTAAAATGTTGGAGTATGTGAAGGAACATCTTCCGAATGGCTAGTTGAATTCGAGATGGAATCTAAACAAGTAAAATGTAGTTGCTTGAAATTTGAATTTGAGGGCATACCATGTAGGCACATATTATTTATACAATGACAATCTCGGATACCCAATTTGCCATACTACTATATTTTGAAAAGATGGACAAGGGATGTTAAATTGGATTTTGTTTACGATGTGAGTGGTGTGGAGTTAAATAGAGAGACATAAATCGTATGCTCTTCGATATAGCAATTTGTTAGACATTTTTAGAAATCTTGCCAAAGAAAGTGCGAATTTTAAAGAGACATGTCATATGTGTAAAGAAGGGCTACAAGATATTCTCAAACATGTTCAAGATTAGAAGTTGATTGCTGGTGAGACATTGGTGCCTAAAAACAAGAAAAAAAAAAAATTACTAAAGTAATCATTATAGACCCATTGCGTGCTAAAACTAAAGGAAGTGGAGAAAGATTAATTTCTGAAAGAGAAAAGGTTGCTCGTAAGAAAGATAAAAGAAGATGCAATGGATGTGGGAAATGGGGTCCTGGCCATGAAAAATGTAATTGTCCAATATGGAAAAAATTGTAAGTGTTTAATTACTTTTATTCATTTATATTTGATTGATTCTTTAATTTGGTTTGTTAAATTATTATATCCTTATTTTTCTCATTCTTTAAAATGATTTACTTGCAGAATAAGATTTCTCACGTGCGAAGAACCATCAACGAATGAAGTTGATATGCGTGAAGAACCATCAGATGATGAGGTTGATATGCATGAACAACCATCAGATGATGAAGTTGATATGCATGAAGAACCATCGAATGACGAGGTTGATATGCATGAAGAAACATTAGATGATGAGGTGGAGATGTTAGGTCATGATACACCACTATCTTCATAATGTAATTAATAGCAATTTTTTTTTATTTACCCATTTACTTGGTAATTATGTAACTATGAAGATGTAAAACCATGCATATGAAACATAAGAGTAGTTGATGATTATTTGAATGAAAGAATAATATTCATTCATGATGTTGAAGGGCTTTGTCCCAAGCTTTTCAGTCTATTAGCCCCTATAGGTAGTACTTGTCGAAGTTGAAATTTTATTGCAGGAAGACCTATATATAAGCTTGCATTAAAGCTCTCTGTGCGGTCTAGCTTTTGTACCTGAATTTGGAACCAAACCCATTTATTGTCAGGTTGGGTTAACCTAACCCAATGCTTTGATTCCTCTTGCTATTAAACTTTTACCATAGTCTAGAAAAATGGGATGGCTGGACCAGGCCCGTCGGTCTCTAAGGCTGTCCTAGCCGTTGATGAGCTGGGTTGAACTTTTAGCCCATTGGCTGCGCTTCTGGATAGTTTTAGACCTAAATGCCTGGCTGCACTTGGGTCTAACTTTCAGGCCCAAATTCAAGTTGTTTGGACTTGGGCTCACCTCGGCCTGATGGAATCTGGCCCGTTGTTAGCCCCATTGATGTAGGGCTGCAACTTGGGTTCGTGTTGTCAAGGTCCTCGGGTTAGGCTCATGTCCACCTCATTTTATTTTTTTGACTCACCCGAAATAAAATTCCTACGAGAGAGTAGTGTGTGAGTGATCCAAGGTTCAATCCAAGCCATCCATTATGTGGATCTCACCATGTAGATGCTCCTATGGAAAAGGAGTGTGATGATATTAGAAATAAGAGGGTATGTTAGAGAACTTGGGTCAATTTTTTCACAACCGTGTATTTTTTCAGTTAATTGTGGGCCACCTGACTACTAGACTGATTTGATTCTTGGGATGAGGAATCTACATAGTGGTATCCTTTGGATGGGCGACTTGGATATTGTACCGATGGAAGATCCTGACCACCAATGTTGACCCTTTTCTCCAGTTGCATGTGGATCTTTTTACTTATTTTTAACTGTTCATCTGCAAGAGAAACTTGAAAGACCACACTTCTCCCGAAGAGGAGATTTTCCTGGTGTGGAACATGCATAGTGGGGCCGACCGGAACAATGGTCTAGATTACTTAATCAAGGACCCACTTGTACAAAATGAAGAAATGATTAGGCACAGGCACTGTACATGAATTGTTCTGGCCGCACGTCTTTCTTACGATCCCTAGTGGGGGTGGCTAACATGGAGTGTGTACTGACATGGGTGTGTACTAACAACCTAACCCAAAAATAAAAAATAAAAAGACTGCGTCATGTACGTAGGCCATCAAAATCATGCAAAAGATGGACCAAATCAGGTCCTTTGAAAATTGCAGTGGATCCACCACATTATATTAGATGTGTTGTGCCTGTGTTTTGAATCAGTCCAGCAGCTATTATCGAAGCTAAGGTGGACCATACTATAGGAAACAATGGGCATTGAATGCCTGTGCTCATGACAATGGCATCATGTGTTAAGGCAGACATGAAGGAAGGAAAACACAAATATTAGCTTAATCGAAAACTGTCGTGGCCCTTAGAACTTTTTAATGGTGGGTGTCACTCTCCCCACTATTTTTTTGTGGTGGGGTCTTCTCAAGCTTTGGATCTGATTCAGTTTTTAGACCATGCCCTAATATGATCTCTCCAAATGGATGGACGATGTAGATACAAAACACACATCATGGTGTGGCCCACAAAACTTTCTGACGTCACTTCAGTAGGAGTCCCATGAGATGCCGAAAATCTTAGCGCACGAGTCATCCTTTCGCAAACTCTCTCTTCTCACGGTTGCTGAATCCAAGCCGATGAGGGGGATCTAACGGCTCATATATAAGCTCTCATTTAAGCTCCATGCGGCCTTGTGCGCAGGAGACCGGGACTCTCTCTCTCTCTCTCTCTCTCTCTATCTCTCTCTCTCTCTCTCTCTCTCTCTCTCTCTCTCTATATATATATATATATATATATATATAGGGAAATGGTACTATGAGGTCGAGCGCATTCAAACTTAACGTAATGTTGAGTCGTGTATTAGTGTGAGCCGTTTGATGATAAATAATCAAAATGGGCGATGTGACAGGAAGATATGACAGCCTCTCGAAGAAGATTAATGTGATAGGATGCTAGTTAGGGCCCACCATCATGCTGTGAGAAATCCACACCGTCCACTTATTTTTCCATGTCACGTTAGAGCATGAGACAAAAAGGGGGACAAATCTGAAAATCATGTGGGCTTCACGACAGGAAATAGTGAGGAATGGATGTCTGTTGTTGAACATTGGTGGTGTTACAGAAGTTTTGGATTGAGCAAATTTTTTTGTATCTTCAGTACATCCCAATACGAATGACCCTGTGAACAGCATGGATGACATATAAGAATAACAGTAGACCTTAGGAAGGTTTCAATAGTAGGCATTTACCTACTTATATTTTCTTGTTGTGTGGCCCAGTGAATTATATATATACCTCATTATTTTTCCCATGTCCTAACATGATAAGAAAAAATGAATAAACGTAGTGCATTTCTCACAAACATTATAATGGGCCCACCTATATTTGTGTAGATAAAAATTCCTTCCCATATAATCAAACGACGGGCTGTCTGCGTGGTGAGTGTATTAGGTGTGGCTCAGGCCTGACCTAAGACGGTGCAGCCCTTATTATAGGCCACATTGACGTATGAATTTTATATCCACTCTACCCATCTATCTTTATAAATCATTTTGGATATGATTCAGAACCTGAAGCAGATCTAATTCTCTGGTGGACCAAACAATAGTAAAAGGTTGTGATTGACAATTAATGGGCCACTTATATTTTGGATAAAGATGATATATTTTTATTTTTATTTTGACTTTATCCAAGTTTATGTACATATTAACAGGTTAGATGGAAAATAAGCATGACGTAAGTGTTACAGTGGGTCATGGGAAGTTTTTAATGGTAGAGTATTCAATCACCACTGTTTTCGATCATATGGTCCACCTGAGAATTGGATCTTCTTTATTTTTGGAACCAGGACCTAAAATTGTCTTCCAAAATAGATGGACCGTGTGGGTATAAAATATGCAGATCAATTTGGGCCCCATGATAAGGGACGCACTATCGTAGGTTAGGCAGAGGCTGCACCTAATCTACTGCCTTTTGCGTGGGAAGCGGAATGGCTGGTGTGCCACACGCCACCGACCTTGGTGGTGTGTTGCTATCGCCAAGTTCTGTGGGCCCCACCATGATATAAGTATTATGTCCACACGATCCATCCATTTGGAAAAAACATTTTAGGGCATTAGTACAAAAATTAAGCAGATCCAAAGCTCAAGTGGACCATAACATAGAAAGTAGTAAGGATTAATTGAATGCTTACCATTGAAAACTTCTTAGGGCTACAAAAGTTTTGGATCAAGATGATATTTTTTTTGTCCCTTCATCCAGTTCTGTGTGACGTTACTCACAGGTTGGATGGAAAGTAAACATCATGATGGGCCATAGAAAGGTTTCAATAGTGGGCATCATTGTCCCCACTGCTTTCTATGCTATGGTCCACTTGAGGTTTGAATGTGCCTCAATTTTACGGTCAAGCCCTAAAATGATCTCTCAAAATGGATAAACAGTATGGATATAACACATATATATTGGAGGAACACACATAATTGGTGACGGCAATGCACTCCAAGATTGTATAATGCCGATTTATCCGGTTTTACCCTTTTGTTCTGGATGGCATCTCCACTGTATATTTTGAAAATTTATCATCCAAGGGCTCAGAGAGTAAGACACGACTTGACCTTATGTTAAGGTTACATGCACTTGACCTCACAGTACTCTGTGTGTGTGTGTGTGTGTGTGTGTGTGTGTGTGTGTGTGTGTTGAGTGTGTGTGTGTGTGTGTGTGATAGATATAAATTTAGAATTTACTTATATGCCTGATGTGACAGAATCCGAATACCTAGCAAGTTACAAAGCATACATCTTTCGTAAGCCTAAAATATTGTTTGCTCAGTTGATATGGACGATAGCATGTGAAGGACCAAATCCGAAGTCTATCTAGATCCAGTGAAACTTGTAGCTAAGACATCCTCCGTTCCCGAACCTCGCAGAGGGGTTGAGAAGAGAAATTAATGATTTTAGGTGCTCAGTTGATACAGGTAGTAGCATATGAAGGCTCATATTCAAAGTGTATCAAAAACTAATAGCTAAGACCTCCATACCTGAACCTGCAGAGGAGTTGAGAAGAGAAGCTAATAATTATACTTATATCATTCATAAACCCTCACGCAACATGCTTATATCCTCAGATGATGAGACATGGGGTTACTTGGTTTGCAATAACCTAGTATGGTTCTGGGTTGTACACTATCTTTCATAAAATGGATAGAATGGCTCGACTGAACACTATTTTGGAGTCGCCACCAAATAAAAAATAAAGGCTCCAGAATCCACGGTAGGCTAGAATCCATGGAATTACCTTGATATCAGAAAACCATAGAATATTTTACTCGAGTGACTCCTGCTTTGATCTGCATCATAGATTCTAAGTAAAGGCCTTGATTATGGAAAATGAAGAGGTTAGACATGATTTTACAGCCTATGTGAAACACGATCTCCACTTTACCTGCCTATACACTTTCAATGGGGATTCGGAGAACTTCTAGTAATACTAAGCTTTAGATGTCTAAACTATAAAAAATAAACTGAAAATGAAATGATAACAATAAAAAATTGATTTTTCGATAAAAGTACAAAAAAGAAAAAGAATACAAATTTTTTTATTACTCCTTTAGGTCATGTAAAAGATCCTTAAGGGAGGCAACTATAGAACATACTTTACATGATGTTAGAGGAGAGCCTACTACCTCAGGTGTTCAAAGCAGTGGTGTTGGAATATACAGACTGAAAAATGATAGATCGAGAATATGGCGTTGGCTTTGAAGTTAAAATAGGATAGAAGAAATTGAAAGACTATAAGAGATCGAAGAATAAAAGACTCTGTCTCGAATTTGTCTCAAGACTCTAGGGTTCTCTCTCCCTCTCAGGGCTCTCTATGTGTTTGTCACTAGTTGTGAGGGAGGAGTCCCTTTTATAGGAATTTGGAGAGGGACACATAAGGTTGAATGAATAAGATTAAATAGGTTTGGTTATCCCTGAGCTTGGTATTTTGGCATCAACGCCAAGCTTGGGCAAACCGAACCACTGAACCGAGTCTGGGACATGCTGAAGACATAAGAGCAATCAAGCTTGGCGAGCCTATTGAAGAGATAAGAGCAATCAAGCCTGACAGTGAACCTGAGATGGAGCTTGGTGAGGATGAGACCATAAAAAAACACCGCAGCTAGCGCTGGATAGCACCAGCTTTGTGCAAAAATCCAGCACTCAGGTGCTCAATCTAGACCATCAACTACTCAATCTGGACTATTGATTGAGGGCTCACCGAAATTACAAAGCCAAGTGGTCACATTTTGATTGTGGGGTGTCTACAGATATGAAGAGAATGAACATTAGATGAAATTTACATAATGGCCTACACATGCTAATAGATAAAAGTAGGACTGTCAATGGGCCGATCTTGCCTATTAAGCTTTTAGGCCTGACCTTCCTCGGGCTGGGCTTGGGATGGAATAGTAAGCCCATGGCCGGTTTGTGCTTAAAGTTTAGGCTTGTTTCTCAATAAGCCTTAGTTGAGACAGTGTCCAATAGCCTATTAGGCCAACCCGAGTATGCCAAACCTGGCTCATTAGAGTTTATAAGGGCAATTTTGTAATATATATCACATGTAAAAAAATCCTGATTTAGCCCTCATGTTGCTGGCAATCCTCATGTTGCTAAGCTCTGGCCTCAATTGAACAATGCAGGCCAGGCTTGGATAGAGCTTGGCTCAGCCTTAACCCTGGCCTAAGCCTGGGCTAGGCTTCAACCTCAATTGAACAATGTTGGCCAAGCTTAGATAAAGCTTGGCTGGACCTTAACCTGGCTCGAGCTTAAGCTAGGCTTCCACTTCAGTTGAACAATGCATGTCAGGATTATATGGTATTTATAAAAGAATGGGAGAGAGAGAGAGAGAGAGAGAGAGAGAGAGAGAGAGAGAGAGAGGCTCTGTCAGCTAGATAAGGAAGCTGTTGCAAGTAAATCAATCCATACCATTGATTTCTCATCCACGGGCTAGGAGAGCCAGGATTTTCTACAAGGAGGAAGCATAAATGCCTCTTTCCCATCCATTGCAAAGAAACCCTAGAAACTCGTTGTTTTCATTCAAGCTCAAACCCACGATGCTAACTTTGTTCAACCTCCAAAAACCTACATCCACAAGCTCCCTGGAGCTAAGCTGGACATTCCATAAATGGTAGAAAGAAGGAAGACCCCCCAGTTGCAATCTTCCATTAACACACACGTCTTCTTCCCCACCGATCACCCACGAGTGTAGCTGTTATTACAGCCACAATTTCTGCATCCTTGACGTTCATTCATCAAGCCTTAATAAGCACGTAATAATTAAAGAAAAGGAAAGAAAAAGAGAAGCAGGGAGTTAGGGTGTTGAGTTGAGTTCGACTCAGTCATGTAACACCGCATCTGCTGGTGTTTCTAGGTGCATTCGATCGAGTTGTTTGAGTCTAGAAATGGCTGGACTCCACAACAGAGAAGCGGTTATGGAAGAGAAAGATAAAGCAGGGAAGAGAGAGAGACTCTGCTTGTAGTGGGTGCTACACCACACCAACTCCCATGTGGTCAGTCTGAGTTGCTGCTGAACCTGGACCCGCTGACGTGATTCAGTCTAGGCATTGAGTCACTATCCCATCCCTGGTCTGGCTTAGAGTATCTCTGGACCTCCAGATAGAAGGAAAATAAGAGAGAGAGAGAGAGTCAGCGTAGCTGCCATCGTGTTGCATCAAGTCAGCCACCCGACTCACTGGTTAAGCTCTCTATGCTTCCTAACACCCTTCATGGGGAGGAAATGTCAAGGAAGAGGGGAAGGTAGAGAAGGTAGAGAGAAACACACACAGAGAGAGAGAGGGTAGCTACCATCGTGTTGCATCGAGTCAGCCACCCGACTCACTGGTTGAGCTCTCTGTGTTGCTTAACACCCTCCATAGGGAGGAAATGGCAAGGAAGAGGGGAAGGTAGAGATGGTAGAGAGAAACAAAGAGAGAGAGAGAGAGAGAGGGAGAGAGGTAAAGAAGGAAGAAGAAAAGAAAGGGCAAGGGGCTGTCCTAGCCAAACTGAGTCAACTCGGCTGGAACCGAGTCTAGATGGGTCGAGTCAGGCTTGGGACTGGTCCAAGCATGGATAGAGTTCCAATAAAGAGAGTGAGAGGGAGGGAGAGAAAAGAAAGAGAAAGGAAGAAAGAAGAGAGGAAAGAGAGTGGTTGAGTGTGTGCATTGCCGCACTAGCTCGACTTGGCTAAGTCAAGGAACTGAGTTGGGACCGAGTCAGGGTTGGTTTGGTCGAGCACGCTGTGGCCGTCCAGGCCTTCTCACAGGATTGGACTAGTCCTGCGAACCAGTCAACTCAGGTATGCCAACTTCCAATTTTTATACATTTGGATTGTTAAATTTAAATTATCCTTATTTTTACTATTGTTAGAAATTATTATTAGACGCTATTAATTCTACTACTTGATTATTACTATTAGATATTAACATTTATCATTATTAATGATATTCTTATTTTGTTATTAGTAGATTATTGATTATAAGATTAGTGTTTCTGGTGTTAACTGACAATTATTACTTATTATTACTTTATTCCTAATATTATTATAAATTAATTTTATGAATTAGATTTCAAACTCTAAACCAAAGCCTAAAATTAAGTCAGTGGATAAAACCCTAAATCTAAGTGACCTAAACCATAGGTTATGATCCTAACCATAGAAAGCGTATAAAACTTGAATCTGACTGTACAATTTTATAATTCATGATAGGATTTAATTCTAAGGGCATACGCACTCCCTAGCGATATCAGTAGGCGATTCGACTCGTAAGGTGATGATTTCTTCCCCTTGAGCTTTCCATTTTCCCATTATCTTAAGTGATAGTTTTTATTTTAATTTCGGTTGATAATTAATATCTTTATCTTATAATTACATGTGCTAGTTGTTGGAATTAAATACTAGATTACATGTTCAATATTTATCCTGCATATTTTCTCATACTTGTGGATTACTTGTAGATTGCTTATGGAACTTAAACTGGTACATCAATCAGTGGGAAAGCCCACTTATAAATGTACACCTATACTTGGGATGTAACTTGATTGATTGTTTTTATAATGGGCCCTCAATCTAGTGGTTACTTTGAATGATGGGCCTACCATCCATGGGTTATTGTGTCTGCGTAGCTTTTTAGGATGGTCTTTTTATCGCATTGATTTAATATTTACCTTATGCGGCTTCGATTTAATATGTTCCTTATATGATTTCAATTTATTAATTACCTTATGTGGCTTCGACTTAGTATTTGCCCTATGTGACTTCGATGATTTATTTCTACATAACCATGTGATGGTAAGTTCCATATGTTGAACTATGATTGGCCACTAGTCGACGAGCTTCTATTAAACATCCTAAGGTGATAATCTCATGAGCCAGGGATGATGGTCATAGGACACTATGTCCAAGCTGTCGGCCTACGTTGGGTGATGAACCCCCCGTAATGACCTTTGAACTTTATTAAACTGGCTGGTTGTAAATGGAATAATAATGGATGAACTAATTATGCATTCATAGTATATGGGCGATGATGAGTGGTTAATTCCAGATGATGTAGCACATGCTTATAAGATTTAGTTGGGGTATCGTTTTGCTAGCTCCCAGACCACCAACAATTGGCCCACTTTTGGTGAGTTTGACACTACGCATGTACTATATACTTTCGCTGGTGACTGGACACATGTATGGGTTTTGCCTAAAAGCCAAGTGGATGGGCATCCCCAGTTGATGTGCACTCACACATCCATGCATTTAATAAGATTGCATTGTATATTGTTTTAAATGCCTTTTTGTTTATAAGTGTGCTTACCTAATGTGGCAGTGTGTAATCTTAAGGTGAATTCAAACTAAGATGGCCACTCATTCATCGAATATATAACCGTATAGGTAGTATAAGTGGCTTAAAAGATATTCATGTCCAGATTGATAAAGAGCAAGGTACAATTATTAGAGATGCATGGCTGTATTTGCTAAGAGAAGCTGCGCAATCTTATGGCTCAAGTTTATATGCATTTTATTATTTCTCATGTATTAAAGTGTATAATTCTTGTATTTGTTAAGCATAGAAACATTAGTTTGTATAAGTCATTATGGGCAACCGCTCGTATATTTGAATATGTATGAAGATTCCATTTATACTTGATTTGTTTCTATTTCGCCTAAATGCTCACTCTGAAAAGAAGAATACACACACACACGCACACACACATGCGCGTTGAATTTATATCTTTAGAGGTTAACAATCGGGTTTTTGGAAAACAAATCATATACTCAGGTTTTGAAAACATGTGGCATTACAGATTATGTTATCCTCAAAGTCGGGTGTCAAAAGGCTACGTTAGGGCTAGGGCAGGGCAGACTTTGTTCAAGCTCGGCCAGCATTGTTCAAAATAAGCTCAGGCGTGAGCATGTCTTGTTGCGAAAGAATGTCTGCAGGTGATTAGTGTCGATGTGGCCAAAATACAAAGGAAAATGACTAAATAAAAGTCAAAAGGATTAAATCAAAACAAAATATAAGAGTCTTGCACAAGGATTTATGTAGTTCGGCAACATGTCTACTCCACATAACAATAATACAAATCTTTCTTTGTCTTAAAAATAAGAGAAAAAAAATATAAGATTTCTCTCCTCACCAGCCGGACAAAAAATACTTAGAAAATAAATATAAAAAAATAGAATTAAATACCTTAATTTCTTCTATATCCCTCTTTAATATAGATTGTTGGAGTGAGCTGGTGACAAGTAACATAGATTAGGCTTCCCTATACAAGACCGTACATACGAATGAAAAAAACAGACTCAAGTTGAAAGGAGAGACATCTCCTTATAAGAGGCTAACTAGAAGAGACAAAAAGGAGAGGTTTCCTTATTGGAGACATCATCTTCTAGTAAAGTATCAACCACCACGATATACTCGTGACAAGTCAAAATACAGGAATCCAAATCTGGCCTAAAATTTTGTATTAGTGTGAGCCTGATGAATGATCTATTGGAATGGAGAGAGAGAGAGAGAGAGAGAGAGAGAGAGAGAGAGAGAGAGAGAGAGAGGAGATGGCGTTGGTTAGAGAAGTGGTAAGTGAGGATTTTTATATATTATGTATATTACAAATTTGCCATTGTGGACACCAATGGCCAGGCTTTGTCGAGCAGGCGGTTGTACATAATCTACAGAGTCTAAACTTAGCTTAATTGAGAAACGAGCTTGTACAGAGCCTAAGCCCATCCTAACAGGCCAGCCCACCCCATTGATAGCCCTTTTTCTCAGTACTAATGAAAACTTGCTGGGTGTCAGGCAGTACTATAATTGGGCCAAGCTGGTCTTTCAAGCTTTCCAGTGGGTTAGGTTTGGGAAGGGTTAGCCCATTAACCATATTAAACCTAACCTACTTGACCTGACCTAACTTAACCCAACCCATTTAAGGTTCCAAGGGAATTTTTGTATGATTGCCTAAGTTACAGCCTAAATCTTGCTCCAACGAGGGTGACCAGACTTGTGCTCGAGTTAGACTTGGACCCTGGCCATGCATAAGAGGCCAAAGCATGGCCCATTGGGTCAACCTAGTAGGTCGAAGCTTGGCCCAGAACCGGGTCGGGCAGCCCATTGCCACCAGAACTACTCGGATCTGATTGTTACTCAGTACTAGGGCTGAAAGTTGGGTGGGTTCTCTCAGCGCTTCTATGTCCTCGTAATCGGTGAGATCTCTCAGTTTTCTTTTTATTCTCTTACTGTTTTTCCACTCCTGTGTGAGTGATGAAGGTTTAATCATAGCAAGGTGTGTTTGTGATCGGTTGTAACGTTCTACTTCGTAGTGGATTGTTGATCTGGACAAGGTCCCGTGGTTTTTACCTCTTTGGAGGTTTTCCATATAAAAATCTCTTGTGTGGTGTGTGATTAATGCTTTAATTTATTTCATCGCTTTTGTTATTCCATAATTCTAGTTTTTTCTGGATGGCTAGATCCTAAGGTTTTGTACAAGGCCTCCAACAAAGTGGTATCAGAGCTAAGTTCATTGAATGGGTAGGATCGGTTTGGAATTATGGAAGGTGACTTATTAAGGATGATCAGCCTCAATGGTTCTAATTGGACCATATGGAAGGCTAAGATGGAGGACTTACTTTATTGTAAGGACCTATATTCTTCAATTTTAGACATATCAGCAAAATCTAAGGATATGTCTGATGATGAGTGAAAGAAGATGGACCGGAAGGCGGTTGGGTTTATTAGACAATGGCTGAATGATTCTGTGTTCCATCATGTGTCTACGGAAACCTCAGCCGCTAGCCTATGGCTGAAACTAGAAGGGTTGTATGAAAGGAAACAACCGGTAATAAAAATTTTCTGTTAAGACGACTTGTGAATCTCAAGTTCAAGGATGGTAGTTTTTTAACTGAGTACATGAATGAGGTCAGCAATATAGTGAACCAACTCTCCTCTTTGAAGATGGTTCTGGATGATGAATTGCAGCTTTGCTATTACTTAGTTCGTTGCCTGACAGTTGGGAGACATTGGTGGTGTCTCTTAGTAACTCCGCACTAGACGAAAAGATATCCATGGAACAGGTTACTAGCTGTCTCTTCAATGAGGAGACAAGGAGGAAGTCTACTCAGCAAGAGGCCCTTGTGACATAGGAACGGGGGAGAAGAAAGAACAGGAAGGCCCGAGATAAATCAAGAGGCAAGTTGAGTAACAGAAAAGATGTTGAATACTGAATTGTGGTAAGAAGGGCTACTATAAGCATGAATGTCATAAGGCGAAGAACTATAAGAAAGGAAAAGGAAAGGAGAAAGAAGATAAATCAGATTCCACTGCAGTCGCTTCAGATGGCGACGTCGTAATTATTCTTTCTGCAGATCATGATGTATGTCTTACGGCTACGAGTCAGGACACCGACTGGGTGATAGACTCGGGAGCCTCTTTCCATGCGACTTCACACAGGGATTTCTTCACAAGCTATAAGTCAGGTGACCATGGGACCGTGAAGATGGAAAATTCTGGCGTATCAAAAATCGTAGAGGTCGGTGATATTTGTGTGAAGACTGACGTGGGCTGCACATTAGTTCTTAGGGATGTGAGGTATATCCCAGACCTTCGCCTCAACTTGATATTGACGAGAAGATTGGATGATGATAGCTATGAAAGCCGGTTTGCTGATGGGTGCCGAAAGCTCATCAAGGGTTCGTTGATCGCAGCCAGAGGAAAGAAGTGTTACACCTTTTACAAGGCATGTCTCAGTGTATACAAGGGTGGGTTGAACGCAGCGGAAGATTCAACTATTGACATGTGGCACAGGCGTCTAGGTCACATGAGTGAAAAGGGGCTTCATCTACTAGCGAGGAAGCGGCTCCTTTCAGACGTGACAGGTATGGCTCTCAAAATCTGTCTTGATTGTTTATCAGGGAAACAACATAGAGTTTCATTTGTTAAAAGTGTTTCTCATGTTAATAGAGTGCATGCATTAGATTTGGTTTATTCTGATGTTTGTGGTCTTATGAGGACAAAAACCTTGGGTGGGGCAGTGTATTTTGTTACTTTTATAGATGATGCATCTACGAGGGTTTGGGTTTATGCTTTGAAATCAAAGGACGAGGTCTTTGGTATATTTAAATTATTTCATGCTATGGTCAAGAGAGAGACTGGTAGATCATTGAAGTGCATCCGCACTGACAATGGTGGTGAATATATTGGCGACTTTTATGAGTACTGTAAGTCCCTAGGTATATGGCATGAATAGACGGTTTCCAAGACCCCCTAGCATAATGGTGTAGCTGAGCGAATGAATCGCACCATTGTTGAGAGAATCAGATGCATGTTATCACATGCGAAGTTGCCCAAGACGTTCTGGGGAGAAGCAATGCACACGGCGGTGTATCTGATAAATAGGTCTCCATCAGCCCTATTGAATGGAGAAGTACCTGAAAAGGTGTGGACTGGACAAGATCCATCGTACAGTCATCTTAGGGTATTTGGATGTAGGGCATCTGTTCACATACCAAAGGACGAGAGGTCCAAGCTCGATATGAAGATCAGGCAGTATGTGTTCTTAGGGTACAATGATGAAAAGTTTTGTTACAGATTTAGGGATCCGACCAAGAAGAAGCTTGTCAGGAGTAGAGATGTGGTTTTCTTTGAAGATCAGTGTATAGAAGATATTCGTAAGCCAGAGATGAACCAGCCTAGTTCAGGTGAGCTAGAGGACATAGATCCGATTATTCCTCCCATGGTGCCTGATGACGGGAGAGTACAGAAAGGTGCAGAGGACGAGGGAGTTCCTACAGAAGATGGACCGAGGGAACAGCTCCCACATGATCCACCTATTAAGCCACAGGTGAGGAGGTCATCTAGGGATAGACAGCCGTCCAAGAGGTACTCGCCGCATGAGTACATTATGCTGACTAATGGAGGAGAGCCAAAGATTATTCTGAGGCCCTGGGCGACGAGCATAAGGAGTGGTTGAAAGCTATGAAAGAGGAGATGAAATCCTTGCATAAGAACCACACTTATAACATGGTGAAACTGCCTAAGGGTAAAAAAGCTTTGAGCAACAAGTGGGTGTTCAGAAGGAAGGTTGAGCAGAAGAATTCACAAACGAGGTTTAAGGACAAACTTGTGGTAAAAGGGTTCGGTCAGAGAAAAGGCATAGACTTCGAGGAGATATTCTCACCAGTGGTGAAGATGACATCCATACGGGTGTTGCTTGAGTTGACGACTAGCATGGATTTGGAGATAGAGTAGTTGGACATTAAAACTACTTTCCTCCAAGATGACCTGAAAGAAGAAATCTACATGCATCAACCAGAGGGAATCGAAGTCAAAGGCAAAGAGCATATGGTGTGTAAGCTGATGAAGAGCTTGTATGGGCTGAAACAAGCTCCACGGCAATGGTACAAGAAGTTTGATTCATTCATGTTACAACATGAGTATGACAGAACGAAGTCGGACCACTGTGTATTCACGCGTAAGTTCTCAGATGGTAATTTCTTAGTTCTATTGTTATACGTTAATGACATGCTCATCATGGGAAAAGACATCAAGAATATCGACAGGCTAAAACAGGAGTTGGGAAAGTATTTTGTAATGAAAGACTTGGGCCCGGTTAAACAGATCTCAGGAATGGAGATAGCCCGTGATAGAAGCAACAGGAAGTTTTGGCTGTCACAAGAGCGGTATATTAAGAAAGTACTCCACTAGATGGTCACTTCAGATTGAGCGACGGCAGTATCCCAAGACGAAAGAGTGAGTACAAATTTGAAGCATGTCCAGATCTCAAGTGGGTCCCAGATTGATAATTCATGGTCTGATCTGACCATTGGACCACTTCCAAAGGGATCCACTGGCTGAAATTTGACTTGTACGGTTAATTTGGAGTCCTCAGGCCCTGTATGAAGTTTCGAGCTGAACGGATGGTGGAAACCCCGTGATCTTACATTCTAGATCAATTTTTAAGCTGCTTGAGCTTCAGTTTCTCGATTTTCTCGAATCTTTGACTGAACGGTTGTAATGCCGTCGATCTTGGTCCCCTTATAAGCCCCGTATCCTAGACTGTACCGTTCCAAAGACTTCCGCGGTCTTACTGGTCAAATTCCGACAACCTTCGACCCTTAACTAATATTTGCGTGCGACCCTGATTCGTATGCCGTCAACCCGTATCGACTCAACCCAAGACCTTTACCATAGCGACCGCGCCATCGCTGCGGTTCCGATGCCACGACTTGCGCACCGAGGCGATAACCTGGTCAAGAGATGTGGGCCAACGTTCGGTGCGAAGAAAATGCCGCGCGTTGCGAAACCCAAGAGAATCTCTACAAGGTGTCACATCAATCCCATCAATCTATCACATGTCAAGTACATGCCAAGTACACATCACCTTTCACCCATTTCTAAGCAACTACAAAAGTTAAGATTTTCTTACACCCATCACTCACCACATCCATCACCCATCTCTCTCTCCCTTTACAACTCTCTCTCTCTCTCTTTCTCATTTTCAAACTCAAAAAAAAATCTAAGGAGAGAAATTCCATACGTATGAGAATTCTCCAAGCCTCTCCCTCTCTTTCAAAACTTCAAGTGTGGCCCACTTTCCTACCCCATGATCTCCCATCCTAACCATCCATTCCCCGTCTCCTCCATTGGAATCAAAGCTAAGGTGCTAAGGAACTCATACGAGCAAGAAGATCGAACGGTGGGTGCTCCTCTAGATGTAAAAAAATCTGATTTCTATAGCCTATATGTTTTCTTTCTTTCATGAGGGAAGTGTAGGACCCACCAATCAATGGTGGAGATCCCACACAATCCCATGGTTGTGGCCTAATGGCCTACCTTATGCATGCATGATCCATGCATGAGGCCTTTCTCTATGGGCCCCATCATGATAGTTTTATTTCATATCATATTATGTTTGGGTCATCTAGACCTTATAACCATGGTGGGGATGGCATCCTCATCATGCATTTTAATTATAGGTCATGTATGTGCAAGATCCATGTTGTACATGTAAATCTAGGTATGATGTGCGGGTGTGATTGATCTTGGGAGGGCTCAATAGTAGCGGAGCCCCTTTCCCTATGGCCGGATTGTCCTTCTATATCTCTTTTTTCTCATTTTATTTCCTGATGTATGTGGCCCATTAATGTATTTCCCTTTTTATTTAACTTATATAATAAATTTTATCTAAGTACATGTTGCTGTCCAGAAATTTCTGGACAGTTTTTGGTTGTTTTTGGACCAGATTTTGGGACTGTTTGGGGGACTATTCATACCTATTAAATATACTTTTCTGAAAGGTGAGGATCTCATCTTGATGTCTCCCAAATTTCAGCCGTCTCAAAGGTATAGTCCAAGTGAGGTGGACAGTCTGAATTTTATGCACTGTTCCAGCAACATTCCACCATCGACAGTTGGATTTTTAAAATTTATTAAAATACTTATGGGTGTTTAAAAATTATAAAAATTTTTAAAGGGGTGGCGCACTTATGGTAGGACCCACCTACAAAATTTTGGGGCCAATGGATACCTGTACACACCATGGTGATGGTGGGACCGGCCCATTATAATATGGTATCCAGATCAGTCCGATTTTCAGTACAGATTGATTTATGTAAATGAATTAAAATATTTAAAAATGTCTAAAAATTCTGAAATTTTTTACGAGTGTGGTTCACTTATGTTAGAACCCATCTACCAAATTTTAGGGCCAATGGACCCCTGTACACACCGTGGTGAGGGCCGGACTGGCCCACCACGTTGGGACGTCCAGGTCTGTCTGATTTTTCTGGACAGTCTGTTTTGTTTAAATTAATTAAAATACTTATAGATATCTAAAAATTATGAAATTTTGTGGGGGTGTGGCTCACCTATGGAAGTATCACTCTGTGAAATTTCAGCCTCAAGTGACCCCTTTTGGGTATCTAAAAGAATGGGCCAAGATGGTTGGACTCCCAGATTTTTTCTGCTGTGCAGTCCAGCAATATGCCTTGATAAAAAAAAAATCATAATTCAAAAATATTTCTTCTGATGGTGGGCCGCCTTTTTGGGTTTCCTCTCATTGTATGTATGATGAGGGACCTTGGCCCTTAATTTTCAGAGTTTTAGAGGCCTTAGACCCACTCCAATAGAGTGCCCAAATTTAGGACAGCAACATGTTATAATTATGCTAGCCTTGGGCTGAAATTTTGAGGAGTGGGGCCCACCATATTATAAAGATCTTAGAGGAAATGATTTATACCTTTAGTTCCTTAAATGTTGGGCTTAATGAATGCACATTTGAGGCCCACCACAGCTGAATTTAATTGGGTCCATGAATTAGCTAGTTGTTGAACTATTTAAGGCCCATAGAGTGGACCCATTTGATATGTTCCAAGGCCCATGGGATTAGGCCCATTTGATGTAATTTAAGGCCCATAGAGTGGACCATTTGATGTGTTCCAAGGTCCATGGGATTGGACCCATTTGATGTATTTTAAAGCCCATGGGATTAGGCCCATTTGATATGTATAAGGCCCATGGGTCGAGAACCATTTGATGCAATCTAAGGCCCACGGATTATGACCCATTGCAATGCACATAAGGCCCATTGGTGCGGCCCATTGATGTGGCCCATTTGATGAGTAAAAGACCCATATGACATGGCCCATTTGATGTATTTAAGGCCCAATGGGGAGTACCTAAGGTCCCTTGCAATGTGTGATCCCAACCTGGTTTACATAATGTTATTCACTACGGGCTACACCTTGGGAGCAATGTTGGTTTGACGTCCACATTGCGAGTATAATGTTGGTTAAATGTTCGCATTGCAACTCTCCCTAGGGCCTATTGGTTGGCCCGTACTTGTTGTATGCAAGCCGTCTAGGCCAGCTGCTTTGTAAGGATAAGGCATTATTTTATAACATGCTTAGTATAACTCCATGACGCACAACCCATTTGTATCGATCCATTTGATCGGCCTGCTCGTATCGGCCATTTGATTGATTTAGCCCATATAATTGATTAAGCCCATCTTGATATATTTGTGGCCTGTTGCTAAGGTCATATATGAGACCCGTTGTTGAGGCCCACCTTGATGTGTATGAGGCCCGTTGTTAAGGCCCACCTTGATGTGAATGAGGCCCGTTATTGAGGCCCACCTTGATGTGTATGAGGCCCGTTGTTGAGGCCCACCTTGATGTGTATGAGGCCCGTTGTTGAGGCCCACCTTTATGTGTATGAGGCCCATTGTCGAGGCCCACACACCCGTTGTTGAGGCCCCCACCTTGAAGTGTTTGAGGTCCGTTGTTGAGGCCCACCTTGATGTGTATGAGGCCTGTTGTTGAGGCCCACCTTGATGTGTATGAGGCCCATTGTTGATGTGTATGAGGCCCGTTGTTGAGGCCCACCTTGATGTGTATGAGGCCCGTTGTTGAGGCCCACCTCAAATATATATGAGGCCCATGTTGCAAGCCCCATTGTGATGTATGCAAGACTCATGGGTCATGGCCCATTGCAATGTATATAAGGCTCAATTGGTGCGGCCTATTCGATATATTTATGGGGTCCATGTCATTAAGCCCATCCTTTTGTTTGGTGACCCGTCCATTGAGTCTCACCAGTGGTATATATTTGAGGCCCATGTGTAGGGCCCACCTATTGTGTATTTAAAGCCCATGGGTTGTGGCCATAGTGATGTATATTAGGCCTATGTGTGTAGCCCATACTGATGTGTATTAGACCCAGGTATGTGACTCACCTGCGAAGTATATTTGAGGCCCATTGTGATATATCTGAGGCCCATGGGTGCGACCCATCCAGATGTATTTGAGGCCTATGGGCAAGGCCCATTGTGATATGTGTTAGGCCCATGACCAGAGCCCACCTGTTTCGTATATTTGGCCCTTGTGTGAGGCCATGTGCCCATTATATATTTGATTCTATGTGGGCCATTCCTTTGGGGCAATGTTAGTTAAAAGTCCACATTGTCGACGCCGATTTTTGATACCGTTTATGAGTATGTGACATCATAACATCATGATACATGCCCATTCGCATCATCTGCATGTTTGTTATGAGATGTGATTGACCATTGCATATGTCATTGGGCAGGACGATATGAGACTCCCTGATAGGTGGAGATTATCTCACATAAGTGCATGACACGCGCAGGATTGATGCATGATTGGATTGTATGACTCATGCATCTTGCATTGTGTTATGATTACTATACGCCCTAGTGACATCAAGGCCGTAGCCTCCACAGGCATATCGTGGATGGCCAGATGGGACACCGAAAATCTGTTCGAGCATTGGGCCGCCATAAATGGCCCTTGATGAAAATCCCTAAACACCCTCTTGGTTCTAGAGGATGCTTCAACGTCTAGACCGAGTGGGTAGATGAGCGTTGAGTGCCGATTACCAGATGACTGCGCTCTCCACTGTATCGTGGTCGGTTGGAAGGGGGTGCGGCCTTACCCGCCCGAGGGAGTAGGCATGGCTAGGCTGAGTTTCACCAACTCGAGGAATGGGTCCGCTATCGGTGAGTCGGGTAGGTATTGGCAGACTACTGACAGGCGAATAGTGAGGTCTTTTCCACTTACCTAGTTGTACGCTTAATTGGTGCGGCGGGTGGTGTGAAGTGTAATAGACCCCGGTGATTTTCTCAGAGAGGAACCGTACTGATATGAAGACTGACATGATATTATGATACCCCGTCACTGTTGTGCATGTGGGCGGGCGCACGTGGGCGGACGCTGATGTGGGCGGACGCTGATGTGGGCGGGGCTGAGGCCTGGGCGAGCTACCACACTGGGCGAGCTACCAGCAGTTGGCTGGCTACTGTGCTGACAGGCTACTGAGTAGGAGTTGCATACTCATTCATTCATCCATTCACTATCCACTCGGGCTGGTGGTGCGTAACTAATTGTTGTGTATCTTCATTATGGCAAGGATTTCGGTTGGGCACGCGACTAACCTAAGATCAGGAGTTTATCACGTTGAGTCAGACTATCCAAATTTTGGTATGGGACTGGTTTGGATAGTGGTTCCTTGTGGTGGACCCCGTAGCCTGCGATACTACGTACTATCATCCCGACATCACACTCCAGTATGGTCATTCCATTAGCACCATATACTGCGTATTCCATTACATCTTCGGCGTGTGGCATTATGAGTTGTTATGTTTCTTTATTCCTGTGACTTAGATGAGAGTGATGATATTTGTTAGATCTTTCGAATTGTATATTACATTATATCCTTGTCATTCGACATTTGATTATCTATGACTCATCATTTGCATAGCTATCCTATATTGCGTATTATGACACCCCGTCACTGTTGTGCATGTGGGTGAGCGCACGTGGGCGGACGCTGATGTGGGCGGGGCCGAGGCCTGGGCGAGTTATCACACTGGGCGAGCTACCAGCGGTTGGCAGACTACTGTGCTGACAGGCTACTGAGTAGGAGTTGTATACTCATTCATTCATCCATTCACTATCCACTCGGGCTGGTGGTGCGTAACTAATTGTTGTATATCTTCGTTATGGCAAGGATTTTGGTTGGGCGCGCGACTAACCTAAGATCAGGAGTTTACCACGTTGAGTCAGACTATCCAAATTTTGGTATGGGACTGGTTTGGATAGTGGTTCCTTGTGGTGGACCCCGTAGCCTGCGATACTACGTACTATCATCCCGACATCACACTCCAGCATGGTCATTCCATTAGCACCATATACTGCGTATTCCATTACATCTTCAGCGTGTGGCATTGTGAGTTGTTATGTTTCTGTATTCCTGTGACTTAGATGAGAGTGATGATATTTGTTAGATCTTTCGAATTGTGTATTACATTATATCCTTGTCATTCGACATTTGATTATCTATGACTCATCATTTGCATAGCTGTCCTATATTGCGTATTCTGATATTGATTAACTTATAGACTTGTTCATACTTCCGCTTATTCTGTTACCGCATGATTATAATCTTGTCAGTATTTCTGTTTACGCTGATAATTCCTACTCTTATCGGTGTTTCTGCTTATTCAGTCATTGTATGGTTTATGGATTAATAACTTTTCGGTATTGTATGATTATGATATTGTATTGAATACTTGGCACTTATCTCGTGCACACACTTACACCACCCTCTAATCTTTCTATAAGCTTATGCACGATAAATGCGTGCAGGTGATGTTAGGTTGCAGCAGCATTGAGCTTGGAGCGTGCAGCTATTTTTTGGAGGTTTGATTTTGACATATATATATTTTCCTTTCAGCATTGTATTCAAATGATTATATTAGTGGATATGTGATGATGATGTTGCCTTTATGATTTGGGTAAACTTGTGGTTATGCTTATTACTAGTTAAATATACAAAAAAAAAAAAAATTCTCCTTGTAGGATCTCAGGATCGGAAATGTAGCATATGAATGTTAGGAGCCGAGAATGGGGTACTACGGATGCTATCGGCACCGGATTCGGCGATCGAGATTCCTGTGAATCCGATTTTCGAGTTTGGGGTGTGACAATGGACCCCTATACACACGTGGTGAGGGCCGGACTGGCCCACCACGTTGGGACGTCCCGGTCTGTCCGATTTTTTCTGGACAGTTTGTTTTGTTTAAATTAATTAAAATACTTAAAGATATCTACAAATTATGAAATTTTGTGGGGGTGTGGCCCACCTATGGAAGTATCACTCTATGAAATTTCAGCCTCAAGTGACCCCATTTGGGTATCCAAAAGAATGGGCCAAGATAGTTGGACTCCCAGATTTTTTCTGCTGTGTTGTCCAACAATATGCCTTGATAAAAAATCATAATTCAAAAATATTTCTTCTGATGGTGGGCCACCTTTTTGGGTTTCCTCTCATTGTATGCATGATGAGGGACCTTGGCCCTCAATTTTCAGAGTTTTAGAGGCCTTGGACCCGCTACAATGAAGTGCCCAAATTTAGTACAGTAACATGTTATAATTATGCTGGCCTTGGGCTGAAATTTTGAGGAGTGGGGCCCACCATTTTATAAAGATCTTAGAGGAAATGATTTATACCTTTAGTTCCTTAAATGTTGGGCTTAATGAATGTACTTTTGAGGCCCACCACAGTTGAATTTAATTGGGTCCATGAATGTAGCTAGTTGTTGAACTATTTAAGGCCCATAGAGTGGACCCATTTGATGTGTTCCAAGGCTCATGGGATTAAGCCCATTTGATGTAATTTAAGGCCCATAGAGTGGACCCATTTGATGTGTTCCAAGGTCCATGGGATTGGACCCATTTGATGTATTTTAAAGCCCATGGAATTAGGCCCATTTGATATGTATAAGGCCCATGGGTCGAGAACCATTTGATGCAATCTAAGGCCCACGGGTTATGACCCATTGCAATGCACATAAGGCCCATTGGTGCGGCCCATTGATGTGGCCCATTTGATGAGTAAAAGACCCATATGACATGGCCCATTTGATGTATTTAAGGCCCAATGGGGTGTACTTAAGGTCCATTGCAATGTGTGATCCCAACCTGGTTTACGTAATGTTATTCACTGCGGGCTACACCTTAGGAGCAATGTTGGTTTGACGTCCACATTGCGAGTATAATGTTGGTTAAATATCCGCATTGCGACTCTCCCTAGGGCCCATTGGTAGGCCCGTACTTGTTGTATGCAAGCCGTCTAGGCCAGCTGCGTTGTAAGGATAGGGCATTACTTTATAACATGCTTAGTATAACTCCATGACGCACAGCCCATTTGTATCGGTCCATTTGATCGGCCTGCTCGTATCGGCCATTTGATTGATTTAGCCCATATGCTTAATTAAGCCCATCTTGATATATTTGTGGCATGTTGCTAAGGCCATATATGAGGCCTGTTATTGAGGCCCACCTTGATGTGTATGAGGCCCGTTGTTGATGCCCACCTTGATGTGTATGAGGCCCGTTGTTGAGGCCTACCTTGTTAAGGCCATATATGAGGCCCGTTGTTGAGGCCCACCTTGATGTGTATGAGGCTTGTTGTTGAGGCCTACCTTGATGTGTATGAGGCCCGTTGTTGAGGCCCACCTTGATGTGTATGAGGCCCGTTGTTGAGGCCCACCTTGATGTGTATGAGGCCCGTTGTTGAGGCCCACCTTGATGTATATGAGGCCCGTTGTTGAGGCCCACCTTGATGTGTATGAGGCCCGTTGTTGAGGCCCACCTTGATGTGTATGAGGCCCATTGTTAAGGCCCACCTTATATATATATGAGGCCCATGTTGCAAGGCCCATTGTGATGCATGCAAGGCCCATGGGTCATAGCCCATTGCAATGTATGTAAGGCCCAATTGGTGCGGCCTATTCGATATAATTATGGAGTCCATGTCATTAGGCCCATCCTGTTGTATTGGTGACCCGTCCATTGAGGCTCACCCGTGGTATATATTTGAGGCCCATGTGTAGGGCCCACCTATTATGTATTTAAAGCCCATGGGTTGTGGACATAGTGATGTATATTAGGCCTATGTGATGTAGCCCATACTGATGTGTATTAGACCCAGGTATGTGACTCACCTGCGAAGTATATTTGAGGCCCATTGTGATATATCTGAGGCCCATGGGTGCGACCCATCCAGATGTATTTGAGGCCTATGGGCAAGGCCCATTGTGATATGTGTTAGGCCCATGACCAGGGCCCACCTGTTTCATATATTTGGCCCTTGTGTGAGGCCATGTGCCCATTATATATTTGATTCTATGTGGGCCATTCCTTGGGGGCAATGTTGGTTAAAAGTCCACATTGTCGACGCCGGTTTTTGATACCGTTTATGAGTATGTGACATCATAACATCATGATACATGCCCATTCACATCATCTGCATGTTTGTTATGAGATGTGATTGACCATTGCATATGTCATTGGGTAGGACGATATGAGACTCCCTGATAGGTGGAGATTATCTCACATGAGCGCATGACATGCGCAGGATTGATGCATGATTGGATTGTATGACTCATGCATCTTGCATTGTGTTATGATTACTGTACGTCCTAGTGACATCAGGGTCGTAGCGTCCACAGGCATATCGTGGATGGCCAGATGGGACACCGAAAATCTATTCGGGCATCGGGCCGCCATAGATGGCCCGGGTGAAAATCCCTAAACACACTCTTGGTTCCATAGGATGCTCCAACGTCTAGACCGAGTGGGTAGATGAGCGTTGAGTGCTGATTATCAGATGGCTGCGCTCTCCACTGTGTCGTGGTCAGTTGGAAGGGGGTGCTGCCTTACCCGCCCGAGGGAGTAGGCATGTCTAGGCTGTGTTTGACCAGCTCGAGGAATGGGTCCACTATCGACGAGTCGGGTAGGTATTGACAGACTACTGACAGGCGGATAGTGAGGTCTTTTCCACTTACCTAGTTGTGCGCTTGATTAGGGCGGCAGGTGGTGTGAAGTATAATAGACCCCGGTGATTTCCCCAGAGAGGAACCGTACTGATATGAGGACTGACATGATATTATGACACCTCGTCACTGTTGTGTATGTGGGCGAGCGCACGTGGACAGACGCTGATGTGGGCGGGTGTGATGTGGGCGGGGCTGAGGCATAGGCGAGCTACCACACTAGGCGAGCTACCAGCGGTTAGGAGGCTACTGTACTGACAGGCTACTGAGTACGAGTTACATACTCATTCATTCATCCATTCACTATCCACTCGGGCTGGTGGTGCGCAACTAATTGTTGTGTATCTTTGTTATGGCAAGGATTTCGGTTGAGCGCGCGACTAACCTGAGATCAGGAGTTTACCATGTTGAGTCAGACTATCCAAATTTAGGTATGGGACTGGTTTGGATAGAGGTTCCTTGTGGTAGACCCCGTAGCCTGCGATACTACGTACTATAATCCCGACATCACATTCCAGCATGGTCATTCCATTAGCACCATATACTGTATATTTCATTACATCTTCGGCGTGTGGCATTGTGGGTTGTTAGGTTTCTGTATTCCTGTGACTTAGATGAGAGTGATGATATTTATTAGCTCTTTCGAATTGTGCATTACATTATATCCTTATCATTCGACATTTGATTATCTATGACTCATCATTTGCATAGTTGTCCTATATTGCGTATTCTGATATTGATTAACCTATGGACTTGTTCATACTTCCGCTTATTCTGTTACCGCATGATTATAATCTTGTCAGTATTTCTGTTTACGCTGATAATTCCTGCTCTTATCAGTGTTTCTACTTATTCAATCATTGTATGGTTTATGGATTAATAGCTTTCCGGTATTGTATGATTATGATATTGTATTGAATACTTGGCACTTATCTCGTGCACACACTTACACCACCCTCTAAGCTTTCTATAAGCTTATGCACGATAGATGCGTGCAGGTGATGTTAGGTTGCAGCAGCATTGAGCTTGGAGCGTACAGTTATTTTCTAGAGCTTTGATTTTGACATATATATTTCTCTTTCAGCATTATATTCAAATGATTATATTAGTGGATATGTGATGATGATGTTGCCTTTATGATTTGGGTAAACTTGTGGTTATGCTTATTACTAGTTAAATGTACAAAAAAAAAAAATCCTCCTTGTAGGATCTGAGGGTCGGAAATCTGGCATATGAATGCTAGGAGCCGAGAATGGGGTACTACGGCGGCTGTCGGCACCGGATTCGGCGATCGGGATTCCTTTGAATCCGATTTTCGGGTTTGGGGCATGACACCCCTGGAGTCCGTCCCTTGCCTTTGGTGTCATCAGAGCGTCAAATCCATACTTTTAGCACCTTATTTCGATCTATGTTCGTAAATACACTCTGCATCACACACACAATTAAAGCGGGCCATTAAACAGTATCATGTTCATAAATCCAAGCAATAATCAGGGTCTAATATGCAATATTTGACCCTCAATAAGACAGAGGTGGAAGAGATGTAAAAGATACCCTACGCGTCTGCTGTAGGAAGTTTGATGTATGCTATGGTGTGTACATGCCCAGACATGGCGTATGCGGTTGGTGTTGTCAGTCGGTATCTTGCCAATCCTGGCAAAGAGCATTGGGCAGTGGTGAAGTGGATACTGTGGTATCTAAGAGGCTCATCCAGGTTGAGCCTATACTATGGTGACGGTAAACCTATGTCTAGGTTGAGCCTATGCTATGGTGACAATAAACCTATGTCAGAGGGCTACACAGATGCAAATATGACAAGTGATAAAGACTCCAGGAAGTCTGCATCGGGGTTCATGTTTACGTTTGCAGGGGGAGCGGTTTCTTAGCAGAGCAGGATACAGAATGTCGTAACATTATCGACGACAAAGGACGAGTACATTGTAGTCACAGAAGCATGTAAAGAGATGCTTTGAATGAAGAATTTTCTACAGGAACTTAGCCTAAAGCAGGAGGAGCACGTGATCTATTGTGATAGTAAGAGTGATATTCACTTGAGCAAGAATCCAAGTCAGCACTCTAAGTCGAAGCACATAAAGATTCGGTATTACTGGATTAGGGATACTTTAGAAAGTCTACACAGACGATAATGGGTCAGACATGATGACCAAGGTTTTGCTCAAGGGAAAGTTTGAGGTTTGTAGAAACCAGGCTGGCTTGAAGAAGATGCATCCCTCCTAAGTTGAAAAGGAAGAGATTTAATGAGATTTTCCTCCTCAGTTCAGGGGAGAGACAGTGCAGCGGGTGAAAAATTGAAGTAATTCATCGCGCTGCTTGACCGGTCATAGGTGGTCCACGACCGGTCGTGGGTGACGCTCAACCAGTCGTGGGTACGAGCCTTGGCACGACTCAAAGTCCAGCGACTTTGGGTAATATTTCTTCAGGGTGCTTGACCAGTCGTAGGTAGTCCACGACCGATTGTAGGTGGCTCTCGACTGGTCGTGGACTCGGTACGACCGGTTGTGATTACGCAAATTTATTCCACGATTTTGCACGGATTTCGTGTCGCAAGTCCTTTCACAACTGGGATTCGGAAGAGAGTTTTCTAAAACTATAAAAAGGGGTATCTAGGGTTTTTCTAGGTATTAGGTACAGAGAAAAACACAAGAGGGTTATCAAAGGTGTGAGAGAGAGAGAGAGAAAGAGAGAGAGAGAGAGAGAGAGAGAGAGAGAGAGAGAGAGAGAGGAAGCTTGTAGAAGGGAGGTTATGTTCGTGGAGGTAATCTACCATATCTCAGCACTTCTACGTCCTTGTAATTAATGAGATCTCTCAGTTTTCTTTTTATTCTCTTACTGTTTTTTCACTCCTGCGTAAGTGATGAAATTTGATTATAGCAAGGTATACTTGTGATCGATTGTAACGTTCTACTTCATAGTGAATTGTTGATTTAGACGAGGTCCCGTGGTTTTTACTTCTTTGAGGGTTTTTCATGTAAAAATCTCGTGTGGTGTGTGATTGATGCTTTGATTTATTTCATTAATTTTGTTATTCCATAATTCTGGTTTGTTTCAGAGGGCTAAATCCTAAGGTTTTGTGCAAGGCCCCCAACAGGTTTAACCCGACTGACCCGTGACCGACCTGATATTGCGTTGGGCTCGGGTAGGATGTATCGGGTTCAATCTCAGGCTTGGGATATACAAATGCCAACCCGATAAAACTTGAGTGGGGTTTAGGTTAAGGTCTCGGGTTAACTGACCCGACTTGAACCTGTTCGATATATAAGTTACTTATAAATAATAATTGAATACATATCGTCTATATTGAAGACATAGGAAATTGCAGTGCCATCAGGACTCATTAGTCCATGACATTTTCGATGACTCAAGTTAACAAGATGCGCCAAATTTCTGTTCCAAATAGATTCCATGCTACACAACATGACTTTTAAAGGATTAGTTGTTCTATATTTTAGCTTGTTTGTTTAGAAAAAAATGATGTTATTCACGATATATATATATATATATATATATAAGTGTGCATTGAAATATAATAGATTAATATAATAATAAAAATATTAGCATCTATTCACCCGACCAATTCGACCGAGCTCGCTTGGGTTAGGCTTGGGCTGAGAATTTCCAACGGGGGATGAGTTAACTTGAGGTATGAAAACCTGGGCTGTGCTTATGGTTGAGCATTAACCCGTCCCAACCCGCACGACTTTCAGCCCTACTCAGTACGGACCTCAAAGGACCGTTAGATCTGAACAGTTAAATCGGGAACGGGTACTCAAAGGACCCGATCCACTGACATCCCTGTAGTCCCATGTGGTGGTCCACTTAAGATTTGGATTTACGATGTGGACAGTGAAAATGAAGTTTGTCAACTGAGAGACGGATCGGATGTCACACGGGCATCATCGCGGGGCCCTAGATGCACGCCCTTCCTACAGCAGGTGTTGCATCGGATTCGGGTCCGGCTAGCAAACCCTACATGTAAATGACAGGCCGTTGTTTGAGACCATCAGTTCCGTAAACAGGGATTGGCGGTGGTGATGTTGGGAGGGAAGAGCCCAGGCGTCGCCATTCTCTGGCTGTGGGCAATCGGAACCGCTGTAGGTGAGTAGGCGTACTGCGCACCCTTCTCCCCCACCATGTTAACGTACGCCTTTGCATCTTTTTCCAAACCCTAACGAGTAATGACCACATGCAACGCTTGCAATTGAACTTCTTTCTTTCCCGCCAACGCAGCACATATTCAGCACATCGCATCCGTGAAAAAGGTGGGCCATGCCATGATGATCACGTGGTGCGAAAACCAGGGCGATCCACTCATCGAGCGGGGCCCAACATTAGAATCAATGATCATCATGGTGTGGCCCACCTCTTGCACGGATCGGATGTTCTACACATTCGGCTTGTTGGCGGGAAGGAGATGTCTGTACGTGAAAGCTCAAATACAGCTGCTGTATGTGATGATTTCACTGCCCTGATTTCGTTCCCCTTTTACATTTCTCATTTTGCTTATTTTTCATTTTTTCCTGATTTTTTTTTTATTTAAATTTCTGCTGGCCGTCAGTTCTTGTTGCCAATGTGGCGACGACGCGGGTGAGAGACATGGAAAAGCTGATCAGAGAAGAAGAAGCAAGGAGTCAATCTGAACCGTTGAGTCCTTCCGGACGAGGAGTGGAAACAGTTCTGGAAGAGGAGTAATGAATCTCATAGATAGATTTTTCTGAATTTCCCGAAAATCGCTCTCTCCTAACTATCCAGGAAAGAATACTGTATCTAGTATTTCAGAATGAATCCTCCTTCCTTTGTAATTTTGCTTATGAGAGTTATTTGATACTCTGGCAGAGTGTGATGCTTGATATACATGCACTCAGAAATGGGGTGCACTCCCGTGGTACTGGTACGATCATTAGCTACTTTTCTACTTGACAGATGTGGGGTCCACATGACGTGTGAATAAAATCCAACCCATACATCAGATGCTGCATTGCATTGTACACGCAGGATCTAAAATCAGGCTGATCCTTAATCAGGTGGATCACATTACAGCAAGTTGAGACGGAACGCCCACCCTTGATTTGGGTGAACGGCCCACTGTGTTGTATATGAATCCGGACCATTCAGACCCTTCACCTGGTCGGGATTAAGGTGCAGGCCGAAAATCAAGCTGTTTCTATATTCAGGTGATCCCCTCTGTAAATCAGGGATGGGCATCCCCTCTCACATTTTTCCGTGTTGTTGCTCAAGTGAGTATTGGATCAGGATGATTTCCAGTACCTGTAAGTAATATGAGGTGATGCATCTGATGGACGGATTGGATGGTCTTCATACATCACAAAGGTCCCACTTCTTCCCAGTACCACCATATGCTTATCATGGTACCGATTCCACTCAAGCGCGCCTACTTGGAAATTTTACACATGACATGGCATGGCATGGCATATGTGAACTCGAAATTAAACCTTCGGATTGTGGTATCTACTTCATATAGGTCTTCATATCCCTAATTCAGGTTGGTTGGACAATTAATCATGGGTTCGTGGGAATTTATTTATTTTGCTGAATTTTGATGATTCGGTATATTTCATATTAACTGTTCACTAAATGTCCAACAATTGGCTAGTTAGATAATAAAATCAATACAATTTTTGGTTTGTGATCCATCTAAATAGGGGTTCACAAATTCGAAAGTTTAATTTGAGTTACTTGTATGCCATGCCCTTGTTAGTGCTTGCATACCAACCAGCACTCTGCCAGAGTATTCTTTTTTTTTTTTTTTTTTCTCATTTACATAACGTTTGTTTGAGTGGGTGATTAAATGGCGAAATTGGGATAAACCGAGTACCTGATTAAAGTGTGTGTACATATATCTTTCTTCTAGGTGGACCAATGTAGAAAATTGCATTTATCTGATACTGGCCTTGCTGATCACAAACGTTCAGGTTAGCGCTGCTATATATATGTTGCACCTTCCAGTACTTGTGAAAATTTGGAAGAATTCTGTCTGAATTATGGATCTGTTTAATGAAGGAGAACTGTCTCTAGTGTTCTATAAAACCAGAGCTCCAACCATGAAGTTGATGTTTCTGTCCAAACACAGTTCTTATTTATTTGAACCATGGCATTATAACCATGTGTTAAGTACTAATATATATAGTTTTTTTAATACCACCATCTCAACTGCCTGCTCATACTTGGGTCAACCTTATCTGGAAGGTTTTTAAGCTTAAGCAGTTCAAATCAAATTGATAGGGATCTGGCTCAGGTCAGATTGCCTGGCCCGTTTCGAAAACGTTGATTTCAACCATCTCATTGAACTCTAAAGCCAAGGGCAACCCTTCCAGATAATTCCACTATTTGGTTTTTTGGGTGTGGTCAATCCATCATGGGTCCCCCTTCCGAGCAGTTTTGATAATTTATGCTGCATCCCGTGTGTAAAATCTGCAAGTCATGGCAGTCCTAGGTCCTTCTGTTTTCCTTTTTTAAATTGTAACTTGTATGTTTAGTGGAAGTAGTTGGAAAGCGAAAGTTTTGCAACCATGTAGAAGTCCCTGACTATTCATTGATGAGTCTAGAGAAGGGCCAGATGCTTTACTGTATTGGAGCTTTGGAAGAAGGCTAAAAAAATTAGCACAACTAACAAAGTGTTTTTGATGCTACTATAGTAGGAATAGCCATAGAGTCCCAGACCAACACATTCCTCAAACTGTGATGTTTTTCATTACCTTGGGTCTATGTCAGGAGATTGGTTATGATGTTTCCAATAGAAATAGATCCGCTTTGATGATGTGGAGATTTGCCTTTATGGTGCAGACTGCAGTGTGACCGCTACTTGCCAATGGAATTGGCTGTTAGTCAGTGACTTACTTTCAACTTGTAGATGATATACACAAACATGATTCTTCTCATGTAGCTGACGTTTTCTGGTCTTTTGGTGAACTTGGGAAACAAGTGCTATTGTGGGCATGGGGACTAGCAAGTTGGTCAGTGTTCTGGTGGAGTGGATGGGTCGGTGTAAAAAGTTAAGAGGATTCCATCATTGAAAGGATGACCTCTGTCTGTGTGTGTGTGTGAAGAACCAAAGCCTTTATGGAGGAATGCATTATTGATGAAGTACAATGAAGCTGATTGAAGTTGGTTCATGATATTTCCATCGAGGCGAGTTGGGTTGGATGTTTGGAAAGCAATAAGGTGGTAGACTATCAAGAGAGCCAAATGCATCTCTTGCTTGCAAAGTGGGTTATGAGTTTTTGGAAAGATACTTATTTAATCAAATCTGAGAAGCCTTCCACTTTGTCTGCTGAGGATATCTATCTTAGTCGGAAAGATAGATTGGGTTGCAGGGCAAGATCCTTATCCAAATGAGGATTCTGTCTTGGAATGTGAGGGGCTTGGGCTCCAGGGATAAAAGGGTCCAAGTCCGGGATGTCTGCAAAAGGGCCAAGGTGCAGATTCTTTCTTTCCAAGAAACTAAAGTTGCTTCTTTTGATTTTGATATATATATATATATATATATATATATATATATATATATATATTGGCTGGATTCTGTTTAGGATTCAAAGGGATGTAGTGGGTTGCTCAGGACTCTGAGGGATCTGCAGGGGGGGGGGGGGGGGGAGATTTCCAAAAGTATGTCTGAGTTTTCCAGTTGGGTGGAAAGTTAGGATCTGGTCGATCTTCCTTTGGGAGGGGGCAGATACACTTGGTCTAATGGACAGTATCATCCCATCTGTACTTGAATCGATATATTTCTGGTGTCTGCTTCTTGGGTGGACAGATTTCCCTTGGTGTCCCAGCGAACTTTCCCTCATCCGGTATTGGATCATTGCCCGATCTTGCTGGATGTTGTTAAAGAAATCTGGGAGCCAAAGCCATTTAGATTTGAACTATCTTGGCTCAAAGTGGAAGGCCTCTCAGATTTGATTAAACAATGGTGGGATACTTTCAGGGTGGAAGGATTTGCAGGTTTCAGGCTGAGTAAAAAATTAAAGCAACTGAAAGGTAAGTTGGTCTGTTGGAAGGAGGTGCTGGGATTAAGAAATATGGAAACCTAGGTGATGTTGGAGAAATACAAGAGTTGGACTTGAGAGTAGAGGAGGTTGGCTTGTCGGAAGATGAGAGAAGTCTCCACAGTCATATTGCTTTGGATTATGCTAATCGCCTCAATGAGGAAATTAAATGGAGACAGCGGTCTAGGGCAACTTGGTTAAAGGAAGGGAACAAAAATACTAAGTTCTTCCACAACATGGCGAGCGCCTGAGCTAGATGTAACAGGGTGTCATCTGTGGTGGTGGGGGACAAAATGTTCGATGAAAAGGAAGAAATTTGCAATGCGGTCTTCGGTTTTTATGAAAGCTTGCTAGCGGATGAAGGCTGGGATAGACCCTCGCTTGATAATTTGCATTTCAAATCTATTTTGGGAGATGACGGTTTCACTCGAAAAACCATTCTCGGAAGCGAAGTCAAGAAAGCGGTGGATGTTTTGGGGGGTGATAAAGCACCAGGTCCCGACGGCTTCCTCCTCGCTTTCTTTCAATTTTTTTGGGATATTGTTAAGAGGGATGTAATGGACTTTATGGGAGAGTTCTATTCAAGGGGGAGGTTATCCATTGAGCTAGGGGCTTCCTTTATGGCTCTAATCCCAAATATTTCGGGTACCGAAAACGTTAAAGACTATCGCCCCATCAGCCTTATCGGAAGTATTTATAAAATTCTTGCCAAGGTGATAGCCATAAGATTCAAAGGGGTGTTGCAAGGGATTATTTCGCAAAACCAAGGGGCTTTCATAGAGGAAGACAGATTATTGACAATGCACTCATTGTCCATGAGTGCATTGATGCTAGATACAAGCAGAGGTTGGAGGGCGTGATTTGCAAGTTGGATCTAGAAAAGGCATATAATCACACGTTGATTGGAATTTTCTAGATTACATGTTAGGAATGATTGGCTGTGGAGATAAATGGAGAAATGGATGAAGGAGTGCACAAAATCACCCAGGTTCTCTATTCTTGTTAATGGATCGCCTAAAGGCTTCTTCCAAAGCTTGAGAGGGTTGACTTGAGACAGGGGGATCCTCTCTCCCCGCTCCTCTTTGTAGTGGTAGTTGAGGCTTTGAGCAGGGTGTTGGATCGCGGTCAACAGATTGGGTTATTCTCTGGTTTCTCGGTTAATAAGTTCAGCCCCCTGGTATCTCATGTTCAGTTTGTGGACGATACATTACTTTTCTGTGAGGCGAATGAAAGTATGGTGGAGAACCTAAGATTGATTATTATGTGCTTTGAAATCATGTTGGGGCTAAAAGTTAATGCTTCTAAAAGTGCGATGCTTGTTGTTCATGTGACCAAGGAGCAAGCGAGACTTGCCTCTATTTTCGGCTGCAAGACAGGAATTCCCATCCATGTATCTTGGCCTCCCCCTATTTGTGGGGAAACTGGCTAAACACGTATGGGACACAGTGATAGAAATGGTGGAAGGTATGCTTGCGAAATGGAAAGGCAGGTGTTTATCTCTTGGGAGATGCATAACCATGATCAAAGTGGCCTTGTCAAGCCTTCCGATATATTTCATAAAACTGTCAGGGAAGCTGCACGATTTGTTTCGCGGCCTAGAACTCTACTGAGTTGAGGCAAAACAATAAGTTGTAGTAGAAGAATTCCTGAAAGAAGTCTACAAATGGAATGTTCATGTTCGGTTGATGTGCAATACCCCTGTGATTCCTCCTAGACATTTCCTCTACTCCTTTGAGATGGAACACCTCATTTCGTATTCATTTGAGCATAGTTTAAAAACCCCAAAACTTGACTCGACTTGATGTTCTTCCATCTTAGGTCAACTTGAAGACTCAACTGGATTCGACTCGGTCTTTAAGAATTGTAAATTAAAAAATATAAAGAATAATATATGTATTTTGAATAGTTTTGTCTGGATAATGTTATAATTATAAAATGAATAAACAAACAACCACCTACTTCATAGCTTGCTGGCTGAATGTCTGCTTACTCTTAGAAGTCATGGGTTCGACTCTTCTTTCCTCTTTAATTTTAATTAAAAGGCTGTTTCACAAGGTGAGTGACACAGCCCGAGTCACCCTGACTCGCATCAAGTCGACTCATTCTTTCTATCAGAATTGAGTTTCGTAATTTAGCTCAGTCAAGTTTCCTTGTCCAAGTTTTGAGTTGACTCAGTGAGTTTTTTAGAACTATGCTTTAGAGTCTCTAAATCTAACCTACTAGTTTTATGCTGCTTGTATGCCCTATGGATGCATTGGAAATGATAGCTGGAGGCTGATGTAAAGCTAAACCAAATTGCTTCTTCCCCACGAACAAAGGGCTTTAGTAGGTTGTAAGAGATCTGAATTATGCTTGTTGAATAGATATCCTGAGCAGTATTGTCATGTGTGATCGCATACAGCGTATGTGATCGCATATTGGCCATGGTACATTTGCCTATAAAAAGGCTTCCAAACCTCTTCCATTTGCAATATTCTCGGCCCAAAACTCTCGTTCTTTCTTCTTCTCTTACATTTCTTAATTTCAAGTGGTCTCTCTCTCTCTCTCTCTCTCTCTCTCTCTATATATATATATATATATATATATATATAGAGAGAGAGAGAGAGAGAGAGAGAGAGAGGCATGCTCACCTAGGCATGTGCGCACCTTTGCACACGTGTCATGGGTGTCGAATCCGAACGGTCCATAAGATGCAGAATCCCATGAAACCTTAGGGGGTGAATTTTCACCCTGATCTAAGATTCTGGTGGACCATAGCAAAGAGAAATTCAAATCAAGGGAAGAAACTGTTTGCTTTTTTCATGGCCCGCCGAAGTTTTGGTTCAAAGTAAAAATTAGTACTAAGGGGTTTTGAGAGGTTCTGCTTCATGTAGACCGTTCAGATTTTCGAGACTTATCAGATATGATGAGTTCTCAAAAAAGTTCGTATGTAGTCCTTGCGAACTGGTTCGCAGGTGAGCGTTCCGCTATATATATATATATATATCTTGGAAGTTGGAAGATCAAGATTTAAGCACTTTCAAGTTTCAAAGAAGATAGCTTGTTGATTTTGTTGTTACTTCTTACATCAGAAAGTTCCCTTAATTTCTTATATATATTTTACAAATTTTTTGAACTTTCCCAATTATTTTATTTTATTTTTAAATAAAAAAAAATATGAGGTCACATCCATATGCGATTTGACAACGTTGGTCCTGAGACCAACATCCGATGGCTAGAATATCTCTCGTCCATGTTTTCTTCCCATGAGTGTCAGCTGTAGATTGGAGACTAATGTTTTTAATAATTAAATAAAAAGATAGATTTAAACTAGCAAGTTGGCTTGCTGGTAGATGCTACTGAATTGCATGTTAGAGGTTCTGAGTTCAAATCTCAACATCTACCTTCACATTTTTATTTAAATAAAAACGCTGTCCCGCAATGAGTGACCGACTCAGCGCTGAGTGAGAACCAAGACACTCTCTTCAGCAAGTTCCTCAGTGACTCTGCTAAATTTCTCACCAAGTTGTTTTCTACCTATTTTGATGTTTCTGATTTCTTTTCTTTTTCTTTTTTAATTATTTCTATAAACATTTCCTGCATTTTATCTCTAAAGCAATGAAGCAGCATTGAACTCAGACTGAGTGTGAGGATTTTGGATCAATCCAAGTCTTGTTGGTTGGGCTGCAAGGATCTGTCTGGCTTAGCCCAAAAAAGATGGGCGCAGGCCTGATTTTTGGGTGCTATAAATAAGATGGGATGTGGTGGGAACGGAATGGGCCGGCCTGAGGTAGCAGCTTTTACCGGTGTTTTGAAAAACCCAAAAGGGATGTCCTCCCATTTTTATGGGCGATCTAATCTGGCTGCCGCTGCCGGTTAGCTGGGTCAACCCAGGGTATGACCATGATGTTATAGTTAAATAATTGGGAAAGAATAGGGACTGATGGTTCTGATCCAAACTGCCTGGTTCAGACAGTTCGACGGTTGGACAGGAAAACCCACGCAATCTAGTAAGATCTAAGGGTTTTTTTTTTTTTGTTAGTACACCCCACTGTCAGTTGACACTTCGCTGTTAGCCACCCCCACTAGGGATAGATACCAAGACCTCAGTGGTGAAACGAGGTATTTTTCACTCAGTCTCCCACTTGAGTTATGGATCTGGGTGTAAGACTCCAGGGTTGACAAGCTTAAGCTAAAGCTGAAATTACACATTTTGTTCATCAGGTTTCTAGCGCATGTAAACACAATCCACTTTGCTACAGGTGAAAGAGTTGCATGGTCCATTGAACTGTACAACGGTAGACATGGCAGGATGATCAAGGCTCTTCATCTCATTGGGTGGGCCACGTTCCAATGATCATGCCAGTATCTTGCTAGAATTTTTGGGGTCAAATGTGAACCTTTGGAAATTTCATGGGTGCAAAAATCACACTGATGGAATGATCCAATCCATCCTTGAGTTGGTTTCCTTTTCGAAGATATCCTTTTTCCAAACCATATAGATGGAATGGCTTGGGTTGTCTGAAAAAAAAGTAATTCTTCATAATGATAAGTAATCCATGATGGCCCCAACTAATGAATGGTTCTTGATTGGGCCTATTTTTGTATAAACAATCTTGGCCGACCATGTTTAAGGCTAGTGATCAAATGGTTGTGATTTTAAGTCAGTCTGATGTTTCATGGTAGCTCATGAAATGTGTGTTGCACCTAACGGACAGTCTAGATCAATCGATTTTTCACTGGGTCATTTCTTGTACATAATTAGAATTCAATAAAATGAGATGAAATCATTTTTAAGTGGCAACCAAACAGACACTTAGCAATCTGAATTAGCATTCGGAATTACGCCGGTCAGCCTGGAATACATTCTCCATTGTAATTTACAGAAGAAAGAAATTACAACCAAGGCCCAACTCAAACATATAATCAATTAGAAAAATAACCAAGTTCCTTAGCTCCAGGCGATCAGAAATTGGGATTTTAACTGCAAAATTCCTCGGGAATTCAGATTTTACCTAATAGTGCCTTGATAAACTAAAATTTCCTGACAGCGTTTTTGGTGGAGAGAAATGAAGCAAATGTCTTTGTTTTCTTTAAATGAAGAGAAAAAGGGAACTGTGATGCCCATGTAGTATGTGTCTCATAGCCAACCCGTCCAAAAGATGCATCCCATGATGATTACCTGACAAACCAAAAATCTGGCTAATCCAAACCGTAAGGTGGATTAAACCATCAAAAATAATACACACCACTCAAAAACATCCAGATTCAAGCGCAGCCCATATCATTATTCAATCGGCTGAGTTTTTGGTTCGTATGAATGCCATCGCCCGGTGCATATGTTGGACAGGTTAGATGTTATTATACACATGCCACATGGGCTCCACACTTGTCAACTTTACTACGACATTTGGTTATTTCCTCCCTTTCAAAGCATCTCCTTCGAGTTCCCTACCGGGCATTATTTGATAAAATGTGAATTCATGAGAAATTTTATGGTAAAAATATACCTCCGGAATTTGCAATTTGCTTTATCATGATGGAGTTTTTACCCCGTGTTCGACTGGTCGTAGGCCCTACTCGACCGGTTGAAGGCTGGTACGACCAGTCGTGGAAGTCGAGTCGTAGCTCGACTCAAAGTCCAGCGATTGGACTATTTTTTTCGGAGGGTGCTCGACTAGTCGTATGTGGTCCATGACCGGTCGTAGAAGGTGCTCGACCGGTCGTAAGAGATCCACAACTGGTCGAACCTACGCAGATTCGTTTCGTGATTTTACGCGGATTTCATGTCACAAGTTCTTTCGCAATTGGGATGCGAAAATGAGTTTTCTAAATCTATAACTAGGGGTTCCTAGGATTTTTCTATGAACAAGAAAAGCACAAGAGGGTTTCCTAAAGGAGTTTAGGGATATCAAAAGTGAGAGAGTGAGAGAAAAGAGAGAGAGGAAGCTTGTGAAAGGGAGCCGTTGTCTTAGTGCTTCTACGTCCTCATGATTGGTGAGATCCTTCTGTTTTTCTTTTATTCTCTTATTGTTTATCCATTCCTGCTTGAGTGAAGAAGGTTGTAACGTTCTACTTTACAGTGGATTGTTGATCTGGACAACGTCCCGTGGTTTTTACCTCTTTGAGAGTTTTCCACATAAAAATCTCGTGTGGTGTGTGATTGATGCTTTAATTTATTTTATTGCTATTATTGTCCCATAATTCTGATTTGTTCGGGAGGCTAGATCCTAAGGTTTTGTACAAGGCCCCCAATATATCAATAGTGTTATAATCCACACACACATTAAAAAAAAAAAAAAAAAAAAAAAGTCCTTGTGGTAGTTACTCATATTGTTACAGGCGACTAGCATTACCTTTTATTATTGTTATTTTTTTATTTTTTTTTAATACACTCACACATACACCTACACCACATGGGCACTTGATCCTGTCATCTTAGTATTGAAACAGAGTTTCTCCGCCGGACCTGCAATAGGCACGACTTGGAGAGCGGATTCTTTGTGCACGATTATACCGAACGCTTCATTCATGTCCATGTTCTCTTTAGCCAAACCCGCAGGCAATTCCCAATTGAATGAGTACAGAAGATTTGCAAGTGTGAGCTCGATCGTCACCGTCCCAAACAACATACCTGGACAACTTCTCCGGCCTGCTCCGAATGGTATGAGCTCGAAATCCTGCCCTTTGTAATCGATTGAACTCCCCATGAACCTCTCTGGGAAGAACTCTTCTGGGTTTTCCCATGACATTGGGTCTCTCCCAATTGCGAATGCGTTGACGTAGAACCTGGTCTTTGGGGCAACTTCGTATCCTCCGATCGAACATTGTCTCATGCTTTCCCGCGGGATCAGCAATGGAGCCGGCGGGTGCAATCGTAGAGTCTCCTTTATAATTGACTTGAGGTATTGAAGCTGGTAAAGATCCTTCTCATCCACCTTTCCTTTACGTCCGACTATCGTCCTGACTTCGTCTTGGGCTTTCTCCATCGTTTTTGGGTTCCGAAGAAGCTCTGCCATTGCCCAAACCACAGAAGTCGAGCTTGTGTCTGTTCCGCCGATTAAGATATTCTGCATCATAAAATGCATAGTATTTCAGTTTCCTACTTAGTTGTAGTTGTCATGTTTCAAAACTCGGCAGCAACTTGGACGGGCCCATCCAGTATTGAGTCGAGTCATGACTCATCAGGGTCACGGGTGAGGAATCTGGGTGGCTCACCAGAACTAGTCTGAGTTGACTCGGATGGGTTTGCATTTGGGTCGTTCGATTCAATACAAAGCTTTTTTGTTATACTTAATATTAGACGGTTCAAGACCCAAGTGTAATGGTTGCAAATTACAAAATGGAACTGAAGAAAGAGGTTGGATCTCCTGCAAACATCTGTAGAATAAGCTTCTTCTACAACTCCTATTCACTTGCATGAAAAAGTTACTAAATTGCGGTGAACTTATTCACCTCCCTGAAAATGTTATTCAACTATTTGTGTGGTGTCCAGAGTCTTGCATGTATGCCATCCAACATGTGAATGAATTGGGTCTGATGCTGGGGAGGACGTGTTGATGTAGAGTGCTGTCTTACCTAGGGGATAACTATTCGAATCCAAGGAATTTCTTTGGACTTATAAAGATACCTTGAATCCACAAGAAAAATAAGAAAATAGAATAATTTCTAGAAATTCGTAATAAATTGATTGATGATTAAAACGAGCTTACAACATTCTTAAATAATGAGATGAAATGTAGGAAGAAGTTTCAAAACTCTTAGAAAATGTGACTTGGTATAAATAGTAAACTTATTATTTATAGACGGTCATGATTCCTACTAGACATCACGGTTTTCGGCCGAAAATAGTGTCCTATTTGGTTGAACCATGCTATTCTCCTAATTATTCTAAGCACTTTTCATGTTGGACGCGACTCCTAAAGCCCAATGGATGAAGAGTTATAATCAAACTAAAACTTATTATAAATAGTAAAAACGAAAATAAAATGAAAATTCGACTGTCGATATGATGGAATCTTACAAAATCAAGGTGCGCAACCTGGTGTAGGGAGGTTGGGTGGCGAAAATAGCTCGTGCTACCCCAAAATCATATATGGCACGTCGGATGACTAATTTCGGTTTGCGAAATACGCCTGTTTTAAGGTTTTGACTGTTCGAATCACTTCCACCTCCGATCGGGCCTTTTCTGGTCCATCTTGGCCATGAAATTGTACGCGGCCCACTCTACATCAGTCCCCTCTACTTCAAAAGAAATCATCTCGCTTTGGTTCGTGATACTTGATTAAGTCCACAACGTTGAAAGTGTCCGAAATCTCCATGTCATCTGGAAGATCAACAACGTAAGCGTTGTCATTAATCTTTCGAAGCATCGGTACCAGTACAATATTATTATTCTTTAATTTTTTGTACGTCCCGGTTAGAAATCTTTCCTTTTGTAGATAGACTATAAATTGGTCGCCTACCTCGAATAACTTTTGTTGCCGATGATTGTCAGCTTGCTCTTTGTACTTATCGTTCGAGGCATGTAACTTGGCTTGCACGTTCATATGAATGCCCATGATTTTGTCCGCCATATGATCTGCTACAATGCTCATGCGTGGGAACTTGGGCAAAGGGACCAAGTCAAGTGTGTGGCGAGGCACTTGACTATAAATAATCTGGAACGGGGACTTCTCTGTTGAGTGGTTTATTTTGTTGTTGAATGCAAACTCCGCTTGAGACAAGGTTAAATCCTATTACTTCGGTTTTTCACTTGAAATACATCAAAGGATGTTTTCCAATGTGCGATTCACAACTTTAGTTTTTCTATTGGTCTATAGGTAGTAGGCACTGCTGAACTAAAGTCGTGTACTGAACCGATTCTATAAAGTCTGCTAGAAGTGGCTAATGAACTTTATATCGCGGTCAGAAGTAATAGTCTTGGAAACCTCGTATAGCCGTACAACCTCTTTGAAAAATAGATTCGCCATGTGTGTTGCATTGAGGGTCTTTTTACATGGGATTAAGTGTGCCACCTTTGAGAAATGATCTACCATTACGAATACTGAATTCATGCCATGCTGTATTTGTGGGAGGCCTAACACACAGTTTATAGATAGATCCTCCCAAGGGCCATCAGATATATGTAATGAGGTGTAGAGACCTGTATTTTGAGACTTCCCCTTAAAGACCTGACAAACATGATAGTGCTGCACCGCGCTACCCGCGTCACATACTAACTGCAGTCAATAGTACCGTTCTTCAACAAGAGCTCGCGTCTTGTCTCATTCGAGATGTCCACTAAGGCCACCTCTATGTATCTCTTGGATGATCTGCTCCCTCAGTGAGCTTTTGGGGATTCACAGTTGATTCTCTTTGAAAAGGAACTCGTCTTGCATATGTAGGCCAATGGGGTGACCTTCTTAGCATCTAATCATTCGTCCTTGAAGTCGTCATCGTTGACATACATGTCTTTAGGGCGCTCAAACCTGACAATCTCACTACTCATGGTGACTAACAAAGTTGCATAGCGGCGAAGTCCATCAGATACTTTGTTCTGCTGCCCAGACTTATGTTTTAACATAAACGTGAATTCCTGCAAGAATGAAATCCACCTAACATGCACACGATTCACGTTAGTTTGGAAATTAATGAATTTGAGAGGTTGATGGTCTGTGTAAAGAATGAACTCCCTTTAATTAGCTAATGTCACCAATGTCGCAGTGCGTGGACCACTGCGTACAATTCAAGCTAATAGGTCAACCACTTTTTACGTGCATCGCTAAGATTTTCACTATAGAAGGCTACTGACTTACCTTCTTGAGATAGAACTCTTATAATTTCAACAAATGAAGTATCACATTCGACTTCAAAAAGTTTGTTGAAGTCAGGAAGTACAAGAACTGGAGTTGTGGACAACCCATGTTTAATTTTGGCAAAGCTTCTGTCGGCTTCATTAGTCTACTTAAGTTGTTCATTTTTCATGTAGTTTGTAATTAGTGACATAATTGTGTTAAAATTCTTCACGAACCGATAATAGAATGTCGTCAATACATTAAAATTCCGTATCTCGTGGATGTTTGTTGGAACTGGTCATTCCTCGATGACTCTCAGTTTTTCATCGTCCACTCGGATTCTCGCGGATGTCACAACAAAGCCCAAATACAATAGGTTATCAATAAAAAAGATGCATTTTTTAATTGAGATACAATTTATTTTCGATGAGCACTTAAAGAACCTTCTTGGAGTGTTCCATATGGCTTTCTTTGTCTTAATCGTATATCAGAATATCATCGAAGTAAATCACAACGAACCGCTCAATGAATGGCTTCGGAACTTGGTTCATCAACCTCATGAACGTGTTGGGCGCGTTTGAAAATCTGAAGGACATGACCATCATTCAAACAACCCTTTCTTGGTCTTAAAAGTTGTCTTCCATTCATTACCCAACCGTATTTGAATCTTATGGTAAGCGCTCCTTAAATCTAATTCAGATAATAATTTCGCGCTCATAAGAATGTCCAACATATCGTTCAGCCGTGGTATGGGAAATCTATACTTTACATTAATTTTGTTGATGGCTCAGCTGTCAACACACATGCACCAACTCTTATCTTTATTTGATACCAAACTGATGCCGGGGAGGATGTGTTGAGGTTAAGCATCGTCTTTCTCCGGGGATAACTATTCCGAATCTATGGAACTTCTCTGGACTCCTCATAAAGATACTTCGAATCCACAAGGAAAATAAGAAAATAGAATAATTTCTAGAAATTAGTAATAAATTGATTAATGATTAAAATGAGTTTACAACCTTCTTAAATAATGACATGAAACCTAGGAAGAATTTTTGGAATTAAACTACGACTAAAATTGCTAGAAATCATAATTTACTATAAATAGTAAACTTACTATTTATAGACGATCATGATTCTTACTATTTATAGACGATCATGATTCCTAGTAGACATCACGGTTTTTGGCCAAAAATAGTAAGTGTCCTATTTGGCTCAACTATGCTAATCTCCTAATTATTCTAAAAACTTTTCATATTGGACACGACTCCGATGACGAGTTATAATCAAACTAAAACTTACTATAAATAGTAAAAAAAATACAATGAAAATTCAATGGTCGATATGATGGAATCTTACAGATTTGGCACGTGCAACAAGACGTAGCAGGGTTGGGTATAGCTAAAGTAGCTCGTCTTACCCCAAAATCATATATGACAAGTTAGATAACTCATTCCAGTTTGCGACATAAGCAGTTTTAAGGTTCCGACTGTCCTGATCACCCACTCTACATCATTGTCCCACCATCATAATAATGGGAAGCCTTAAAATTCAGAATCAGGTTTAACACGTATTAGGCAGGCTACCTTGTAGAAATCAATGTACATCTGCCCTAAATCTTACAAATTCAGATGGTGGTTTTGGATCGGCCTGATTTTTGGTGAGTTCTACTTTGATGGTGGGGCGATCTTTCTGGATGGGTTGGATTCAATACACAAACCACGGTGGCCCCTCAAAAGTAGAGTTGTAGGATAAGCTTATTCTACAAAGGTTGGAAAAGATATTGCATCAACTCTGAAAACTACTGTCATATTATTTTTCTATTTGAACTCACGTCAGCATTTATCATACAATCATTGGATTAGATCTAATCGCCTAATGCTAAAATACACTTAATTTATTAATTTCTCATTTAAAATCGATAGAAATTAAAGCATTGAAAGGTTAAAAGGAAAAGGTTAATAAATAATTCAGGCAATGAAAAAAAAGAGGGAAATAGCTTATGGTAAGGTTGAGCTTTGTGGGTCTCACCATGATGTGTGTGTCCGTAAAATCAGCCGTATCTAGAACTAAGGAGGACCACACCTGGATAGTGCCAAATTATGTCTAAAACATCTGAAATCATGTGGTGGGGATCATGCACGTGAGTTCTGGAAAGGAAACGGACTGCGTACTGAGTAAACTGTGGGTCCCACTGATATATTATTTTATCCACTTCGTCCATCTATTTTACCAGATAATTTTAGGTATTGAGCACAAAAATGAAGCATATCCAAAGCTCAAGCGGACCACACCACAGAAAACAGTGTGAATAGAATATCTACAGTTGAAAAATTCTTGGGGACAACAGAAGTTTTGTGTGAAGCTGATATTTGTGTTTCCCTTCATCTATGTTTGTGTGATCTTATGAACAGGTTGGATGACAAATAAACATTACTGTGAGCCCAGGGAAGTTTCAACAGTGGAAATCATTATTCTCACTCTTTCCTATATATGGTATGGTCCTCTTGAGCTTTGTATATGCTTCAATTTTGATCTCAACTGTCAAAATGCGTGGAAAAGTGGATGGACGGAGTGGATAAACTACATACATTCATGGTGGGCCCAACAGAGTTTACTCAGTACCATAAAAGTATACTGTACACAATCCGATTTCTTCTAGAATGGTTTGCAATTTGGTGGGACCCCTCGAGATGTGATCTACAAACAATAAGAGGTTTTTATGAGTACGCATCCATTCTCAACTGTTACCCGTGAGTCTGTGTGACGTGGCCCACTAGCCGGGATTTGAACTCTAGCTATAATAAGGAGGGTTTTATCTTATAGACTGGTTGGATGTCTGACACACATCATGGTGGAGCTCACGTGGTCATTGTATCTAATTTAAAATATCGCTTCTATGCATACCATTGGTCCTCGTTCATTGATGCATTGCTGGGACGACCCATGTTTTCAAGGTGTTCCATAACCACACAGCTAGGGACGCAGTTTAGTGCCACTGAAGTGACGTCACCAAGTTCTGTGTGCCCCACCATGATGCATGTGTTGTATCCATACTGTCCATCCATTCGAGAGATCATTTTTGGGCATGATCCAAAGAATGAGGCAGATCCAAAGCTCACATTGACCCACCATAGAAAACAATAGGGATAAAACCTCACTAAGACCCACCATGATGTTTATTTGAGATACAACCTGTTCATAAGTTCATATAGACATGGAAGGATGGAAAATACAAATATCAGCTTGATCAAAAACTTTTGTAATCCCCGAGAAGTTTTTAATGGTATGCGTTCAATCCTCACTGTTTTATGTGGTGGGTTCACGTGAGCTTTGGATCTACCTCATTCTTTGTATCATGCCTTAAAATGATCTCTCCAGATGGATGGACAATGTAGATACAACACATCCATCACGGTGGCCCCACAGAACTTGCTCACAGTCACTAGCCGGATAGCTACCCAAGCGGTTAGTAGCTTATCCGCTTCTCGTAGGTGGTGTTGGGCCTACTTTTTCTAATGTTATAATAGCAACATACCTTTTCTAATGTTATAGTCTAGTGTGTTGGACACAACTCCTAGTGCTGAAGAGTTACAATTAAACTAAAACTTAATTAAAAATAGTAAAAATGAAAATAAAGAATTTCGATTGTCGATATGATTGAATCTTGCAAATTCAGCATGGGAAACCTGACAAAGCGGGTTGGGTGGCTAAAGTAGCTCGTCTTACCCCAAAATCATATATGTCACGTCCAGTAACCCATTCCGGTTTGCGAGACACGTCCGTTTAAAGTTCTGACGGTCTGGATCACCTTCGTCTCCAAGCGGGTCTTTTCTATTCCATCTTGGCCATGAAATTATCCACGACCCGCTCTACATCACTTAACATGAGCCCGAGTTGCCAACAGGGGCGGCCCAAAGGGGTAGCAGGTGAGGCAATCGCCTAAGACCCCCTAATTATGAAGGCCCTATATTATAGCAAAATTAAAATTTCTTAATTATAAAGGTCCTATATTATAGGGAAATTAAAATCAAGAAGAAGAAAAAAAATCTAAATTTTTTAAAATAAAATTTATTGAAAGGCCTACAAAATAGGAACATTTAAAAATTAGTTTACAAATTTGAAATTAAAAAATAAAAATAAAAAATCCTAGAAACTAGCACCATCAATAATAACCGTCTAACTCTATCTTCTCTTTTCAAAATAATAGCATTATTCCTAATAAATTCTTCTCCTAAAACCTAGGACCATAACTACCTACTTTATTGCTAATTAAGTTCTCAAAAAAATTAAATTCTAATGTCATTTTTATAAATTAAATTCTAACTTCATTTTTCTAATGGTTTGGATTTATTTTCAAAATTAAAAGTTTTAAAATAAGTTGCGAAAACAGAAATTAATACTCAAATTGAAATACTTAATCTAATAAAAGAAGTAGATTGTTTTCCAAATTGTTTTATTGCATATAAAATACTACTTACCATACCTATTACAGTTGCATCTGCGGAAAGAAGTTTTTCAAAACTAAAGATTATAAAAAAATATTTACGAACAATTATGTCTTAAGATCGATTAAACAGTTCAACAATTTTATCTATTGAAGTTGATTTACTGGGTAAACTTGAATACAAAAGTTTAATTAGTAATTTTGCATCTAAAAAGGCAAGAAACAAATTTATGGTTTAAATTTGAATTTATCAAATTTTATTTTATTTTTTTTAAAAAACTAAAAAGTCTCCTTTTTATGACTTGCCTAGGGCCCCCAAAATGTTAAGCCGGCCCTGGTTGGCAAATGATTGTTACTGTGCGACCCATGAAGCATTTGTTGCATATCTTTTTAGAATTGAATTTTATACCAGTTTAGGTCTTAAAATAGAGAAGAGAAGTGAAAACAGGTTATGTAATAAAATGTGAAAGATGAAAATAGGATAAGCAATGAAATGTGAAAGATGAAAATACATGTGCCTTCGACTAAATGCAAGGGTAAAATTGTCTAAATATTTCTTGCTTTGTATATAGTATGCAGTGGGTTGGTGCCCCTGCATGTTTAAAAAATAAAGTAGAATGTTATGAAGTGAGTGTCAAACCATGAGGATTCCTTTCATCTGATCTTTGGTGAGTCTGCCCTCCTTCTGGACTCGAAACAAGACGTGGACGAAGTCTTCCCGATCGGGTTTCGCCCCATCACAACGTAAATGTTCATCGATAACTCGTTCATAGAAAGCATCCAGCTTCAAGAAACATCGTTCCAGCCGCCCACGCTGTCCAATCAGGACATCCATCCACCCCATCAACGGCAAGAAATCCTCGATGAAGAAACCACCCAACATAGCCCCAGCTTCTCTGATGGCATTGTGAAACTCCATCTGCTCGTGCTTGCTTCCTCCTTCAAAACTCTTCCCAAAAGCTGCCTTACAAATTATGTTGTTTGTGAGAGAAACAAGCATCTCACTCAGATTGATAGAACAACAACAAGAAGAAGAACGGGCAATCGATCTCATCATCTCGGCGACCTCTTCCTCCCGAATGTATGCAAAGGACTGCACCCGCTTCGTGCTGAAGAGTTCGACGATGCAGATCTTCTTCATCTCTCTCCAATATTCGCCATAAGGAACAAAAGCCACGTCCGAGTAGCTGTAGCTGAGCTTCTTGAAGGAAACTAAGGGAGGCCTGGTACAAAGATCAAGATCATTGGATTTCATCACCTCCCTTGCCATGGCGGCCGATGAGACAATGAGGGTTGGGACATGGCCCAGCTGGAGATACATGAGCGGGCCATACATCTTTGATAGTAGCCATAGATCGCGGTGCGGCAACTTACGAAGCTGGTGCAAGTTGCCGATTACGGGGAGCCTGGGTGGGCGTGGAGGGAGCTTGGCCGGCCTCGCCCTTCTCTTCTGGTATTTGGTGAAGAGGAGAGGCAAGAGCGGAAGGATGGGAACTATCACCAGAAGGAGAAGAAGCCATGAGAAGGTGGAGGAATTGGAATCCATTGGTTTGAAGGAGATGGTATTTGGGAGAGACTAGGTGTCCTTCAAATAGCCTACTCGGGTTTTTGTAGAGACGTGTGGGTAGAGATGAAACACCTAAGACAGTCTCTTTGAAATCCCAAACAGATTCCCAATGCTGCCCAAATAGTGATCTCAGCATTTCTGTTTTTAACCGTAAGCGGGGTTTTTGGGAATTGAATAGCTTGGCACTAAAAAGAATATCTTAGAAATCTTGATTTGTACTGTTGGGAATGTTGAAAGTGGTTGTTTAGTGGCTTCAAAGCTTATTACTAAGGTAAAATGTGCTGATAGATGTCTTGAATCTATAATTCAACGATATGTCAATGACAGGTTCAATGTCATCAAAGTCAGCTTGATGCCATCGAGATTTTTTGAAATAATTTGATTTAGTTGCTAGACACTTTGGTGCCCTTCACGATGCCATCGAAGATTGTTCGATGTCATCGAAGGTTGTTCGATGCCATCGAAGGCCTGGTTGATGTCATCGGTAATATTTGAATTTTCATGTTTGGTCACTGGAACATTTTGGTATTTTTCAATACCATTGAGGTGGCTTCGATGTCATCAAAGGTTAAGTTTCGATGACATCGAAGTGTGTTCGATGTCATCGAATAATTTCACGCAGATTTTTGCAGATTTGCGAATTTGCGGGATTTGTTTCCAATTTTAATTGGGATTCTCCTAGAGACTATATATTTGGGTGTAATTGGGATTGAGAGGTATCTAAGGCTTTCTAATTCATTCTTAAAGTTTCAAGGACTTGTAAAGGGATATTCGAGGCTTGTTCGAATCAGGTATCCTCTCTATCTCTTATAATTTATACTTTCATAGTGCTTTCTATCACTTTGTGCCATGGTTTTTCTCATAAAAGGGTTTTTCTACGTTCGGAGTGTTTACATTGTGCTTGCTTGGTGTGATTGGATTACTTCACTTGATTTATCTCTGAGTGCTTCTGTGGTTCCCCAACAACTGGTATCAAAGCTATCGTTGGGGTGTAGGCTTGAATCTGAAAGTGAGTATCAATTAATGGTTGCCAATCCTAAGTTTGATATTGAGAAATATTCTGAGAAAAATAATTTTGAATTATTGAAGGTCAAAATGACTTGCCTATTGATTTCGTAAGGATTGTATGAGGTCCTTGAGAAGCGACCAGAATCTATGGATGATGATGAGTGGAAGAAACTGGATAAGAAAGCTAAATCCTCGATCCAATTGTGCTTAACGGATGAGGTTCTTTATAATGTCTTAAGGGAGAAAACAACAACAAATTTATGGGCGAAGAGGATATCTATGCGAAGAAGTCGCTTGAAAATCGCTTACACTTGAAGCTTCAGTTATTCCACTTCAAGATATAGAGGGAGGAGATGTTAAAGGCCACATTAATAATTTTAATAAGATAATTTGTAAATTGTTGGATGTGGAGATAGTGGTCGATGAAGAAGATCAGGAGTGTATCTTGTTGAATTTAGTTCCTACTTCATATTTCTTTTAAAGAGACCTTATGCGCCGGTAACACAACCCTTAGTGTTGACACCATTATCTCAGCCTTTCAGGGAAAGACAATGAGAAAGAAAAATGGTAGCGTGAGGGCATCCATTGATACATTGTTTACGAGGGGTCAGAATTCAGATCGACACAAGATCTTCTCGATCGAGGACCAAATCCAAAGGCAAGTGTAAGAGTAAGTTAAAGTGCTGGAATTGCGGGATGTCAGGGCACATGAAGAAGGATTGCACAAATCTTAAAGAAAAGAAAGATAACTCAGAGGCTTCTTCCAAGGAGGCTAACATACCACGTCTGATGAAGAAATAAATGGATGTGATGTCTTGTCAGTGTTTATGATCGGACACTCATACGATGATCGTAGGGATGAGTGGATCTTGGACACTGGGGCTTCATATCACATTACTCCTTATTGGAGTTGGTTTGCCAGCTATAGGGAATGCGACATTGGATATGTATTCATGGGTAATGATAATACTTATAATGTTGTGGATGTTGGTACTATCCGCATCAAGATGTTTAATGGTATGTAGCATACCTTAATTGAAGTAATGCACATTCATAATATAAAGAAGAGTTTGATATCTCTTGCTGCACTCGAGGTGATTGGGTGCAAGTTCACCAATTTTAATAGTATCCTTAAGGTTTCTAAAGGAGCGCTCGTAGTTATGAGAGCATAAAGGCATGATAACCTTCACAAGTTGATCAGAAGTACTTTAATAGGTAGAGTTGTAGCTGCGGTAGCAAATTCCACATATGCACAGAGGCTTTTAAAGAAGGTATTTGGCTAAGAGGCATGATAAATCAGTTGGGGCTTCAGCAGGAAGTCGTGTCGGTTAATTGTGACAACGAGAGCTCTATTGATTTGGCTAAAAACTCTATTTATCATTCACGTACTAAACACAATGATGTTTGTTACCATTTCATCTAACAGGTGTGTGAAGAAGGAGGCATGACTCTGGCGAAGATTTATAACAACGTGAATCCGACGGAAATGCTAACCAAGGTGGTTCATACAGAGAAGTTCAAGTTCTGTGCAACTTCTCAGGGCTTGACAAAGGCATAAAAGGAAGACAGAGTGTGCATGAGAAACAATGATGGAGTTATGATGCAAGACATGATTAGAGAAAGGAAAAAGGAAGCTATAAAGGATGACGATTGAAGACATGATAGAGATTGTTGATAGATGTCTTAAATATGTAATTCAACAATCTATCGATGATAGGTTCGATACTATCAAGTAGGCTTCAATGTTATCGAAGTCAGCTCGATGGCATCGAGATTTTCCAGAATAAATTGATTTGGTTGTTGGACACTTTAGTACCCTTTACAATGCCATCGAAGACCGTTCAATGTCATCGAAGGTTGTTCGATGCCATCGAAGGCCTGGTCAATGTCATCGGTAATATCTGGATTTTCATGTTTGGTCGCTGGAATGTTTTGGTATTTTTTCCGATGCCATCGAAGGTTAAGTTTCGATGACATCGAAGTGTGTTCGATGTCATCGAAGGATTTCGTGCGGATTTTGCAGATTTGTGAATTTAAGGGATTTGTTTTCGATTTTGATTGGGATTCTCCTTGAGGTTATATATTTGGGTGTAATTGGGATTGGGAGGTATCTATGGTTTTCTAATTCATTCCTAGGGTTTCAAGGGCTTGTAAAGGGAGATTCGAGGCTTGTTTGAATCATGTATTCTCTCTATCTCTTATAATTTCTACTTTCATAGTGCTTTTTGTAGCTTTATGCCATGGTTTTTTCCCGTAAAGGGTTTTTCCACATTAAATTCAAAGTGTTTGTGTTGTCATTGTTTGGTGCGATTGGATTACTTCACTTGATTCATCTCTGTGTGCTTCTGCAGTTCCCTAACAAAATGTGCTAACTAGTGTATAAATTTATAGTCATTTTAAAAGCAACATTAACAGCTAAAAAACATGAATGCTCTTCCACAAGACTTTACTGACTCACTTTGTGAAGCTCAGCTCATTGATAGATTTCCATGGATATCTAATTCTCTCTTGTTTTTAAGGAATAAGAAAAAAGAAGAAGAAGCTATAAATATGGTTTTCTATTTCCATTTTTGAACTCAAAAAATGTGGATATCTACTTCTTTTGTAAAAAAAAAAACAAGCAAGTGAGACCCGGCCTGTCAATGGGTCGGGTCCATTAATACACATACCCAGGCTAATTAGGTTCTTGTCTTGTTGAATCCTAGTCTAGTTTTTGGAGACCCAGACCCAAAATCCAATCAGATTGAGAGCTGATTAGGTGAGACCCTAACCTCACCCAAGACGGTGCCACCCTTACTGTGGGGCTTGCTTAGATGTATCTATTTTGTATCCACACTATCCATCCTTTTTTCCAAAATATTTTAGTGTATGATCCCAAAATGAAGCAAATCCAATTATCAGGTGGACCATACCATAGAAAATAGTGGTGATTGACTATTAATGAACCACAAAAGTTTTGGATGAAGCTGATATTTGTTTTCCCCTTCTTCTAAGCTTACGTGACCTTATTAATGTATTGGATGGCAAATAAACACTATGGAAACATTAAGGTCCTCTCTGTGAAGTTTTTAATGGTTGGGCTTCTTCATTTTTTGGATCATACCCTAAAATGATCTGGAAAAATATGGATGGATAGCATTAATATAGGGTATATTCATTAAGGTGGGCCCTATAATAAGGGTTACACCATCTTTGGTGAGGATGGGCTCTCACCTAATCCGCTCTCAATCAGGTTCGGGTTAAATAAGATCATTTACATGGTTAGGCTCACCTCTTCAATGAATTAGATTGCACACGCATGTGACACTTTGATATGTGCTTGGTACCTAAAGGGGCGCTTGTAAGTGCATAGGGCTTAAGAAATCTCATTTATTTTGCTAGAATTGTTGAAATTTTGTTTTAAAACTAAATAAATATTTTAAAATTTTTATTTTACCTCTAAAACAATTTTTGGACAAAAAAGAAGAAGAAGAAGAAGAAGAAAAATGTGTGTTTTCTTTAGTCCTACATCAAATAGAGTGAGAAAAAAGTTGTGGTTTATAAGTGGTTGAGTGAGCAGTATTCTTACTTGGAGAAACGGAGGATGAGATGCTCAGTTTGCTTTGCACTAGAACACACACATGTGCTTTCGAGCGTGAACATGGGTGAGGGCGTGGGCAGTGTGTCAGTAGTGGCGCTAGATGGCGCACTTTGCACTTTGTATGTGCACATTGTATTACAAAGTGGAATCCGATTTGATCTTTCCAAACATTTTCCATTTAAGAAATTACTAAGTAGCTCGAACATTATTTGAGCCACTGAGTTCGACCACTCATCAAATCTACTAGACAACAAACTACGTTAACCAAGTTCCTTAGCAGATCCCTTCATGATTGTTGCACATAGGATCTTAAAGAGAAGGCTTGTCTTATCTTGGAGGCAATTCACCTGTAACCCATTAGCAATCGAGAAGGGAGCGAATCAAGCTTTATGGACAACCTATTTATACATGATTTAACTTGGTATTAAATTTAAATAATTTTATTTCCATTTTTCCAAAATATTTTTTCCAACATTTTTAAAACTTGATTATGGATATCGAAAGTAATGCATCAGTAAAACTAATGAACTAAGATCTGATAAGACCAGACCAATTCGACAGTACAAACTTCACTAGGTGGCAAGACAAGTTGAAGTTTTTTCTCACTACCTTGAAAATATTCTATATTCTAGACTCCAATCTCCACCCTCTACTATAAGAAATAGACAACGGCACTCTAGAACAAATCACTACCAAAATTAAACAATAAGAAGATGAACTGTTGTGTCACAATCACATTCTAAATGCTTTTTCTAATCGGCTGTATGATCTGTACACTGGAACAATTTCAGCAAAATAAATCGGGAATGCACTAGTACACAGTACAAGGCCAAAGAAGAAGGAACATAGAAATTTCTAATCACCAGATACTTCAATTTCATGATGATAGATAATAAGCTTCCACTGGCCCAAATTCATGAATTATAGTTGATTGTAAATAAAAAAAGGAACTAAAAAAAAATGACTTACGTGAATCTTTTTAAATCGGAGCTATTATATCCAAACTACCTCTAAGATGAAAAGACTACATGAAGAAGCTATTGTATAAATCGGAAGACTTCACCTTAAAACAAATCCAAAAACATATTCGTATTGAGGAAGAATCTCATAACCAAGATAAGAGGGATAACGCCAATGGTGCATCCTCCTCCAAGGTGAATGCAGTAGAAAAACTATCCCATGATTATAACTCTTAGACGAATGATACCCTAAAACCCAACAAAGATCAATGGAAATTAAAAAAAAAAAAAACCCAAAACAAGAAAAATAGTACCACAAACCGAACATTTTATTCGATTCTTTAGGGACCAAAAAAAGCCTAAGAAAGAAGCTAATATAATAGATGATAATATCGTAGCAATGGTCATGGAAGTGAACGTGGTTCAAGAGAAAGTCTCCGATTGGTGGTGTGATACAGGTGTCACAATTCATGTATGCATCGACAGATCTACCTTCAAAATCTATGAAGATGTGACTAATGGTCAAGAGGTTCAAATGGAAAATGAAGGTTGATTGAAGGTCGTTGGCAAATGAACAATGGAACTAATGTTTACTATTAGAAAGAAAGTAATCTTGACCACCATGTTGCATCTCCCAGACGTAAGTTGGAACTTAGTCTCAGGGGATCTTATAAGCAAACCTAGGATAAGTATTGTGTTTGAATTCGAAAAGTTGATCTTGTCTAAGAATGAGAACTTTGTGAGAAATGAGTATACTCATAATGAGATGATTAAGTTTTCACTGAATGAAAAGAATTCTTCTGCTTATATAGTTGAGTCTGTAACCTTATAACATGATAGATTAACACATATTGACTATATTACCATAAGACTCATGGCCAAGAATGGCTTAATCTTATAAAATGATAGTAAGAATGATAAATGTGAAGTATGCATATGATCTAAAATAACTAAGAAATCATTCCTTAGTGTTAAGAGATGGTAACCATTCCTTGGTGTTGAGAGATGGTCTTAGATGTTAAACCTAGCGCATACTAATATATGTGAGGTAAATGACATTCTTACCCGAGAAGGAAAGTGCTACTTCATAATGTTCATATATGATTGTTCAAGATATATGTATGTGTACCTGCTAAAATCTAAGCATGATATATTTAATGTATTTAAGGTCTATAGATCCAAAGTAGAAAATCAATTAGTTAAAAAGATTAAAATCCTCTGTAGTGACGGAGGAGGAGAATACATTTCTAGTGAATTTTCTAGCCATTGTGAATAGCATAGTACACTAGTGCATAACACCCTACACACCATAAAAAATGGTGTAGTCAAGAGAAAAAAATAGGACTTTACTTGAAATGGTTAAGTCGATCCTAATACAAACAAAGTTGCCATTAAGCTTATGGGGAGAAACACTATTAGTAGCATGCAACGTTCTTAATAGAATCCAATATAAGAAAACCAATACCTCTCCATATGAAATATGGAAAGAAAAAAAACTTAACATAGGATGTCTTAGAGAGTCTAGGTGTCTCACGTATTGTAAAACTCTTATGTTGAAAAGAACCAAGTAGAGCTATCAAGTGTGTCTTTGTAGGATATGCATAAAATAGTAAGGCCTATAGACTTTTGGACTTAGAATCCAATGTGATCACAGAATCTACAGATGTAGAGTTCTTTAAGAACTCTCTATCCATGGAGAAAAAGGATACTGAGATTTAATCTCCTAATAAAACTATAGAGAAAACTCAACAAAAAGTTGAAACTCCTAGCGAACCTTGTACCAGTCAAAGAACAAAAGTAAAAAAGAATCTTAATCCTAATCAAATAGACTCTCAATGTCTCTCTTTTCATCTAGTGGAGGGTGATAAAGAGAAGGTCATTAGAAAAATACCCATGGTTTTTACTGCACAAGATGGACCTAAAACCTTTAGTGACCTTATGCCTTAAAGAGACTCTCCCTTTTGGAAAGAGACTATTAATGATGAAATGAACTCGATTGTGTCAAACCAAACATGAAAACTGGTGGGGTTACCTCTAGGCTATAAGATTATAGGGTGTGAGTGAGTATTTAAGAAGAAATATCACATTGATGGTACAATAAAAACCTTTAAGGCTAGGTTAATAGCTAAGAATTTCTGTCAGAAAGAAGGAATCGATTAATATTTTAACACATATTCGCTAGTGGCTAGAATAACATTAATCAGGATTTTCCTCGCTTTAGCACCCATACATCATCTTCATATCCATCAAATAAACATGAAGACAACATTCCTGAATGGTGACCTCGATGAGAAGGTATATATGGAGTAACTGGAAGAGTTTATTATACCAGAAAATGAGAGAAAAGTATGTAGGCTCATCAAATCTCTATGTTGATTAAAATAAACACCCGAACAGTGGCATGATAAGTTTGATTCTAAGGTGTTATCTTATAGTTTTATATATAACATTACTATATACTCTAAAGTTTGTAATAATTATATTGTAATCATATGTCTATATGTAGATGGCATGTTAATTATCAGCAACAAAATGGAAGGTGTAACTGAAACAAAGAGGTTTCCCTCATCTGTTTTCAAAATGAAGGATCTTGGACAAGTGGATACTATATTAGGTATCAAAGCTAAACTGTAGTGGAGGTTATGTGATGTGTCAGTCTCATTATATTGAGAAGATATTAAACAAGTTTAACCACTTGAAAATTAAAGAGGTAAGAACCCCATTTGATCCAAGTATCAAACTAAAAGAAAATAATGAAATAGTAGTTGCATAAAGAGTATGTTAGTGCTATAGACAGTCTTATGTATGCTATACAATGCATAAGACTGGGAATAACATATGCTGTGAGTAAACTAAGTAGATTTACTAGTAATCCTAGTGTAGAATACTAAAAAACTATAAGTATAACTCAGGGTTATCTAAAAGAAACCAAATAGATATGACTATTCTACTCAGAATTTCCAACCGTGTTGGAAGAATATACTGATATGAGTTGGATATCGAGTGTAGGGGACAACAAGTCCATAATATGGTAGATATTCACCTTAGGTGGTACAACTGTCTCTAGGGGATCCATGAAACAAACCTGCATAACACACTCAATAATGGAGTCTGAGTTTATAGAATTGCCTATAATTGACAAAGAGGCTGAGTGTTTAAGGGATATTTTATGAAAAATCTCATTCTATGCGAAGCCTATACCGACTGCTTCACTTTATTGTAATAGTGAGGTCACTCTAGCGAGATCCTACAACAATACATATAATGGAAAGTCAAGACACATAAGTTTGAGATATGATTATATAAGGCAATTAATTCAAGATGAAATCATTACGATCTCATTTGTGAAGTTAAGCAATAACTTTGCTGATGATTTTATTAAACCTCTAATAAGAGAGGCAGTAAGGACAACATATAGAGGGATGAGATTGAAACTCTTCAATCAAAGTTCCACCAGTGATAGAAATCCAACCAAAAGTTAGAAAATCTTTAAAGTTTAGATTTAATGGCTAAAAATAAATCACTGATATGTGGAAAGCTTTAGCACTAAAATTATAAATAACTCATCTAAGATGAAGAGTGTTGGCCGTTATGACTAGAGGGCTTAGTCTTGGAACTCTTAATAACATCTAGTTTATAAGACAAGTGTTTTAAGTAGTAATGGAAATACTAGAAGGATTTCACCTATATGAACGTGAAGTGATACTGTTTCTCATGAGAGTTAAGAGTTCTCTCGAGATTGTTCATGAAACATGATAAGAACATGACTATTAAAAGTAGTAAGGGAGTACTATGGAGGAACTCACACAATGTAGATGTTATTATGTATGTGGTATCTTTGGTTGTGTTATTTAGAAATAACCAGTTTAAAGCTGCAGTTACCATGGATTTCGAAAAAACTTTAACAATACTTACACTAAGGAAAGATTCAAATTGTAAGATATCTTTCTCTATGCATTAGAGTTGTCTTTCTTATATGGTAGAATTTTCTACTATTTATTATTAAATCTAAGTGGGAGATTGTTGAAATTTTGGTTTAAAAATAAATAAATTTTTTTTTAAAATTTCATTTTCCCTCCAAAATAGTTTCTAAAAAAATAAAAAAAAAGTTTGTTTTCTTTAGTCCCACATCAGATAGAGTGGGAGAAAAGTTATGGTTTATAAGTGGTTGAGTTGGTAGTATTCTTACTTGGAGAAATGAGGGATGAGATACTCAGTTTGTGTGTTACAACACGCTCGTATGCATGTGCACTCCCGCTCGAGCGAGGGCATGGGTGAGGGCGAGGGTGTGAGCAATGTGGTTGTAACGGCGCTAAATAGCGCACTTTGCACTTGTGCATTGTTTTGTAAAGCATTCGCTCCCTCGCGCCCTTACACAAACCGTCGCTAGACAATGTGATCACAATGTGAGATGGCCTATGTTTTATAGGCTATTGGAAACGGTTGGATCAATAGATCTAAAACTATCAACCTTTTTGATAACGACAAGTAGGCTTAATAGGAAAAATGATTTGAAAATGGATGGGCCTTGATGATCCAACGGTCATATCATTGATTCAATGATCTGAAACACTCAGAAATTAGCCAATGGTCAGAAACATTTTACAAATGTTCTAAACCATTAATGACCACCTACCAATGGTCTACTCCTCATATGTTATATAAACTGGTCCATCCTGGTCCAGAATCATCCAAATCTAAGAGTTCGAATCAGAATGTTATTTGATCTCTCTAAACATTTTCCCTTTAAGAAATTGTTGTATAGCTCGAACATTGTTTGAGTCACTAAGTTCGACCACTCATCAAATCTGCCAGACGACTAGCTGCGTTAACCGAGTTCCTAAGTAGATTCTTTTATGAGTGTTGTACTCATGATCTTAGAGAGAAGGCTTGTCTTATCCTATAAGCAGTTCGTTGTAACCCATTAGTAATTGAGAAGGGGGCGAATCAAGCTTTAAGAACAGCGTATTTATATGTGATTTAGCCGAATGTTAAATTTAAATAAATTTATTTTTGATTTTTCAATATATTTTTTCCAACAAGAATATACATACATACATACATACATACATATATATATATACACATACATACATACATATATATAATTTTTTGATTTTTCCATGTCTAACCAGAGTTTTGTATCAGGTTAAAATTTGGGCTTGCGAGGTTTCAAGGGATGCCGCATCACGTGGACCATTCAGATTATGAGCCCATGACACATGTGCAAAGGTGCACACGAGTGCTCACGTAAGAAGGTGCGCAAGTGAGCATTCCTCTCTCTCTCTATAAATATATATAAAGCTTATTATTAATTAAACTAAATATACTCAACTTTTACCTGACTTTCAACTGGTCCGACACATGAATGTGACTGGACCGATCTTTAGCCAAGTCCATGAGGTGATACCTGAACTGACCCCATTTCTTAATGGGTGAATAAAAATGGACTCGAACAAATGGGGTCAAGTCCATTTGGTATCTGTAATTTTCAATTCAATTGTTAATTATTTAACATGTCCACACAAAATTACACTTCAAGTTAAGTATACTAAAATTGGTATTGAAATCATAACTATTCATTTTCTGAGGATTCTGACTCTATTTTCGGCAGTTTGAATGCAGGCGTGCCAAAGTTGAAATTGCGGCTCAATTCAAACTGAACAACTATGACCCCGAGTGCCAAAATTGGCAAACACGTAGTGCATGATCGAGATTTGATGAGATCGACTGCCTATTTAGCCACTTGCTCAATATGTAAACAAGATCAAACAATATTCAGAGGGTGGGGTTCTTACTGTGATGATGGGTTACACTTTTTCCTTCCATAGGAATGGACTTTTCAGTACAGATAAAGTGAAATGAGAAAGGGATTCTTACAGTCAGTCATGAAGAACAACTACAAAACACCTTTTCGAGTGGAGAAATGAATCCAGTGTGCAAGCATAGTCAAATTATAGCTATAATTACCGGCTACTTGATTAACACTACGGATTACACTACAAAATGTAAATAGCAAGCTGAAGTAAAGGATTATGCCATGGAATGCAAAAAAGACGGGTAATTGAAAGATAATGTTTGGTTTGATTTGGTTGGTATGAGATGAAATCTTCATGCTTCAACACTACTTTGCCTTCCTTCTGGATGCTTCCCATTTTCTCATGGTTGTTGTAACCATTTGAACACTACATGGCCTTCTGGAGACTTTCTTGCCATCTGTCCTGTGACCGCTCCTCTACTATCGACCATCTCCAGTAACACTCGATGCATTCCAGCTATGTTGTCAAGAAATCCTCTTCGTACATCTTTGCAGATCTTCAAAAACACCATGCGAATCCATACAAATTACATGTAACTTACTCTGATTGGGTCTCGTGAGGAATGATGACTATGGGGATGAACATTGTCCACCACGTTGCTTTACTTTTGGAAAAAGTTGAAAGAGACGTGCGACCCTTCATTAATGCAATATTTATTATTCACATGTGACAGCAAACCAATAACCGCCCTCAGTCAATTCATTGTAACACGTCATCAATAACCAACCCTTTTTTGAAACCCATGCTTAATCTCATGATGACATGTGCCCTTTTCATTGTTTCCCACAAAATCAATGATGCCCTAATTAACGCTTCCTACCTTGACCGTTATAAGCATTATTTCTATACTTTTTTTTTTTTATTCTTATGCTCTCCTTTTCTTTTCTTAAAGTAGCTTCGAACTTTAACCCTTTCCTTAATTGATGGCTGCCTCCTCGTCTCCTCCTCCATCATTCCTATAAAACAATCTCATCACAGTGATGGATGCTCTCTCTAAAAAATGCGTCGATAAAACATTCTTCAAATCGCCCATTAGAGATTATTACTGTATGGGTCCGACATTCTCTCTAACAACGAACGTTGATGAAGTCAGTATGATGGATGCCCTGTTTCCCATTTGTCCAGGTGAAACTTTGTTGATCTAGTCAAAAGGCATCTCTGATCCTTCTAATGATCTGAAGAATCCTCGATTATGGTCAAGACCTCTTCCAGAATGGGATGTTTGGTTTGCTCGTGTCTCTTCTCAGTATGAGGCAATATGGAGAGAATCAGGCATTTATGAATGCATCAAGCTTTCCTTCCACAATTATCATTTAAATCCCACAATTCTCATTATAGCTTCAACATTCTGCAACTCTTCTACCAACACGTTCTTCTTTGGTTATAGCCCTATGAGCTCAACTATTTTCAACATCATAGATTTAACTCAACTTTTTTCCTTTAGGTGAAGCCTTTTACCCTTGTTTCGTATAAAAAAAACCAAACATTTCTCAAATAAAAGTTGGTAAAGCCTAGTCTTATTTTATGTAGGCTTATCATAAACGTAGTAGACCAGTCGATTATGAGGAACATAGCTTTTCTTCTGCTATGAATTTTCCATCATCTACTCTATGTGAATGCCTTGCAAGTTAGAAATGAATACATTCATATTACCGTGGCACTTTTTCAAGGTAAAAAAACTTGCCCTTGCACCTTTTGTACTCAACCACCTATCCAAGGGTATTTATGGAGTCACCACCTGTTTCGACAAGAAACAAATGCATTTTATTTGGGGGATTATCATTCAATAATAACAAAGAAACAATGAGAGAATAAGGATCATAAAGTATTTTATTTATTCCGAATTCATTTACATCCTCGTATTTCCCTTGATTCGAAAAAAAAAGTACAATGAATCAACACAATGAAGTAAGAGAGGGAGCAGTTTAATGGCAATTTTGGTAGCATTTCGGCGTATTAGATGTTCATCACAAAGACAGATGAGTTGTGCAAACTTGAGGTCCTTGGTTTGGTTGCATTGTAGACATTGGTTGTCTTTCCACTCTCTCCTTCGATTTCTCCTCCTTATTCTGAATTCTTCTCTCCTTGGTCTTAATGTCCCTTCAAAACAAATGGTTGTGCGAGTGAACTAGTTGCGCGGGTGAACTTTTCCTTCTTTTGGAGCTCTCTAAATGTGGAAACTTCTATTGTGCAAAACTTCTATTGTGCAGGAATTCTGTTGCGCAACACTTCTATTGTGCACCACACAACGATACTCCTAAAACAACTTCTGTTGTGCACCTCACAACTTCTGTTGTGCACTGCACAAAAATACTCCTGAAACAACTTTTGTTATGCACCGCACAACGATACTTCTAGGGAAACTTCCGTTTTGCAATGCACAATGATACTTTTGGGGTAACTTCTGTTGTGCACCTCACGACTTTTGTTGTGCACCACACAATGATTCTTTTAGGAAAACTTCCATTGTGCATCACACAACAATACTTCTGGGGCAACTTCCGTTGTGCACCGCACAACGATTCTTCTAGGGAAACTTCCGTTATGCACCGTACAACGATACTTCTGGGGCAACTTCCGTTGTGCACCTCGTAAATTCTATTGTGCATCGCACAACGATTCTGCTAGGGAAACTTCCATTGTTCACCGCACAATGATACTTTTGGGTCAACTTCCGTTGTGCACCTCACAACTTCTGTTGTGCACCGCACAATGATTCTTCTAGGGAAACTTTCATTGCGCACTGCACAACAATACTTCTGGGGAAACTTCTGTTGTGCACCTCATAACTTTTGTTGTACATCGCACAAAGATTCTTCTAGGAAAACTTCCATTGTACACCGAACAACGATACTTTTGGGACAACTTCCGTTGTGCACCTCACAACTTCTGTTGTGCACTGCACAACGGAACGATTCTTCTAGGGAAACTTTCATTGTGCACCGCACAACGAAACTTCTGGGGCAACTTTCGTTGTGCACCTCACAACTTCTATTGTGCACTGCACAACGATTCTTCTAGGAAAACTTTTGTTGTGCACCGCATAACGATACTTATGGGGAAACTTCTATTGTGCACCTCATAACTTATCTTGTGCACCGGGAGCTCCTAAAGCTTCTCTTACTTCTATCCTCCCTAAATGAAGATGAGGGAGGGGTATTTATAGGCTTCTCACATGTGTGAAGGCCATTTCCACACTACAGAGAGTGGAGTGAGAATTGAACCCACACAACCAGGGGTGCCACTACAAGGAAACTAACTTTTACCGACGAAAATTTTCATCTCTAAATCCACTTGTTTCATAGGTGAAAAGTTTTACCGACGACAATTTTCGTTGGTAAATTCATCGGTAAAAGACTGAAGGTAAAGGCTTTTACCGATTTTTTTTGTAGGTAATACAAAACTTTTACCGATGAATTTTTTCGTCGGTAAAAAATAAGTAAAAAACTTTTATCGATGATTTTTTATGTTGGTAAAAAATAAGTAAAAAACTTTTACCAATGATTTGTTTCGTAGGTAAAAATATTTCACGATACTTTTACCTACGAAAATTTGTGATAGGACATGACTCTAAAAATGAGATAAATCCAAATCTCAAATAATTTATGCTATAAGAGATAGTGGAGATGGAAATAGATGCATTGTTCGATATGCTTGCCAACAAAGTAAGATTTTCTTGTTTGTTGCCATGTGATTGGGCTACATTATTACATCAATCAGGTTCAGGTTCGGAATCGGGTTTAGGTTTGGGTTTTCAAGTTTAGGTTTAGGTTTAGGTTAGGGAGTTGAGATTAGGATTAGGTGTAGGTTTAGGTTTAGTGATTTGAGAATACATTTAGTTTTTGATTATAGGTTTAGGTTTAGGTTTTATTTTTAGGTTAAGGTTAGGTTATAAGTTATAATTTTCGGTTATAGGTTATAGGTTAAGGTTAAGGTTATAGGTTTTGGTTTAGGTTAAGGTTATAGGTTATAGGTTATAAGTTATAGCTTTAGGGAATTGAGAATAAGTTAAGGTTTAGGTTTAAAAAATCAGGTTCGGGTTCGGGATCAGGTTTAGGTTTAGGTTTTCAAGTTTAGGTTTAAGTTTGGGTTAGGGAGTTGAGATTAAGATTAGGTATACGTTTAGTTTTGGGGATTTGAGAATACATTTAGGTTTTAGGTTTAGGTTTAGTTTTTAGGTTTAGGTCTAGGTTATAGGTTTAGGTTTAGTTTATAAGTGTAGGTTATAGGTTTAGGTTTAGGTTAGGTTAGAAGTTAAGGTTTAGGGAATTGAGTTTATGTTATAAGTTATAGGTTTAGGTTATAGGTTATACGTTATAGGTTAAGGTTTAGGTTATAATTTAAGGCTTAGGTGTAGGTTATAGGTTTTGGGATTTGAGAATAGGTTTAGTTTATAAGTAGAGGTTTTGTGACACCCCAAACTCAGAAAACGGGTCACAAAATTTCTGATCGGAGAATTCGGCGCTGACAGCCTCCGTAGTCCCCTATTCTCAGATCCCGACACTCACATGCCAGATTTCGATCCTGGGATCCTACAAGGAGGATTTTCAGTATGATTTTTTTTTAATGGAGCATAACTACAAGCATAACCAAGTCATAAAACAACATCACCACATATCCACTATATCAAAAACTTTAAGTACAATTAGGAAAGAGAAATACGAGGTGATCAAAAGCTCCAAAATAGCCAGATACGCACTCCTGCCTCAGCGCTGCTGCTGTCCAATGCTACCTGCATGCAACTGTCGTGCATAAGCTTACAAAAGCTTAGAGGGTGGTGTAAGTGTGTGCACAAGGCAAGTGCCAAGTGTACAATATCAGAGTAATGCAAAAATATGCGGTAAGTCCATGAATACAACCAGTCGTACCAAGGCTATGTGATGCAAGGCATGAATGTTATTGGCCATACCAAGGCCATGCGATGCGAGACATGAATGCCATCAGCCATACCGATGCAATACGAGGCTTACATAGCCGAATGTCATATGCAAAATGTAATCCAAGCAAGCCGGTACTCATCAAGTACACTATCAATATAGTTCCTCTTTGGATATCACCGGGGTCTAATACATCTTACACTGACTGCCTCCTCCCTAGCTGCACAGTCAAGAAAGTGGAATAGACCTCACTATCCGCCTGACTAGTAGTCTGTCAATACCTACCCGGCTCGTTGATAGCGGACTCATTTGCTAGCTAGTCAAACTCAGCCTAGCTTATAGCCCCCACACTCAGGCGGATAAGGCCACACCTCCTTCTAACCGACCACGACACAGTGAGAGATGTGACCTACTGGTATTCGGCACTCGGGCGCTCCTGTATACACTCGGTCTAGACGTTGAACATATCCTGGTACCAAAAAGATCCTGGGACTTTCACCCAAGGACATCCTAAGTGCCCGCAGTGCTAGAACCAAGTATTTTCGATATTCGATAAGGTCATCCATGATGTACCTGTGGAGCTACGACCCTGATGTCGCTAGGGCGTGCAGTGATCAAGCCGCACATATGTGAGATGCATGAGTCACACCGTATAGTCATGCGGCAATCCTGCGCGTACAACGCGATACTATGGGGCACTCTGTCTCATAAGGAGTCCCGTAAATGGTTTGCCTAATGGCATATGCTATGATCAGTCACCACTCATATCAAGCATACATATGATGCGTATGGTCATGACTCATGGAGTTATACTAGGCATGTTATAAAGTAATGAACTATGCTTACAATGCAGATGGACCTAGACGGCCTACACACAACTAGTATGGGCCTATTAGTGGGCCCTAGGGAGAGTCGTAATGTGGACGTTTAACCAACATTACCTCACAATGTGGACGTCAAACCAACATTGCTCCCAAGGCATGCCCCGCCATAAAACATCATTACACAACCCAAAGAGGCATCACACATTGCAATAGACCCTAAGGACATCCCATTGAGCCTCGATCCATGGGCCTTAAATACATCAAATGGGCCGCATCATATGGGCCTTATATAAATCCAGTGGGCCACATCAATGGGCCTTAAGTACATCACAATGGACCATAGACCCTGGCCTTTAAATATGTCACAATGGGCCTCGTAACATGGGCCACAATTACATCAAGATGGGCCTAATCACATGGGCCTTATGTCCATCAAATGGGCCTAATCCCATGGCCTTATGTATATTAAATGGGCCAAACTAATTGGGCCCCATGCATACCAAATGGGCCACGCCAAACATAAGTGATGATAATGATTTCCACCATTAAAATTCCTAAGGCCCACCATAAAATATGTTCCCCATCCAACCTAATCATAAATTAACATGGCGATAGATGGAAATATCAACTTAATGGGAAGCTACCATGACACCTTAGAGGTTTTTGAATGGTGGGCGTCATTGGCCACTACTTTAGATGGTGGGGTCCATTTGAAATTTAGATCTGCCTCATTCTTTAGCTCATGCACTAAAATGATCTTTCAAAATGGTTGGAGGGATGGGATGCAGCACGTGCATCATGGTGGGTCCCACTAGCCATCCAGCAGCCAAAAAAATGGCTGGATGACATGAAAAAATGCATACATCACTGTGGCCTCCACCGTCTGTCTGGACAGTGGTAATAAAACACATATATTATTGTGGGTCCCACGTGGGGCCCACCATAACATTTATTTTACATCCAAACTGTTGATAGGGTCACACAGACCTGGATGAGGAGGAAACATAAATTTCATATTAATCTGAAACTTCTGTGGCCTAAAAAAAGGTTTCAATGGTATACATTCAATCCCACTGTTTCTTATGATGTGGGTCACCTGAGCTCCAGATGAGATTGAAATTTGGAGGGGGCCCACTTCAGGGAGTGGCTCACCTTGTGAATGGGTTAGATGGCAAATAAACATCAAGGTGGGGCCCATATGTGGGACCGTGGGCTCCCTGGCGTCCGCCCGCCCGCCAGCGCTGGCGTGGCCTGCGCTTTGACACAGTAGCAGCAATGCTGCTGTTAATATATATATATATATATATATATATATATATATTTTTTTTTTTTTTTTTTTTTTTTTTTGAAAATTGAGATTTTGGGGGTTTTCGCATGTGGGGCCCACTTCAAGAGAATCCACTCCAACCATTAGATTCCACAGCTTATAACCAATCCAATGAGTCCAATATTGAGTATATTTTGGAGTATAAAAATATCATGGTGTATTTCAACGGTAAACCACACTGTTTACTGTGCTATGGCCCACCATGAAGTCGGATTGGCCCCACTTCTCGGTTCAACGCCTAAAATAGTCTAAGGAAAGGGATGAACGGCACGGATTGAATGCATACATCAAGGTGGGGCATACACAAGTGGACCACCCCAAAAAGCTTTTGAAATAAGCTAATATTTGTGTTTTCTCAATTCACGTCCAGGGATGCTGGACGGTCTGTCCATGTGAAGGTAGGCCTGTTCAGGTGGGCCACCACATGATGTACGGTGTGGTGCAACACACACTAAGTAGGCCCCATTCATAGACAGCTTGGATAAAATACTAACTTCATGGTGGGGTCCATCCATGTGGGCCACACAACCATGTCATGATCACATACAAAAAATTAAATAGAGAGGGAGAGAGAGATGGAGAGTGGGACACGCATGATGGAGGGACCCTGACACTATGGGCCCTTCCTTTCATGATCTACAACATAAATCAAGTGGGTCCCATAACATGTGTGCCCATAAAATTGAAATCTAACGGTAGAGATCCCTTCTCCACGAAAATAGACGGTCTAGATGACCCATGTACAAGCTAGGAAGGTAAACATCATGATGAGGTCTATGGAGAATGGCCCCATCATGGAATGATATTGATGATCAAGATGGGCCATTGACCACATCTTAGGATCCAAAGTGAGATCCATGTCATTTATTGGTAAGCCTCACTTACCCCATCTTAAAAATAAAAACTAGTCTATAGGAGCACCCACCACTTGATTTTCTTAGTCCATTAGAAAGCTGATCTCTTTGTACTTCACTTTGATGGAGGGAGATGAAGTTTGAATGGCTAGGATGAAGGTTAAAGGGATAGAAAAATGGGCCACGAAAAATCACTTTTCTCTCTTGGGAAAGCCTTGGACGTATGCACCCTTGGTTGCTTGGGAAATGCTTAGAAAAAATAAAAAGAAAGAGAGAGAGAGAGAGAGAGAGAGAGAGAGAGAGAGAGAGAGAGAGAGAGAGAGAGAGAGAGAGGTGGTTGTAAGGAGAAGTGATGGGAGATGGGTGATGGATGTGAGTGATGGGTGAGGTGATGGATTGGTTAACTTTTGGGTTTACTTAACTTGTGGAGAAAGAAAGCATGGATTACTTTTATACTTGACATGTGGTGATTGATTGATTGATGGAGTGATTGATTGATTGATGGATGAGACATGACGTAGAGATTCTCTTGGGATTTACAATACGCGGTATTTTTCCTCAAACTAAACGCGGGTCGACATCTTCCTGCCAAGGTATCGGATCGATATGCAAGACGTGGCATTGGAACCGCGACGACGTTGCGGTTGCAATGGTATAAGTCTCAGATTAAGCTGATTTAAATTTACAGGATATGACTTAGGGTCACGCACAAACGTCAATTATAGATTGTGGTGCAAAAATTTGACAGGATGGATCGCGGGAGTTGTCGAAATAGTACGGACTAGGATACGAGCCTTATAGGTTTAGGTTAATGTTATAGGTTATAAGTTTATGTTAATGTTGTAGGTTATAGGTTTAGGTTTAGGGATCTGAGAATACATTTACATTTTAGGTTTAGGTTTAGGTTTTACGTTTAGGTTAAGGTTACCGGTTTAGGTTTAGGTTATAAGTGTAGGTTATAGGTTTAGGTTAGGTTATAGGTTAAGGTTTATGGAATTGAATTTAGGTTATAGGTTTAGGTTTAGGTTATAGGTTAAGGTTTAGGTTTAGGCTATAGGTTTAGGTTTAGGTTAAGGTTTAGGTTTAGGTAATAGGTTTTGGGATTTAAGAATAGGTTTAAGTTATAAGTAAAAGTTTAGGTTAATGTTGTAGGCTATAAGTTTAGGTTATAAGTTTATGTTAATGTTGTAGGTAATAGGTTTAGGTTAGGGATTTGAGAATACATTTAGGTTTTAGGTTTAGGTTTAGGTATTACGTTTAGGTTAAGGTTACATGTTTAGGTTTAGGTTATAAGTGTAAGATATAGGTTTATGTTTAAGTAAGGTTATAGGTTAAGGTTTAGGAAATTGAGAATAGGTTAAGGTTTAGGTTTAGGAAATAGGGTTCGAGTTTAGGTTTGGGTTTTTAAGTTTAGGTTTAGGTTAAGGAGTTGAGATTAGGATAAGGTGTAGGTTTAGTTTTTGGGATTTAAGAATACATTTAGGCTTTAGGTTTAGGTTTAGGCTTTAGGTTTAGGTTTAGGCTTTAGGTTTAGGTCTGGGTTATAGGTTTAGGTTTAGGTTATAAGTGTAGGTTATAGGTTTAGGTTTAGGTTAGGTTATAGGTTAAGGTTTAGGGAATTGAGTTTAGGTTATAGGTTATACGTTATAGGTTTAGGTTTAGGTTTAGGTTATAGGTTTAGGTTTATGTTAAGGTTTAGGTTTAGGTTATAGGTTTTGGGATTTGAGAATAGGTTTAGGTTAATGTTGTAGGTTATAAGTTTATGTTAATGTTGTAGGTTATAGCTTTAGGTTTAGGTTTAGGTTAGGGATTTGTGAATACATTTACGTTTTAGGTTTAGGTTTAGGTTTTACATTTACGTTAAGGTTACAGGTTTAGGTTTAGGTTATAAGTGTAGGTTATAGGTTTAGGTTTAGGTTGGGTTATAGGTTAAGGTTTAGGGAATTGAGTTTATGTTATAGGTTAAGGTTTAGGTTTATGTTTTAGGTTTAGGTTTAGGTTAAGGTTATAGGTTTTGGGATTTGAGAATAGGTTTAGTTTATAAGTAGAGGTTTAGGTTAATGTTGTAGGTTATAAGTTTATATTAATGTTGTAGTTTATAGGTTTAGGTTTAGGGATTTGAGAATACATTTACATTTTAGGTTTATGTTTAGGTTTTACGTTTAGGTTAAGGTTACAGGTTTAGGTTTAGGTTATAAGTGTAGGTTATAGGTTTAGGTTAGGTTATAGGTTAAGGTTTAGGGAATTGAATATAGGTTATAGGTTATAGGTTAAGGTTTAGGTTTAGGTTTATGTTATAGGTTTTGGGATTTAAGAATTGGTTTAGGTTATAAGTAAATGTTTAGGTTAATGTTGTAGGCTATGGGTTTAGGTTATAAGTTTGTGTTAATGTTATAGGTAATAGGTTTAGGTTTAGGGATTTGAGAATACATTTAGGTTTTAGGTTTAGGTTTAGGTATTATGTTTAGGTTAAGGTTACATGTTTAGGTTTAGGTTATAAGTGTGGGTTATAGGTTTATGTTTAGGTAAGGTTATAGGTTAAGGTTTAGGGAATTGAGAATAGGTTAAGGTTTAGGTTTAGGAAATCGGGTTCGAGTTTAGGTTTGGATTTTTAAGTTTAGGTTTAGGTTAAGGAGTTGAGATTAGGATTAGGTGTAGGTTTAGTTTTTGAGATTTAAGAATACATTTTGGTTTTAGGTTTAGGTTTAGGATTTAGGTTTAGGTCTAGGTTATAGGTTTAGCTTTAGGTTATAAGTGTAGGTTATAGGTTTAGTTTAGGTTAGGTTATAAGTTAAGGTTTTGGGAATTGAGTTTAGGTTATAGGTTATATGTTATAGGTTAAGGTTTAGGTTACAGGTTAAGGTTTAGGTTTCGGTTATAGGTTTAAGTTTATGTTAAGGTTTAGGTTTAGGTTATAGGTTTTGGGATTTGAGAATATGTTTAGGTTAATGTTGTTAGGTTTAGGTTTTACGTTTACGTTAAGGTTACAGGTTTATGTTTAGTTTTAGGTTAAAAGTGTAGGTTATAGGTTTAGGTTTAGGTTAGGTTATAGGTTAAGGTTTAGGGAACTGAGTTTAGGTTATAGGTTAAGGTTTAGGTTTAGGTTATAGGTTTATGTTTAGGTTAAGGTTTAGGTTTAGGTTATCGGTTTTGGGATTTGAGAATGGGTATAGGTTATACGTATAGGTTTAGGTTAATGTTATAGGTTATGGGTTTAGGTTATAAGTTTATGTTATTGTTGTAGGTTATAGGCTTAGGTTTAGGGATTTGAGAATACATTTAGGTTTTAGGTTTAGTTTAGGTATTACATTTAGGTTAAGGTTACCGGCTTAGGTTATAGGTTTAGGTTTAGGTTATAAGTGGTTTAGGTTAGGTTATAGGTTAACGTTTAGGTTTAGAAAATTAGATTCGGGTTCAGGTTCTGGCTTAGGTTTGGGTTTTCAATTTTAAGTTTAGGTTACGGAGTTAAGATTAGGATTAGGTGTAGGTTTAGGTTTAAGGATTTGAGAATACATTCAGGTTTTAGGTTTAGGTTTAGGTTACAAGTGTAGGTTATAGGTTTAGGTTTAGGTTACAAGTGTAGGTTATAGGTTTAGGTTTTGGTTAGGTTATAGGTTAAAGTTTATCAAATTGAGAATACGTTAAGGTTTTGGTTTAGGATATCAGGTTTGTGTTCCGGTTCGGGTTTAGATTTGGATTTTTAAGTTTAGGTTTAGGTTAAGGAGTTGAGATTAGGATTAGGTGTAGGTTTAGGTTTAGGGATTTAAGAATACATTTAGGTTTAAAGTTTAGGTTTAGGTTAGAGGTTTAGGTTTAGGTTATAGATTATAGCTTTATGGAATTGAGAATAGGTTAAGGTTTAGGTTTAAGACATCAGGTTCGGGTTCGGGATCGAATTTAGGTTTGGGTTTAGGTTATAGGTTATAGGTTATAGGTTTAGGTTATAGGTTAAGGTTTAGGTTTAGGTTTAGGTTAAGGTTACAGGTTTAGGTTTGGGTTTAGGTTATAGGTTATAGGTTTAGGCTATAAGTTTAGGTTTAGGTTTAGGTTATATGATTAGGGATTTGAGAATAGGTTTAGGTTATAGGTTTAGGGATTTGAGAATATGTTTAGGTTTAGGAATTCGGGTTCAGGTTATATGTTTGGGTTAAGGTGTAGGTTTTAAGTTAAGTGAATTAAGTTTAGGTTATTAGTTTAGGTTTAGGTTTATGTTATAAGTTTAAGTTTAGGCTAAGGGTTTTGGGATTCATATTTGGGTTCGGGATCATGTTTAGGTTTGGGTTTTTAAGTTTAGGTTTAGGTTTAGGTTAGGGAGTTGAGAATAGGAATAGGTGTAGGTTTAGGTTTTAGGTTATAGGTTTAGGTTTTAGGTTTAGGTTTAGGTTATAGGTTTAGGTTATAGGTTTAGGTTTAGGTTTAGGTTATAAGTGTAGGTTATAGGTTTAGGTTTAGGTTAGGTTATAATTTAAGGTTTAGGGAATTGAGTTTTGATTATAGGTTATAGGTCATACGTTATAGGTTATGGTTTAGGCTATAGGTTAAAGTTTAGGTTTAGGTTATAGGTTTAGGTTTAGGTTATAGGTTAAGGTTTAGGTTTAGGTTATTGGTTTTGTGGTTTGATAATAGGTTTAGGTTAATGTTGTTGGTTATAAGTTTATGTTAATGTTGTAGGTTATAGGTTTAGGTTTAGGGATTTGAGAATACATTTATGTTTTAGTTTTAGGTTTAGGTTTTACGTTTAGGTTAAGGTTACAGGTTTTGGTTAAGTGTAGGTAATAGGTTTGGGTTTAGGTTAGGTTAGGTTATAGGTTAAGGTTTTAGGGAATTGAGTTTAGATTATATGTTATAGGTTTAGGTTATAGGTTAAGGTTTAGGTTTAGGTTATAGGTTATAGGTTTTGAGATTTGAGAATAGGTTTATGTAAGACCAGTGTTTTAGTTCTTAACGTTCGGCAGGCTTTCGCGGTTCTCCCGGTCAAATTTTGGCAACTCTCGACCCATATTCGACGTTTGCACGTGATCCTAAGCTGGGTCCCGCATACCGAAGTCAGATCAAACCATAACTTGTACCCTAGCGACCAAGCCATCGCCACGGTTCCAACACCGTGACTCACGCACCGATCTGATACCCAAGTTAGAAGTTATGGGTCCACGTTCATTTCAAAGAAATGCCACGTGTTTCAAATTTTGAGGGAATCTCTATAACATGTCCCATCAATTAATCAATCAATCAATCAAGTACAAGCCCCCAAGTACAACAACTCATCCCTCCTTTTCCATAAGTTAACTCTCTCTCTCCCCTCACCATTCCTCTTTTACAATTTTTCAAACAACCCATACCTTTCCTTACAACTACCACATCATCCCATCCATATCATCTCATCACCTATTTTTCTCTCTCATTTCTCAAATCTCCCAAACAAGAAATTTCATACATCCAAGCTCCTCTCTCTCAAGCAAGAAGTGTGGCCCACTCTCTCATCTCTCATCCCCATCATCAAAACCCCATCAACCTCCATCAAAGTTGAAGGCAAGGAGCTAAGGAGGCTAAGGGACCAAGGAGAAGGCCTAGAGGTGGGTGATCTACTGTCAATTTGCATGTGAGGTCCCACTTATAGGTGGGACCCATTATGATGTATATGTTGTATTCATGAGGGGCCCATAGTGGCGGGACCCCTCCATCACCGTCTCTCTTGTCTCTCTCTCTCTCTCTCTCTCTCTCTCTCTCTCTCTCTCTCTATCCTCCCTGGAATGAAGTGGACCCCACCGAATCGTGTCAAATCTATTCCATCCATTAAACGGTGTGACCCACCACATTTCAAGCGAGATGGGAAGCCCCACAAGGTGGGTTAAATGATATATAATATATTATATTTATGTTATATTAATATAATATACATATATATATATATATATATATATATATATATATATATATATATATATATATATATATATATATATATATATATATACATGCATGGTGGGCCATGTCCCTATGGGACCCACCATGATGTGAGTGTTATATCCACTGTCCAGCGTCTAGGGACGCTGGATGTGGTGCTGCAGAGAAGTGTGAATTGGCGTGGTGTGAGGGTAGCAGTGAAGTGTGAACTGACATGGGTGGGTGGTAACAGGAAGTGTGGACCACTTATGCAGGCCCCTCCTTGATGTAAAAAAAAAAAATCAAATCCACACTGTTCATTTCGTTTCTCAGCCCACTTTAGGTGTTGAGCCGAAATATGAGGCCAATCTGACCTTCTGGAGGGCCATAGCTTAAAGAATGATATTTTTACCACTGAAATATACCCTGATGTTTCTATACACCAAAACTCATCCAATATTGGGCTTAATGCGTTTGTATTGAGCCATATAATTCAACGGTTAGGTCGGATTTCCTTGATGCGGGCCCTACCTATGAAAAACCACTGAAAAATAAATTTTAAAAAATAAAAAAATAATGCTGCAACTGACGCTGCTATTGCTAAAAGGCGGGCAGCGCCTACGGCGCTGACGAATGGACAAATGGGCTGGGACCCACGGTCCTAGCCGTGGGCCCCACCGTGATGTATGTGAACATCAACGCCGTGCATTTGATGGCCCTTTATGGCAGTGGGCCCCCCTCCAAATATCAACCGTATATAGTACTCTAGTGGCCCACATCACAGGAAACAGTGGGTCTGAACGACTGTCATTAAAACCCTTTTTGGATTGATACAGAAGTTTTGGTTCACTATGAAATTTGTTTTTCCTCTTCTTCAGGGTACGTGTGACCCTATCAACAGATTGGATGATAGATAAACATTATGGTGGGCCCCAGGTCTGTGTGACCTTACCCATAGGTTGGGTGAAAAATAAACATTACGGTGGGCCCCAGGTCTGTGTGACCTTATCCATAGGTTGGGTGGAAAATAAACATTATGGTGGGCCCCATGTCTATGTGACCTTATCCACAGGTTGGGTGGAAAATAAACATTACGGTGGGCCCTAGGTTTGTGTGACCTTACCCATAGGTTGGGTGGAAAATAAACATTATGGTGGACCCCACATGGGACTCACTGATGTATGTATTGTATCCACGCCTTTCATTAATGTGGACCTCCACCATGAGGTATGTGATTTATCTATGTCGTCCATCCCTATGGGACCCACCATGATGCATGTATTGCATCCAAATCGTCCAACTATTTTTGAAATAAAATTTTAAGGCTTGAGACTAAAAATGAGACAGATCCAGGATCAAGTGGACCACATTATAGGAATCAGTGGGTTTGAACGTCCACCATTAAAACTCTTGGGGGCTACTAGGTTTTGACCAAAAATGATATCTATTTATCCTCTAGATCCAGGCCTTTGTGACCTTATGAATAGGCTGGATGGGAAATAAACCCTATGATGGGGTCCACTGGATTTAATCATGGAAAAATCATTATCTCCATTATGGTTTAGTTAATCTTTTGATATGATTCATTTTATACATATTGATTCTTAAAAATAGATGAGTTGGGTTCAACCTATTTGAACTCGGCCCATTCGACTTGGCCTAGTTGATTCGACACTTTGTTTCAGCCCATTTGAGTAGGTCCGATGTGATATATGAGGCCCATGGGTCGAGGCCCAATAGGACATACATAAGGCCCATTGTAGTGTGATTCCACCATGCTATATGTGTTGACATTTATAGCGGGCTATGCCTTGGGAGCAATGATGGTTTGATGTCCACTTTATAAGGATAATGTTGAATAAATGTCCGCATTATGACTCTCCCCAAGCTCCATTGATAGGCCCATACTTGTAGTGTGTATGCCGTCTAGGCCCATCTTCGTTATGAACAGAGCCCATCACCACATAACTTGTTTAGTATAGATCCATGATTCATGAGCATACGCATCATATGTATGCCTGATATAAGGAGTGATTGATCATATCATATGCCTTTGGACAGATTGTTTATAGGCTCCCTGATAGGCGGAGTTACCCCACATGAGCACGCGGTACGTGCAAGATTGTTGCATGTCTAGTAGGGAAATTCATGCACTTGCATTTGTGTGATTATGATTATTGAATGCCCTAATGACATTAGGGCTATAGCCCCCACAGACACATTGTGGGTGGCTGGATTGGATACCGAAAATACTATTTCTAGCATTAGGGCGCCATAGATATCCCTGGGTGAAAATCCTTAAACCTGATGATACCAGAGGATGACTTCAAGTCAAAATTGAGTGGGTATAGGAGTGCACGAGGGCCGAATACTAGGAGGCCGCATCTCCCACTGTGTTGTGGTCGGTTGAAAAGGGGTGTGGCCTTACTCTCCCAAGGGTAGAGGGCATTACTAGGTTGAGTGTGACCAGCACGTGAATGGGTCCTCTATTGATGTGTTGGATAGGTATTGACAGACTATTAGCTAGGTGGATAGTGAGGTTTCTTACGCTCACTTGGACTGTGCGGTTGGGAGAGTGACAATGCCATTTGGAGTGTACTAAACCTCGATGCTTATTTAAAATGAGAATTGTACTGATATTTGATGCGTTGCGTCTCACATTGTATGGTCCTGTTATGGCCGATAACATTCATATCTTGCACCGCGTGGCCTTAGTATGGCTGATTGCATCATGTACTCATCAGTATAATTCTGCATTTCTCTGACCTTGCATTCTGAGCACGTTCACACTACGTACATACTTACACCACCCTCTAAGCTTTCTATAAGTTTATGCATGATTGATGCGTGTAGGTGACGCCAGGATACAGCCATAGCCTCACCACAGTTGGAGTGTGCAGTCGAGCTTCTGGAGTTTCTGTTACTTTCATTATCTTGTATTTTTCTTTATAAGCATTATACTCAAAGTTTTTTATCATAGTGGATTTTATGATGGTATTCTTGTAGTTATTGTTTATGGGTTATGCTTATGGTTATGCTCATTACAAATCAAATTGATGTTAAAAATCCTCCTTGTAGGATCCCAGGATTGGAACCTGGTGTATGAGTGTCGGGAGTTGAGAATGAGGTACTACGAAGGCTGTCAACGTCGGATTTGGAAATCGAGAATTTTCTGAGCGAGTTTTTGAGTTTGGGGCATGACAGAAGTTGGTATCAGAGCATAACATGGGAATAACAGAGAACAATATTGCATATTTACTATGAGTTCAAGACGATTAGGTTCTGAGTGTGTAACCTTTCGATTGAGTTCCCTAACATGTGATTCTCAAGGTTGATTGGCATCCTTATTCTTTCTTATAGGACATGCCGCCCTGGTGAGTGACCCGATCGACTCCCACTCCACCACCTGAGGCTCCCTCTTTGCCACCTGCAACTCCCGTTCCACCCTCAAAGATCCCTACTCCCTTTCCTGAGGATGTTATTCCTCCACCTGAGGCTGATGTGGAGCCGACCGTACCTGTGAGTGCCTCTCAGTTACAGCAGATATTGCAGGCTGTGAAGGCTGCGCTTCAGGGACAGGGAAGGCACCCAGTTGTTTCGCCAGAGCAGGTAGAGAAGGTGCGTGAAAGTGCCCTTCTTCAAGAGTTTACACAACTCGACCCTTCGTGTTTTCAGGGTGAGCCAGATCCGACTGCAGCTGAGAGGTGGCGCTCCGATATGGAGAAGATTTTTGATACCATGGTGTGTACGACCCAACAATGAGTTCAATTGGCTATATTTCTTCTCCAGGGAGAGGCCGAGCATTGGTGGATCTTTGTCATGTTGTAGGACCTGATTATGTCTGGACATGAGAGGATTTCATTGACCAATTTGAGTAGCAGTACTTTTCCGACCACATCTGTCGTTAGAGAGCATTAGAGTTCGAGACTCTGGTGTAGGGGGGCACAGTATGCTGCCCGTTTTGTGGCGTTATCGAGATTCACACCATATTTGGTTGATGACGAGGGGCGGAAGGCCCGTCGTTTTGAGAACGACTTATGTTACGGTCTTCATGGCTGTGTTATTAGGCATGAGCTCTTGACCTTTTAGGCGGTAGTATGGAGGGCTCAGATTTACGAGACTGAGTGGGCCAGCTCATAGACTGATCGAGATCAGAGGAAAGATCAAAAAAGGAAGGCCCCTTCCTGTATCTCCTAGCAGCATCGACGACCACAGAGGTACAGGAGCCACCCACCTGCTAGAGCACCAGCAGCAATCTCCAGCGCCACCCCAACAACCATTTTCAAAGATCTGTTTTGGATGTGGTGGGACAGGGTACCGTGTGTCTGAGTGCCCCTGCCCTCATTTGTAGCAGCCAAAAGAGCCACAACAGCCTCTAGCGTAGCAGTGACCGCAACAATAGCCTCTAGTGCATCAGCGACCGCAGCAGCAGTGACCCCATCAGCAACGACCGTAGTCACCTCAGCCATCGAGGCTCCAGAAGCAACAAAGACAGCAGTACAAGCCGCTGCAGAGGCAGCAATAGAACCAGGGACCTCAGAGGGGACAGAAACCTCCCTAGCCAGCTCAGGCTAGATTTTATGCGGCATAGCAGGACCCACGGACCACCGGAGGAGTCATTGAGGGTATACTTCCAGTCTCTTCATGCATTGCCCAAGTATTATTTGATTTTGGTGCTTCGTACTCATTCATGTTTGAGAGTTTTTACTGATCGACTGGATTGCCGACAGAGTCTGCTAGTGAGGAATTGACCATATCGATGCCCTTAGGGAAGACCACAGTATTGGGCCATTTTTGTTTGTCTTGCCCTATTTTGGTCGGTGATATCTTTAGGTTTAGGTTTAGGTTAGGTTATAGGTTAAGGTTTAGGGAATTCTGTTTAGGTTATAGGTTATAGGTTATGAAAGTGCCCATTCTAGTGCCCTGGTTTGTCAATTAGAATGTATGTTGAGTCAGTCAGACTGCAGAGCCTCACAGGAAGATCTATTCAAGTGTCTGCCTCAACCAGATGTGCGGAAGCTCACCATAGGTAACTCTAAGCCTCACATCCCATGTCCCAAAACATCAGGTGATTAAAACCCTTAAAAATAAGTTAAAACCTATTAGGGTTTTTAGGTAAGAGAACTACTTCAAACATAAAAAAATCTCTAAGGTTTCTTTCCTTATCGAGTATATCGATACACTTCTCAATATAATTGACCTGTGTTGTCGATGTCCTCAGAATCTAAATCGATCATATCGAATGAGGACTTAATGTGTCCAACAACCGCATACATATTTGGATAGAATTATCGATATATCGATACACCTATTGATGTCATCGATATTTGAATCTTGAGTCAATCAGAAGTGACTCGATAATATCGACAGACAGATTTTTGGCGCCCTTGTTTTTCAAAAAAAATCTCAAAATCCTTCGATATATTGATGCTCTTTCCGATAAGATCTTAAATCAAATCTAAAAAATATCGGAAGTCCATCGATGATATCGATAGTGGGCGTGCATGTCTTTCAGTAAATATTTTAGGTTGCTTTGTATCTTTGATCGAGGGCCACTCGAGGAAATAGATATTCATATGTCGATAATATCGAGACCGAGTCGATTGCATTGATACTAGACACAAACTATCTAGCGAGCTTACTAGAAAATTCATGGGATTTATCGATGCATCGACACTACCTCTGATATCATTAATATACAAATTCCAATGAAATAGGTTGACCCTCGATCATATCCTAAAAACCTGAAATATTTCATGACTAATCTCTCTCATTTTTCAAATGTCGATAGATCGATCTAAGTATCGATATAATCGGAGTTTAAAATACGATGATATCGACACCTTATCGATCCCATCGATCAGTTGGTAAGAGGTTTCAAAAGTATATGACATGTGAGTTTGTGTCATCGAGCAGACCATCAATACTATCGAGAGTATACGCTCGATGATATTGACACTACTCGATGATATCGAACTCTGTCATAAATATGACCATTTTATATCCATTGGAACTTTTTTTGCCTATATAAAGATAGACTTGTCCATATTGCTCATAGAGAAAGAAGAGAGTGCTTTTGTGTGTTTTACCTTCAGATCATATACCCAAAGCCCTTTCTCTCATGGGAGTTCATCCTCTAATCCACTCTCATCATTGACATTTAATAGAGTAGATTGGGGAATGAACTTCTGCATTCAAGGATCCTTCAGCTACCATCTTAATGGAAAATCATTAAGCTGGGATGCCTTGAATGCTTAGATAATTGAAATTTCTCCATCTCCTTCATAGGAAAACATTTAGACAGTAGGATTTCATCATAACCTTGACCCAACCCATTACCTTATATTGGTACATCATTTGTTGTGGATCAAGGGAGCTGAAGAGTCTTTGTCAACAAGGAGGAGATCTTCGCTATTGCGCTGAATGAGACTCATTAACTCATCTGTAAGTATCTAGAGTCCAGAGGACCCTTTGATCATTCTTTTATAGGATTGGGTCTAAGGTGTTTCTCACCCTTGAAGTCCTCAAGGAGGCCTTCGGCGGGAGTGTACATGGTGGGTGTGTTGTGTGGACTCTTACTTTGTGGAGAGCATAAACATCTGGTTAGAGGTGAACCAATAAAACCTTTAGTTTGAGGTGAACCAGGTAAAACCTTCGATTTAGAGGTGAACCGAGTGAAACCTTTGTTAGGGTCTTAAGGAAGATCCTTGGCCAGTATGCCTAAATATGGGTGCAATGTGTTGACCCTTTCTCGTGAGAGCATAAACAGTCAGCCTCAGTGTAGGTTATAAATGTTGAAGGTAAACCTGATTTAAAACTTTAAGTTAGAGGTGAACCATATGAATCCTCCTTAGTGAAATCTGGTACACTCAAGGGTCGAGTACGGTTACTGGGAGTGGAGTAGACAAGTAGTCGAACCACTATAAAAATAACTGTGTTTGCGATTGCTATTCCTTTGTTTGTGTGATTTGCTTTATTATTTCAATATCTGAATATTTGAGATCACACCTCACACACATACACAGTCATATCCATCATAAACTAGTCTTCATTTTGTTCACTTCTTAAATAGTGTGTGATTGGATCCTTTACCATGCTTGGAAGCCAGTAGAGTTATATTTGAGTAATCCTGATGATTATCTATGTGTTAAGATTAATGTAATAGGATTTTTAAATACATTGTAAAACTTTAAACAGTCCTATTCACCCCCCTCTAGGACATATTGGCATATTCCTACTTCAACTCAAGTGGTCTTCACCACTATTTCAATTGGTATCAGAGCGGGTCTCTCTTTAAGGGCTTCACCGCCTCGAGAGTTACTTGACTGAAGCTTGGAATATGGCCAAAGGAGAGGACTCATCGGTCACTAGACCTCCAGTATTTGATGGTTCAAATTACACATATTAGAAGACTAGGATGCACTACTTCCTGAGATCTTTGGACCATAATGTTTGGGATATAGTTGAAAGATGATATGTGCCACCAACCAAATAAGTCACACTTGAAAGTGGCACAACCATCATAAAACCCAAACCTAAAGAGAAGTGGACGACGTTCGAAAAAAAAAAAACAAACTGCTGAAGCAAAAGCTATGAACGCCATCTACTATGCCGTGTCCCAGGATAATTTTAATCAAATAAGCATGTGTGGGACATCCAAGGAAGCATGAAGTCTATTGGAAACAACCCATGAAGGCACAAGCACTGTGAAGAGGTCTAAACTACAACTTCTGACTTCACAGTTTGAAAATCTCAGGATGGAAGAGTATGAGACATTTATGGAGTTTTTCACCAAGTTGAATATTATTGTAACTCTATGGGTAGATTGAGAGAAAAAGTGCTGGTACCAAAAATATGTAGGAAAATATTAAGATCCCTACTGGAACATTTTAATCCCATGGTAATAACAATTGAGGAGTGTAAGAATATTGATGAGATGAAAGTAGATGAACTGGTAGGTTCCTTGCAAACTTTTGAACTACACTTCACTCAATCCCAAAAATCCAAAAACACTGTCCTAAAAACTTCTAAGAAAACAAAACATGAGGACAGTGAGAGTGAAAATGAAGATGAAGATGAGGAAGTGACTTGCTGGCACAAAAATTCAGAAGATTCTTTCAGAAGAATCGTGACCGTCCTTCTAGAGGAACAAAGGTGAACAAGAAACTCTGTATAGGCAAATTTGGTAAAAGAACCAGAGAACCACAATGCTATGCCTGTCATGAATATGGACACCTGTCTACTGAGTGCCTAAATAGAAAAACCAAGGGTAAGGCAATGGCCGCCACGTGGGATGACACTGAAGAGTCAAACTCAGAATCTAGTGACTCATAGAGTGATGGAGATCAGAAATCATTGAAAATTCTTATGGTCTCCACTACTCCAATCATTCCTAGTGAATCTTAGAACGAGAAAGAATAGCAAGCCACCAAATCATTTTGTCTGATAATGAGGAAACTGAAAAAGAAGAAGAAGTCAAAAAGGATAATCTACAAGATGCTTATAATCAACTGTATATCCACATCATCAAGGTTGTTAAAAGATTTGGTATATCTGAGAACAAAAAGGAATTGCTACAAAAGGATTTGGATAAAACTCTAGAAATTAATACACATCTAATCAATGACTTGCAGTAACATCACTCAGATAATGATAGACTTAAGAGAATTAACTCCTTCCTTAAATCTGAATCTGAAAAACTAAACAAACAGGTTGAGCAGTTAAAAAATGAAAATATGTTCCTTCAAAATGAAAATCACACAATCCTGTTTGATTTTGAAGAATCCAGAAGAATTGCGAAGATAAACTGTAAGTTTTCCCAAAGTGGACTGAAGCTAGAAAAACTGTTGAAACCTGGGTAGGATAAAGGTGGGCTAGGATATGAAAAACATAAATCAAAGACTGGATGTGCAGCTCCCAGAACTGAAAAATCTACTGCCTCTGGAAGCAAAACCAGAAAGACTCCAGTATGTCACGTGTGTGGTGATGTGGGTCATTATGAGTTCAAATGCTTAACACCTAGACAAAATTTACGTAACTCTGATCAAAACCAAATTGGTAAATTCAAATCAATTAGAGAAACTCGAAATGTTAAAAGTCCACCTAGGAGAAACACTTATCCATCACCACCTAAAGAAAAAGATAGAGTAAAGAAGTCTGCCTCAAAATGGGTAATTAAAGAAAAGAAAAATTGTCTTGCTACTTACTCAAATCAGTTATCAGGGAATGACACCAAGTGGTACCTAGATAGTGGATTCTCAAGGCATGTCACAGGTGATAAATCTCTTCTGTCAATCTATCAGAATCTGTACAATGGGTTAGTCACCTATGGAGATGGAACCACTGCTAAGGTAATTAGACAGGGAATCATAAAGGGGATTGATTCACTCAAGAATGAGAATGCTTTTTTGCATAAAAGGCCTGACACATAATCTCCTAAGCATATGTCAGATATGTGATAATGGGCATGTGGTCAAATTCAGCAAACGAGAATGCGAAATCCTAAATCAATCAGGAAAATCAGTAATGAAGGGTCATCGCACAAACAACCACTACTACATTATCAGGGGCAAAGAAAGAACTGATGCCTAGAAGGACTGGGCATAGAAAAATTTGTCTAGATTGCGCATCTAGATCTATATAATGGCTGAAATGATGAAATTTTGCTGAGCTCTAAATGATATATCTGAGGTTCCAGACCTCTATATTTTGTACATAAACATTCAAATGTTTATGTTTTTGTAAGTACAGTGATTGTACATATTTTTTCTTGTATACTTGACTCATGGAAATTCTAAAAGTATACTTGAGAAGTCATCTGAATGCTGGAAATAAAATAAATAAATAAATATATATATATATATATACACACACACACACACACACACACACACACACATATACATATATATACTCACTTTCGATATAACTGTCGATTGGTCATTTTGAATATCAGTCATATCAACAAAGTGTCGATATCATCGACGTTCTTCTGGGTAGCCGAAGCGTCGGGACGGTCAATTTTCTTCCAAACTCCTGAGCAAAACTCAAAATTCAGGACTATCAATGGGATTTAAAACCATGTTTATTTGAAGAATAAAAGAAAGTACATCTGATCTCAGACTTGGATTCACATCTTTTAAAATTTGTTCATCCTCTTCGAAGATGTCCAAAGGAAAAAATTTGTCAGCTCTTCCTCGAAGCACTTCAATTTCGAACAAGAAAGGTAAGCAGAATGCGACAACCTCTTCTTCCTTGTTTAACATCAACCTCATGGCGGAACGAGCAATCCATAGAAAGAGCATTGAATCGTTTAATATTATCGACCTCTTGAAACAGATCGGGTGGGACAATGTTGTGAATCTTGGTGGAACATTTCAACAAAATCTGGTACATCAATTTCTGAGCCTTGTTTACAATGTTGAAAAGGATCCTCCACTCATCTCAGTCACAGTCATAGATAAGGTCGAATGCATCACGCCAAGGCTGATAGGTATATTGATTGACATAGAATCCACTAGAATACCCATATCGGATCGAAACATGAATGGTCTCGGTGTATGGGGAGAAGTTACTCAAACATTGTGCAATGGTGCCACAATTCTCAGGAATACAAAAAATATACTCCATGTTAAGAACCTTGATCCTACCTATAAGATTCTTCACAGTATTTTCAGCACTAATGTTTATCCCTGTGAAGTCTCTGGCAACAATCTCTCTCCATACATTTTGAACATTTTGTATGATGTTCATCTAGGGATTCCAGTATGTCTACCCACTCTAATTTTACAACAGATAATCCATGTGTCTTTAGAAGAATCCATCACTATAATTCCATTTCCATATCTTCTGTCTAAGCTTTCATGTCAATTCAGTCTGCCATCTACTCATGATCTTCCACACCCATGTAGCTGGTTCAATTATAAAGACATCCGTAATCTAAATCTCTATGACAAAGTCTCTTGTGTTGAAAGAACTGGTCAAATCTCAAGCCATGGTAATTCTATGCACAACCACGATACCGCAAACAACATTCAAGGTGTCCCAGTGCAAGATAACTTACAAAATCTTTTGGATGCTCAATCATGCATGATGAAGAAACTTGATAACTGTGAAGACCATCTTTTAGAAATCTGACAAAGACTGGAATCACTGTAACATGCTACGGAACAGATTCTGAACATTCTCCCTTCTTCATAAAGCATGTCCAGGCTCTCTTTTCATTTATCACATACCTAGAATCTTTCTGGAATACTTGGGCATAAGTATCTTTTTGAATGCCCCATGATCATGGTTATGTGTGTGATGAATTATAGACTTACAGAAGTGGTGTCTTGATCCATTTTATCCTTACATGGGCTTGACATCTCTGTCTGATGGTTGATAGTCTACTGCTATCTCGGGCAGTATGTAAGACTCGTATCCTAGTCCGTACTGTTTCGTCGATTACCGCGATCCTTCCTGTCGAATTCTGGCAATCTGTGACCAGTAATTGATGTTTGCGCATGAACCTAAGCCGTACCTCATAGATTTGAGTCAGCTTAATCCAAGACTTGCACCATTACGACCGCACAGTTGCCACGGTCCAACGCCGCGATTCGTGTACCAATCCGATACCCTGATTAAGAGTGTGGGTCGGTGTTTATTTCAAAGAAAACGTCGCGCGTTTACAATCCCAAGAGAATCTCTACCACATATCAAATCAATCCCATTAATCACCTCACATGTCAAGTACAAAGCACACATGCTTTCTTTCTCCACAAGTTAAACAAACCCAAAAGTCAACCAATCCATCACCTCACTCATCACTCACACCCATCACCCATCTCCCATCACTTCTCCTTACAACCACCTCTCTCTCTCTCTTTCTCTCTCTCTCTCTCTCTCTCTCTTCATATTTTCCTAGCATTTTCCAAGAAACCAAGGGTGCACACGTCCAAGCTCCTCCATGAGAGAAATGTGAGTTGTGTGGTCCACCTTTCCCTTCCCAAAAACCTCCATCTTAGGCATCCATTTTTCATCTTCCACCATCAAAGAGAAGCACAAGGAGATAGGTTTTTCAACGGACCGAGAAGATCGATAGGTGGGTGCTTTAATTAGGTAGTTTTTCATGTTTTTAAGATGGGCCAAGTGAGGCCCACCGATCAATGGTATGGATCTCACTTTGGACCCTAAGATGTGGCCGTTGGCCCATCTTGATCATCAATATCATTCCATGATAAGGCCATTCTCCATGGACCCCATCATGATGTTTACCTTCTTAGCTTGTATATGGGTCATCTAGACCATCTATTTTCATGGAGAAGGGATCTCCACCGTTAGATTTGAATTTTTTTGGGCTCACATGTTATGGGACCCACTTGGTTTATGTTGTAGATCATGGAAGGGAGGGCCCATAGTGCCGGGGTCCCTCCATCACACGTGTTCCACTCCCACTCTTTTTCTCTCTCTCCCTCTCTTATATATATATATATATATATATATATATATATATATATATATATATATATATATATATATATATATATATATATATATATATATTAATGATGATGATGAGGTTGTGTAGCCCACTTGAATGGACCCCACCATGAAGAAAGTATTTTATCCAAGCCGTCTATGAGTGGGGCCCACATTATATGTATTGTACCCACACCACCTACCATTTGGTGGCCCCCCTAAATAGGGCCCACCTTGTGCGTGTGTTAGGCCCACACCGTCCAGCGTCCAGGGACGCTGGACGTGCTTGGAAAATACAAATATTAGCTTGGTTCCAAGTTAATGGGGGTGGTCACTTGAGTAGGCCCCATCTTGATGAATGTATTCAATCCACACAGTCCATCCCTTTCCTCAGAATATTTTAGGCGTTGAGCCAAAATATGGGGCTGATCCAATTTTCTGGCGGGCCATACTTCAGGAAATAGTGATTTTCACCATTGAAATCTTCCCTGATATTTCTATGCACCAAAAAGATAATTAATATTGGGCTCGTTGGATCTGTTATGAGCTGTCGAATCCAATGGCTGGAGTGGATTTACTTAGAATCGGCCCCACACATGAAAAACCTTAAAATTTTAAGTTTTTTTTAAAAAAGAGCAACAGCAGCGTTGCTGCTGCTGCTATCAGGGAGAGGAGGTGTAGGCATCTTGTGCTGCGAGCGGACACCAGGGAGCCCACAGCCCCAGCCGTGGGTCCCACCATGATGTATGTTTAGTATTCACTCCATCCATATGGTGGACCCCTACCTTAAGCAAGCCCCCTCCAAAGATTGGGACGATCCAAGGCTCAGGTGGCCCACATCAGAGCAAACAGTGGGATTAAAGGTCTCCCATTGAAACCTTTTTTCCAGGCCACAGAATTTTTAGATCTAGATGAAACTTAGTTTTCCTACTCAGCCAGGTTCGTGCGACCTTATCAACGGTGATGGAAGATAAACGTTATGGTGGGCCCCACATGAAATCCATAGTGATGTACATGTCTTATTCCCACCGTCCAGCGGACGGTGGAGGCCATAGGTGCGTATGTTCTGGACAGTGGAAGCCCACTATGATGTATGTGTTCCGGTCACACCGTCCAGCGGATGGTGGGACCCCTCTATGTGTGCTGTATTCATGCAGTCCATCTATATGGGCCCACCATGATGCATATGTTGCATCCAAACCGTCTATCCATTTTCAAAAATCATTTTATGGTAGATCTAACGTTCAAGTGGACCCCACTATTATAAGTAGTGGTCAATGATGCCTACCATTCAAAAAAAATCTCTAAGGGCCATAGTAACTTCCCATTAAGTTGATAATTATTTCTCACTTCATCTATCAGTATATTAATTTAAGAATAGGTTGGATGGGAAACATATTTATGGTGGGCCTTAGGAATTTTAATGGTGGAAATCATTACCATCACTTATGTTTGGCATGGCCCATTTTGTATGCATGGGGCCCAATTCGTGTGGCCCATTTAATACATATATAAGGCCCATGGGATTAGGCCCATTTTGATATATTCCAAGGCCCATGGGTTAAGGCCCATTGTGATGTATTAGGGCCCAAGGGTTGAGGACCACTATGTTGTATTAGGGCTCGTGGGTTAAGGCCCATTATGATGTACTCCAAGGCCTATGGGTTATGGCCCATTGTAATGTACATAAGGCCCATTAGTGCGGCCCATGGATGTGGCCCACTTAATAAATAGAAGGGCCATGTGATGCAGCCCATTTGATGTATCTAAGACCCATGGGTCCAGGCCCAATGAGCGGTATATAGGTCCATTACAGTGTGTGATTTCACTGTAGTTTATATACTGATGTTTATGCCAGGCTATGCCTTGGGAACAGTGTTGGTTTGACGTCCACATTGTAAGGTAATGTTGGTTAAATGTCCGCATTACGAATCTCCCCAGGGCCCACTAATAGGCCCATAATTATTGATAATTCATCACTTTATAACATGCTTAGTATAACTCCATGTTTCATTCCCATATGCATCATATGTATGCTTGATATGAGGAATGTTTGATCATAGCATAAGCCGCTGGGCTGAGACATTTATGGGACTCCTTATGAGACGGAATGCCACCACATAAGTGCATGGTACGCGTAGGATTGCTACATGACTTGACGATGTGACTCATGCATTCCGCATATGTGGACTTGATCACTTCACGCCATAGCGACATCAGGGCCGTGGCCTCCACAGGCACATCGTGGATGGTCGTATCGGATATCAAAAATACTTGGTTCTAGCACTGTGGGCACTTAGGATGTCCTTGGGTGAAAGTCCCAGAACTTTTTGGTACCAGGAGATGCTCCAACGTCTAGACCGAGTGGATACATGAGCACCCGAGTGATGAATACCAGTAGGCCGCGTCTCCCACTATGTCGTGGTCGGTTGGAAGGGGATGTGGCCTTATCCGCCTGAGTGAGGGGGCTATAAGCTAAGCTGAATTTGACCAGCTCTCAAATGAGTCCGCTTTCGATGAGCCGGGTAGGTATTGGCAGACTACTGGTCAAGTAGATAGTGAGGTCTATTCCGCCTGCTTGGCTGTGTAGCTAGGGAGGAGGCAGTCACTGTGAGTGTATTAGACCCCGGTGATATCAAGAGAGGACTGTACTGATATGTATACTTGATGAGTACCAACTTGCTTGGATTACATTTTGCATATGACATTCGGCTATGTAAGCCTCGCATTTGCATCGGTGTGGCCGATAGCATTCATGTCTCGCATCGCATGGCCTTAGTATGGCCGATAGCATTCATGCCTTGCATCACATAACATTGGTACAATTGGTTGTATTCATAGACTTACCACATATTTTCATATTACTCTGATATTGTATACTTGGCACTAGCCTTGCGCACACACTTACATCACCCTCTAAGCTTTTGTAAGCTTATGTACGATAGTTACGTGCAGGTAGCGTTGGACAGCAGCAGCGCTGAGGCAGGAGTGCGCATCTACCTATTTTGGAGTTTTTGTTCTTCTTGTATTTCCCTTTTCGTATTGTACTTAAAGTTTTTGATATAGTGGATATGTAGTGCTGTTTTGTGACTTGGTTATGCTTGTGGTTATGCTCCATTACAAAAAAAAATTCATTCTGAAAATCCTCCTTGTAGGATCTCAGAAATGAAATCTGGCATACAATTGCCAGGAGCCGAGAATGGGGCACTACGGAGGCTGTCGGCACCGGATTCGGCGATCAGGATTCCTGTGAATCCGATTTCTGGGTTTGGGGTGTGACATAGTACGTGTTTTTAAATGACAAATTTTTGTTGAATATGACCATATATAATTATATTCTTACTGCCATAGTGATATATGATATCCCCTGGTTAAATAGAGTATCTGATATGGAATGCATGTATTTTTCATGAATATCTTATCTAATTGTGTCAATGCTTTATTTAATATGCATTCATATCTTTTGAAGATGATGTATGGTTTACAATGATTTCATCTGTATACATCTATATCTGTGGTTCTCCCATATGTTTCAGTCAATATCTACTGCTTTAATCTTTGTCAATGACTGACAAAAAGGGGGAGAAAAGTTAAAACACCCCGTGTGAAAAATTGGATATTTGCTCTTATATGTTGCAGGTGTTAGGGGGAGTAGCTGCACTAATAATGGGGGAGTTTTATAGTAAGGGGGAGAAAATACTGGTTGTGTACATGGGTTCTCTAGAATTTATAAAATTGTGTAAATTGTATGTACACACAATTTAGGATAAGTCTGTCTAGATATTATCCTAGGGTGTTTTGGGTATTTTGTCACGTAATTGACAAAGGGGGAGATTGAAAGTGCCCTTGCTAGTGCCTTGGTTTGTTACTTAGCGTGTGTGTTGAGTCAGTCGGACTACAGAGCCTCACAGGAAGATCTATTCAAGTGTCTGCCTCAACCGGATGTGTGGAAGATCGCCATAGATAAATCTAAGCCTCACATCCCATGTTCCAAAGCACCAGGTGATTAAAACCCTTAAAAATAAGTTAGAACATATTAGGGTTTTTGGTTTAGAGAATTATTTCAAACATCAGAAAATCTCTAAGTTTTCTTGCCCTATTGATTATATCGATACACTTCTCGATATAATCAACCTGTATTGTCGATGTCCTCGAAATCTGAATCGATCATATCGAATGAGGACTTAATGTGTCCAATAGCCGCATACATATTTGGAAAGAATTATCGATATATCGATACACCTATTGATATCATTATTATTTGAATCTCGAGTTAATCAGAAGTGACTCAATAATATCGACAGACAGATTTTTGACGCCTTTATTTTTTAAAGAAAATCTCAAAATCCTTCGATATATCGATGCTCTTTCCGATAAGATCTTAAATAAAATCTTGAAAATATCGAAAGTCCATCGATGATATCGATAGTGGGCACGCATGTCTTCCAGCAAATATTTCAGGTCGCTTTGTATCTTTGATCGAGGGCCACTCGAGGAAATGGATATTCATATGTCGATAATATCGAGGTCGAGTCGATTGCATCGATATTGGACACAAACTATCCAGCAAGCTTACTAAAAAATTCATGGGATTTATCGATGCATCGACACTGCCTCCGATATCATCGATATACAAATTCCGATGACATCGATTGACCCTCAATCATATCCTAAAAATTTGAAATATTTCATGACTAATCTCTCTCATTTTTCAAATGTCGATAGATCGATCCAAGTATCGATATAATCGGAGTTGGAAATTCGATGATATCGACACCTTATCGATCCCATTGATCAGTTGGTAAGAGGTTTCAAAAGCATATGACATGTGAGTTTGTGTCATCGAGCAGACCATCGATACTATCGAGAGTATACGGTCGATGATATCGACACTGCTTGATGATATCGAACTCTGTCATAAATATGACCTTTTTATATCCATTTGAACATTTTTCCTATATAAAGAGAGACTTGTCATATTGCTGGTAGAGAAAGAAGAGAGTGCTTTTATGTGTTTTACCTTCAGATCATATACCCAAAGCCCTTTCTCTCACGGGAATTCATCCTCCAATCCACTCTCATCATTGATATTTAATAGAGTGGATTGGGGAATGAACTTTTGCATTCAAGGATCCTTCAGCTACCATCTTAATAGCAAATCATTAAGCTGGGATGCTTGGAATGCTTAGATGATTGGAATTACTCTATCTCCTTCATAGGAAAACATTTAGAGCGTAGGATTCCATCATAACCTTGACCCAACCTGTTACCTTATATTGGTACATCATTTGTTGCGAATCAAGAGAGCTGAAGAGTTTTCGTCAATAAGGAGAAGATCTTTGCCACTGTGTTGAATGAGACTCATCAACTTATCTGTAAGTATCTAGAGTCTAGAGGACCCTTTGATCATTCCTTTGTAGGATTGGGTCTAAGGTGTTTCTCACCCTTGAAGTTCTCAAGCAGGCCTTCGGAGGGAGTATACGTAGTGGGTGTGTTGTGTGGACCTTTGCTCTATGGAGAACATAAACATCTGGTTAGAGGTGAACCAGTAAAACCTTCGGTTTGAGGTGAACCGGGTAAAACCTTGGGTTTAGAGGTGAATCGAGTGAAACCTCTGTTAGGGTCTTAGGGAAGATCCTTGGCCAGTGTGCCTAAATGTGGGTGCGATGTGTTGACCCTTACTCGTGAGAGCATAAACAGTCAGCCTCAGTGTAGGTTGTAAAGGTTGACGATGAACCTGATTTAAAACCTTAGGTTTGAGGTGAACCATATGAAACCTCCTTAGTGAAATCCGATACACTCAAGGGTTGAGTGCGATTATCGAGAGCGGAGTAGACAAGTAGTCGAACCACTATAAAAATGACTGTGTTTACGATTGCTATTAATTTATTTTTATGGTTTCCTTTATTATTTCAATATCTGAATATTTGAGATCACACCTCACACACATACACAGTCATATCCATCATAAACTAGTCTGCATTTTGTTCACTTCTTAAATAGTTTGTGATTGGATCCTCTACCAGGCTTGGAAGCCAGTAGAGTTACATTTGAGTAATCCTAATAATTATCTATCTATTAGGATTAGTGTAATAGGATTTTTAAATACATTGTAAAACTTTAAAAAGTCCTATTCACCCCCCTGTAGTACATATTGGCATATTCCTACTTCAACTCAAGCGGTCTTCACTGCTATTTCAGGTTATAGGTTATTGGTTAGGGTTAAGGTTTAGCTTTAGGTTATAGGTTTTGGGATTTGAGTATCGGTTTAGGTTTAGGTTAATGTTGTAGGTTATAAGTTTATGTTAATGTTTTAGGTTCTAGGTTTAGGTTTAAGGATTTGAGAATACATTTACGTTTTAGGTTTAGGTTTAGGTTTTACATTTAGGTTAAGGCTACATGTTTAGGTTTAGGTTATAAGTGTAGGTTATAGGTTTAGGTTTAGGTTAGGTTATAGGTTAAGGTTTAGGGAATTGAGTTTAGGTTATAGGTTATAGGTTAAGGTTTAGGTTATAGGTGAAGGTTTAGGTTTAGGTTATAGGTTTTGGGATTTGAGAATAGGTTTATGTTATAAGTATAAGTTTAGGTTAATGTTATAGGTTATAGGTTTAGGTTAAAGTTTATGTTTATAGGTTATAGGTTTAGGTTTAGGGATTTGGGAATACATCTGGCATTTAGGTTTAGGTTTAGGTTTAGGTTTAGGTTATAGGTTGTAGCTTTAAGGAATTGAGAATAAGTTAAGGTTTAGGTTTAAGAAATCGGGTTAGGGTTCGGGATCGGGTTTAGGTTATAGGTTATAGGTTATAGGTTAAGGTTAAGGTTTAGGTTTAGGTTATAAGTTTAGGTTAAGGTTTTAGATTTAGGTTTGGGTTTAGGTTATAGGTTATAGGTTTAGGTTTAGGTTATATGATTGGGGATTTGAGAATATGTTTAGGTTATAGGTTTTGGGATTTGAGAATATGTTTAGGTTTAGGTTTAGGAATTCGGGTTCAGGTTCGGGTTCGGGTTCGGGTTATATGTTTGGGTTAAGGTATAGATTTAAGTTAAGTGAATTAAGTTTAGGTTTAGGTTTATGTTATAAGTTTAAGTTTAGGCTAAGGGTTTAGGGATTCAGATTTGGGTTCGGGATTGGGTTTAGTTTGGGTTTTCAAGTTTAGGTTTATGTTTAGGTTAGGGAGTTGAGATTAGGAATAGGTGTAGGTTTAGGTTTAGGGATTTAAGAATACATTTGGGTTTTAGGTTTAGGTTTAGGTTTAGGTTATAGGTTTAGGTTTAGGTTATAAGTGTAGGTTATAGGTTTAGGTTTAGGTTAGGTTATAGGTTAAGGTTTAGGGAATTGAGTTTAGGTTATAGGTTATAGGTTAAGGTTTAGGTTTAGGTTTATGTTATAGGTTTTGGGATTTGATAATAGGTTTAGGTTAATGTTGTAGGTTATAGGTTTAGGTTTAGGGATTTGAGAATACATTTAGGTTTAGGTTTTACGTTTAGATTAAGGTTATAAGTGTAGGTTATTTTTTTACGTTTAAGTTAGGTTATATGTTAAGGTTTAGGGAATTGAGTGTAGGTTATATGTTATAGGTTATAGGTTAGAGGTTAAGGTTTAGGTTATAGGTTAGGGTTTAGGTTTAGGTTATAGGTTTAGGTTCAAGTTATAGGTTTTGGGATTTGAGAATAGGTTTAAATTATAAGTATAGGTTTACCTTAATGTTGTAAGTTATAAGTTTATGTTAATGTTGTAGGTTATAGGTTTAGGTTTAGGGATTTGAGAATACATTTACGTTTTAGGTTTAGGTTTTGGTTTTATGTTTAGGTTAAGGTTGCAGGTTTAGGTTTAGGTTATAAGTGTAGGTTATAGGTTTAGGTTTAGGTTAGGTTATAGGTTAAGGTTTAGGGAATTTAGTTTAGGTTATAAGTTATAGGTTTAGGTTATAGGTTACAGGTTATAGGTTAAGGTTTTGGTTATAGGTTAAGGTTTTTGTTTAGGTTATAGGTTTAGGTTTAGGTTATAGGTTTTGGGATTTGAGAATAGGTTTAGGTTAATGTTGTAGGTTATAAGTTTATGAATGTTGTAGGTTATAAGTTTAGGTTTAGGGATTTGAAAATACATTTACGTTTTAGGTTTAGTTTTAGGTTTTACGTTTAGGTTAAGGCTACAGGTTTAGGTTTTGGTTTTGGTTTAGGTTATGAGTGTAGGTTATAGGTTTATGTTTAGGTTATAGGTTAAGGTTTAGGGAATTGAGTTTAGGTTATAGGTTACATGTTTAGGTTATAGGTTATAGGTTAAGTTTTAGGTTATAGGTTAAGGTTTAGGTTTAGGTTATATGTTTTGGTTTAGGTTATGGGTTTTGGGATTTGAGAATAGGTTTATGTTATAAGTATAGGTTTAGGTTAATGTTGTAGGTTATAGGTTTAGGTTATAAGTTTATGTTAATGTTATAGGTGATAGGTTTAGGTTTAGGTTAAGGTTTAGGGATTTGGGGATACATTTAGGTTTTAGGTTTAAGTTTAGATTTTAGGTTTATGTTAAGGCTATAGGTTTAGGTTTAGGTTTAAGTTTAGGTTTAGGTTTAAGTTTAGGTTTAGGTTATAGGTTATAGGTTTAGGGAATTGAGAATAGGCTAAGGTTTAGGTTTAGGAAATTGGGTTCAGGTTCGGGATCGGGTTTAGGTTTGGATTTAGGTTTTAGGTTTTTGGTTATAGTTTATAGGTTTAGGTTATAGGTTATAGATTTAGGTTAAGGTTATAGGTTTGGGTTTTCAAATTTAGGTTTAGGTTTAGGTTAGGGAGTTGAGATTGGGATTAGGTGTAGGTTTAGGTTATAGGTTAAGGTTTAGGGAATTGAGAATAGGTTAAGGTTTAGGTTTAGGAAATCAGTTTCGGATTTAGGTTTGGGTTTTCAAGTTTAGGTTTAGGTTAGGTGTTGAGATTAGGATTAGGTGTAGGTTTAGGTTTATGGATTTGAGGATACATTTAGGTTTTAGGTTTAGGTTTAGGTTATAGGTTTAGGTTATAGGTTTAAGTTATAGGTTATAGCTTTAGGGAATTGAGAATAGGTTAAGGTTTAGGTTTAGAAAATCGTGTTGGGGTCTGGGATCGGGTTTAGGTTTGAGTTTTACATTTAGGTTAAGCTTACAGGTTTAGGTTATAAGTGTAGGTTATAGGTTTAGGTGTAGGTTAGGTTATAGGTTAAGGTTCAGGGAATTTGGGTTCATGTTCGGGTTCAGGTTTAGGTTCAGGTTAGATGTTTGGGTTAAGGTGTAGGTTTAAGTTAAGTGAATTAACTTTAGGTTATAGGTTTAGGTTTAGGTTTATGTTATAGGTTTAAGTTTAGGCTAAGGGTTTAGGGATTCAGAATCGGGTTCGGGATTGGGTTTAGGTTTGGGATTTCAAGTTTAGGTTTAGGTTTAGGTTAGGGAGTTAAGATTAAGATTAGGTGTAGGTTTAGGTTTAGGGATTTGAGAATACATTTATGTTTAGGTTTTAGGTTTAGGTTGAGGTTATAGGTTATAGGTTATAGGTTATAGCTTTAGGGATTTGAGAATAGGTTAAGGTTTATGTTCAGGTTTAGGTTAGGTTATACGTTATAGCTTTAGGGAATTTAGAATAGGTTACAGGTTAAGGTTATAGGTTAAGGTTTAGGGAATTGAGTTTAGGTTATAGGTTATAGGTCAAGGTTTAGGTTTAGGTTATAGGTATTGGGATTTAAGAATAGGTTTAGGTTATAAGTATTGGTTTAGGTTAATGTTATATGTTATAGGTTTAGGTTATAAGTTTATGTTAATCTTGTAGGTTATAGGTTTAGGTTTAGGGATTTGGGAATACATTTAGGTTTCAGGTTTAGGTTTAGGTTATTGGTTTAAGTTTAGTTTTAGGTTTAGATTATAGGTTATAGGTTTAGGGAATTGAGAATAGGTTAAGGTTTAGGTTTAGAAAATCGGGTTCAGGTTCGGGATCGGGTTTAGGTTTGGGTTTAGGTATTAGGTTATAGGTTTAGGTTTAGGTTATAGGTTTAGGTTAAGGTTATAGGTTTGGGTTTGGGTTTGGGTTTTCATGTTTAGGTTTAGGTTAGGGAGTTGAGATTAGGATTAGGTGTAGGTTTAGGTTATAGGTTAGGCTTTAGGGTAGGTTAAGGTTTAGGTTTAGGAAATCGGGTTCGGGTTTAGGTTTGGGTTTTCAAGTTTAGATTTAGGTTAAGGAGTTGAGATTAGGATTAGGTGTAAGTTTAGATTTAGGGATTTGATAATACATTTAGGTTTTAGGTTTATATTTAGGTTTTAGGTTTAGGTTAAGGTTATAGGTTTAGGTTTAGGTTATAGGTTATAGCTTTAGGGAATTGAGAATAGGATAAGGTTTACGTTTAGGAAATTGTGTTCGGGTTTGAGATCAGTTTAGGTTTGGGTTTTACGTTTAGGTTAAGGTTATAGATTTAGGTTATAGGTTTAGGTTTAGGTTTAGGTTTAGGTTATAAGTGTCGGTTATAGGTTTAGGTTTAGGTTAGTTTTTAGGTTGAGGTTTAGGGAATTTGGGTTCATGTTCGGGTTCAGGTTTGGGTTATATGTTTGGTTTAATGTGTAGGTTTAAGTTAAGTGAATTAAGTTTAGGTTATTGGTTTAGGTTTAGGTTTATGTTATCGGTTTAAGTTTAGACTAAGGGTTTAGGTATTCAGATTCAGGTTCGGGATCGAGTTTAGGTTTAGGTTTTCAAGTTTAGGTTTAGGTTTAGGTTTAGGTTAGGGAGTTGAGATTAGGATTAGGTGTAGGTTTAGATTTAGGGATTTGAGAATACATTTAGGTTTTAAGTTTAGGTTTAGGTTTAGGTTATAGGTTATAGGTTATAGCTTTAGGGAATTGAGAATAGGTTAAGGTTTACATTTAGGTTTAGGTTAGGTTATAAGTTATAGCTTTAGGGAATTGAGAATAAGTTATATGTTAAGGTTTAGGAAATTGAGTTTAAGTTATAGGTTATAGGTTATATGTTATAGGTTTTCGATCAAGCTGATATTCGTGTTATTCCTTCTTGAGGTCTAGGTCTGTGTGAACTTACCCACAGGTTGGATCTCAAATAACCACCATGGTGGGTTCCAAGAAGGAGTCAATGGTCGGGGGCACTGTCCCCACCATGATGTTTAGTTTTAGGTGTAGGTTTAGGTTTAGGGTTATGCTAGGGTCTGCTCCAACAATTTTGAGCTAATATATAGACACGGCTTGCCCAAATGGCCAGGCCACTCCAATGCTATCCATAGATAATGGACAACTTTATCATGGTCATAATAGCGGTTCCCACCTTCCAAGGACCCCTGCTCAACATCCGGATAGTTCCGACGACATCTGGGTCTGCTCCATCAATTTCGAGCAAATACATAAACATGGTCTGTCCAAATGGCCAAGCTACTCCAATGCTGTCTATAAGAAATGGTCAGCTTCATCATGGTCATAACAGCGGTTCCCACCTTCCAGGTACCCCTACTCAACATCCAGATAGCTCCAACGCACATCCAAGTCTGCTCCATCAATTTCGAGTTAATACATTTAAAAATAACATAAAAGGTAAGTAAAGCAAGAAACGTCCATATGAAGATATTGAGGGGAATGCTAGTGTATCTATATTCCTTCTATGTACTAGGTTGATTTTGAGTTAATTATGACTAAGATGTTGATATTACATTATATGTGATGAGGGTTGCATTACTAGTGTATCTATATTCCTTTAAAGCGATCACTTGGACAGTTATGGATCACCAAATGGCAGGCCAACACATGTACAATTTGTTGGTCCTAGTAAAATTAGTTGACTAAACATTATGTATTTCCTTTATTCAAAATGGTGTCCATTAAAAGCCATAGTTGAACTTGCTCCAGAGGTGGCTAACCCCAGCCCAGCCAAGCCATTGACACCCTATAAGTAAAGGAGACTGAGGACTGGGGTGTAGGTTAGACAGATGAAATTGGAAGGCATCCATATAAAAGTGATAATTCTCATTTCACAGGTAGAACTTCTAGCAATACCTTGAGCTTTTCTTATCCGTGCTGTAATTTCAAGAACTCATCCTTTGACAAATGATTACCTGCAACAATGTCAAAATAGAGCCAAGTCATTGTGAAATAAGCATGCTAGAATATTAAATGCTTCAACTTAACCTCACTAGCATAATTTACAAATTACAACTCAAATCACTGTATAAGAAACTCAAAACAAATGCTTTGGGGCATGATGTGCCTCACCACTGAGTTTATGAACAACGATAACTTCATTGAATGAAAACAAAAGAAGAAGATAAAGAATTACAGCAAGAAATGCTAAGGAAGAGCTAAAATAACCCAAGATAAATTAATTTCTCTTTCTCAGAGAGAGAGACAGAGAGAGATTTATCAGAAAACTTAAAGTTGATTTAGTAATTAAATTCAAACTCCTGTAGATATACCATGCATAACTACTTTTGGATTAAAGTTGATTCCCAATCCAGGGTGCCAAAATTAATAGGATAATTTCAAATCCGCACTCCCAAACAGGCCCATCTCGATGGAAGGATTACATAGCTAGAATAGTTATGAAGTATGTAGTTGGTAGGATACCAGAACTCAAGTTATTCCAAAACTTAGGCGAGACACACCTTACAGATATGTATATAGTTTTTAAGTGTGTTTGTACATTACTCCTATGGTGTATCCTACATGTGGTTTGAGGAAATGAAAATACACCATTAGGTTCCACTTAACATATCACAGGTAGGCCTCCTGAATGAATGGTAATAACAATAGGTTTAAACATATGTGAACGTTTCCTGAATTTCAATTGAAGTGGATTACAATTTATTCAATTCATTATAGAGAAAGGGTAAGGTTGTGTGTCACCATCCTAATTCACAATTAGAACAGAATGCATAAATGCTACTCCATGAATTACTGGACACTAGTTGCAACCTTAGACTAACCCCTTGTCTTGAAGCATAGGTCTAGATCACTTAGGTTATTAAGCTTTTACCAGACCATATTGCAATTCATTTGACTTGAGCAACCAAACGCAAGTTTAATATTTTTTCTAATGAGCTAGTATTTTTTGGGACCATAGAGAGAACTCCAAGCCCAAACTAATTAAGTGCATTCAATTGACCCATTGAGCCATTGGTCCTAGTGGTTCTAACCATAACATCACATCTCGAGAGACTCTAACATACCAATAGGCCATTGAAATGGTCACTGTTTAAAACCCAAATGAGCAAATGATGAAACTTGCAACTAGCCTATTTAACTTTAATTAACTTTAATTAATATCATGATATTTTAAATGAGTTTGGATTTTTCTGTTTTCTTCCATTTTCCTTCTATGGAAATGATCAAATGCTCAGCTTCTTATGATTAACCGACTAATCTCATCATTTCGTCTTGTATAAGACAAATTTCCAATAAGGAAGTTGGTAATGGAATAGTCAGTTTGGATTGAGGTTCAGGTGTCTTATAGATGAGGCAACTGTGTATAGTAATATCCTGTCCAAAATTGTATAATAGAATATTCTTCCTAGCTGTTTTATTGGCAATAAGGTATTTAATTAATGGTGCAGACTGCCAACTCGAGTAATTAGTAAATGCATCCACAAAATCTGACCACCTCGTGGATATGTCAGTGTGCCCAAAATTTTTAACTAAATGCATTTTGCCATCAAATCTATAGGTTGTTTTGTATGAACTCAGAATAAGGTAGTTCTCATCCAAGAGTGACATGCTGATTGAACTAGACAAAGGGATTACCCATCTAAGAGTGACCTAGCTGATTGAACTAGCCAAAGGGTAATTTTGTATTACTTGTGGAAGGGTACCCTTCTGGTGTGGCAGTTGAGTTTGTTGTACACCAACCAAAGGGTGATTTTAGGTGCACCATGAACGGTTTTGAGTTAACATTACCACGTGCACTTACAACCTAATGGCATAGTCACAACCAAAGGGTGGTGATAGATGTGGTATGCAAAACTAATTTTGAATCCTTGATTTGGGGTTGTTTGGATGCACCACCCTCAACAATGTGAAGTAATGCGCCCTAAAATCTCAAAATCCCTAAATGAGGGTCCACATCGAATCAAGAATCCACAAATTGCTAAATCCTCAAATCCCTAAATCGGTATTCAGATTGAGATTGAGAGAGAGAGAGAGAGAGAGAGAGAGAGAGAGAGAGACCTGATTGAGCTTCAGAGACAGAGAGAGGGCGTGCGTGGGTAGGGCGTGCGACAATGGTAGGGTGGAGAGATCAGAGAGAGAGAGAGGAAGAGAGACAGAGAGAGAGAAGAGGGAGAGGGTGCGAGAGAGAGAGAGAGAGAGGTCGGGCGGGCGATTGAGCGTGCGATGGATAGAGAAAGAGAAGAAAGGGAAAGGGGGCTAGGGTTGGGTGGGGTCGGATACTTTAGGAAAGGGTTCTGTACGGTCGAGCTCATGGGAACTTCCCATGTGGTCGCGCAGTGTGGGCCCCACTATGATGCGTGTCGACCATCAACACCGTGCATTTGATGGGCCCCCTTTAAATTATGGGATATCCTAAAAATTAGCCATATATGAAACTTAGGTGGGCCATACCATCTAAAATCGTGTGAAGAAATGCCTAAAACATATAAAATCACTTGGTGGGGCCCACCCAAAATTTTGATGCATTTGAAACTTGGTTTGACTCCTCATCCAAGTGGGACACACATAATGGATGGGCTGAATTTGTGAACCACATCTGGGTGAGCCCAACAAATGATTATGAATATTTTAATGGAGGTTAACCCCTCTCAACTTTTGTATGTAGTGTGGCCCAAAAAAGTCATGGTTTGACTTGATTTTTAAGCCCCAGGTCCACCAGGGAATGGTGCATCTGACTGTTAGGTATATGTTCGACACCCATCATGGTGGGGCCCACATAGCTCTACCGTATGAGAAGTTCCCATAAGCTCGACCGTATGGAACCTTTTCACACACAAACACACACATATAATAAAAATTATAAAATTATTATATATCCATCATTAAAATCCTCCTAAGGCCCACTGTACTGTTTATTTGACATCCAATATGTTGATTAGGTCATACAAGGCTAGATGAAGGGGAAAAATAAAAATCAGCTTTATCCAAAACTTTTATGGCCCCAAAATGTTTTTTAATGGTTGACGCTCATTCAACACTGTTTCTTGGAATGTGGTTCACTTAAGGTTTGGATATATCTCATTTTTGGTCTCATATCATAAGATGATCTTTAAAAATAGACAGACGACATGAATTAAACACATACATCATGGTAGGGCTCACAGAGCACCAACCACCAGTCATTAGATGGTGTCAGGGGGAGTAGCCAATCAGTTCCCCTTATTTGTGGTGTGGTCCTTTTAATCTTTTGATATGATTCATTTTTTTGATAACCCTCTAAAATTATCTCAAAAAATGGATGAACGGTGTGGGTTGATCCCAAATTTTTGGTAAATCCAAAACTCAAGTGTTCCATGCCACACGAAACAGTGTGGAATAATGATTTCCACCGTTGATACCTTCCTTGGGCCCACAATAATGTTTATTTGACATCCAACATGTTCATAATATCAAAAAGATATAAATGATGAGAAAACACAAACATCAGCTTGATTCAAAACTTATATGAATGTTCGTTTTAATGGTGGACTTTCAGTCCCTACTTTGTAGTCCACTTAACTTTGGACCTGCTCCATTTTTTGGTTAATATGTTAAAATGATTCGAGAAAAGCATTGAACAGAATGGAGAAAGTCAATCTATGAGTTAGGTGGGCCAAGAGCTTAAAAAAAAGTCAATCCATGACTTAGGTGGGCTACACCACATAATATAATGGAGAGGGGTTTCCTTAAAACATTCATAATCACGAGGTTAGTAAGTTAGGTCACAATTTTGACCAAAATATTTGGCCCATTCTACATGTTTGGTCCATTCACTCTATTTTACTGATTAATACCCTCAATTTGACTAGTTAAGTCTCAATCAGGCTACATATGAGAAAAGATATTGGGCATACCAAGATTGATCAACAATTTTAGTGAAATTTGATTTAAACATCTGAAGTTATTTACTCTTCAATTTGAACTGATTAGATTGTCCAAAAATAGTTAAATGTTGTTCATAATATCAAAAATATATGAATGAATAGAAAACACAAACATCAGCTTGATCTAAAACTTCTATGGCCTCCAAGAAATTTTAAATGGTAGAGGTTCAATCACACTATTTCCTATGGTGTGGTCCACTTGAGCTTTGGATATGCTTCCTTTTTGTTCTTTAGACCTCAAATTATCTATTTGCATGGATGAATGGAGTGGATAAAATAAATAAATAATGGTGGACCCCACAGAGTTTACTCTGGTAAGGGTAATGAGCAACTCACCTAAACGTAGTGGAGAAGGGTTTCATTAAAACAATCATAATCATATATTAGGCCTTCCTAAATGTGATTCACATATCTAACCCACTCATTATGTGTGTCCCAATTGGATGAGGGGTCAAACCAAGTTTCAACCGCATCCAAAATCCATGTGGGCCCCACCAAGTGCTTTTATATTTTTTAGGATGTGTTCACATAGTTTCATCACACGCTGCCAGAGGATGCTGTTGGAGATAAAATGAAATGAAAGAAAAGAGAGATGGTTTATGACATTTAATGAGATAGAATATTTTAATCTCTTGATCCATCATTTAGTTCTTACTTTTAATCTCAGCCATCTAATCAATGGCCTGAAAAGATATCGATTGTCTTATGTCTAATTAGTTACATGAAAAAAAAAGTATAATTTTGGGACAATCCTAACCGTCTAATTAATGGGTTGAATCTCCATTTTTACTGATATCCACGCCGTCCATTCATTTTTATGGATCACTTTAGTAGTTAATATAAAAAATGAGGCAAATCTAAATCTCGGGTGGACCACACCACGGGAAAATAGTAGTGATTGAATCTTCACCATTAAAGCCCTCTTAGGGCCCACTTAATGTTTATTTGATATCCATGCTGTCCATTTGTTTTTACAGATCACTTTAGGAGTTGTTCCTAAAACTGATGCAGATCTAAATATCAGGTGGACCACACCATGGGAAAACATTAGTGATTGAATCTCCACCATTAAAACTCTCTCAGGGCCCACTGTAATGTTTATTTGACATCCTTTAGTCATACAGACCTGGATGAAGGTAAATTACCAAAAAAAAAAAAAAAAAAAAACACAAATATCAGCTTAATTAAAACTTTTGTGGTCCCAGTAAGTTTTTAATGATAAGCGTTCAATCAACTCTGTATGTGGTCCACTTGAGATTTAAATCTACCTCATTTTTTAGACAAATACTGTTAATCATATGGAAAAATAGATGGACGGAATGGATGTAATAATAAATCATGGGTAGTGGCGTGGTCACTAGCCAATCCCTTTCCTGATGGAAAATAAAAATAAAAATTCTTACCTTTGGTAGCAAATTTTTTTATAACCTGTGGTGAGCTTGGGCAGGTAATTGGACAATCCCAAACGTCTAATCAAAGCCCTAAAACAAATCACCATCTCATCAATGGTGAAAAAGATCTAAACCGATCATAGCTAAAAAAATAAAATAGCCTAAAACAAATCTCACCATCTAATCAGTGGTGAAAAAGATATGAACCGTTCAAAAAGAGGCCTGATACAAAAATATAACACTTTTACTGACAAAATTTTCATAGGTAAAAAGCAAAAATTATGGGAAAAATGTTTTTACCTACGAAAATTTTCGTCAGTAAAACTCTTACCGCGAAAGTTTTCAAAATAGCGCCAAAATTTTCTAAGTGAAAAAGATAACATTTTTACTGACGAAAATATTCGTCGGTAAAAACATTATTCCGAAAGGTTTTAGTTGGTCAGTAAAACTCAGGGCAAAGATTATCTAAGTGAAAAACATAACACTTTTAATAACAAAAATTTTCGTTCGTAAAACCATTATTCCTGATGGTTTTTGTTCGTCAGTAAAACTTAGGGCCAAAATTTTTTAAGGGAAAAACATAACACTTTTACCAACATTTTCGTCGATAAAACCATTATTCCTGACTATTTTAGTTCATCGATAAAACTCAGGGCGAAAATTTCCTAAGTGAAAAACATAATACTTTTACCGACGAAACTTTTTGTCGGTAAAACCATTATTCCCAATGGTTTTAGTTCGTCGCTAAAACTCAGGGCAAAAATTTCTATACACTTTTACCAACAAAAATTTTTGTCGATAATAGTGGTTTTGTGCTTTTTATTGACAAAAATTTTCATCGGTTAAAGTCTTACCACAAAATTTTCAAAATAGCTCGAAAATTTCTATCTTAAAAATTAAAACACTTTTACAAATGAAAATTTTCGGTGATAAAAACATTATTCTCGATGGTTTTAGTTTGTTGATAAAAATAAGGGTGAAAATTTTCTAGGTGAAAAACATAACACTTTTATTGACGAAAATTTTCGTCGGTAAAACCATTATTCCCGACGGTTTTAGTTCGTCAGTAAAACTCAAGGCAAAAATTTCTAAGTTAAAAACATAAGACTTTTACCGACGAAAATTTTCGTTGGTTAAAGTGGTTTTGTGCTTTTTTTATTGATGAAAATTTTCGTTGGTAAAAGTTTTACCTTGAAAATTTCAAAATAGTGTGAAAATTTTGTATCTTAAAAATTAAAATACTTTTACCGACGAAAAGTTTTGTTGGTAAATTCATTATTCTCGACAGTTTTAGTTCATCGGTAAAACCTAGGGTGAAAATTTTTTAAGGGAAAAATATAACACTTTAATCGACGAAAATTTTCGTCAGTAAAACCATTACTCCCGACGGTTTTAGATTGTTGGTAAAAATCGACGAAAATTTCCTAAGTGAAAAACTAAACACTTTTATCGATGAAAATTCTCGTCTGTAAAACCATTATTCCTGACGGTTTTAGTTTGTTGGTAAAACTCAAGGCAAAAATTTCTAAGTTAAAAGCATAAGACTTCTACCGACAAAAATTTTCATTGGTAAAAGTGTATTGTGCTTTTTATCGATGAAAATTTTCGTCGGTAAAAGTCTTATTATGAAATTTTCAAAATAGCGTGAAAATTTTCTATCTTAAAAATTAAAATACGTTTACCGATGAAAATTTTTATCAGTAAAAATATTATTACCAATGAAAAAAATTTCATCGGTAAAAGTGCAGTTTTACCAATGAAAAAAATTTTGTCGGTAAAAACGTACTTTTACCGAGAAAATTTTTTTTATCGGCAAAAATTTAGTCGGTAAAAGCCTTGTTTCTTGTAGTGGCACAACAGGGACGCACTACTAGGGCGCACAACAGGGGCACTCAACAAGGGGCGCACAACTAGGGGCGCACAACTAGGGCGCACAATAGGGGCACTCAATAAGGGGCGCACAACCAAGGGCTCACAATAGGGCACTCAACAAGGGGCGCACAACCAGGGCACTCTGCAAGGATCGCACAACCAAGGGCGCACAATAGGGCACTCAACAAGGGGTGCACAACCAGGGCACTGTGCAAGGGGCGCACAACAGGGCACTTAGCAAGGGGCACACAACTAGGGCACTCTGCAAGAGGCACACAACCAGGGGTGCACAACCTAGGGTGCACACAACCAGGGCACTATGCAAGGGACGCACAACAGGGCACTCAGCAAGGGCTTCTACACTCTAATAGGGATCTGAGGAGAGAGTGTGCGCAAAGGAAATGATAGGCTGAGGTTCTAACTTACGCAATAGAAGGAGCAATTTGGGGAGTTGACCCACACAATGGAATTTCTGCACTAAGGCGATGGACGTGCAATGAGACTTCTAGAGAGAAATATATATATATATATATATATATATATATATATCCCCAAAGGTCTATTTCTTGGAGGAGGACTATTGTGGCTTCTCCAAATGTGAATCTATGAATATTTTTGTCCTTCCATAGTACACGATCCCATCTACTCCAAAGCCGTTTATTCTTCCCACGACGAACGCATCATCAACTCCCCTCAATCAATCTAATCATTTTCTGCATATATGAGCAATTTATCCTTTTCTTTAAATAAAAGCAAGCAGAATCGGTCGTTCACTCCATTTCATGATGGAGAATATGATCTTGGCTGGTTCATTGGCCGATTCGAGCAAGAGAATGACCACAAGGCATCCCAACTATCTCATCGGCAGGGACATTCCCTACGGAGGTACAGTCGACACTAGTAAAAATACTAAGGCCAGGATTAAGCAATACTACCCAAACTTGCTCAACAGTTCGGTTTAGTCTAATGCATCCCCTATCCATTTACCCAAAAAACCTGTAACTAACCCCCTTTTATTTGGTCAATCATCAACAACACCAAACTCTACCAGTCTCTTCATTCTTCTTTTTAAGAATCTAGCCTAGCTCTTGATCTTCCCTACTATCCAAACCAACCATAGGCAATGTATACTTTTGTCATTTGGTGGGAGAGCCATTATAAAAAATTGATGAATAAATCTCAAGAAGATATTATAACTCAACTTTCTTCCAAGATTGAGCTCAAAGAAAAGAAAATAGTAGCACCTTCATCAGCCAATACACTGAACCGAAGGATGAATAAGCCAAGGACCAAATCGGTCACTGCATCTTCCCCTTATACATCACCAATTGAGGCAGCAATTGCTCCACCGAAGTGCTAGAAAATTGTGGTGAAAATTCTTGCTACCCCTGCACCTCTACAATCCTCCAGCTTCCATCAGCTTTGAGGAGAATCCTCGACTTGGGAGCTCCACTTGGTCCACCTACCTCCTGTCTTGATCCTCAAACACGTCAACCTACCTCCCCAACTGACAATTGTTGACTTCCTCAAAACCATGATGGACATCAATAATACATCATTAGCTGAGGCTGTATCTTTTTAAAAAAAATACTTCAAAACCAAGTATTGGCTGGGTCTCTCCATCACCGATTATTTAAAAGAAATCAAGGAATGCTTAAAATGTCACTAAGAAACTCATTATAATAAATGCTAGAAAAATGGTGGTAGGATAGGAAAAGATTAAATAATCCTAATCTCCCTTTTGACAAAAAATATCTTACTCCCTATCATCCAAATCCACCAACATTACCACTTCGACACGAGTGACGACAATGATTATAAAAAATCCTCAGACAGTGGACATACGATCCATCACCTACGTCATCCATTCTAATTTAGGTGAAAATTACTTACCTACATGTAATTATTCTCATTCTTATTACCTCTCATGTCGACTGACTATACCTCTCTCTTGAAGTTACCCAGGAGTTATCGACCACTAAAAAATAAGTCATTGTGGCACAACCGTTGCAACAACATCAGCCAATGATTGATGTTCATGAGCTCGCTAATGTTTAAACCGTCAATTTTGAGAATACAGTCAGCATTGAGGCCCTTCTTTCCCATAATTCTCCTAAAATTATGACTCTCCCCACGGAGTCTGAATACATGGTCGATATGCCCCCAACACCTCCTGTTGCATTTGACCATGAACAAAAAGAAGAATCGCTCATCTCTCACCACTCCGGCAAAAGATCATCTTCCCAACCAATTTCTTCCCCCGATCAACAGTTTTCTCCAATGGTTAAAGAGTCTTAAGCTTGCAAGGGAACTATTACTATGACCAAAGAGATTGCAGCAATTGATGTCGTTAAGCCTGATTCACATCCATTACCCACTCCTATAACAACAATAGTGGGTGAAGCTCTTACTCGATCTCCCCTCTCTGATGAAGATGTGCTTCCATTCGATGACATCCTCTATTCTCTTGAACAAGCTCTAGCCGAGGATTTTGTTGTGGCCGAGTCACATTTACGACTCAATTCTGACTTAAGAGGAATTATCGAGTTGACTCAACAACTTGGTCAATTTAAACTGAGTCATTCCATGAGTCACTCAAATTATTTTTAATTTATAAGTATTAAATATCAGTCCATTTGGGTTGAACTGGCCCATTTGAACATTGAGTCGAGTGCAGTCGAGTCGAGTTTCATACTTATGACACATAAGCTGACAAAGGGAAATTGACCGTACTGACCTTGATGTATGGTCGAATTCCCTAAAGAGATTTAACCTTTCAAATATTCCGTAGGTGGTCTTCTGACATTCCTTTGAAAACTACTCAAACCAAAATGCCATTGTCCTTATTTTAGTAGTTGTATGATTTTTTAGGGAATAAGAAGTTACGTCATATTTAATGCCAAAAAAGTGATGTGTACAGAACCTTTTTTTCCACGTGGACAAGGAAGAAACTCATGGGGCCCACATTGATGTATGTGTATAATCCATGCCATCCATCTTTTTTTTCGTGTCATTTTAGGGCTAGGGCCCAAATATCAACTTGATCCAGAGCTCATGTGGGTCACATAATAGAAAATAATGGTGACAATGACACCCACTGTTGAAACTTTTCAGGCTCACTGTGATGTTTGTTAGAAGTGAACACTGCCCAAATCAGGACTTTTTGGACCCACGACGAGCTGATAGACAAGGTGGACGGAACAGATCTCCCCATTGTGGGCCTTAGGCTATTGTACCAATGGTTATCCTTTCATTTGGTAGTAAAGGAAGTGGACATGTAACAACCGCGACCCATATAACACGGAAACCATGACCTAAATAACATGATAACTACAATCCATGATAACTACGACCCATGAAAACCATGACCCATATAACATGACAACCATGACCATAACAATTATGACCCTTACCACATTACAACCACGACCCGGGTATGGGTTGTGGTTGTCATGCTATAGGGTTGTGGTTGTCATGCTATACTGGTCATAGTCTTCATTTTATAGGCTTAGGACCAACTAGTGGGGCCTAAATTGATGTATGTGAATAATCCATGTTGTCCATCCTTTTCGTTGTGTCATTTTAGGGCCTTAGGTTATTGTACCAATGACGATCCTTTCATTTGGTAGTAAAGGAAGTAAACATGTAACAATAGTGACCCATATAATATGACAACCACGACCCATATAACATGATAACTGTGATCCATGACAACTACGATCCATGACAATCACAACCCATATAACATGACAACCATGACCCATATAACCTGTATTTCCTGCTCATTTAGTCTATCAATTGTCATCTCATATTCGAAAAATGCCAAACTAGCTTTGGTACGGATGGGCACGTTACTTTTCTAACTTTGTATGGTATAACTTCATGAGGATAAGATCCACACTGTCTGTTAGATGCCCCACCTTATATTTAGATTGAGGCCCGAAGATGAGAATGATTTAACAGTCAGGTGGGCTACTTCATGAGAAACCACGACCCATATAACATGACAACCACGACCCATATAGCATGATAACTACGACCCATGACAACCACGACCCATATAACATGAAAACCACGACCCATGACAACTACTATCCATGGAGTTTCATCTGATGGATGGTAAGGCTCATATGTGTGTTTATCCCACGTAGTCACCAAGTTAGTGCAAGTCACGCCATAGTTGTGCAAACGATATCTGTATCGTAACTAGGTCGCATTAGGTGGTTTTAATGCAGTAAGGGTCGTAATTTTCATGGGCTAGGATCCAAATATCAGTCTAATCCAGAGCTCGTGTGAGCTCAAAATATCAATAGTGGGTGCTATTGTCACCTTTATTTTCTATTATGTGGCCCACACGAGCTCTGGATCAGGCTAATATTTGGAACCTAGCCCTAAAATGACACGATAAAAAGGATGAGCAGCATGGATTATACACATATATCAATGTTAGCCCTACTAGTTGGTCCTTGTCAAGGCCTATAAAATGAAGACTACAACCCGTATAGCATGAAAACTACGACCCTTACCTCATGGAAACCACGACCCATATAATATGGCAACCACAACCCATACTCGGGTCATGGTTGTAATGCGGTAAGGGTTATGGTTGTAATGTGGTAAGGGTCGTAGTTATCATGGGTCGTGGTTGTCATGTTATATTGGTCGTAGTTGTCATAGGTCATGGTTGTCTTGTTATATGGGTTGTGATTGTCATGTTATATGGGTTGTGGTTGTCATGGGTCGTAGTTATCATGTTATATGAGTCGTAGTTCTCATGTTATATGGGTTACGGTTGTTACATGTTCACTTATCACATTTAACATGAGAACCATGACCCATATATCATGAGAACTACGACCCATATAGCATGATAACTATGACCCATGGCAACTATGACCCATGACAACATGACAACCATGACCCATGACAACTATGACCCTTACCCCATTACAACCACGACACTTACCACATTACAACCACGACTCAAGGATGAGTCGTAGTTGCCATTTTATATAAGTCATGATTTTCATGAGGTAAGGGTCGTGGTTGTCATGAGGTAAGGGTCGTGGTTGTCACGCTATACGGGTAGACCCTAAAATTACACGTGAAAAAGGATGGGAGGCATGGATTATTCATATACATCAATGTAGGCCCCACTAGTTGGTCCTTACCAAGGCCTATAAAATGAAGACTACGACCCATATAACATGACAACCACGACCCTTAGCTCATGACAACCACGACCCAAATATCATGGCAACCACGACCCATGACAACTATGACCCTTACCACATTACAAGCATGACCCTTACCGCATTACAACCACCTTCTGCGACCTATGCTGTGATACATATATCATTTGCATGACTATGGTGTGACTTGCACTAACTTGGTGAATACATGGGATAAACATACATAAGATCCTTATCGTCCATCAGATGAAACTCCATGGGTTGTAGTTGTTATGTGTTGTGATTGTCATGTTATATGGGTTGTGGTTGTCATGAGTCATAGTTGTCATGGATCGTACTTATCATGTTATATGGTGTAACACCCCGTACTTTTCGGTACTCGGGTGTTACCATGAGGACCTATCTTAGAGTAAACGCAAACTCAATTTTCATGAACGATCACCTTGGCTCTAGCATGAATCGGTTGTTGGGGACAATTTTCACCCATAGATCAAGCCATCCATCCATCATCTTTCAAGATGGACCATCACACCACCAGATGGACCTACTTTTGGGGATTTAATCTCCTTGATGGATAAATTTAAACCATCCATTGTCAACATATCATAAGATCCACCATTCATCGTGCTCTTAACGACCTACGATCAAACCATACCTAAACCACATGATCCATTTTAAGTTTGACCACTTGAAGAATGTGAACCAATATATCGAAGCATATATCACTAGTTTCGGGACCCAAATCAATAGATCCACTGATCATCGAGTCTAGGTGATTTAATTGGGCGAGTCAACCAATAGATTACACCATTGGAACATCTACGTATAAATCTAACCAGCGGATTTTTGTTAAACAATCCATAAGACCCTTTTGGGTCAGGTTTAGTCACATTTGATAGCAATCCGACCATTAAATCATTTAAGATAACGTCTTGGACATGTGAATGGGTAGATATGGTCCACCTAAGCCTTGAAATCTACCTCATCCTTCGGGTTGGTCCAAATTAGAGTTGACAAAACAATAGAAGGAGTAGATTAGTTCAAATCACTAATGTTGGATCTAGGATGGATAGATCCACCATCCATCTAATGTACAATTAATCTATCCCTCGAATAATACGGTCAAATCATCTGATCATAAGGAGTGTTGTAGAGGATCATCTCAAGTAGGCTAGGAACAACACAGAATTGAATTCAGGGTCCATCCGACTGTTGAATTAACTTAAATAAATGAAATAGATCGAATTGATCAAGCATGGCCCACCTAAACTATGGATCTACCAAATCTTTAGTCATGTGTCGTACCTAGACCAATGGGAGCTAATAGATGGTCGAAATTTCACTAATCAACATGGTGGACCCCACTTTGGGAGTCACAGTGCACAAGGGAGTGTGCATTCACTATGCACTGGACCAAGAGACTCGGTTAAACGAGTTTGACCTGAAGAAGAAAGATTTCTTCTTCCTTTTGTCTTCCCACCAATGACGGCATTTGAAAAATGTCATTGGTTGTGTTGATCATGGCCCACCAATGTCTGATCCAAACCGTCTATCAGGCAGGGGTTTTGAATCCGTTTAAACCCCTAAAGTTTCACATGAAGATTCATACGTGCAGCCGCACAAACAAGGGCGCAGTTAGGTCATGTGCAACCACTTTCCAAAAATGAAAAAAATCCATTTTCTCTCTTTCCACGCTGGCGATCCGTGCGGCTTTACTTCTTTCCATCTTAGTTCTTCAGCATAATGCAATCTTAGCCCTCCATTTAAAGCAAAGTGGTTTAGGGTTTTCCTCCATACTTGGTAGAAAACCACGGTTGGTTTCATTATACCAGCTACGTAGAACCATCTCCCCGCAAGAAAATAAATTTAGGATGTTTATTTTTAATCCCAGGGTTTTGATCGGGCTAGGGCAATTCTATAAGAATAGTAGGAGCTGAGTGTAAATCGGATTTTCTTCCTTGGTCCTATCACAACCCTGGAAATCAACCGAGCTTCTATTCGTTGAAACCACCGGGAATATCACTTCGAAACCTCCCTCCTGTAAGCTCCTTGGACTGATTCTTACCATCCCCACGGCTCGAATTGAAGAAAACTCCATCAGATGGCAATCCACCATTACAACTGGAGCTTTTTCCTCGAGAGCTTAAGATCTTCTCCATTGTTGTCATAACTTGCACTGAGTTTTGGGTGCCTGAGCGAAGTTTTGACTTGGTCTGGTTCCCTCCAAAGGAAGAAAGGAAGGTAGAAGACTGAGAAAGAGAAGATAACGAGAGAGAGAGAGAGAGAACAACATCCTCTTTTTTGCCTACTGACCTATTGCTGCCTAGCTTGACTCAGACCGAGTTCGATATGGGTTTGGTTGTGCGAGTTGTCTAGTTGTTAGAGAAAGGAAGTAAGAAAAGAAGCAGCAAAGGAGGAGAAACAAGGGAGAAAGAGAGAAAGACATGGAGTTGCTATTGCTGCCACACCCAGTCGGGCTGGGAGAAGTTGTTGCCTAGTTCGGGTCGAGCTCAGTGTATGCTGGGAACAATAGAGGAAAAGAAAGGAGAAGGAAGAAGGGAAAGAGAGGAAAAGAAAATGAGAAAGAGAGGGACCGTGAGAGGTTGTTGTTGCTACTACCGTTGTTGACTCAGTGTCTGAGTTCAGTCTGAACTAAGTCCAGATTGAGTTGGGTGTGGTCTGGACGAGCCCAGACACCATCTAGTCTAACAAGAAAAGAAAACGAGAAAGAAAGGGAGAGAGAGGATGCTATCCTCTTTTCTTTTTCTTTTTCTTCTTGCTGCCGCTGCTGCTTGTGCACCTAGTTAGGTGGACTCAACAACCGAGTTCTAGGTTGTATGTGCCTCAGTTCAACCCGTCTGAGATTGTTACTGTAAGTGCTATGGTTTTATGCTCCTTTGGTTGTCAAATTTTATGATGCCAAAACATCAATCTATGTCTTATGTAGCTCATTGGTATATATGATCAAGACATTGCATATGGGTTCAAGACATTGCATCAACTCTTCAAGTCAAAGATTTACTTTAAAACATTTCAAGAAATGCAAGTACAAACTACAACGAAAGAAGTGATCTTGTTCAAAGACTCAAGCTCGTGTACATCTTGAAATGCTCAAAATGAAGTGCATTTTAAGTTCTAGAAGATCTCAAGTTCAAGCTACATCAATTGTAGAGATCTTAAGCTCATAATCTTCAAAGGTCAACCATCATATGAAGAAATGAAGTTTCAATGTTCATAATTCATGTCCCAAGTATGAAAGACCTTAGATTGACCTTAGGGTAAGTCATTTTGCATATATAAGTCAAATTGAATCACTTTGTAAGTGTTTGGACTGTTCTAAGACTAGTCCTAGATCCTGTTCGACTCGTTCTAGCACTGGCTCGACTAGTCCTAGAAATTCCAAGACCAGTCCTAAGTTTGTTGCAGATTTTTAAAATTTTTTTGTTCACCTACGACCAGTCCTGGAGACTGTTCTACTGGTCTTGTGAATAGTACATGACTCGTCCTACGACCAGTCCTGGTTCTATGACTCAAACTCCAGCGACCAAACCTATTAGCTCATGACCAGTCGTGGAGGGCTCACGACCAGTCATGGAACGGTTTTATCCTATCACGCTCAAAAATTCAAAAATTCATTTCTCCTACAACCAGTCATAGTGTCCACAGGACTAGTCATAAACGAGTTTTTATAACTATAAATAGACGACGAATTTTAGAGTTTAAATAGATAATTCAAGTAAAATCTAGGCATCACTCTGAGATAACTTTGTGTTCATTTTTAAGCTACATTGTGCATATTTAAAATTCTTTTTTGTTAGCTTTATTGATTTGATTTTGTTTCTATATTCCAATCTGATTTGAAAAGAAGAATTGTTGTATTCTTTCTTTTTGGAATCAAAATTAAATATAGCTAGCCCAACTGGTTTAATTTAAAATCAATTAGAACTTAGAACTATTTTAAAGTGAGTATTGGACATTGAACTTCTATTCGAACTTCTACTCCGATTAGTTCTTCCAGGCTGCAACAAAAGAAGAATTCCAGGTATTTTACATTTGTGTAAATTTCCTTTGGTTTTATTTGAGATTAAGCCAGAAAAATCTCAATTTGTTGGTTATCTGAGGAAAGTCAGAAAAACTCAGAAGTGAGGTTTTTTGAATTGTGTAAGCCCACTGAAAAACACAATTGTGAAGGTTTTGGGTGAACCTGTGAAAACCTATTTTGATAGTGAACGCTAATATCCATTGTGTGAGGATATTAGGAGTGGAGTAACAAGCTGTGTGGCTATTGTTTAACAGTTGGTGAACACACAGGCAAACCACTATATCTCTTTGTGTTTTGTGGATGTGTGATTTATTTTTCCTATCTTTTGTCATTCAAAGCCGTGGGATGTATATGTGAATGTGAATGTTGTAATATTTTCATTTCAAGCATTGTGGGGAATGTTGTAATAGTTTAGAATTTATTTCTTGCTATTTCTTTTTATTCCTCTTCAGTTTGAGTTTTTGATATAAAGACCTTTCTAGAAATAAGGTTGTCCTACTATAAACTTTAGTTTTTGGTGTAAGGTTGTACTTAGAACAATATTTGTATCAACCTCTCAAGACTTGAATTTTGAGGTTATTTTTCATTTCAGTACTGTGATTTATATATAGTGTTATCTTTCCTTTATTCATTTATATTCCACTGTTAAAGTTTTAATTTGGCATAGTCTTATTCACACCCCCCCCCCCCCCCCCCCCCCCCCCCCCCCCCGGACATATAGCTTGACCTTTTCAGTTGCCCAGTCGTGGAATTTTGTAACTTAGAAAATGATAGTTGATTTCAGTGGTTGAATTCATTCTAGCTTAGATACAAAGTTTAGACCGAGTTGTGTTTAAGTTGAGGCCGAATCAAGACTGAGTTGAGTTAAGTGAGTCACATTACAAAATTTGGAATTTGAAGCCTCTAAGTTAGATCTTCCTTATTCAAATTGATTTAAAATCAACATGAGTTCAGGTTGGAGTCAAAGTGAGTCAAATTGATCATACAAGGTGAGTTGATCTCTTGATTATTTTACTAGAATGTTACTTAGAGCTTGATCCAGGTTAATTAACATTATTTTATGATTATAAATTATGGAATTGGAGCTCCCCAATTTTCACCATTGAGTCGCATTCGAGTGAGTTGAATTGATTCAATTGAGTTCGAGCAAATCCTAGTTGACAAGACTTGATCTTGAGGTTTGTTTTGGCGTTACTAGCAACTTGTGTAGTGAATCCACACTCTAAGGTGATGACTCATCCTTTGAGCTTCCCACTTAAATTCATTAATCTAATCATAGATGATGCCTTAATCCCTCCCATTTAGTATCCCCTAAGATACCTGATTGAGTTACTTAACCTATTTTGAGAATATGTGAATATGTTAATATTTGTGTACCTGATTCCCGTGTTAAATAATGAACATATTTCTTTAATTATAGCAAGCATAAATGATCGATGATAACATGCTATCTTTAATTGTACATTGTTAATTACTATATGTTTGTTGTTTACGATTGAGTGATGTAACGAATGAAACCTATCATGGACTCACCATCTTGTGGTTCATATTTGATTTATGCGACTTGGATCGCACATTTGTCTTACATGGCTTGGATCACACTTTGCTTTACACAGCTTGGATCGCATATTTTCCCTACATGGCTTGGACCACATATTTGCCCTACGTGGTTTGGATTGTATATTTGTCCTCTTGGCTTTGATGGTCTATTGGTGCCCTTTTGTGGCTTGTTAGTTATATTTGCATATCCTATTGTTTCCTAGCTATCTTGCAGTGTTTGGTCACAGTGTGATTTCCGGGTGGAGTGGGTGTTCTCTTAGCGATTTCCTAGTCATCTTGCGGTGTTCATGTACGATATGATTTTCGGGTGGTCTAGAGTTTGTATGTTGCTTGTCTCTTTATCTTGCAGTGTTCATTCGTACCATGATTTTTGGGTGGAGTGAGTGTGTTCTTAGTGATTTCCTAGCTATCTTACGGTGTTCACGTACGATATAATTTACGGGTGAAGTAAACGTTTGTATGTTGTTCTCTCTACATCTTGCGGTGTTCAGTCATATTGTGATTTCTGGGTAGACGGGTGTTCGCTTAGCGATTTCCTAGACATATTATGGTGTTCACGTACGATATGATTTTCGGGTGAAGTAGAGGTTTAGAGTTTAATTTTCTAGTCATTTTATGGAGTTTGTAAGATTGATATTTGACTATCTGGACACTTCTTCTTTCAGTGCGATTTCTATTACTTTTCCTTAATATTGAGATTATGTTGAGTAGGTTATTTTTGAATATATGATTATGATTTTGAAGTTGTTTAATATGTCTCTTCTCATACATTACAATTAATGTTAGATTATGAATTATGAGTGCGTAATCTTAGAGGGTTCTCCTCACTGCGATAGCCATTGACGCTATCAAACTGTAACAGTTGATGCAGGTGTAGAGCGACCTGATGTTGTTCACTGGGTTGCTAGAGTAGATCAAGTAGTTGAGGAGTTAGACGGGGTCCCTGCGGCCCATATTGAGCTCCACCATTAAATGATAGATTTCTGTTTTTAATTAATGAACTTTGCTATTTGAGAATTGTATAAGTTCTATATGTGCGATACATTTATATTTTTATTATGGTTGGAATGCTTTTATACAATGCATAGTTTACTCAAACTATGTTCGCTACTAACCCCGATTAATGATAAGGGGTTCAAATTTACACTGAATTTTATAGGCTAACACTCGGGTTTTTGTAGAATGAGTCATATACTTGGGTTTTAAAAACTGAGGTGTTACATATGGGTTGTAGTTTTCATATTATATGGGTCGTGGATTGTCATTGACACAATAGCCTAAGGCCTTAAAATGACATGGCAAAAAGGATGGGCGGCATGGATTATTCACATACATTAATGTAGGCCCCACTAGTTGGTCTTAGGCCTATAAAATGAAGACTACGACCCATATAGCATGACAACCACGACCTGTATATCATGACAACCACGACCCTTACCTCATGACAACTACGACCCATACCTGGGTCATGGTTGTAATGCGGTAAGGGTTGTGGTTATAATCGTAGTAAGAGTTATAGTTATCATGGGTCGTGGTTGTCATGTTATATGGGTCGTAGTTGTCATGTTATATGGGTCGCGGTTGTTACATGTTCACTTCCTTTATTACCAAATGAAAGGATAGTCATTGATACAATATCCTACGGCCCACAATGGGGTGATCCGTTCCGTCCACCTTGTCTGCCATCTCGCCTAGGCCCAAAAGTCCTGACTTGGGCAGTGTCCACTTCTAACAAACATCAAAGTGAGCCTGGAATGTTTCAACAGTGGGTACCATTGTCTCCATTATTTTCTATTATTTGACCCACATGAACTCTGGATTAGGATGATATTTGGGCCCTAGCCCTAAAATGACACGATAAAAAGGATGAGTGGCATGGATTATACACATATATCAATGTGGGCCCACGAGTTTGGTCATTACCCACAAGCAAACAAGGGTTCCGTACACATCACCTACTTGGCATTAAATACAACGTAACTTCTTATTTCCTACAAAACCATACAACTACTGTAACAAGGATAAAAGCATTTTGTTTCGAGTAATTTTCAAAGGCATGTCAAAAGGCTGCATACGGAATATTTGAACGGTTGAATCTCTTTAGGGAATTTGGCCATACATCGAGGTCAGTACGGTCAATTTTTAGTTGACAAATGGGCTGGGCTTGCTTTGCACAGCGCGGGCCAGGTCTGATAGATAGACTCAGGCTTGAGTTTTATCGGACTTTCAAGTCTGACTTGGACTCTAACCCAATCTGGTTCGACACCGTGAGTTACCAGGACAGGTCACACATGATTCAACCGAGCCACCTCACTCAACTCGAGATTCGATGAATCAGTCCGAGTCACCGAGTTCTTTAACCATGCTCTTGGATTGACATGGGCATGCTGTGGCCCACCCTAGGTGCATGTATGCCACGTGTAAAATATCCTGTGGTGCATCCATGGCGCCTTTACCATGTAGAGGATGCAGGCTTTCGTAACCCATGCTCCCGAACCCATTCTTTGAATGAATCTACAGTATCTTTTTTTTTAATTTTAGAAAGGCATTTGTATGGACATGTCGGCAATGCTGATCTTCTTAACTTCTCTTACACGTGCGAACTCATCGACCACTATTTCACGAGGGGCCACGTCAGAGCGAAGATGTTGGCTGGACCTCGTTTCCACCGTTAAAGGCTATTTGGAGTTTATCGAAGTTAGTGCTCCGGCAAGTTGTTATGGACAAAAGCATATCTCTGTTGGCTGGGCCTCATTTGCACCATTAAGGGCTATTTGGAGTTTATTGAAGTTAGTGCTCCGGCAAGTTGTTATGGACAAAAGCATATCTCTATTGGCTGGGCCTCATTTCCACCGTTAAGGGCTGTTTGGAGTTTATTGAAGTTAGTGTTCCAGCAAGTTGTCATGGACAAAAGCATATCTCTTTGTGCACAAAAAGTTGAACACTTTGGGACATCTGATCATGAATATAGGGGACCAAATTAGGTGCGCCCAGACCGTGGGGCCCACCTTGATGTATGTATAGTATATCTACGTGGTTCGTCTATTTTGAAATATTATTTTAGGATATGATAACAAAAATTAAGCAGATCTAAATCTCAGTTATATTACAGGAAACGGTCCCGATTAAATGCCCACCGTTAAAATATTCTTACGGCCCACCGTAATATTTATTTTCCATCCAGCGTATTGATAAGGTCACGCGTAGACTTGGATGAAGGGAACATAGCAAATATAAAAATACAAAACTTCTGTGCCTCATAAGTTTTTTTTTTCGCTAACTTGTTTGTTATGGAGAGATCTGAGCCCGCGGAAAAACGTTAATTGGACTTGAAGTCCGAGCTGAGGCGCCCAAGGCATGATCCATCTGAACAAGACTACAGTATCGCAACAACAACACGCGAACGTCTTCGAGTCAAAGCCAGGTCAGAGTTGGTCCTAATTGTCAGATCAGATAACCCGCTACCCCCCAACTTCGAGGCGCTTAAGTCAGTCGGATCGGATTGGGTATGACTGGTCGGATGGCGTCCTACTCGGAGCGTTCTTCGATATGGCCTGGCAAGCCGAGCCGAGCAGATCTTCTGACGTGTGTATCCCACTCGCTAAACATGGAAACTGCCACAACCAAACGTGGCCTATAACTTCGCTCACAGATGTGCACGATCCACCAGATACGTAGCGCAATCAATAGATTGCGAGCAGTATCTCCATGATCCTAGAATCCCTCTGATCGTGTCGAGATCATCGGATCCGGACCGCCCCACAGGCAAGTATAAATAGCCCGCAGTGCTATGTCTACAGGTACGCAAAATTGAGCTCTCCTCTACACTCGACATAGACCCTGATTCCCTTGTCCTGACTTAGGCATCGGAGGGTCCCCCGGCTTAGCCAGGGTCACCTTTGCCTTTCCTCTTGGTGCAGGTTTTAGGGACGATACACAGAGAGCTTTGTGGAGAGAGGGCCGACCAGATTTTGTCATCAACATTTTTCATGGTTAATATGGACACAAGAAAAGAAGTCAATAAGAATCAAACGTGCTTAGCAATGTTTGATCGGTCAACAAATCTAATTGACAAGTTAAAATTCTGCTGGAAAATCCAGATTGCTTGCTTTCTAGTTTCTACCAGTTTAGATAGGTTGACAAATCTTGTTGATAGGTAGAAATTCAGTTTGACAGGTTGACAAATCTTGTCAACAGGTCAAAATCCAATTCAATAGGTCAATAGAATGGGTTAATAGGTCAAATCAAAGAGTTTCTGATTTAAGTCTCTAGACACTTTTTGGTTGTTTTGACCTGTCGATGGGTAGCAGAAATTTTTGTATTTTTCTAAATTATTTCCTTCTTTGATTAGAACTTTTGGATGACATTTTTAGAGTTTGTTTGGTGTTATTTAAAGGGTGTTAAACTTGTTTTATCATCAATTATTCATTCAATAATCAATTTCTTAGAAGTTTTCTTCCTTTTTTCACGTAGATTCAAGGAAGCTATTGTGAATTCAAGAGAGCCTTGTAGGTTTAAGGTAGTAATCGATTGAGGAAGATGGTGATTGACCTCATCACGTCCTCCCCCACTTCAATGGTATCAAAGCAAGGACTTCCCTCGAACCGATGGCAATTAACGACGGAATGAACCAAAATCATGTTAATGGTGATCTAAGGATTCGTTACCTATCAGAAATAATGTAAGCTTTCAATCGAAAGATTCAGTTGACTATGCAATGGCTGCAAGAAACCCTCGACCGTATCGCAGATGTGCTAATTATGCCCCGATCCCTAGGTGAGGATCAGCCACCTATGATTATTGTACAACACAACCCTGATTTCCATAAAGCGTTTTCAAAAGTGGATCGTAGGACTACCCCAAATAAGTCTAGCTCCAACGACGAGGACGTTGGTGGCGTTGTTGCCTGACGACCGATCCATGGAGATGATCGATTAGATCGCGCTGAAAGAGACTATCGAGGTAAGGCCAAACTTCTCAGTTTAATGACTTATTGGCTATAAAAGACTTCCTCAATTGTTTAGACGAAGTAGAGCGATGTTTTGATTACATAAATGTACCGGAATGTAAGAAAGTGAAGTGGGTTGCATTCAAATTGAAATCCAGTGCTTCATCATGGTGGGATCAATTACAACTCTAACCTGTTCGGCAGACTAGGGCGCCTATCCGATCATGGCCGCGGATGATACACCTTCTTTGATCATGATTCGTCCCTAGTGATTACGAACATGTGTTGTTCTAGCAATACCAAAATTACTGACAAGGGAATCGGACTGTCATTGATTACACTAAATAATTCTTGTGGTTGGAAACATGAAATGATTTGTTAAAGAATGAATCATAGCGGGTAGAACAGTTGATATGTGGTTTACAATCGGTAATTCAATATTGAGTTCGGATGCATTCGGTTGGGACCATGGATGAAGCGATTCAGTTGGCAGGTAGGGTGAAAATGTAGGTTGCAAGGGTCCCTACTCGACCTTATCCTTTAACTTAGCCCCCTATGACGGGCCCTATGTAGGATTCAACATTGTCTAAAGGAAAGGAACTAATAGGAGGGCATCCTCAATCTCGTAAAACCGCAAACCATGACAAGGGGAGTAGTCCATCGTGACCCAAAAGAACAACAATTGTTGCTACAAGTTCGAGCAGTATCCTGAACCCCTATGGTCGGCCATGGCCTGACCATTGCTATCGATGTGGCCCAGTGGGTCACTTATTAAATACTTTCCCTCATTGACAAGTGGCGAACCATACCATTAATGATGGTGGTGTTGAGAACATAGCTGAAGACCCGGGAGATGAGGACTTAAGACATGTCGGGGATGGTGAAGCTAATGAAGTAGATTGGGTTCCAGAAAATCATGGTGAGCCACTAGTCGTGAGATAGCTACTGTATACATCAAGGAAGGAAGTACATTCACAACTATATAACATCTTCTGAACAAGGTATATGGTGAATTAAAAAGTCTATGATGTGATCATCAACAACGGAAGCAATGAGAACACCGTTTCCAATGTCGTGGTGGAGTAGTCACAATTGAAAATGGAGCGTCATCCCTCCTAGTATACAATTGGCTGGATTGAGAAAGTCATTGAGATGAAGGTAATTGAACAATGCACTATATATTTTTCATTTGACAAGCAAAGACCAAATCGTATGCGACGTTGTTTACATGGAGGACCGTGACATTCTACTCGATCGACCATGAAAATCTGACCATGATGCCACTCATAGAGGATGAGATAACATGTACATTTTCATCAAGGACAACCGTAAAGCCATACTAGCCCCTGTGGAAATAGAGGAGCCACCTGAAACTTCTGAAGTAGATGGGTGATCTCTCATAACCATATGGGACTTTGTGGATGAATCCAAAGAGACGGTACAAGCCTATGCATTAATTGTGAATGGGAAGGAACTCGAGTCCACTATCATTATTAATAAACTAAAACCCTTGCTACATGAATTCAAAGAAATTTAGCCCGACAACCTTCCTGATGGATTGCCTCCCATGTTAGATATTCAGCACCATATCAACCTTGTCCCCAGGTCCAGCTTACATAATCGTCCTCACTATCAGATGAGTATGAAAGAGTATAATATTTTGTAATGAAAAGTAGAGGAATTGATTTATAAGGTTCTGATTTGAGAAAGCATGAGCCCATACATTGTACCGGCCGTATTAACTCCTAAGAAAGAGGGGGGTGATCAACATGATTACCATAAAATATAGGTTTCCTAAACCATAACTGGTTGATATGTTAGACAAGCTTGAGGGTGTGAAATTATTTTGTAAATTGAATTTAAGGAGAGACCATCAAATCCGAATATGGTCGGGTGATGAGTGGAAGATGCCTTTTAAGACAAAGGAAGGGTTGTATGAATGGTTGGTCATGCCCTTCATTTTTTCAAATGCACCTATTACATTAATGATGTTGATTAACCAAGTTCTAAAGCCATTCATTGTGATTACTTTGATGACATTTTGATATACAGTCAAGATGAAGCAAGCCATATAGAACATCTCAAACAAGTCCTTTAAGTGCACACTAAAAACAAGTTAATCTCAATTTGGAAAAATAAAGCTTTTTGGCTGATAGCCTGCTATTTTTGGACTTTTTTGTGACATCCACGGGCATCCGAGTGGACAACATAAAGGAGGGAATGGCTAGTTCCAATAAACATCTATGAAGTATGGAGTTTTCACGGGTTGATGACATTCTTTCATCGGTTCATGAAGAACTTCAACACCATTATGTCACCGATTATAGATTGTATGAAGAATGGACCATTTTAGTTAACTGACAAAGCTAATAGGAGCTTTGCTGAAATTAAGTAAAGATTGTCCACAACCCCAGTTCTCGTACTTCCCAGCTTCAACAAACTGTTTGAGGTCGAATGCAATGCTTCGTATGTCCGAATTGCGAAAGTTTTGTCACAAGAAGGCAAGCCGGTAGACTTCTATAGTAAAAATCTTAGTGATGGACGTAAACAGTGGTCAACATATGAGCTCGAATTGTATGTAGTGGTCCAGGCACTGTGAAATTGATGATATGACTTAATTTAGAGGAAATTCATTCTTTACACGGATCATCAAATTCTCAAATTCATTAATAGCCAAACTAATGTGAATCGTGTACATGTTGGGTGGATTTCATTCTTGTAGGAATTCAAATTTATGTTAAAGAATAAATTGGGACAACAAAACAAAGTGGTTGATGCACTTCCCCGATGTAGGACTTTGTTAGTCACCATGAGTAATGAGGTTGACTGGTTCGAATGCCTTAAAGACATATATTCTTGCGACGATGACTTCAAGGACATATGGAATAGATGCCAGGAAGGTCAGCCCAACAACCTCCACATTCAAGAAATTTATTGTGCATTCCTAGAAGTTCATTGTGAGACCGTATCTTCCAAGAGCTACATGAAAGTGGCCTCAATGATCATCTGGGGCGAGACAAGATAATAGTGCTCTTGGAGGAACATTATTATTAGCCACATCTAAAATGGGATGTGGGAAGAGTAGTGCAGCGGTGTCACACGTGTTAGGCATCCAAGGGGCAGTCACAAAACATAGGACTATACACTCCATTACTTGGCCCCGACTGCCCTTGGGAGGATTTGTTGTGGACTTTGTGCTAGGTCTCTCATGGACCTAACGTGGTGTGTATTCTGTCTTCATCGTAGTTAATAGATTTTTCAAGATGGCTCATTTCATACCATGTAAGAAAACTCTCGATGCTACAAACATTGCAAATATATTTTTTTGAGAAGTTGTTCGGCTACATGGGATCTTAAAATTAATCACCTCAAATCGTGACAGTAAGTTCCTTAGTCATTTTTATAGGACTTTATGGAGGCGATTTGACACACAGTTATATTTTAGTTGTGCATATCATCCGTAGATTGATGGACATACCGAGGTATTAAATTGTACACTTGGAAACCTAATACGAAGCATTTCGAGTGTTAAACCCAAATAGTGGGATTTAGCCTTGGCTCAGGCAGAGTTCGAATTTAGTAATTTGTGGAATTATTCCACCAGAAAATCCTTATTTGAAATTGTGTACGAATGAGAACCTTGACACACCCTTGATTTGGTTTCCTTGCCCAAACTTTCGAACATGAGTGTTGCCACTGAACATATGAAAAACTGAATCATAAGAGTACACTTTGATGTTTAGGCCCAGTTGAAGGCATCTAAAAATAAGTACAAGAAGAAGGATGACATGCATCAGCGTTGAAAGGTATTTAATCCAGGCAATAACGTAAGATTCATCTACGCAAAGAGAGATTTTTGACCGGGACATATAATAAGCTGAAGAACAACAAGATTAGATCGATACCCATCCTCCGTATGATCAATGCCAATGAATATGTTGTTGATCTTCCTAAAGAAATGGAGATCCCAAACCCCTATGGTAGGCCACGGCCTGACCACTGCTATCGACGTGGCCAACCAGGCCACTTATGAAACACTTGCCCTCATCGACAAGTGGTGAACCTCACCATTAATGATGGTAGCACTTAGAACACAGCAGAAGACCCGGTAGATGAGGAGTTAGGACATGCCATAGATGGCGAAACTGATAAAGTAGATTAGGTTCCATGGGATCATGATGAGCCACTAATCGTGAGGTGACTACTGTATGCACCAAGGAAGGAAGTACATCCATAGCGATACGAAATCTTCAGAACAATGTGTACAGTAAATTGAATAGTCTGTGATGTGATCATCGATAACGGAAGAAGCAAAAACCTTATCTCCAAGTCATGGTGGAGAAGTTGCAATTGAAAAAGGAGCATCGTCCCTCCCGTATACGATCGGCTGGAATAAGAAAGTTAGCGAGATAAAGGTAACTGAACTATGTGCTATATCTTTTTCAATTGACAAGTATTATAATGCCCAAATCATATGCGACGTTGTTGACCTGCAGGCCTGTTACATTCTACTTAGCTGACCATGGAAATCTGACCATGACGTCACTCATAGAGGATGAGATAATGTGTAAATTTTCATTACAGACGACCGTAAAACTATACTAGCCCTTATGGAATCAGAGGAGCCACCCAAAAGTTCTATAGTGGAGGAGTAATCTCTCCTAATCTGTAACACCCTGAAAATCGGAGGTCGTGTATAAACTCAACTCCCGAGTTCCAGACCGTCACTTATGCGACAAAAATGATTATGATTCAATGTTGTCTGATTTAAAGCATTCACATGAGTAAAAGTATACCAAAACTGCAATTCATACTCCAGATCCAGTGATAAAAGCAAGCGGAAGACTAAAGAATATATATATCACTGTATGGAAAATAAAGTAGATCTCGACCGTCTCTAAAGTATGAATACATCTCTGAGTCTCATATACATGTAAATAAACAAAATTAAAATGTCAAAAGTAGTCCCACTGAGAAGTCCCGTCAATCCAGGCCGCCTAAGTAAAGCCGTCGTGGTACTGCATGTATGAGAACTCATCCTGGTCCTCATCATAGTCCGGCTCTGCTCCTGAATCGCTGCCTCACCTGCATCTAAGACAGGGTCTGGTGGGTGTTGCAAACACCATCCAGTAACGTGGGAGTGAGTAGCTAACTCAGTGGAATAATAGAGCAAGGATTAGCATGTTCTCAAATCAATCATGCGATAATAGTAAAGCAGTAAATCAAACAATCCTAAAACTGTTGTTAATGCAATATAACATGACATGATGGATGCCCTCACCGACATTCTCCCTCATACGGCACCATCTTCATCTGCAGCATGCTTGCGTACCGCTCAGTGCTCCACATCTTCCAGGCACATGCAATGTGATGGTGATATGATTATCGAGTTATTATTAGTCCATTCAAACAACAGGATTGGGAAACTAAGGTACTTCCCTTATATTAATCCCAACACAGATCCTGTCTAGGGTCGTCACTCCTAGTAATCTCATACGATGTATATTTTGTAGGTCGCTACTAGGGCTGCCAGGGCTGTTGCTCTCACTCGTTGCACCGCTCCCCCATCTCGTTATCAATACAGGCCTACTGTACTCTCATTGCTACGGAAGGGTCGTCGCCTCTCGTAGACTCAAAATACGCTCGCGGTCACTACAAAGGACTCGTCGCCTGATCAGTGTAGGCCGACAGCAAGAATATAGTGTCCCATACCACCAAAATCTTCTCACGAGGTAAAGGTGCTCACTGGTCACTACGGGGAGGTTTGTGGCCCCAGCATAGGCCGACAGCTCGACCACGGTGTCCCATACTACCATGTCCGGCTCATGAGTCTTCGTGGATCAAGGTACCATGGTTGACGGGGTTTACAATGGTAAGTTCAGTACCCTAGGTTCAAGCAGTTATGACTTATACAAGGTGAACATACAACGGCCAGTCGGGTTACTTGACGGGCTCGACTAGCATGAGCGCATCTCAAGTCGAACGACATGAAGTGCATAAAACACCTCGTGTGGCCTAACCACTGCCGCCAACTCCAAAACACGGCTCGCGTTCATCGATGCATCGTTCTTGGCAAAGATAGGCCAACCACGAACTTGCTCGGTTGCCGACTGCCTGGACTAGGTATAGTCCCAAACAATTATGAATCCACATCAGCAATCATGTAAGAGTATTGGAAATGAAATACAAAAATATGAGCATGTTAACACATGTTATAACATACAACTTAAGTAAATCTTCCAACGCATGTATTTCACACATATAATGAAATCACATGATTTAGACAACATGTAGGAAATCATTTACATCAGCATATTAATTGAGAAATCAATCTCAAACTAATTCATAACACCATTTAATTCAATACATATTAGTACAAGCATTTATACAAACACTTACACTACACACTTAAGTCTACATATAGTATGTCGACTCAAAGTGCGCATTTAGGCGAATCTCTTCGCCAAACTAATTATGCACGTATTCCTAGTATCCTAATGTGACAAGAAGCCATGTCAATCACATCAGCAAATTATGGATGAAAACAGTATTTCCTACAAACGACTAAAATGCCCTAAATCTCATATTCTTCGTCTGCTTACGAAACAAGAAACGAACGACATGTTGTACATGTCAAACGGTGTTGCCGTCGATAATCTACTATTAAACGACATTGAAACGTTGGAAACAGTCAATCAAAGCGTCTAAAATCTGCAGCTTTTCTCCTATAAGGGTATTGATTCGAACGGAGTGTAAACGCTTCGTCTACGGCGAATAGGCAACCTAATTTATAAGATGCATCAGCTACTTCGCTATGGAAACAAAGGAATAACAAATCAGCAACTATTTAGGGTATTTTCTTACCTAGAATCACGAAGAAATCACTGGTAAAGTGATTGGAGCGCGTGGCTTAAACGCGTGTAGCAGGTAGCACAAGCGGTAGGAAATTTCCTTCCACTCTCTCTCACAAACTCTCACTTTCTCTCTCACTCTTGCTAGGGTTTCTAGCAAATTTGGATGGGTGAGAGGAGTGAGGGTTTCAAGCCCTTTTATAAGCCCAAACATGCCCAAAACAGGCTTCAGGCCAAGGTATACTTAAGTTATATCCAAATCGGGACTGTTCCGAACCAAAAGGGCATTTCTGGTGGTCCCCTAACCGAACGCGATCGGACTTAAGTTCGTGCACGTCGGATGTCGCTCACGTCCCATTTTCAGACCAGTAGCATTCGTAGATCGCACGTGGCGGTCCAGTTTCAGTTCAGCGGTCACCGCACGTAGATCAGGTCTACAAGTCTCATGATATGAAATAGAAATTTTTCCTGATCCAAGGGTGTAATTTGGCTGAATTCTGACGGTCAGAACGCTTAATACTGACACGTCAAGTCGTGTGCTAGATTTGAATTTCAAATTCCAAATCTAACCCTATTCTCACTCTCTTCACTTCAGGCTCAATGAAATAGCCCGTGAATGTCGGTTGGACTTGATTTTCGAAATGATTGTCAAGTCCAGCTAGGCGGTTCTAACGGTCTAAGATTGTAGGTATCGGGCTTTCGACGCGCGGTCTAGATCCAATACAAAGTTTCAAAGAGCTCCAGAGAGCAAACGGGTTTAGAGTTTGATCCAAGGTTTTAGGATATTATAGCATCATTGGTTCTACTCGATTTGGGTCTTGTAGAATGTATTTAAAGTGATCAGGGACTATTTCCCAGCTACTCTAGCGTTGCGCTAACTAACTTATACTTATTTTCTAAAGGAATTAATCCTACGCAATTTCTGGTCGAGTTGGTACTCGAGCCCAAGTACGGATTTTTCCAGGGCGTTACAATCTACCCCCCTTAACAAATAATTTCATCCTCAAAATTTGTACCTTTTCATACTCCTTGAGAAGTTGTGGGTAGTTCTTTCTGATCTCGGCTTCTGTTTTCCAGGTAGCCTCTTCCTCAGAGTGATGCGTCCACAATACTTTCACAAGGGGAATCACCTTGCTACGCAGTACCTGTTCCTTCCTGTCTAGGATATGTGTCGGTCGCAGGATATATGTAATATCCTCACCTAACTGCACCTGCTCCCATCTGATGACATGGGAAGGATCAGAAACGTATTTCTTCAGCATAGAAACATGAAATATGTTGTGAACGCTCGTGAGAGGCATGGGTAAAGCCAAACGGTAAGCCACTGCTCCCACACGATCGAGGATCTGGAATGAACCAATGAATCGCGGTGATAGTTTCCCCTTCTTCCTGAACCGAAGGACTCCCTTCATAGGAAAAACTCACAAAAATACATGATCCCCAACTATGAACTCTAGCGGCCGCTGTCTCGTATCGGCATAACTCTTTTGTCTACTCTGCGCTGTGAGAAGCCGACGTCTAATAATATCAATCTTCTCCGACGTCGCCTGCACTAACTCTGGGCCAATCAAGCTACGCTCACCGACCTCTGCCCAGCAATGCGGTGTGCAACAAGGTCACCCATACAACGCCTCGTAAGGTGCCATACCGATACTCGTCTAGAAGCTGTTGTTGTACGCGAATTCCGCATATGCAAGACAGTCATCCCAACTGTCCTTGAAGTCCAATGCGCAAGCTCGCAACATGTCCTCTAAGATGTGGTTCACCCGCTCTGTCTATCCGTCTGTCTGTGGGTGGAAAGCAGTACTGAACTTCAACTTCACACCCATAGCCTCCTGAATGCGAGTCCAGAAAATAGAAGTGAACCACGTGTCTCTGTCCGACACGATCTCCAACGGAACTCCATGCAGACGCACGATCTCTCTGATGTACAGTCTAGCCAGCTCATCTGCAGAGTTCGTGACTCTGATCGGTAGGAAGTGCGCCGACTTCGTCAGACGGTCGACGATCACCCATATGGAATCATGTCCCTTCCTCGTCTTCGGTAGCCTTGAAACGAAATCCATGGAAATGAAGTCCCACTTCCACTCTGCGATCGGCATAGGCTGCAAGAGTCCAGGTGGTCGGCAATGCTCTGCCTTCACCTGCTAGCAAGTAGGACAACGGGACACGAACTCTACTATGTGGGTCTTCATACCTTCCCACTAATAGGTCCTCTTCATGTCACGATACATCTTCGTACTGCCTGGATGCATCACGAGTCTGGTACAATGCGTAGCCTCGAGAATCTCTCGTCTCAAGTCAGGGAAATCTGGGACGCATAGGCGACCACGATAACGTAAGCCCCCAACCGTGCCAATTCGCCACTCGGCGTCTGTATCATCACTGGCCTACTCTCGAAGCTCAGTTAGATGCTCATCATCCCTCTGCGCCTCGATGACCCGGTCATCGATCTGAGATCGCACCTGCACATGTGTGATGAACTCATACGGCTCCTCTACAGTGAGTTTCTGCTCAAAGTCTCGCAAAAACTTAACCATATCCCACTCAGCAACCATCAGCGGAGCCGCAAACTCTATTGCCTTCTTGCAGCTCAACGCGTCAGCCACAAGGTTCGCCTTCCCAGGATAGTAAGAGACTTCGAACTTGAAGTCCTTCAAAGTCTCCATCCATCGCCGCTGCCTCATATTCAAGTCTCGCTGCGTGAATATGTACTTGAGGCTCTTGTGGTCGCAAAAGAGCTCGAACTCCTCTCCATAGAGGTAATGTCTCCATAGTCTCAGTGCGAATATGACGGCTGCTAACTCTAGGTCGTGTGTAGGGTAATTCTCCTCGTGCTTCCTTAATTGTCTCGAGGCATACGAAATTACCCTGTCCCTCTGCATAAGGACACAACCCAGACCAACGCTAGACGCGTCAGTGTATATAGTGTACCTAACCCCTTGCTCTGGCAATACTAGCACAGGGGCGGACGTAAGCCTGTCTTTCAGCTCCTGAAAAGCTGACTCCGCCTTGTCATTCCAGGCGAACTTCACGTCCTTCCATGTCAACTGAGATAGAGGTCTCGCGATCTTCGAGAAATCTCGAATGAAGCGTCGATAATAGCCAGCGAGACCAAAGAAACTCCTCACCTCAGTGACAGAACCAGGCTGCTCCCAGTCCTGAACTGCAGCTACCTTAGACAGGTCAACTGCCATGCCATCCTTGGACACAACGTGTCCCAGGAACTTTACTTCCTGCTTCCAGAAGTCGCACTTCTTGTACTATGCGAAAAACTGATGCTGTCTAAGCGTATCTAGGACCAAGCGCAAGTGCTCCTCATGCTTCTCTCGACTCCAGGAGTATAAATGTCGTCAATGAATACAACGATGAATCAATAGAGGAAAGGCTGAAATACCCGGTTCATCAGATCCATGAACACGGCTGGTGCGTTCGTGAGACCGAACGACATCACAAGGAACTCGTAGTGGCCAAAGTTGGTCCTGAATGCTGTCTTCTGCATGTCCTCATCCCTGATGCACAACTGATGATATCCTGACTGAAGATCAATCTTCGAGAAGTACTTCGCTCCTCTCAACTGATCAAACAAGTCATCGATCCTGGGTAAAGGGTACTTGTTCTTCACCGTGATCTGGTTCAGTCTGCGATAATCAATACACAATTGCATCGAACCATCTTTCTTCCTCACAAATAGGACTGGTGCTCCCCAAGGAGACACACTAGGCTGTATAAGGCCAAGCTCCAACAGACCATCAATCTGCGTCCTCAACTCCTCCATCTCACATGGTGCCATGCGATACTTCGGCAGTGAGACGGGCGTGGAACCAGGCACTAGATTGATAGTAAAATCAATCTCTCGTCTAGGTGGCAAACCAGGGATCTTCCTGAACAGATCCCCAAACTCGCAAACGACTGGCGTATGCTCAAGCATCTGGGCACCAGTGTCCCGTAGTAAAGTAGCTTAACTAAGTATGCGGAAGGGGAGATTTACTCGCACTGGAAATGTGAAGGATGCGCCCTCTGGCTCGTAGGCAGTCACTATACGAGTCTCGCAGTCAATCTCGGCCCTCGCTGCAGTCAACTAGTCCATGCCAAGAATGACGTCGAGATAAACAAGAGAGGGATCGAAGACAATATCAAGAGCCATCGTCTTGCCTCCCGAATCCACCAAACAGCCCTCACACATCAGGGTGGCATCTATAAAGGACCCATGAGCTGTATAAACTCGCACCCCATCCATCCTAATAGTCGGTAGCCCAATGCGCCTGACTATGGCACGTGATATCAATGAAATCATGGATCCTGTGTCCACCATCACAAGAATAGGAATACCTCCGATGTGGGCGATGACCTCAAAGGGCGAATGCTGAGAAGTCTCTGTCGCAGCTGCCTCAGCTGTCAAGGCATGCACCTGTGCCTGCTGTGCCCGGTTCGGCCACTGTGTCGTGGGCCGTAAAGGCAGCCTGATATGAGATACCGGAGGTCTGAAGGAAGGGTGCGCATGAGCCAACCGTTGATATAGCTTGTGGGCGTGTACGGTCGATCTTCTGCGGTGGTGAGAATCCACTGTCCCGCATCCGAGCAAAACATCTCTGTGCCGAGTGGCCCGATCTCCCATAATAGGTACATGATAAATCGGGACGCCGCAACGGTGGTACTGGCGCGGTAGCCCTAGGAGGAGGGTCAACGCGAGGCCTCTTTCCTGCAAAGGGCCTGTCCTGTAACTCTTGTCGTGGCCTAGGAGCAATAGGGCCAAGAGATCGTGTAAGTCGATCCACATCCTGCTCTGTCCACATGGACATGTGAATCAGCTCTGCATAGGAGGAAATGCTCACGCAGCACATCTTCGACCAAATATTCGGTCGCAAACCCTCAGAAAAGCGCTGTATGCGCATTTGCTCATCTGTCAGTATAGTCGGGACGTATCTGCCCAACTCAGTGAACCTATGCTCATACTCAGTGACTGTTATGCCTCCCTGTCTGAGGCATAGAAACTCATTCTCCCGCTCATGCCTGTACGTCTGGGGATAGTATTTCTCATGGAAGCGGAACTTAAACGCTGCCCAGGTCCATATGTAATCGACGACAACGGTCCGCAACACACTGTCCCACCATAAGCTGGCCTCTCGCTCGAACAAGAACGTAGCCAACTCGACCTGCTCAGCCTCTGAACAATGCAGCATCCGCAGTATCTTCGACACACGGTCGAGCCAATACTCGGCCTCCTCGGGTCTATAAGAACCCGTAAAAGTGGGAGGCCGTAAGCGCTGGAATCGCTCTAATAAGCTCTGTGTGTCTGTGGCATTCCCCGCAGGGTAAGCAGGTGGTGCAGGTTGAGCCATGCCCTCATCCTGAGCATATGTATAGGCATCCTCAGCTGGATGTGTAGGTGGTGCAGGTGGCGGCATACTCCCACCCTGGGCTAGAGCCCCCACAATCGTAGTTAGGAGCTGCTGCTGCTACTGCATCATAGCCATCATCTGCTCAAATCTATCTGGAGGTGGAGCAGGCTGTGGCATGTACTGCGTCGAAAAAGACGCGCGGTACTGCTCTCTGACGGGTGGTGTGAAAGGCGGTGGTCCAACTATAGGACCAGTAGTAGGCTGAGACGTACGCGCTGTCTCAGGAATCGGGCCCACAGCAGGGTCCACATGAGCATCAGACTGAGAAGGAGACTGATCCATAGGCTCACCCAATGTAAGCTGAGCTGTGCTCTGTGTAGCCTTCGGCGACATTCCCTATATTTAAAATAGGGCGCAACCTTGTCAGTCTCAATAGCACAAACACACCGCAATCATTCACATAAAGAGTCAAAGGCATTCCATGCATTTCATTTAATCAAAATTATCACAATACAAGGGATATCTCCTTACAGGCATCATGACAGGAAGTACATGGGAACTAAGACAGTTAAAGTTACCACAGCAACATAAGTAAAATACTAGCCTTAACAGGCTCACACAACATCAAGCAGGAAATGACTAACTACTAACAACAATATCTAAAATCATCGCTAGTCTGAGTCGGGTGATGGAGGAGGAGCACCCTTATCCTACAAGCAGCACAGGATCGCCTTCAAGGTGCGAGTCACCTTGCCAAATTTTCTCTTCATAACGGCCTTGGTATCCTCGACCTTAGCCCGTAGTTCCTGAACTTTCCTTCGCAAGGCGACCTGACTCTCCTCAATTCAAGCAATGTGATCATCACCAGTAGCCTGAGCAGAAGGAGGAGGGCTCTCATCTGTATCTTAAGCCTCCTCTTCTACCTCTTCCTGGACTTCTTCCTCAACTTCTGCTCCAGGTTCTCCCTCACTTGGATCCTCTTCATCATCAAAATCGTCCTCGCTATCCTCCTCAAGCTGAGTCTCACGGTACTGAGACCCGATCTTCATCTTGACCATGGTAGACTCATCAATGCAGTGAATCGGAACTGGCAACTCCAGCCCAAGTCTGTAAGTAAACTCAAGCATGATCTTGCATATGAGTCGGCCAAAAGGAAGCGACTCAGACGTTCTTCTTGATTTCTCTATGAGGATAATCTGTCGTAAGATGAAAGTGGCCACACACACATTCTCTCCCTGGGCCACCTGATACAAGAAATCAACCATAAGGCGCGTACACTCAATGCGATTTTTCGACCTGGGATACACGTTGAATGTGTAAATATGGTGCAGCAGGCACAAATCATCAGACATATGAGACACCTTGAGGCTATTGTTAGGCTGCCATGGAACCAGTCTACTGCATAGAAACCTGGTACGGCGATCTCGCTCACGCCTACTCCTCAAATTCTTTGTACTGGGATGAACGTCACCAATGGGCACGTTTAGAAGTCGTGCTATCAACCGAACATCGATTGTAGCCATCCGGTCTCTACCAAAAGGAATATTGAACTGCAATGGCTCTAATGTAGGACTCTGGATACGAGCATAGAAGGCACCAACGGTGCTCACATTAGCACAAGCACGAGCTTCAAATAGAGGACCGCAATGCGCAGCTTCAATGCGCTCGAACAACAGGAATTCGCCGAAGAGTCGCCCTTCCACGTCTGCCTCAAACAATACCTTATGGTCAGCATATTCACCATGAGGCATCTCTGCTAATATCACTCGCCCAAGTTGAGTATGAGGATCCAAATCCCGCTTTGTATGGAACTCTCGGGCTGTGCTTGGACTTGCGGCGGTGCTTAAGCTAGCGGCGCCACCTCTCGGTCTTCTTGATTGAGCAGGGTGACTAGGCCCAGCCTCATCCGTTGCGGTCTTTCTCTTTCCCATCAAAGAGAGGATGGTGGAGAGAGATAAAAGACCCAAAATGGCTTCAACAAAGGCCATGAAAAATGGGGAAAATGTAGAGAAATGGCTGCCCAAACTGAAAAAGGGAGATCTAGGCATTGTAGAGGGATGCTTCAAGCTCCCCTAGGATGGATTTTCAAAAAGAAAAGAGAATGAAAAAGGGGAATGGAGCTCCTCACGATTTCAGCACGTTTTGGGGGTTGTAGGAGCTCCAATGGACGAGATTTGCAAGAGGAGGAGTTGCAAACTGCAATGGAGTGATGGAATGTAATCATTTTTAGCAACAAATGGGTTTGGGAAGGATTTGGGATCACGGTTTTGAGAAAGGGCAGCAGAAAACGTGAGATGGAGCTAGGGAAGGGGGCTGTTGTGAAGGAAGTACCCCATTTAGGGGTTTTCTACGATTGAACCATACGTGGGAGGGGTGTACTACCCAAAATAACCCCACGTACGAAGTTTCACATCAAGTGGGCCCCATTGGAAAGCGATGCATCGCCGGATCGGCGATGACATCGCCGGCCATCTTGCACGGTGGCCAGTGGGACCACATGGGTCGGGTCCCCCTGGTCCAGGGACTCCAAAAATATATGGGCCCCACCTTAGTTCATTCTAGATTGCCCTAGGGAGGCCCAAACATGCATTCGGGACTTTCCGGGGCCAATCTGTAAACCTGAATGCAATCCCCTATCATGCAGCATATGATTTTGGGGTAAAAGGAGCCAATACATCCATCTAGCTCATTAGTTGCTAAATATTGTAAACTTAGAATGGCCTAATGTCTATTTTTCATGAAATTTTACTATTCACTGTAAAATTTTGTTGAAGTATGATTTTATATCATTTTCACATTAAGATCAATACCTAACATAAAAATTCAGAGAAATAATTGAAGAATGGAGTGGTGAGAGGAAGAATTTTGAAGAATTAAGGTGAAATGGGGTTTTTAAGCCCTAGCGATTGAATGTAAGGGTTGTGGTTATCCCACAGCCCAAGGATTCACATTTACGGGTTTAGAATCATTTAAAGAATGTCTTAACCCACCTACCTACAACCTAGGAGCTACTCAGGTCGCTTCACGCGACCTTAGATGCGTTACGAACTCGATCACGCAATTGATATAAATAGACTTCGCCTATTGGCGAATCTGTGATCCTATAAGTGTTTCTATACCCTTCTCGCACCCACCTAAGTTAAAGGAAGCAACAGCGTATATCGTGTGACCATAACCCAGGCCCGGTATAATCTCATTCATGCTCTGATACCAACTTGTAACACCCTGAAAATTGGAGGTCGTGTATAAACTCAACTCCAGAGTTCCAGACCGTCATTTATGCAATAAAAATGATTATGATTCAATGTTGTCTGAGTTAAAGCATTCACATGAGTAAAAGTATACCAAAACTGCAATTCATACTCCAGATCCAGTGATAAAAGCAAGCGGAAGACTAAAGAATATATATATCACTGTATGGAAAACAAAGTAGATCTCGACTGTCTCTAAAGTATGAATACATCTCTGAGTCTTATATACATGTAAATAAACAAAATCAAAATGTTAAAAGTAGTCCCACTGAGAAGTCCCATTAATCCAGGTCGCCTAAGTAAAGCCGTCGTGGTACTGCATGTATGAGAACTCGTCCTGGTCCTCATCATAGTCCGGCTCTGCCTCCTGAATCACTGCCTCACCTGCATCTAAGACAGGGTTTGGTAGGTGTTGCAAACACCATCCCCTAACGTGGGAGTGAGTAGCTAACTCAGTGGAATAATAGAGCAAGGATTAGCATGTTCTCAAATCAATCATGTGATAATAGTAAAGCAGTAAATCAAACAATCCTAAAACTGTTGTTAATGCAATATGACATGACATGATGGATGCCCTCACCGACATTCTCCCTCATACGGCACCATCTTCGTCCGCAGCATGCTTGCGTACCGCTCAGTGCTCCACATCTTCCAGGCACATGCAATGTGATGGTGATATGATTATCGAGTTATTATTAGTCCATTCAAACAACAAGATTGGGAAACTAAGGTACTTCCCTTATATCAATCCCAACACAGATCCTGTATAGGGTCATCACTCCTAGTAATCTCATACAATGTATATTTTGTAAGTCGCTGCTAAGGCTGCCACGGATGTTGCTCGCACTCGTTGCACCACTCCCCCATCACCTTATCAATACAGGCCTACTGTACTCTCACTGCTACGGATGATCGTCACCTCCCATAGACTCAGAATACGCTCGCGGTCACTACAAAGGACTTGTCACCTGATCAGTGTAGGTCGACAGCAAGAATATAGTGTCCCATACCACCATAATCTGCTCACGAGGCAAAGGTGCTCACTGGTCACTACGAGGAGGTTTGTGGCCCCAGCGTATACCGACAGCTCGACCACGGTGTCCCATACCACCATGCCCGGCTTATGAGTCTTCGTGGATCAAGGTACCATGATTGACAGGGTTTACAATGGTAAGTTCAGTACCCTAGGTTCAAGCAGTTATGACTCATACAGGGTGAACATACAACGGCCAGTCGGGTTACTTGACGGGCTCGACTAGCACGAGCGCATCTCAAGTCGAACGACATGAAGTGCATAAAACACCTCGTGTGGCCTAACCACTGCCGCCAACTCCAAAACACGGCTCGCGTTCATCGACGCGTCGTTCATGGCAAAGATAGGCCAACCACGAACTTGCTCGGTTGCTGACTGCCTGGACTAGGTATAGTCCCAAAAAATTATGAATCTACATCAGCAATCATGTAAGAGTATTGAAAATGAAATACAACAATGTGAGCATGTTAACACATGTTATAACATACAACTTAAGTAAATCTTCCAACGCATGCATTTCACACATATAATGAAATCACATGATTTAGACAACATGTAGGAAATCATTTACATCAGCATATTAATTGAGAAATCAATCTCAAACTAATTCATAACACCATTTAATTGAATACATACTAGTACAAGCATTTATACAAACACTTACACTACACACTTAAGTCTACATATAGTATGTCGACTCAAAGTACGCATTTAGACGAATCTCTTTGCCAAACTAATTATGCACGTATTCCTAGTATCCTAATGCGACAAGAAGCTATGTCAATCATATCAGCAAATTATGGATGAAAACAGTATTTCCTATAAATGACTAAAATGACCTAAATCTCATATTCTTCGTCTGCTTATGAAACAAGAAACGAACGGCATGTTATACATGTCAAACGGAGTTGCTGTCGATAATCTACTATTAGACGACATTGAAAGCGTTGGAAACAGTTAATCAAAGCATCTAAAATCTGCACCTTTTCTCCTATAAGGGTATTGATTCGAATGGAGCGTATACGCTTTGTCTACGGCGAATAGGCAACCTAATTTACAAGATGCATTAGCTACTTCGCTATGAAAACAAAGGAACAACAAATCAACAACTATTTAGGGTATTTTCTTACTTAGAATCGCGGAGAAATCATCGGTAAAGTGATTGGAGCGCGTGGCTTAAACGCGTGCAGCAGGTAACACAAGCGGCAGGAAATTCCCTTCCACTCTCTCTCACAAACTCTCACTTTCTCTCTCACTCTTGCTAGGGTTTCTAGCAAATTCGGATGGGTGAGAGGAGTGAGGGTTTCAAGCCCTTTTATAAGCCCAAACAAGCCCAAAACAGGCTTCAGGCCAAGGTATACTTAAGTTATATCCAAATCGGGACTGTTCCGAACCAAAAGGGCATTTCTGGTGGTCCCCTGGCCGAACGCGATCGGACTTAAGTTCGTGCGCGTCGGATGTCGCTCACGTCCCATTTTCAGACCAGTAGCGTTCGTAGATCGCACGTGGCGGTCCAGTTTCAGTTCAGCGGTCACCGCACGTATATCAGGTCTACAAGTCTCATGATATGAAATAGAAATTTTTCCTAATCCAAAGGTGTAATTTAGCTGAATTCTGACGGTCAGAACGCTTAATACTGATGTGTCAAGTCGTGTGCCAGATTTGAATTTCAAATTCCAAATCTAACCCTATTCTCACTCTCTTCAATCCAGACTCAATGAAATAGCCTGCGAATGTCGGTTGGACTTGATTTTTGAAATGATTGTCAAGTCCAGTTAGGCGGTTCTAACGGTCTAAGATTGTAGGTATCGGGCTTTTGACGCGTGGTCTGGATCCAATACAAAGTTTCAAAGAGCTCTAGAGAGCAAACGGGTTTAGAGTTTGATCCAAGGTTTTAGGATATTATAGCGTCATTGGTTCTACTCGATTTGAGTCTTGTAGAATGTATTTAAAGTGATCAGGGACTATTTCCCAGCTACTCTAGCGTTGCGCTAGCTAACTTATACTTATTTTCTAAAGGAATTAATCCTACGCAATTTCTGGTCGAGTTGGTACTCGAGCTTAAGTACGGATTTTTCCAAGGCGTTACATAATCATACAAGACTTTGTGGAGGAATCAAAAGAGACGGGACATGCCTATGCATTAATTGTGAATGGTAAGGAACTCAAGCCCACCATCATTCCTAAGAAAATAAAAGCCTTACTACATGAATTCAAAGAAAGTTGACCCGACAACCTTCCTGATGGATTGCCTCCCATGCCAGATATTTAACACCATATCAACCTTGACCCAAGGTCCATCTTACCCAATCGTCTTCACTATCAAACAACTCAGAAGGAGTGTAATATTTTGCAATGACAAGTGGAAGAATTGATCCGTAAGGATCTAATCTGAGAAAGCATGAGCCCGTGCATCGTACTAGCTCTATTAACTCTTAAGAAAGATGGAAGTTAGGGCATGTCAGTCGACAACCAGGCGCTTAACAATATTACCATAGAATATATGTTTCATATACCACAGTTGGATGATATGTTAGACATGCTTGAATGGGTAAAATTATTTTCTAAATTGGATTTAGGGAAGGACTACCATCAAATCCAAACATGGTTGGGTAATGAATGGAAGATAACTTTTAAGACAAAAGAAGGGTTGTATGAATGGCTGGTAATGCCCTTTGGTCTTTCAAATGCACCTAATACAGTCATGGGTTGATTAACTAAGTTCGGAAGCCATTCATTGGGCAATTCATAGTTCTCTACTTTGATTACATTTTCATATACAGTCAAGACGAAGCACGCCATATGGAACACCTCAAATGAGTCCTTCAAGTGTTCATCGAATATAAGTTGTTTCTCAATCTGGAAAGATGAAGCTTTTTTTCTGATAGCCTGTTCTTTTTGGGCTTTGTCGTGACGTCCACATGCATCTGAGTGAACAACAAAAAGGTAAGAGCCATCAGGGAATGACCAGTTCCAACAAACACCCATGAAGTATAGAGTTTTCATGGGTTGGTAACAATCTATTTTCGGTTCGTAAAGAGCTTCAACACCATTGTGTCACCAATTATAGATTATATGAAGAAGGGAACATTTCAGTTGATTGACAAAGTTGATAGGAGCTTTACTGAAATCAATTAAAGATTTTCCACAACCCCAGTTCTCATACTTCTCATCTCCAATAAACTCTTTGAGGTCGAATGCGATGCTTCGTATGTCAGAATTGGGGAAGGAAGGCCAGAAGCTTTCTATAGTGTAAAAGCTTAGTGATGCATGTAAAAAGTGGTCAACGTATGATTTCAAATTGTATGCAGTTGTTTAGGCACTGTGACATTGGCAACATTATTTAATTCAAAGGGAATTCATTTTTTACATAGACCATCAAGCTCTGAAATTCATAAATAGCCAAACTAATGTGAATCGTGTACATGCGAGGTAGATTTCATTCTTGCAGGAATTCACATTTATGTTAAACCATAAATCTAGGCAACAGAAAAAAGTGGTTAATGCACTTAGCCATCATGCGACTTTGTTAGTCACCATAAGTAATGAGGTTGATCGGTTCTAATGCCTCAAAGACATATGCTTGTGGCGATGAATTCAAGGACATGCAAAAGATGCCAGGAAGATCAGACTGACGACCTCCTCATTCAGGAAATCTATTGTGCATTCCACGAAGTTCATTGCGAGACCATATCATCTAAGAGCTACATGAAGTGACCTTAATGATCATCTAAGGCGAGACAAGACAATAACGCTCTTGGAGGAACATTATTATTGGTCACATCTGAAATGGGACGTGTGAAGAGTAGTGCAACGATGTCACACATGTCATTCATCCAAGGGGCAGTCAAAAACAATTGGATTTAAAGCCAAACAGTGGAATTTGGACTTAGCTCAGGGAGAATTCGCGTTCAATAATATGTTGAACCATTCTATTAGAAAATACCCATTTAAAATTGTGTATGAACAAGTACCTGGATAGACCCTTGATTTGGTTTCCTTGCTTAAACTTTCTGACATGAGTGTTGCCGCTGAACATATGAAAAGCTGAATCATAAGAGTACACTGTGATGTTTAGGATCAATTGAAGGCATCCAATAAAAAGTATAGGGAGAAGGCTGACATGCATCGGCTTTTAAAGGTATTCAATCTGGGTGATAACGTGAGGTTCATCTGTGCTAAGAGAGATCTTCGACTGTGACATACAATAAGCTAAAGAACAAGAAGATTGGACCGGTACCCATCCTCCATAGGATCAATGAAAATTCTTATGTTGTTGATATTCCTGAAGATATGGAGATCCCAAACCCCTATTGTAGGCCATGGCCTAACCACTATTATCGATGTGACCAACTGGGTCACTTATTAAACACTTGCCCTCATCGATAAGTGATGAACCTCACATGAATGATGGTGACACTGAGAAAACAGCCGAAGATCGAAGAGATAAGGAGTTAGGACATGCTATGGATAAAGAAGTTGATGAAGTAGATTAGTTTTTGTAGGATCATGCTGAGCCATTAGTCTTGAGGTAGCTACTGTATGCACTAAGAAAGGAAGTACATCTACAAAGATACAACATCTTCTGGATAAGGTATTCGGTGAATTGAAAAGTCTGTGATGTGATCATCAACAACGGAATCAGCGAGAACATCGTCTCTAAGGTCATGGTGAAAAAGTTACAACTGAAAATGGAGCGCTATCACTCCCCGTATACAATCAGCTAGATTAAGAAAGTCAGTGAGATAAAGGTAACTGAACAATGTACTATATCTTTTTCAATTTACAAGTATTATAAAGATTAAATCGTATGCGAAGTTGTTGATATGGAGGCCCGTGAAATTCTACTCTGTCAACCATGGAAAAATGACCATGACACCACTTATAGAGGATGAGATAATTTGTATATTTTTGTCAAGGACAGTCGTAAAACCATACTAGCCCCTATGGAACTAGAGGAGGCACCCGAAACTTCTAAAGTGGAGGAGCGATCTCTCCTAACCATACGGGACTTTGTGGAGGAATCCAAAAAGACAGGACAAGCCTATGCATTAATTGTGAAGGGGAATTAACTCAAGCCCACCATCATTCTTGAGAAACTAAAACCCTTGCTACATAAATTCAAAGAAAGTTGGCCCGATAACCTTCCTGATGGATTGCCTCCCATGCTAGATTTTCAGCACCATATCGACCTTATCCCTGGGTCCATCTTATCTGATCGTCCTCACTATCGAATGAGTCTGAATGAGTGTAATATTTTCTAATGACAAGTGGTGGAATTGATCCGTAAGGGTATAATCCAATAAAGCATAAGCCCATGCACCGTTCCGACCCTATTAACTCTTAAGAAAGATGGAAGTTGGTACATGTGTGTCGATAATTAGGTGATCAACAAGATTACCATAAAATATAGGTTTCCTATACCATGGCTGGATGATATGTTGGACATACTTGAGGGTGTGAAATTATTTTCTAAATTAGATTTAAGGAAGAACTACCATCAAATCCGAATATGGTCTAATGATGAGTGGATGACAACTTTTAAGACAAAGGAATGGTTGTATGAATGGTTGGTCATGCCCTTCAGTCTTTCAAATGAACCTAGTACATTTATGGGGTTGATTAAGCAAGTTCTGAAGTAATTCATTGGGCAATTCATAGTGGTCTACTTTGATGACATTTTTATATGCAGTTAGGACGAAGCAAGACATATGGAACACCTCAAGCGAGTCCTTCAAGTGGTCACCGAAAATAAGTTATATCTTAATATGAAAAAAATGAAGCTTTTTGACTGATAGCATGTTGTTTTTGGGCTTTGTCTTGATGTCTACTAGCATCTAGGTGGATAACAAAAAGGTGAGAGCCATCATGGAATGGCCAGTTCCAGCAAACATCCATGGAGTATGGAGTTTTCACGGGTTGACAACATTCTATCATTGGTTTGTGAGTAACTTCAACACCATTGTGTCACCGATTATAGATTTGTATGAAGAAGGGACCATTTTCAGTTGACTGACGAAGCTAATTGGAGCTTTATTGAAATTAAGCAATGATTGTCCATAGCCCCAGTTCTCATACCTCCCAACTTCGATAAACTATTTAAGGTTGAATGCGATGCTTCGTATGTCAAAATTGGGAAAGTTTTGTCACACGAAGGCAGGACGGTAGCCTTTTACAATGAAATGCTTAGTAATTTATGCAAAAAGTTGCCAATGTATGAGCTCGAATGTATGCAGTGGTCCAAGCACTGTGATATTGGTGACATTACATTATTCAGAGGGAATTCATTCTTTACAATGACCATCAAGCTCTCAAATTCATTAATAGTCAAACTAATGTGAATCGTGTACATGCTAGGTGGATTTCATTCTTTCAGAAATTCACATTTATGTTAAAGCACAAATCTGTGTAATAGAACAAAGTGGTTGATGCACTTAGTTAATGTATGACTTTGTTAGTCACTTTGAGCAATGAGGTTGTTAGGTTCGAATGCCTCAAAGTCCTATATGTTGGCAACGATGACTTCTAGGACATATGGAACAGATGACAGGAAGGTCAGCCCAAGGACCTCCACATTCAAGATGGATTTCTCTTCAAAGGAAATTTGTTGCGCATTCCTCGAAGTTCATTGTGAGACTGTATCATCTAAGAGCTACATGAAAGTCGCCTCAATGATCATCTAGGACGAGACAAGACAATAACGCTCCTGGAGGAACATTATTATTGGCCACATCAGAAATAAGATGTGAGAAGAGTAGTGCAGTGGCGTCACACACGTCGGGCATCCAAGGGGCGGCCATAAAACACAGGACTATACACTCTATTACTTGTCCTCGACAACCCTTGGGAGGATTCGCCTGTGGACAATGTGTTAGGTGTAAGACCTGTATCTTGGTCCGTACCTTTCCGTACACTCCCGCGGTCTTACCGGTCGAATTTCGGCGACCTTCGACCCTTAATCGATATCGACGCGCGACCCTGATTCATGTACCGACAACCCGAGTCGACTCAACCCGAGACCAATACCATAGCGACCGCACCGTCGTTGCGGTTCCGATACCGCGACTCGCGCGCTGAGGCGATACTCTGGTCAAGAGATATGGGCCAACGTTCGGTGCAAGAAAACGCCACGCGTTGCGAAAATCAAAGAAATATCTACGATGTGTCACATCAATCACATCAATCCCATCAATAAATCACCCATCAATCCATCACATGTCAAGTACACATCACTTCCATCTCTTTTTCCAAGCAACCACAAAAGTCTTCATTTCCCATACCTCTCTTACACAAAAAGGCACAAAAGTCTTCACCACCCATACCTCTCTTACACAAAAGCCACAAAAGTCAAGTTTTTCTTACACAACCATTACTCACCCATCCATCCATCACTCTCTCTCTCTCCATTACATCACTCTCTCTCCCTCCATTACATCACTCTCTCTCCTTCTCTCTTTCTCATTTCAAATTTCCAAGCAACAAATGAGCTCTAAGAGACTCCATACGTATGCGGTTTCTCCAAAATCCTTAAGCTCCAAGTGGCCCACCTTCCTACCCCAAAATCTTCCATCTCAACCCTCCATTCTTCATCTTAACCATTGAAGTTGAAGACAAGGTGCCAAGGAACCCCTAGGAGCGAGAAGATCGGACGGTGGGTGCCTCTTTAGAGTAGTTTTTCTTGTTTTTATGGTAGACCAAGTGAGGCCCACCGATCAATGGTGTGGATCTCACTTGGGACACTAAAATGTGGCTAATGAACCATTTGGATCATCATGATCGTTCCATGATGGGGCCATTCTCCATGGACCCCATCATGATGTTTATTTTCATTTAGAAAGGTTATCTAGACCATCCATATCGGTGGAGAATGGATCTCCACCGTTGATTTACATTTTCAATGGTCTCATATGCAAGGGACCCATTTATTGTATAATTTTCTTGTAAGGGAGGGCCCATAATGTTGGGGTCCCTCCATCACAAGCCGTGTCCCACTCTCCATGTCCCTCTCTCTCTCTGTCTCTCTCTCTCTCTCTCTTTTACTTCTTTTTATTTTATTTTATTTTATTTTATGTGATAAGTTGTGTGGCCCACTTGAATGGACCCCACCTTGAGATTTATTTCGTTCAAATTTTTATTCAAGTGGGGCCCACCTGATATGTTGAACCCATGACAAACATCAGTGGTGGCCCACTTCATCAGGGCCCACCACAGTATATCCCAAGAGGAGGTTCATCGTCCAGCGTCTGGGAAGCTGGACGCCCCTGCTTGTAAAAAAACAAAAACAAAAAGGAAAGAGGAAAAAGGGGTACTTTTGGGGTGGCCCACTTGTTTAGGCTCCACCTTGATGTTTATTCTCGATCCAAGCCGTCCATCCCTTTCACCATCTCATTTTAGGCGTTGAGCCAGAAAATGAGATTGAACGGAGCACCTGGTGGGCCATAGCGCTAAATATTGCGTCCTCACCATTCAAATGCCATTTTTTATGTTATTTCACTTTCCTAGCGTCAAAAAAATTCAAACTCTAGACTCATTGGATCGGTCTTGAGCCTCTAAAGCCAATGGACGGGGTGGATCTGCTGGATGTGGGCCCCAAATGCAAAAAAATTCCAAAATATGAGTTTTCAATTTTTTGTAAAAAAAAATTGTAAAGAGGCTGGGCCTCTGACGCTGTACAGAGGCTGCAGGCGGGCGGGCGGGCTGCCGTGCAGCCTCCCACGACTGCTGCCGTGGGCCCCACATGATGTATATGTTTTATCTATGCCGTTCATGAGGTGGGTCCCATCCTCAGGTGGGCCCCCTCCAAAAATGAAACAAATCCAAAACTCAGGTGGCCCACACCATTCGAAACAGTGGGATGGAGTATTTACCATTGAAATCTTTCTTGGGGCCCACAGAAGCGTTGGATCAAGCTGAAATTTTTGTTTTCCCTCCATCTAGGTCTGAGGGGCATTATGAATGGCTCAGATGGCATTTGGGCATCAGGGTGGGCCATATCCGTAGATCCCACCATTAATGTATGTGTTTTAATAAACCGTCCACAGCCGTGGACGGTGGGCTCCCACCATGATATAGGTGTTATACTCCACTGTCCAGCGGACGGTGGGGCCCCCTCATGATGTATGTGCCCTATTCGCACTGTCCACTGGACAGTGAGACCCACTATGATGCATGTGATGCATCTGAACCGTCCATCCATTTGAACTGTTTAAGGCCTTTGGGTTAAGCCCATTTGGACTGTAAAAGGGCTATGGGTTAGGCTTATTGAATTATAAAATGCTTATGGGCTAGGCCCATTGGATTCATTTTAGGCCTAGAGCTTAGGCCCATTTGATGTATTGCAAGTCCATGGGACTAGGCCCATTTGATGTACTTCAAGGCCCATGTAATTGGGCCCCTTTTTGTTAAAATTTTAAAGCCCATAGAAGTAGGCCATTTGATATATTGTAAGGCCCATGGGACTAAACCCATTTGATTATAAAAGGGTCCAGGGGATTAGGCCCACTGGACTTATTTGAGAACCATGAGTTAGTCTCATTCTATTTAATAAAGGCCTAAGGGTTTAGGCCCATTTGACTCATGTTAGGCCTATGGGTTGAGTCCCTTTTTACGTACATGTGGGGGGCCCAATTGGTGTAGCCCATTGGTCACATGTTTGACGCATGAGACTAAGCTCATTTGATGCAATCCTAGGCCCACGGGTTTGACCCATTACAATGCACATATGACCCATTGGTATGGCCCATTTATGTGGCCCATCTAATGAATAAAAGGCCCATAGGATATGGCCACTTGATATATATATGAAAAGCCCAATGGGGTGAACCTAAGCCCATTGTAATGTGTAATCCCATACCGATTACGTAGCAAAGTTTAAGAAGATCATGCCTGGGGAGCAATGTTGGTTTGACGTCCACATTGCGAGTGTAATGTTGGTTGGATGTCCACATTACGACTCTCCTTAAGGCCCATTACTGGGCCGTACTTATTGTATTTCGGCCGTCCAGGCCCATCTGCGTTGTAAGGATGGTTCATCACTCATTTACATGTTAGTATAGTTTCATGACTCATGATTATACGCATCATATGTATGCTTAATATAGGGATTGACTGATCATGGCATATGCCTTCGGGCAGGTTGTTTATGGGCTCCCAGTTAGACGGTGTTGCCCTACATGAGCGCACGATATGCGCAGGATTGGTTGCATGACTGGATAGCGTGATTCATGCATTCCGCATTTGTGTGACATGGTTATTGTACGCCCTAGCGACATCGGGGCCGTAGCCTCAACAGACGCATCGTGGTTGGCAGGATTGGATACCGAAAATCTTATTCTACATGAGGTACTATAGATATCCCTGGGTGAAAGTCCCTAAACCCTTATGGTACCAAGAGGTTGCTCCAACGTCTAGACCGAGTGGGTAGATGAGCGCTGAGTGCCAAATACCAGTTGGCTGCGCTCTCCACTATGTCGTGGTCGGTTGGAAGGGGGTGCGGCCTTACCCGCCCGAGTGTAGGGGGCAATGCTAGGCTGAGTCTTACCAGCTCGAGAAATGGGTCCGCTATCGACGAGTCATGCCCGATATTGGCAGACAGATAGTGTGGTCTCTTCCACGTACCTTATTGCACGCGATGTGGCGGCAATCTGGTTTAGAGTATACTAGACCCCGGTGATATCCCATATTTTGAGCTGTATTGATGTGTGGACATAGATGAGGACCTGTATGCTTGAGTTGCATTGTACATCGCATGGCCTTGGGATGGCCGATACATTCATGTCTGGCATTGTATAGCCTTGGTACGGCTCATGATATCATGGTTCCATTTGCATATTCTGCATCACTCTGACACTGCATGTACATATTACTACCTTGCGCACACACTTCCACCACCCTCTAAGCTTTCTGTAAGCTTATACACGACCGTTGTGTGCAGGTGATGTTGGATCGCAGCAGCGCTGAGGCAGGAGCACGTTGTTGAGCATTTTGGAGTTTTTGTACTTTGCCATTGTATTTCCCTTTATGCTCATTGTACTTGTAAAGTTTTTGATCATAGTGGAAATGTAATGGAGTTCTTGGTTGTTGTTTGTGGGTTATGCCTTTGGTTATGCTTATTACGAATCAAACTGATGTTGAAAATCCTCCTCGTAGCATCCCAGGATCGGAACCTGGCGAATGGGAGCTAGGAGCTGAGAATGGGGTTCTACGGAGGATGTCGGCGCCGGATTCGGCGATCGGGAATTTTGTGAGCCCGGTTTTCGAGTTTGGGGCGTGACATTAGGTCTCTCATGGACCGAACGTGGTATGGATTCTATCTTCGTCGTAGTTGACTGATTTTTCAAGATGGCTCATTTCATACCATGTAAGAAAACTTTCGATGTTATGCATGTTGCAAATATGTTTTTTCGAGAATTGTATGGCTACATGGGGTCCCAAAATTCATTACCTTAGATTGTGACACTAAGTTCTTCAGTTATATTTGGAGGTCTTTATGGAGGCGGTTTGACACACAATTACAGTTTAGCAGTGCATATCATCTGTAGATTAATGGACAGATCAAGGTATAACTCATACACTTGGAAACCTTATACGAATCGTCGAGTGATAATCCCAAATAGTGGGATTTGGCCTTAACTCAGGCAGAATTTACATTTAGTAATATGCTGAACCGTTCCACCAAAAAATCTCCATTTAAAATTATGTTCGAACAAGTACCTTGACACACCCTTTATTTGGTTTCCTTGCCCATATTTTCGGACATGAGTGTTGTCGCTAAACATATGGAAAAGTGAATTATAAGAGTACACTTTGATGTTTAGGCCCGATTGAAGGCATCTAATGATAAGTACAAGGAGAAGGATGACATGCACAATGTTTGAAGGTATTTAATCCAGGCGATAACGTGAGGTTCATTTGCGCAAAGAGAGATTTTTGACCGAGACATAAAATAAGCTAAAGAGCAACAAGATTGGACTGGTACCCATCCTCCGTAAGATCAATGACAATACTTATATTGTTGATCTTCCTGAAGATATGGAGATCTCACTCACGTTCAACATGACGGACTGTAAGAGTATCATGAATCGAATCCGATGAATAACTCGAGGATGAGTTCTTTTGATGTGGAGGGGACTAATGTAGAACGGGTCGCAGACTCGTTCATGGCTACGATGGACCATAGAAAAGAAGCCAAGAAGGATTGAACACACTCAACATAGTTCGATCGGTTAACAAATCCGGTTAATAGGTCAAAATTACGCTAGAGATTCGAGATTGCTTGTTGTCTGGTTTTTGCTAGTTTAGAAAGGTCGATAGATCTTGCTGACGGGTCAAAATCTAGTTCTGTAGGTTTACAAAATGGGTCGACAGGTCAAAAATCACAAATTTTCTGATTTAACTCTCTAGACACTTTTTGGCTGTTCCGAGTGAAAATTTACATATTTTTCTGAATTTGTTTCCTTATTTGATTAGAAATATTTAATTATGTTTTTAGGGTTTGATTAGAGTTATTTAAAGGGTAACAAACTCACTTTTATCATCAATTATTCATTCAATAAATTAATTCCTTAGAAGTGTTTTTCCTTTTTTTCTCGTGGATTCGAGAAATCTCTTGTGGATTCAAGGTAGTTATCGATCGAGGAAGACGGTGATCAACCTCATCATGTCCTCCCTTGCATCATTTTTAGTGGTCAATCACCGTTGTTTCCTGAAGTCTGGTTCGCTTGAGATATGAAACTGCTTTATATTTGCTCTAATGCTCTAAAATGGTTTGAAAATTGATGCATAACCTAAACATACTACACATACATAGAGGTGGGTTGCATAGTGATGGCCAAACTGTGTTGGTTGAGGCCAGGGTTGCACCTCATATGCTTCCTTAAGGTTGTCTGCCACCTTAGGAAGTTACTACAGTCCTAAGCTAGGTGGGGTCCACCATGATGTTTATGAAAAATCCACCCCATTTATCTTTTTTGCCCGCTCATATTAAGAGATTAGTCAAAAGTGGAGGAAAATCCAAAACCCTAATGAACCACACAATAGGATACCATGAATATTGAACACCCTCCATTGAAACATTTATGGGGCCACAAAAGTTTTGAATCATTCTAATATTTATTTATTTATTTTATTATTTTTAGTTCATCTCATGGGAATGACCTTATAAATAGTTTGGATGGTATATAGATGTCATAATGGACTCGAGAAGGTTTGAACTATAGGCACTTCCCTCCCAACCTTTCCCTAATGTTTCACATATTTGAGTTTTTTATGTCTTATTTTCATCTGATGTCCTAACATCATTGTTCACACCGCAAGTATAGGGTTGTGATTTAGTAATAATCTCCATAAGACCGAGGTCAAATCCATAGAGACTGAACCTTGTACATAATCTGAAAGTAGCTAGAACTAGAACTAGAATAAGATGAAATCTAAATCAGAAGAAATTAAGAGAATAATGGTGAATTATTTAACTACAAACTTGTAGAATTCAAAGGTGGGAAACTAGGGTGCCAAGGATCTATTTGTAGAGATCAGGGAGATCTATACTTGATTCACGAAGACAATTAGAATCAAAGTCCTATCTTCATCTAATTGGAAGATATTTTATTAAAAACCAATCTGAACATCCTTTGATCTAGTTTTCAAGAGATGAAAGGCATGAGAATTAGAATAGATTCCATTACAAAACCATGCCCATGAGACGATGGCGAACAATAGGGCTCCCATGTTCACAATCTCTATAATGCAAAGAACATACCCAAAGCTATCGCAAATCCATTATAATTTAAGTCACAATAAACCATTAAAACTTATGAATATTCCTCATAATCAAACTATAAACAAAATTAGTTTAGTAAAGCATGAATCAAAGACATAAAACCAAACCCATCACACTACAAACTTCACCTCTTAGCCCTAGCTAAGAGGTTTAGCCAATCAGGACCATGATTAAGCTAGATCTCTTAAAAAATAAACAAATAACTAAGAAGGGAAGGAAAGAAGAAACTCTAAATGTCGGCCGATCTCCTTGTGATCTCTCTCTCTCTCTCTCTCTCTCTCTCTCTCTCTCTCTCTCTCTCTCTCTCTCTCTCTCCTTTACTTGTCTTGCTTCCACGAATGCCCCACACGTCCAAGCTTGGATGGCTTAAGCTCTCTTTCTCTCTCCCTTTTATAGAAACAACAGGAGGTCCTTAGGTGGCCATAAACTTGCGAAACCGACCTCCTTACGCAGTACATGCATGCGCAACTAGAGGTGGGCATTGAGCTGAGTCGAGTCGAGGTGGGCCAAGCTCATCTCGGCTTGTCCATGATGTACTCGAGTTCGATCTCGAGCTCAAGCTTAACATTGAAGCTTGGCTTGTTTGCCAAAGATGTCGAGTCGAGTTAGTGGTTCAAGTCGAGTTGAGTTTACCTCAAGTCAAGTTCGAGCTTGTTGGGTGAGAGAGTAATGGATTCTGTTCTTAATCCTCCTCCATTGATGAAAAATTTAAAAATCTTAAGAGAATCAAAGAAAATCCCGATGAAAAAACCAAATAAAGCTTCAAATCGGATGAGGAAACCTGTAAAAATTGATTTGTTCTTGATCTTCTTCCACCAGTAAAAATCCAAGTACTAAAAAAGAAACAGAGTAGAACATAGATTAGAAATCCAAGTAAAGAGCTCCGTGAAAAAACAAGTCGAGTTGCGTTCTGACGGTGTTTTCGGACGGTGAACGTCCAAGAAATACGTTTTGACTCCATAGTTGAGGTAAAAACCCCCCTCTGAAGATTATGGATGGTTCAAATCATCCAACGGACCACAAACGGTGACCCACAGCACCCCGCAACGTCTGGAAAAATCAAACGTGTGTACGGTGCGAAATTTCTTGCGCTAAGATGCTCGGTGGGCCCCACAGTGATGCTTTCTGCGAAATGCACCCCATTCATTGGATTCCTGGAGAAATTTCAGTTGGAAAGGAGTGTTTTTGGTCGAGTTTTGGTGCTTTCAACTGTATCAAACCAATTTGCTGTTCATCCTACATTTTTTTACGATCCACGTGTATACGTGTGCAAGGGACCAAAAGTCCACCTTGGAGATGGTCACGGCCCCCTTTGGACACAATGGATGGTCCAGATCATCCATTTGGACGATGGCTGGGGCCCACTATCAAAACCCAATTCGATCAGCATCTCTTACTGGACGCTGGATGTGTGAAAGAGAAGGAGATGGGTCAACACTCATTTGACCGACCTCCTGGTCCAGTGCACCTTGAGTGCACTTATGCACTGTGCAAATCCATGGTCAGTGGGGTCCACTCGTGATGTGTGTGGGAAATCCACTCCGTCCATCCATTTTAGCACCTCATTTAAGGGCTTGAGACTAAAATTAAAGTATATCTAGATATCAGGTGGGCCCCAAATTAGTGTTTTATAGGTTGATCTATCTGTTGGGCCACTTCCATAAGGATCCAATAGCTAAAATTTGACGTGTTTGTTTAATTTATGGTCCTCAGGCCATATATAAAGTTTCGAGCCGAACGAATGGTGGAAATCATGTGATCTTGCATTTTGGATGACTTTCAGGCCCGTTTAAACCCAATCACTTGATTTTCTTGGATCTTTGGTATGTAAATTCTTCGATCTCGGTCTCATGGGGTCTGTCCCTTACCTTGTGACTTTTGAGTGTTTAAATCCATGCTTTTAGTACCCTTTTCAGTCCAAGCTTCCTAAATTCACCTTATAACAAAAACACGATTAAAATAAGACGTTAAACATGATCATGTACATAAAGCCATGCAATAACTGGGGTCTAATATGCAATATTTGATCCTCAACACAATCTCTAACCAGCATTTTGCTATTCTCGAGAAAAGTATGCGAAAAATAAGTTGAGAACTACGGATAATTTCTATAAACTCGAGTGATTTTTGAAAAGCAGTAAAATTATGAGATACATCAATGTTGGCGTTACCTTCTCATAAACTCAAGCTTATGCTAAACTTCATTGTCAAGTGCAAAAGTATTAATCCATCAATTAGAATAATTCTAAACATTGAGTTTCATGAGTGTGTAGTGAAACCTAAACTTATCACAATTAAAGGCTCAATTCTTTATTTTCATGATAACATTGATAATCACAAGAGCATTCAGGATAACCATAACCTAAACAAAAACTTGCCTTACAGTTCAACTTTTCATTCTTCCAGCTTTTAATTTTTTCATCGTTGGCTTTCATGATATGTCAACCTTTTAAAGGAAAAGCCAAGGAGGGAAATTGAACCCTCACCTATAGGGAGAAAAACCCATGGTGAAGACCATTCGCCCAACCTTTTCTGAAGACAACTGTTTTTTAACTAGGTACTATTTTTTCTTTGAACATGATGGACAAATTTTCTAGGTTGGCTCCTTCTATGTCTAATGACTACCAGGTTAACAATTTAATATTGATTTGAAGCCTTAATATCTAAGCTAGGTGTGACATGTGAAATCATGACTCAATCAATGTTTAAAACTTCTAAGCATGGATTAACAATTCGAACTTAACTGTGAAATCTAAAGATAGCTAAATCCAAGAGTCATAAATTACCAACATTATGTATCTTATAATTCTAAATCGAAGATAGCCATAAAAACTCACTTTGAATTCACAAAAATTTCTAAAAAAAAGTTTAAAATTTTTCACAATTTTTACTCAAGACTAAGAAAACACTTATTAGGTAACTTAATCTCCCATCCCCAACCTAAAATCTACATTGTCCTCTATGTAAAAGATATAAGCATGCAATACACATGAGACAACAGAATTGAAAGAAAAGTGATGGAAAGATAGTACCTGATGAAGGAGTTAAAAGGCTTTTTCTAAAGAGATTTCAGTGTGATGGTGGTTTGGCACAAGACTCAATCTAACAAAAGAAAACTATCCTAATGGCATAAAGTTAACTATACTAGAATAACATCAAGTAAACTACCCTAATCCTATGAAAGTAGGGAAAAATCTACTCAATCATATCGTAAGGGTAAGGCCCGTATCCTAGTCAGTACTATTCCGTCGACTCCCGCGATCCTTCCCGATGAATTTTGGCAACCCACGACCTATAATTGACGTTTGTACGCGATCCTAAGTCATATCATATAGATTTGAGTCGGCTTAATTCAAGACTTGTACTATTGTGATGCGTCGTCGTCGTGGTTTCAATGCTGTATTTTATGCACTGATTCGATACCCTGATCAGGAGATGTGGGCCTGTGTTCAGTTCGAGGAAAACACTGCGTGTTTGCATTCCCAAGAGAATCTCTACAACATGTCTCATCAATCAATCACTCAATCAATCAATCAATCAGCTCATGTCAAGTACAAGAGCAACCCCAAAGTCAACTCTCTCTCACCCTCTCTTACACACCGATACATGTCAAGTACACCTATCAACTCACATCCATCACCTCTCCCTTACAACCACCATTTTTCTCTCTTTCTCAACACATTTTAGAGAGAAAGTGTGTGGTGTGTGACCCACTTTTTACCCTAAGATCCATCATCCTAGCCCTTCATTTCTCATCACCCTCCATCAAAGTGAGACATAAGGAATTTAGCATTCCATCAAACCAAGAAGATCAAACGGTGGGTGTTTTTAAGGCCTAGATTTTATTTTTTTATGGTGGACCAAGTGAGGCCTACCGATTGATGGTATAGATCTCACTTTGGACCCTATATGTGGCCGATGGTCCACCTTGATTCTCATGATTATTCCATGATGGGGCCATTCTCCATGGACCCCATCATAATGTTATTTCCCTTACATAAATAGGGTCATCTAGACCTTCCATTTTGGTGGAGAAGGAATCTCCACAATTAATTTTGAATTAGTGGGCCCACATGTAATGGGACCCACTTAATGTATGTTGTAAGTCATGAAAAGGAGGGTTCATAGCACTGGGGGTCCCTCCATCACTTGATCTCTTTCTCTCTCTCTCTCTCTCTCTCTCTCTCTCTCTCTCTCTCTCTCTCTCTCTCTCTCTCTCTCTCTCTCTTCCCTTGTTGTTAGTGTTCACTGATGTAGTAATAAACTCGGTAAGACCGAGGTCGAATCCCAAGGGACTGATAGCTGGACGTTATCTGAAACTAAGTAGAACTAGAACTAAACTAAGATGTAATCTAAATTAACTATAAATTGAGGAATAAAGGTGAAATAATTATCTAAATTTCTAAAGAATTCAGAGGTGGGAAACTAGGGATTCAGAGAATTCACTTGTACAGATCAGGGAGATCTTATGCCTGCATTAAAAACTCAACTGGACTTAGAGTCCCATCTTCATCTAGTTGAAGAATGTAACCATAGAAATCAAAATTAAACTTTCTTTGATATAGATTTTAAGAGATGAAAGGTATATGAATTAGAATGGATTCCATCACCAAACCATGCCCAAGAGACAAAGTAAACAACAGAATTAAACTAATTACCAACCAATCAACATGTTATGAAGGTTAGGAAGGGTACCGTCATCCGACCATGCCCATGAGACGATGGTGAACAACAGGACTTCCTGACATCATACACATAAAAGGAAAGAAACATGCTCAAAGCTATTGCAGACCCATTGTAATTTTAGCCACAACAGACCATTAAAAACTAAAAATATTCCCATTAATCAAACTATAATCAAAGTAGTTCAAATATAAATCAAAGCCATAAAATCCTTCTCATCACACTACTCGCTTCACCTCTTAGCCCTAAATAAGAGGTTTAGCCAGTCATAGACATGCTAAAATTAAAAATAAAAGAAAAAGGGAAGAGGAACCAATAGAAGGAAGATAGCTCCACGTCCAGGCCACTCCACTTCTCTCGCTCTCTCTCCACGGCTCTGGCCTTCATGGCTGCCCATGAGATGATGCCTCTCCCCTGTGCTCACATCCTTTCATTTTATAGAAGACACAAGGTGGTGGGCGTTGCTGTAACAGAGTTGGAGATGCACTCTGTTTATGCATCAGGCTCAAAAGTATCTTATGCATCTGTCATGATTGGTGGGCCCTTGATTGAGGTTAGACAGGAATCCACTCCATCCACTGGGTTCTCATCGAATTTTTGGTCGGTAATGGATCGACTAAGCTTAAATTCATCATGGCACATGAAACTTATATCATTCGACCTCCGTTTAGACGGTTAACAACAGATCTTCATGGTTTCTTAAGAATTCATCACCTAGGCTTAGATAAGACGGCCCTTAGGATCTTATTGGATGGTTCAGATCGAATCGTTGATGCCCAATAGGTGCCCACAAGGATCGACCGCAAGCTCTGACATGAAACAGAGCTTCCGCGTCGGGCCCCACCTTGATGTCTATGGAGAAATCCACCCCATCCATTGAACTCCTCGAAAAAAACCAGTTGGGAAGGGGTATTTTTTGAGTGAAATTGGTGTGGTCCATAAACTTATCTACTCCGCCATCCATCGCGCGTTTTACGGCTAGGAACGTGTGATATCTTACATGACGTCAAAATGAAAGCTTGGTGAGGATTGTGGATAGCTCCTGGATGGAATGAACGGTATAAATTGCTGATATGAGTGATAGGTGGGGCCCACTACACAAAAATGACGTTCGCGGTTCATCCGCTATTTGAAACAGAGAAGGAGAAGGAGAGACGGGTCACGCATGTTTAACTGACCATCTCGGTTCAGTGCATGTCGAGTGCACTTGTGCACTCATGCACTTGCACTACCAGTAGGGACCGTACATGAGTTATATGTGAAATCCGCTTCGTCCGCTCGTTGTTCCACCTTATTTAATTGGTTGAGACCAAAATTTTAGCATATCCAGATGTCAGGTGGGCCCCAATTAAGGATTTAATGAGTTGATCTATCTGTTGGGACACTTACACAATGATCCAATGGGTGAAATTTGATGTGTATGGTTAATTTGTGGTCCTTAAGCCACGTATGAAGTTTCAAGCTGAATAGATGGTGAAAACCTTGTGATCTCGCATTCTGGCTGACTTTTGGGCCACTTGAGCTTCAGTTTCTAGATTTCCTTAGATCTTTGGCATGTAATTTCATCGATCTTGGTCTCCTAGGGTCCGTCCTTTGCTCTAGTGAATTCTGAGAGTTAAATATCAGCTTTTAGCATCTTATTTCGATCCAAGCTTGTAAATACACCATGCATCACAACACTATTAAATTAGGCTGTTAAACAGTATCATGCTCATAAAATCCAGTAATAACTGGGGTCTAATATACAATATTTGACCCTTAAAAGTTAGCCCCATGATGTATGCATTTTATCCAAGTCGTCCGCCTACGTGGGACCCACTTGATGGACGTGTTAGATCTACACCATCCAAGCCATGTGGGCCCTACCTTGGGGTGATGGGAAGACACAAATATCAGATTTATCCAATTAAGTGGGACCACTTCCATGTGGGACCCACCTTGAATGACGTGTTCAGCGAGCGTGAACAGACAGTGGATGTACTAAAAATTTATATATATATATATATATATATATATATATATGTATATATATATATATATATATATATATATATAGCTTAGTTTAAGCATTTAGGGTGGGCTGCTCATGCAGGCCCCACCTTGATGCATGGGTCTGATCCACGCCATTCATCTCATTCCCCAGCTCATTTTAGGCATGGAGACAAAAAATGAAGCTAATTCGATTATCTGACAGGAAATATAATAGAAAATAGTGGTTTTTACTATTAAAATCCAACCTGATGTCTCTATACACCAAAATATCTCAAATATTGGCTCACTTAGCTTGTCATGAGTCGTAGGATCCAATGGTTAGAGTGGATCCTCCTGATGCGGTCCCTACCTGTGAAAAACTTACAAAAAAAATAAAAAATATGCAAGTTAGTAGGCGCTGCCGCTGACGCAAGAGGACGCGCAACAACGTCCTGCTGCTGCGTTATGGGTGAGAGAGGCACGGACCGTGGGTCCCAGCCGTATGCCCCACCATGATATGTGTTAATCATCAGCACTGTGCATTTGATGGTCCCCTCTAACCAGCGGGTCACCCAAAATTCAGCCGTATATGGGAGCTCGGGTGGCCCACATGGTAGGGAATACTGAGGATTGAGCGTCTACCATTGAAACCCTTTTTATCGTCATAGAAGTTTTAGATCGTTATGAAATTTTTTTTTCCTCTTTATCCTGGTCCGTGTGACCTTATCAACTGATTGGATGGAAGATTAACGTTATAGTGGGCCCCACATGGGTCCCATTGATGTTGTGTTTAACCCACACCGTCCCCACGTATGGGAGAGGGACAGCTGATGTACCTCACTCCAGCTACATAGCTGCTTTAGTGGCATCACAAGTCTATAGGTCCCACCAGTTTCATCCACACCGTCCATCTATGGGACCCATCATGATGTATGTGTTGCATCCAAGCCATCCAACCATTTTGAAAGCTCATTTTAAGGCTTGAGATAAAAAAAAATAAGTGTGAAGCCCATATCCGAGACCTTACTGTTCCGCAAGCCTACGCGGTCTTTCCGGTCGAATTCTGACTACTTGCGATTTGTAATCAGCAGTTGCGCGCGACCCTGAGTCATATCCCATTTTTCAGAGTCGACTCGACTCGAGACCTGTACCCTAGCGACCGCGCCGTCACCGCGGTTCCGATGTCGCATCTTGCGTGTTGAGGCGATACTTAGGCCAGGAGTTGTGGACTTGAGAATAAATTGAAGAAACACTGCGGGCAACGTGTGCATCGTTTCTAAGAAGATTCTTTGTTAGGAGAATGGAATATCTACCCATACTCCATCTTTTCACCAAGTCAACCAAGATCTTACCTTTCCCATACCTTTCATGCCAACAAGGCAATGCTACCCATACTCCATCTCATCTCATGCCCAAAAAGTCAATTAGCCCCATCCCTCACCCATACACTCCATGTCACCCATCCTTACAACTCCCATCACTCTTTCATTTTCTCTCTTCACCCATTCAAGCATTTCCCAAAGGAGAAACCGTCCATGGCTTCCATGGAGAAGCTAGGTGTGGCCCACCTTCCTACCTCCAAATCCGACCCTTGGATCATCATCTCAACCGTCGAAAATGCCCTCTTGGAGCTCTAAAGTGCATAGGTGGAAGAATGAATAAAAGATCAAAGGTGGGTGCTCATGCCTTAGATTTTAACATTTGATGAAAAATCCTTTTGTGATAGGACCTATTTGCATGTGTTTCTCTTTTTTTTATGGGTGTGGCCCACTTGATTTCTGCCATACAAATCTGTATGGGCTCTCCTAGACGGATGTAACTGGTGGGCCACATGTAAGTCGACCCACCTTGATGGACGTATTGACGTCCATGGAGTAACGTCCAACAGCCTCAGCTGCTGGACTGCGTGAAAGAAACCTGTATCAGCTTCAAATTCAAAAAAAAATAAATTGGAGGGTCACACTCACATGGACCCTATCTTGATGTAAGTATCTGATCTGAACCGTCTACCTTTTTTTCCCATCTCATTTTAGGCGTTGGGCCGAAAAATGAATTCAATCCGAATCTCTGACAGGCCATGATATTGGAAACAGTAGTTTAGGGTGATTTAAACTGTTAAGGCCCGCCGTGATGTTTTATATGTCAACAAATGTTCTATGTTAGACTCGTTGGATCTGTTATGAGCCAGGGAGACTAGTAGTCGGTGTGAATTGTCCTGATGTGGGCCCTACCTATCAAAATCCTTAGGAAAAAAAAAAGAAAGAAAAAAAAAAAAAAAAAAAATATATATATATATATATATATATATATATATATATATATATATATATATATATATAATGAAAGCTGCAGGCGTTGCTGCTGTCATGCTGCAGCAAGCAGCGTCCAGAGGACACTGCTTGGAAACGGGTAGATCAGTGGGCCCCACTTCAGGCCCTACCATGATGTACATTGAACATCAACACCGTGCATTTGATAGGCCACCTTTAGTCAAGCTGGTCACCTCAAAAATCATCCACACAAGGAACTCAGTTGGCCCACACTACAATAAGCAGCTGGGCATTTAACGTCCACCATTGAAACCCTTTTTGGTCCCAGAAGATATAGTTTGATATGAAATTTGTTTTTTTTCTGTTTTAATTCAAGTGTTTACGATGTTATGAGCAGATTAGATGGAAAACCAATGTTACGGTGGGCCCCACGTGGGCCCCACCTACCGTGAACGGAATGGATGGTGTGCGCTGACAGCAACTGCATTGCTACTGTCATGACGTCATCATGTCATGTGGAGCCCACACGTGATGCATGTTCTGGATCCACTCCGTTCACATGTGGGACTACCATACGTGGGTTTGATCTACACCGTCCATCAAGTGAACCACCTCTACGTATGTGCACAGCCAGACCATCCTTGGTCTGGACGTTGGACTCCAGCTTGTTATAATAATAATAATAATAATCTATATATTATTTTACATGGTGGGCCTGCACGAGGGACCCACCATAATGAAGTAGATTAGCTGGTGTATTCCACAGCAGCTATATAGCTAGCTGTATTGACGTCATCAGGGCCTGTGGGCCTTGCCATGAGGTATATGTTTTATACACGACGTTAATATCACGGCCCACTTGTGTGGTGCATCCACATCGTCCAGCTGTAAGGACGGTGGAGACCCACCTTGATATATATTGCATCCAAACAGTCCACTCCTGTTTCCATAGTCCAGCGGGCCCACCATGCATGTGCCTTGCATCCAGCTTGTCCGTCCAGGACACTGGGTGTCGTGCTGTATTGTTTTAAATATATTATATATACATATATATAATATACAGTATAATATAATAATATTATTTTATAAAATAAGTGGGTGGCCCACCACGTGGAACCCACCTCATGTATTATATAATATAATACTATTATCTTAAAATAAGTGGGTGGCCCACCACGTGAGATCCACCGTGATTTATACGTTTCACTGTCCAGAGGTTTTCTGGACGGTGGAATCACCGTTATGTAAGTGTTTAATTGGTGCTACCACCCTGCACGTACTGCATTCATGCACGTGGGACCCACCTTAACCGTATATAATTCATTCCAACCTTCCGTCCATTTTCTGGACGGTGGGCCCACTGCCGAGACATCAGCAGCCTTGTGGGTTTAGCCAGATGTATATGTTTTATTTTATTTATTTATTTATTTATTTATTTATTTTTACCGTTCATTAGAAAGCCATCCAGACCGTCCATCATCTGGACGGTGAATGTGGGACACCACTGTGATGTACACTTTATCCATCTTGTCCATCTGCTTTGGTAGCATGGGACCCACCTGCTGTGTGTGCACCGTCCAGCACGTGGGATGTGCTGGACGCACCATGATGTATTTATATCCAAACCGTTCAGCAGCGGGTCCCACTGCATGTAGTCACAAGTTCTGTGGGTTTGGATCATGAGGAGTGCGTTAGATCTCACCGTCTATCCATGTAGGGCCACTGTGATATATGTGTTTCATCCTACCGATCATCTGTGGCCCACCATGACATGTGTTATGTCCAAACCGTCCATCTGGATGGTGGGCCAGCAGGTCACACCAGCTATATGGTTGTTGTATCGATGTCAGCAAGCCATGGGGTCCACCTTAATGATTTGTTGCATATCCGCACCATCCATGGTTCTGGGTAATAATTGGACAGTGCTAATTTACATGTCCAATGTTTGGATAGTGCTGATCATCATTAGCGAGCCACGTGTCCCATAGAATGATAGTGTGTAGTGATACACATGTTGTACTTGCAATTAATGAAATAATTTTAGATGTGATCCAGGTTCTCACTGTGAAATGCAAAACCTCCACGACCCACATCATAGGGAACCCACCATGTTATGTATGTTCTTGCCGTCCATTTATGCAGCCCACTTGATATACGTGAGGCCTATTGGCGCGACCCTATTTGATATACATAAAGCCCATTGTTGCGGCCCATTCATGGGGCCCATATGATGGGGCCCACCTGCTTGAATATGAGGCCTATGGGCAAGGCCATTGTGATGTATTCGTGGCTTATGGGCAAGGCCATTGTGATATATATATTAGGCCCATGACGCGTGGTCCCTTTGATGTATATGAGGCCCACTGGAGTGACCCATGTGATATGGCCGACTTGATATATATGAGGCCATTGGTGCGGGTCGTGGATGCGATCCACCTGGATGTATTTGTGGCCCATGTGATATGACACATAGTGATGTGTGTTTGGCCCGTGTGAGTGGCCTATAGCGATGTGTATTGGGCCCATGTGATGTGGCCCATAATGATATGTATGTAGCCCTTGTATGAGGCCCATTGTGATGTGTATTAGGCTTTTGTGTGAGGCCATCGGCCCATTATATGTTTGGCCCTATGTAGGTCACTCCTTGGGAGCAATGTTGGTTAGATGTCCACATTGTGACCTTCCCTTAGGCCTTGTTAGGCTCATTCTCATCAGTCCCTTAGTGGGTTAATCCAAATAAGTGGGCCCCATTTGCCGTAGACGAATGGCTCCGTGCTATCGGATCTAATATAACCACGACCGAGTGCCGATCTTTATACTATGGTTGATCAGCTGATCATTTATGGACTCCACTTTGTTTATCTAATGTTATCGGTGCCGATTATCGAGGTCAATGCTGATTATCGACCCCGATTATCGGTGCCGATTATCGAGACTGAGTATCGATGCCAATTGTCATGATAGATTTGTTGATTTCGATTAGCGATCGAGGCTGCTCATCATGACTGATTGCCGATTCCGATCGACGTGACCAATTTACTGATTCTTAGTATCGATTGATTCCAATTATCATGACCGTTGTCGATTCCGAGTATTGAGGCCGATTATCGATCAATTCTGATTGTCGTGGCCAATTGACGATTCTGATTGTCATGGCCGATTCCTATTACTGAGTCATAGTCTGATTCCGATTTCGATTGTCAAGGCCGATTGCTGAGACCTATATGATGTATATGTGACCCGTAGTTGAGGCCATTTGTGATGTATCTGTGGTCCTTGGGCAAGGCCTGCTGTATTGTATATTAGGCCCTTGTGTGAGGCCATGAGACCACTATGAGTTAAGTTTTATATGAACCACTTCTTGGGGACAACGTTGGTTAAATGTCTACATTATCAAGGGCAATTGTCGATGCCGATTGTCGGTGCTAGTTATTGATACCGATTATGAGTATGTGATAGCATAGCATCACGATACATGCCCATACGCATCATCTGCATGTTTGTTATGAGATGTGGTTGACCATTGCATATATCATTGAGCATATTGTTATGAGACTCCATAATAGGCAGAGATTGTCTCCTATGAGTACACGGTATGCACAGGATTGATGCATGACTGGATTGTATGACTCATGCATCTTACATTGTGTGTTGTGATTACTGTATGCCCTAGCGACATCAGGGTCGTAGCCTCCATAGGCATATCGTGGATGGCCAGGTGGGACACCGAAAATCTGTTCTACATGGGGTGCTATAGATATCCCTGGGTGAAAGTCCCTAAACCCTCTTGGTTCCACAGGTTGCTCTAACGTCTAGACCTAGTGGGTAGATGAGCGTCGAGTGTCGATTACCAGATGGCTGCGCTCTCCACTGTGTCGTGGTCGGTTGGAAGGGGGTGCGGCCTTACCTGCCCGAGAGGAGGGGGCAAAGCTAGGCTGAGTTTGACCAGCTCGAGGAATGGGTCCGCTATCGACGAACCGGGCCCGATATTGGCAGGCGGATAGTGAGGTCTCTTCCACTCGCCTTGTTGCGCGCGATGGGGCGGCAATCTGGTTTGGAGTGTAATAGACCCGGGTGATTTCTCAGGGAGGAACCGTACTGATATGTGGACTTATTGAGTAGGAGATGCATGCTCATTCATTCATCCATTCACTATCCACTCGGGCTGGTGGTGCGCAACTAATTGTTGTGTACCTTCGTTATGGCATGGATTTCGGTTAGGCGCGCGACTAACCTGAGCTCAGGAGTTTACCACGTTGAGTCTGACTATCCAAATTTAGGTATGGGACTGGTTTGGATAGGAGTCCCTTGTGGTGGACCCCATAGCCTGCAATACTACATACTATCACCCCGACTTCACACTCCAGCATGGTTATTTCATTCGCATTGCATGTTGCATTACATCCGCAAGCATATGACATCTTGGGTTGCTATTTCTACACTTACATGGCCTAGACAAATTTAGCAAGATTTGTATATTGCATTGCATCCTCAGCATCTGATATTTGGCTCTTTATGACCCCTCATCGCATAGCTGTTCTATATCACGTATTCTGATATTGATTGACTTATAGACTTGTCCATACTTTCCCTTACTCTGTTACCGTATGATTTATATCTTGTCAGTATTCCTGCTTACTCTGATAATTCCTGCTCTTGTCAGTATTTCTGCTTATTCAGACATTGTATGGTTTATAGATTATCAATTTTTCGGTATTGTATGATTATAGCATTGTATTGAATACTTGGCACTTACCTTGTGCACACACTTACACCACCCTCTAAGCTTTCCATAAGCTTATGCATGATAGATGCGTGCAGGTGATGTTAGGTTACAGCAGTGTTGAGCTTGGAGCGTGCAGTGGCCTTCTAGAAGCTTGATTTTTACTTATGTATTTCCCTTTCAGTATTGTACTCAAATGATTATATTAGTGGATATGTGATGATGATGTTGTCTTTGTGAATTGGGTAGTCTTGTAGTTATGCTTATTACTAGTTAAATGTACATTTAAAAAAAAAATCCTCCTTATAAGATCCCAGGATCAGAAATCTGGCATATGAATGCCAGGAGCCGAGAATGGGGTACTACAGAGGCTGTCGGCACCGGATTTGGCGATCGGGATTCCTATGAATCCAATTTCTGAGTTTGGGGTGTGACAATAAGACAGATCTAGTACCACGTGGACCACAGTATAGAAAAAGTGGGATTGGACATCTACCATTGAAACCCTTGGATTCTAGAAGTTTTGGACCAATAGGGGATTTATTTTTCCTCTTAATTTAGGTCTGTGTGACCCTATGATTAGATTGGATGAAACATAAATGATATGGTGGGCCTTGAAGATTTTAATGATGAAAATCATTGTCACCACTGTCATTTAGAGTGCTGTCCAGATGATCTTTCGATACGATTCATTCCTTGTGAAATGCTCTGAAATGATCTCTACATGGGTTATGACCCATTGTAATGTATATAAGGCCTATTGATTCGGCCCATTTGATAAGGTCCGATGTGATATATGAGGCCCGTTGTTGAGTCCCACCTTGGTGTGTACAAGGCCCATTGTTGAGGCCCACCTTGATGTGTATAAGGCCGTTGTTGGGGCCCACCTTGATATATATGAGGTCCATATGATGTGGCCCATTTGATGTATCTAAGGCCCATGGGTTGAGGCCCAATGGGATGTACACAAGTCCATTGCAATGTGTGATTTTACCATGGTTTATACAATGATTTTTATGGTGGGTTATGCCTTGAGAGCAATGATGGTTTGATGCCCACATTGTAAGTATAATGTTAGTTAAATATCCACATTGTAACTCTCCTTAGGGCCCATTGATAGGCCCATACTTATTGTGTGCAGGCTGTCTATGCCCATCTTCGTTGTGAGGATAGTTCATCACTTTATAACATGCTTAGTATAATTCCATAATTCATGTCATACGCATCATATGTATGCTTGATATGAGTAGTGACTGATCATAGCATATGTCATTGAGCAGATTACTTATGAGACTCACTGATATGAGTTACCCACATGAGTGCATGGTACACGCAGGAGTGCTGCATGACTGGAAGTATGACTCATGCATCTCGCATATGTGTGACATGATCATTATACGCCCTAGCGACATCAGGGCCATGGCCTCCACAGGCACGTTGTGGATGGCCATATTGAATATAAAAAATACTCGGTTCTAGCACTGTGGGCACTTAGGATGTCCTTAGGTGAAAGTCTCAGAACCTTTTTTGGTACTAAGAGATGCTCCAACATCTAGAACAAGTGGATACAAAAGCGCAGGAGTGACGAATACCAGTAGGCCTCATCTCCCATTGTGTCGTGGTCAGTTGGGAGGGTGTGTGGCCTTATTCACCTGAGTGAGGGGGTTATAAGCTAGGATGAGTTTGACTAGCTCGCAAGTGATTCCGCTATCGACAAGTCGGGTAGGTACTGACAGACTACTGGTCAGGCGGATAGTATGGTCTCTTCCACTTACTGGGTTATGTGACTAGGGAGGTGACAGTTAGTGTGAAGTGTATAAGACTCCAATGATATCCCTGAGAGAAACTGTACTGATATGTGTACTTGATGAGGACTAGCATGCTTTCTTTGTATCTCACATATGACATTTGACTACGTAAGCCTCGCATCGCATGGCCTTGTTATGGCCGATAGCATTTATGTCTTGCATCACATAGCCTTAATACGGCTGATAGTATTCATGGACTTATCCGCATATTTTTACATTACTCTGGTATTTTATACTTGACACTCACCTCGCGCACACACTTACACCACCCTCTAAGCTTTTGTAAGCTTATGCACGACCTTTGCGTACAGGTGACGTTGGATCGTAGTAACACTAGGGTAAGAGTGCGCATCAGATTATTTTGAAGCCTTTTGATCACCTTTTATTTCCCTTTCCGCATTGTACTTAAAGTTTTTGATATAGTGGATATGTAGTGATGTTGTTTTGTCACTTAGTTATGTTTGTAGTTATGCTCCATTATAAAATATTAAAAATCCTCCTTATAGGATCCCAGGATCAGAATTTGGCATATGAATGCCGAGAGCTGAGATGGGGCACTACGGAAGCTGTCGAGGCAGGATTCGACGATCGGGAATTTTATGAGCTCATTTTCTGAGTTTAGGGCATGACAGATGTTTGTATCAGAGCATAACTTGGGAATACCTGAGGATCACATCACATATCTATTATAAACTTAGAATGAATAGGTCCCAAGTCCAAATAACTTAACGATCTTTCAATATAAACCCTTAACGTTTATGCCTTCACGAATTCTCAAGACTGATAGGCCCTTGTTCCTTCCTGTAGGACATGTCGCCTAGGAGAGTGACCCGAGCGACTCCCGCTCTACCACCTGTGATTCCTACTCCACCACCAGATATTCTAACTCCCCAGCCTGAGGATGCCACTCCTCTACCCTAGACTAGTGCAGATCCGACCGCACCTGTGAGTGCCACCCAATTGTAGCAAATGTTATAGGCAATGACCACTATTCTTCAGGGGCAGAGCAAGCATCCCATTGTTACGCCAATTGAGGCTGAGTAGGAGTGTGTGAGTGCCCTTCTCAAGGATTTCCAATAACATGATCCCTCGCGTTTCCTGGGTGAGCTAGACCCTACTGCAGCAGAGATATGGTGCTCCAAGGTGGAGAAGATATTCGACACCATGAGATGTATGACCCAACAACGGGTCCCATTAGCCATATTTCTTCTCTAGGGTAAGGCTCACCATTAGTGGGTATCTGTTGCCCGATCGGTAGTGGCCAATTTTGTGTGGACCTAGGAGGACTTTGTAGATCGATTTGACTGAAAATTCTTTTCCGAGCATGTGTGGCAGTAGTGCGCATTAGAGTTTGAGACTCTGGTCTAGGGAGACATGATTGTGTCCCAGTACGAGGCACATTTCATCACACTATCAAGATTCGTGATGTACCTTGTTGATGATGAGGGGTGGAAGGCCCGCCGTTTTGAGAACGGCTTACGTTCTGCCCTCAGGAGCCGTGTGGTCAGAAACATGCTTCCAACATTTAAGTAAATTGTGCAGAGAACCTAGATCTACGAGACAGATTAGGTTGGTTTACAGAGGGCCCATGACAAGAGAGGAGATCAGAAGAGGAAGGCGCCCTTTGGTAGCTCTCAGCAGCATTAACATCATCCACAACGGCGATGCATGACCCGCTTGGCATTCTGAGCACCAGTGGCACATCCAACATCACCTTTAGGACCATTTCCAGGCACCTATTTTGGATGCGGTAGGACAGGACATCGTAGGTATGAGTTTCTCCATCGGTAACAGCAATAACCGAGGGCACCGTATTAGCCTCCGCAACAGCCCTCACATTAGCAGCAACGACTGCAGCACTAGCCTATGGGACCTCCCCCGTAGTAGCAGAGGTAGCAGATCAGGCCGTCACAGTGGCAGCAGCAGCAACAGAGACCTCAGAGGGGACCTGTACCTCCCTAGTAAGCCTAAGGAAGATTTTATGCTGCCTAGCAAGATCCTTAGTTATCAAGAGGGATCGTCGAGGGCATGCATTGCATGTGTATTGTTTAATTCTGGTGCATCGCATTTCTTTATAGCTGATGATTTCTACCGATCGACCAGTTTACCGATGGAATCTTCCTGTGAGGGTTTGTCAGTATCGACTCCCATAGGGAAGATTGCAATGATTGGTCGATTTTGCGCATCTTGCCCCATTTTGATTGGGGATATCTTTTTGCCGACTAATTTTTTTGTATTGCCTATGTCCAAGTTTGATGTCATCCTTGGCATGGATTGACTCACCAAGTACCACGCTATATTAGACTACTCTACAAGGATAGTCACATTCTGTATACTCAGCATCCAGAGTTTTAGTTTGTTACCAAGCCCAGAGGAGAGCAACTTTCTTGTCTGTTGTCGAGTGTCGTTGAGGAGTCAGTTTCTTTGGATATCGACCAGCTACTGGTTGTTTGTAGTTTTTCCGATGTGTTCCAGGAGATTTTAAAGTTACCACCTCATCGGCACACCGAGTTCCAAATTAAGCTCATGCCCAGTACCTCGCCTATTTCGAACGCTCTGTATCATATGACACCGTTGGAGTTGTGGGAACTGCAGAAGTAGTTGAACGAGTTGTGCGAGTTAGGCTTTATCTATCCAAGTAGTTCGTTGTGGGGAGCGCATGTACTCTTCGTGAAGAAGAAGGATGACTCATTGAGGCTCTTCATGGATTACCGTGAGCTCAACAAGGTCATGATTAAGAATAAATACTCGCTCCCGAGGATCAATGATTTGTTTGATTAACTGCAGGAGGCACAATTCTTTTTAAAGATAGACTTGCGGTCTGGTTATCATCAGATTCGAGGACTGAGATGAGGATATCCCGAAGACAGTCTTCAAGACGCACTATGGTCATTTTGAGTTCCAGGTCATATATTACGGACTGACCAATGCACCCGTAGTATTCATGCAGTTGATGAATGAGGTCTTTTATCCGTATCTCGACTAGTTTGTTATGGTGTTCATCAACGACATTTTGATATATTCGACCCGTGAGGAGCATGAGCAGCATCTAGAGATTACCTTGCAGACCCTTCGTGCATACCAGCTTTATGCAAAGCTGGAGGAGTGCGAGTTCTGGCATGAGGAGGTGAAGTTCCTCGGTTATGGTGACGAGGTAGGGCGTCACAGTGGACCCTTTGAAGATTGATGCTATGCGTCAGTGGGGCTAGGCCACGAACGAGTCTGAAATTCGTAGTTTCCTTGGTTTGACAGGCTACTACCAATGTTTCATTGAGGGATTCTCTCGTATTACAGCCCCATTAACCAGGTTAACCTGGAAATACACCGAGTTCATTTGGAGCGACGCTAATGAGCAGGCATTTATGGAGCTAAAGGACCGCCTTACATTCGCTCCTGTCCTCACTCTTCCCTCTAGGAGTGATGGATTTTGTGTATTTACCGATGCTTCGCGAGTTGGCTTGGGTGTTATCCTAATGCAGCACGGGAAGCCGGTGGCTTATGCATCTCATCAGCTCAAGGTCCATGAGTTGAAATACCCCACGTATGATTTGGAGCTGGTAGCAGTTGTCTTCGCCTTGAAGATGTGGAGGCACTATCTCTATGGGGTGAGGTTCAAGCTCTTCTCTGACCATAAGAGCTTGAAGTATCTGTTCTCTCGGTCCGAGTTGAACATGAGGCAGAGGCATTGGTGGAGCTCCTGAAGGACTATGATTTTGATCTCTAGTACCACTCGGGTAAGGTGAACGTGGTGGTGGATGCCCTCAGCCGTCAGCCACGATGCCTGGTGGCCACATGATGATTCAAAAGTAGAGGATTCTTGAGGATGTGTCAGCTTTTGACTTCAAGATCGGCTTGTAGTCTTTTATTGTGTAGTTATCGAGCCTGTCAATTCAACCCTCTCTTGTTGTAAAGGTGATTGAGGCTTAGTAGGCAGATGAGTTAGTACAGAGTTATCAGGCTGAGGTAGCATCTAAAATTTAGTCAGATTGGCAGATTGATTCTGATGGTTGACCTGGCTTTAAAGGCCGATTATATGCCCTAGATATTCTTGAGTTACGCCAAGATATGATGACCGAGGCACATCGATCGTGGTTCTCTATCCACCCTCGCTCGATGAAGATGTATTATGATATTTTTGGGCGGGGATGAAGTGCCAGATAAATAGTTTTGTGTCATAGTGTGACACATGTCAGCGTGTCAATGTTGATCATTAGATACCCCCTGGTCTATTGCAGCCGTTGAGCATCCCTATGTGGAAGTGGGAGCACATATCTACCAATTTTATCATGGGTTTTTTGAGGACATAGCGTGGTCATGACGCTATGTGGGTTATCGTGGACCGTCTGACGAAGTCAATACATTTTCTTGAAATTCATGAGACTTGGCATGTGGACCGGCTCACCAAGTTATTTGTTGATGAGATCATGAGAGTGCACAGTGTTCCTGTCTCGATCATTTCTTAGGGGAGCTTTCAGAGAGCAATGGGCACTGATTTGCAACTCAGCACCGCGATTCATCCACAGACCGATAGCCAGACTGAGAGGGGCAGCCAGATCCTTGAAGATATACTCAGAGCTTACATAATCAACTTCTCAGGTAGCTGGGATGAGCATTTGTGATTGGCTGAGTTCACACATAACAACAGCTATCAGGTGACCATTGGCATGACTCCTTTTGAGGCATTATATGGCAGACCATGCAAATCACCAAGTTTTTGGACAGACTGTGAGACTCGACCTGAGTTTGTATGTGTGCATGAGTGTGTGTGTGAGTGTGCATTTCATTTCTTGTGGTCCCGCAGTCCTACCGGTCGAATTCCTGCAACCCATGACCTTCGAATTATGCTTGCAGTCATCCTTGAGTTTGGTCATGTAGACCCAACTCAGATCGAGCTGAGACCTATGCCATTGTGACCGCCTCGTTGTTACGGTTCTTACGCCATGTCTTGTGCGTCTATCCGATGTGTGGATCATAAGTTATGTACGTTTCATTCTATTGCCCTTAATTTTAATCATGTGGCCCACCTTGGAGTGGTACATGTGGCCCACACTCCTTCTTTTGCACAAGTTTTAACACACACTACACACATCACCTAAATCTCTATAACTCACACTACAAAGACCTCACACACCACCCACACCTAACCTACCCTAGCAATATTATTTCTAATTCTCTACTACAATGATTACTCTTCTCTATCCAAGGCAAGAGAGAGATGATTGTTTGCCTTGAAATCTGCTTCCTCTCTTTTTTCCTCTCATTTCTCTCCCTCTCTCTCTCTCTCTCCTCCTCTCTCTTCACTTCTTCTCCAGCAACTTTCTTCTATTTTTTCAGCCCACTTTCCCTCATATATCCCCCCATCTAACCATTGAAATAAGTTCTCAACCATAGATCCATGTACCTTGGAGCTTGAAGACCATCTTAGAGGTGTTTGCTTGAAGACCTTGTAGGTGGGTGTGCTTCTACTTAGAACCTTAGGATCTCCATTTCCACCTCTTATTTCTCTTCTTCACCTCATGCTTTGTAAGACCCGTATCTTGGTCTGTACCCTTCCGTACACTTCCGCGGTCGTACCGGTCGAATTCTGGCAACTTTCGACCCTTAAACAATATCGACGCGTGACCTGGATTCATGAACCGATAACCCGAGTCGACTCAACCCGAGACCAATACCATAGCGACCGCACCGTCGCCGCGGTTCCGATACAGCGACTCGCGCGCCGAGGCGATACCCTGATCAAGAGTTATGGGCCAACGTTCGATGCGAGAAAACGCCGCGCGTTGCGAAAACCAAGGGAATCTCAACGATGTGTCACATCAATCACATCAATCCCATCAATCAATCACCCATCAACCCATCACATGTCAAGTACACATCACTCTCGCCCATTTTCCCAAGCAACCACAAAAGTCTCCCAAACCCATACCTCTCTTACACAAAAGCCAACAAAGTCTTCTCAACCCATACCTTTCTTACACAAAAAGCCACAAAAGTCTTCCTAACCCATACTTTTCTTACACAACCATCACTCACCCATCCATCCATCACTCTCTCTCTCCCTTTACATCACTCTCTCTCTCTTTCTCTCTTTCTCATTCCAAAATTTCCAAACAACAAAAAAAAATTGCAAAGGCTCCCACGTATGGAAAATTTTCAACCTTTCTAAGCTCCAAGTGGCCCACCTTCCTACCCCAAAATCTCCCATCTCAACCCTCCATTCTTCATCTTAGCCATTGAAGTTGAAGACAAGGTGCCAAGGAACCCCTAGAAGCGAGAAGATCGGACGGTGGGTGCCTCTATAGGGTAGTTCTACTTATTTTTATGGTGGACCAAGTGAGGCCCACCGATCAATGGTGTGGATCTCACTTGGGACCCTTATTTATGGCCGATGGACCACTTGGATCATCATGATCATTCCATGATGGGGCCATTCTCCATGGACCCCATCATGATGTTTATTTTCATTTAGAAAGGTCATCTAGACCGTCCATATCGGTGGAGAATGGATCTCCACTGTTGATTTACGTTTTTTTTTAATGGTCCCATGTGCAAGGGATCCATTTATTGTATGTTTCATTGCAAGGGAGGGCTCATAATGACGGGGTCCCTCCATCACAAGCCGTGTCCCACTCTCCATCTCTCTCTCTCTCTCTCTCTCTCTCTCTCTCTCTTTTATTTTATTTTATTTTATTTTATTTTATTATGTTTTATTACAATGAAAGGGTGTGGCCCACTTGAAGGGATCCCACTTGAGATATTCTATTCAAGTGGGGCCCACCTTAGCTGTTACTCCCATGCCACTCATCAGTGGGGCCCACTTCATCAGGGCCCTCCATCTTAAAAACAAAGGAATTTTTTTTAAAACCGTCCAGACGCTGGACGTTTGTAATAGAAAGAAGAAAAAGGAAAGAAAAGGAGAGGATTTTGGGTGGTCCCCTTGCACAGGCTCCACCTTGACGTTTAAGTCCGATCCAAGCCGCCCATCCTCTTACCCACGGCGTTTTAGCCGTTGGGTAGAAGTTTGGAGCTAATCCAATCACCTGGTGGACCATAGCGCCGAATGTTGCGTCCTCACCATTCAAATGTTAATTCTTGTGTTATTTCACTTTCCATGCGCCAAAAAAATTCAAACTCTGGACTTATTTGGACGGCCTCGAGCCACTGATCGCAATGGCTGGGTTGGATTTCGGCGCAGCGGGCCCCACGTGTAAAAATCTCCAAGAAAAAGCGTTTCCTCCAAAATTTTGCAAGAGGCAAGGCCTCTTGCTTCTGACACGCAACAGAAGCTGCACGCCAGCAGCGTGCTGGCGTGCGTGCAGGCGGGCGGTGGCGTCCAGAGAGGGACCCACGGCCCCAGCCGTGGGCCCCACCTTGATGTTTATATGCTATCCAAGCCGTCCATTGTGTGGGTCCCCATCTCAGGTGGGCCCCCTTCGAATTTCAGGTTGGTCCAAAACTCTTGTGGCCCACACCGTAAGAAACAGTGTGAATGAGTACCCACCATTGAAACCCTTCCTAGGGTCCACAGAAGTGTTGGATCAAGCTGAAATTTTGTATTTTCCCTTCATCCAGGATGAGTGACCTTATGAATGGGTTGGATGGCAAAATTAACCTTCAGAGTGGGCCCCGCATGGGACCCACATTGATGTATTTGTTGTAGCCCACCGTCCAGACGGACGGTGGCACCCACCTGACGGATGGACTGCCTCCACCGTCCACCGACGGTGGGGCCCTGTGTGATGGATGTGTTATATCCGCACTGTCCACTGGACAGTGGGACCCACCATGATGTATGTAGTGCATCTAGACCGTCTATCCGCCTAGTGAGATCATTTTAAAATATAGGTTGTTGGTTGGGTGGACCACTCACTTATGGGCTAGGCCTATTTGATTTTAAAACAGGCCTATGGGCTAGGCCCATTTGATTTATGAAATGCTTACAGGATAGGCCCATTTGTGTTATTTAAGGCCTATGGGATTGGGCCCATTTGAATTTCAAAAGGGCTATGGGCTAGGCTCATTTGGTTTATGAAATGCTTATGGGCTAGGCCCATTGGATCCACTTAAGGCCTAGGATCCTAGGCCCATGTAATGTACTTCAAGGCCCATGTAATTGACCCTTTTTGTTGAAATTTTAAAGCCCATAGAAGCAGGCCATTTGATATATTATAAGGCCCATGGGACTAAACCCATTTGATTATAAAAGGGCCCATGGGATTAGGCCCATTAGATTTGTTTGAGGCTCATGGGTTAGACTCATTTGACTTGCTTAAGGCCTAGGAATTTAGGCCCATTTGACTCAGGCTAGGTCTGTGGGTTGAGGCCCACTTGACCTGCATGTGGGATCCCAATTGGTATGGCCCATTTGATGCATATTAGACTCATATGACTAGGTCAAATTGATGCAATCCAAGCCCATTGGTTTGACCCATTGCAATGCACTTAAGGCCCATTGGTTTGGCCCATTTATGTGGCCCATCTGATGAATGAGAGCCCATAGGATATGGCCCATTTGATACATATATAAGGTCCAATGGGGACAACCTACGGTCCATTGTAATGTGTAAATCCATTACAGACTGAGTGTTGATGTTTACAAAGATCGTGCCTTGGGAGCAATGTTGGTTTGACGTCCACATTGCGAGTGTAATGTTGGTTGGATGTCCACATTACGACTCTCCTTAGGGCCCATTACCGGCCGTACTTGCCGTGTATAGGCCATCCAGGTCCGTCTGTATTGTAAAATAGTTCATTATAACATGTTTAGTATAGTTTCATGACTCATGATCATATGCATCATATGTATGCTTGATATGAGGACTGATTGATCATAGCATATGCCTTCGGGCAGGTTGTTATGGGCTCCTGGTTAGGCAGTATTGCCCTACATGAGCGCACGATATGCGCATGGATTGTTGCATGACTGGACAGCGTGAATCATGCATTTCGCACTTGTGTGACATGGGTATTGTACGCCCTAGCAACATCAGGGCCGTAGCCTCCACAGACGCATCGTGGTTGGCAGGATTGGATCCCGAAAATCTTGTTCTATATGGGGTACTATAGATATCCCTGGGTGAAAGTCCCTAAACCCTTATGGTACCAAGAGGTTGCTCCAACGTCTAGACCGAGTGGGTAGATGAGTACTGAGTGCCGAATACCAGTTGGCTGTGCTCTCCACTGTGTCGTGGTCGGTTGGAAGGGGGTGCGGCCTTACCCGCCCGAGTGTAGGGGGCAATGCTAGGCTGAGTTTGACCAGCTCGAGGAATGGGTCCGCTATCGACGAGTCGCGCCCGATATTGGCAGACGGATAGTGAGGTCTCTTCCACTTACCTTATTGCGCGCGATGTGGCGGCAATCTGGTTTAGAGTGTACTAGACCCCGGTGATATTCCATACTTTGAGCTGTATTGACGTGTGGACATTGATGAGTATCTGTATGCTTGAGTTGCATTGTACATTGCATGGCCTTGGGATGGCCGATACCATTCATGTCTTGCATTGCATAGCCTTGGTACGGCTCATGACGTTTTGGTTCCCTCTGCATATTCCGCATTACTCTGACATTGCATTCATATTACTACCTTGCGCACACACACTTTCACCACCCTCTAAGCTTTCTGTAAGCTTATGCACGACCGTTGCGTGCAGGTGACGTTGGACTGCAGCAGCGCTGAGGCAGGAGCACGTTGCTGATCATTTTGGAGTTTTTGTTATTTGCCATTGTATTTCCCTTTATGCTCATTGTACTTGTAAAATTTTTGATCATAGTGGAAATGTAATGGAGTGCTTGGTTGTTGTTTGTGGGTTATGCCTTTGGTTATGCTTATTACGTATCAGACTGATGTTAAAAATCCTCCTCGTAGTATCCCAGGATCGGAACCTGGCGAATGGGAGCTAGGAGCCGAGAATGGGGTTCTACGGAGGCTGTCGGCGCCGGATTCGACGATCGAGAATTTTGTGAGCCCGATTTCCGAGTTTGGGGCGTGACAGAAGTTGGTATCAGAGCATAACTTGGGAATAACCAAGAACAACATTACATGTTTGCTATGAGTGAAGAATGGCTAAGTTCTGAAGTTCGGGTAGCTTCACGACCTTCCGAATCATACCGTTAACATGCGTACATTTGAGGGTTTTGGAAGATGATAGACGCTTTCGCCCTTTCCTGTAGGGTATGGCGCCTGTGAGAGTTACTCGATCGACTCCTGCACCACCACCCGAGGATTCTACTTCGCCTTCGGAGGCTCTACCACCTGCGTCTCCCGCTCCACCCTCAGAGATTCCTGCTTCTTCCCATGAGGATGACATTCCTCCACCTGAGACCGATGAGGAGCCAACGGTGACTGTGAGTGCCTCTCAGTTACAGCAGATGTTACAGGCTGTGACCACCGCACTCCAGGGACAGGGCAGACGGCCAGCTGTTTCACCAGCTCAGGCAGAGCAGGAGCGCGCGAGCGCTGTACTTCGTGAGTTCAGACGGCATGATCCCCCTCGTTTTCAAGGCGAGCCAGATCCGACCGCTGCCGAGAGATGGCGCTCCGATGTGGAGAAGATATTCGATACCATGTTATGCACGACCGAGCAGCGCGTCCGGTTAGCAGTATTTCTCTTCCACGGTGAGGCCGAGCATTGGTGGACCTCTATCGCCCGTGTCGCCGGACCTGATTATGTCTGGACATGGGCGGACTTCGTTGACCGATTTGAGGAGCAGTACTTCCTTGACCATATCCGACGTCAGCGAGCCTTAGAGTTCGAGACTCTGGTGCAGGGAGATATGACCGTGGCACAGTACGCGGCTCGTTTCATGGCACTATCACGATTCGCACCGTACATGGTTGATGATGAGGGGCGGAATGCCCGCCGTTTCGAGCACGGCTTACGTTACGGCCTTCGAGGTCGTGTTATTGGGCATGAGCTTCCTACCTTCCAGGCAGTTGTGCGGAAGGCTCAGATATACGAGACTGAGTGGGCCGGTTCTCAGTCTGATCGTGGTCAGAGGGGAGACCGGAAGAGGCAGGCTTCTTCCAGTCATTCCCAGCAGGGTCGACCACAGCAGCAGAGGCGTACTGGTCGCCCAGCTTTCCGTGCACCATCAGCACTAGCAGCACCTCCACCACCACCTCAGAGACAGTTCACCGGCACTTGCTTCAGGTGCGGTGCGACGGGACACCGTTCATGGGAGTGTCCCAGTCCCCAGCAGCAGCAGAGAGGTCCACAGCAGCAGAGACCTCCACCGCAGCAGCAGAGACCCCCACAGCAGCAGCGACAGCAGCAGCGACAGCAGCCTCTACCACCGAGGCCACCTCAGCAGCAGCATCAGCATCAGCACCAGCCTCAGAGGCCACAGCAGAAGAGACAGCAGTTTCGACCGCCTCAGCGACCTCAGCAGCAGCAGCAGCACGTTCAGAGGGGACAGACACCTCCCCAGCCAGCTCAGGCTAGGTTTTATGCGGCTCAGCAGGATCCGTAGTCTTCTGGAGGAGTTGTTGAGGGTATACTGCCAGTTTCTGCATGCATTGCACGTGTATTGTTTGATTCTGGTGCATCGCATTCTTTTGTGGCCGAGAGCTTCTGTCGATCGGCTGGCTTACCATTGGAGTCTGTTGATGAGAGCCTATCAGTATCGACTCCCTTGGGGAGGACTGCAGCGTTGGGACGATTCTGTTCGTCTTGTCCCGTTCTAGTCAGGGATACCTTCCTGCCTGCTGATTTGTTTGTTTTACCAATGTCCGAGTTCGACGTTATCTTGGGCATGGATTGGCTCGCCGAGTACTATGCCATTTTGGACTGCGCCACGAGGACCGTCACGTTCTGTATACCCGGCGTGCCACAGTTCCAGTTCGTTGCAGAGGCCAGAGGAGAGCAGTTGTCTTGTTTGATGTCTTGCGCCATAGAGGAGCCTGTCGCCGTTTGCATCGACCATTTACCGATAGTTTGCGATTTTCCCGATGTGTTCCAGGAGATTCCGGGATTACCGCCTCGTCGACTCACTGAGTTCCAGATCGATCTTGTGCCTGGTACCGCGCCTATTTCGAAGGCCCCGTATCGTATGGCACCGTTGGAGTTACGGAAACTGCAGAAGCAGTTGGACGAGTTACGTGAGTTGGGTTTTATTCGTCCGAGCAGTTCGCCGTGGGGAGCACCGGTACTCTTCGTGAAGAAGAAGGATGGCTCGTTGAGGCTCTGCGTTGACTATCGCGAGCTCAACAAAGTCACGATCAAGAATAAGTACCCGCTCCCTAGGATTGATGATTTGTTTGACCAGCTGCAGGGTGCACAGTTCTTTTCGAAGATTGACCTGCGTTCCGGTTATCATCAGATTCGGGTCCGAGATGAGGACATTCCGAAGACAGCATTCAGGACGCGTTACGGTCATTTTGAGTTTCAGGTCATGTCCTTCGGACTGACCAATGCACCCGCGGTCTTCATGCAACTGATGAACGAGGTTTTTCGCCCATATCTAGATCAGTTTGTTGTAGTCTTCATCGACGATATTCTGATCTACTCGAGGACCCGTGAGGAGCATGAGCAGCACTTAGAGATTACTCTACAGACCCTCCGCGCATACCAGCTGTATGCGAAGCTGGAGAAGTGCGAGTTCTGGCAGGAGGAGGTGAAGTTCCTCGGTCACGTGGTGACGAGGGAGGGTGTCGCAGTGGACCCCTCGAAGGTCGAGGCAGTGCGTCAGTGGGGCCAGCCCACGACTGCGACAGAGATCCGTAGTTTCCTTGGTCTAGCGGGCTATTACCGACGTTTCATCGAGGGTTTTTCTCGTATTGCAGCCCCGCTGACCAGGTTGACTCGGAAGGGGGCAGAGTTTATTTGGAGCGACACCTGCGAGCGAGCATTTACGGAGTTGAAGGACCGTCTGACGTCCGCTCCTGTCCTCACTCTTCCCTCTGGGAGTGACGGCTTTATTGTATTCACCGATGCCTCGCATATCGGTTTGGGTGCTGTCCTGATGCAGCACGGGAAACCAGTGGCCTTTGCGTCTCGTCAGCTCAAAGTTCATGAGCTGAACTATCCTACACATGATCTGGAGCTGGCTGCAGTTGTCTTCGCACTGAAGGTGTGGAGGCACTACCTTTACGGGATTAGGTTCGAGCTCTTCTCTGATCACAAGAGCTTGAAGTACCTCTTCTCGCAGTCTGAGTTGAATATGAGGCAGAGGCGCTGGATGGAGCTCCTGAAGGACTATGATTTCGACCTCCAGTACCACCCGGGCAAGGCGAACGTGGTGGCAGATGCCCTCAGCCGTCAGCCACGAGGCTTAGTGGCGCATATGATGATTCAGGAGTGGCGGATGCTTGAGGATATTGCTGCGTATGACTTTGAGTTCGGCCTACAGTCTTCCATTGTACAGTTATCGAGCTTGTCGATTCAACCCTCTCTTGTCGCTAGGGTGATCGAGGCTCAGCAGGCTGATGTGTCGTTGTAGAGTTATCTGGCTGAGGCGGCATCTGAGGGTCAGGCAGACTGGCAGATCGGTACAGACGGTGGACTTCACTTCAGAGGCCGATTATGTGTCCCGGATATTCCAGAGCTATGCAGAGATCTTATGACCGAGGCACATCGATCGCGATTTTCTATCCACCCGGGCTCGACGAAGATGTACCGTGACATGAGACGACAGTATTTTTGGGCGGGGATGAAGCGCCAGATCGCCAGTTTTGTGGCCGAGTGTGACACGTGCCAGCGTGTCAAGGCCGATCATCAGAGACCTCCTGGTCTTTTGCAGCCGTTGAGCGTCCCGATGTGGAAGTGGGAGCACGTGTCGACTGATTTCATTATGGGTTTGCTGAGGACTCAGCGCGGTCATGACTCCATTTGGGTTGTTGTGGATCGTCTGACGAAGTCGGCACATTTCCTTGCGATGCGTGCGACTTGGTCTATGGACCGGCTTGCGAGACTATTCATCGAGGAGATTGTGAGACTGCATGGCGTTCCAGTCTCGATCGTTTCTGACCGAGACTCGAGGTTCACGTCTCAGTTTTGGGGGAGCTTCCAGCGTGCGATGGGGACTGAATTACAGCTCAGCACCGCGTACCATCCGCAGACCGATGGCCAGACCGAGAGGGTCAATCAGATACTTGAGGACATGCTTCGGGCCTGCGCGATTGACTTCGGGGGTAGCTGGGATGAGCATCTGCGATTGGCTGAGTTTGCATACAATAACAGCTATCAGGTGACCATCGGCATGGCTCCTTTTGAGGCACTATATGGCAGACCATGTAGATCACCGAGTTGTTGGACCGAGGTTGGAGAGCACCGTCTCCTAGGTCCCGAGCTTGTGCAGGAGACTTCAGAGGCTATCGACATCATCAGGCAGAGGATGCGCACAGCTCAGAGCCGACAGAAGAGTTCTGCTGATCGTCGGCGTCGTCCCTTGGAGTTTGATGTAGGGGACCATGTGTACCTCAAGGTCTCGCCTATGAAGGGCGTAGTTCGATTTGGAGCGAAGGGCAAGCTTGCCCCGAGATTCATAGGACCTTTCGAGATCACTGGACGCCTTGGCGCCGTGGCCTATCGGCTTGCCTTGCCATCTCAGTTGTCTGGCGTCCACAACGTGTTTCACGTCTCCATGTTGAGGAAGTGTGGGTCAGACATAGTTCCCGTTATTGATTGGCAGCCGTTGGAGGTTCGTAAGGACGCTTCTTACATTGAGCAGCCAGTCCGTATCCTTGATCGGAAGGAGCAGGTTCTCAGAACCAAGGTCATTCCGTTGGTGAAGGTGCAGTGGGGTCACCATTCTTTAGAGGAGGCTTCTTGGGAGCGTGAGGCTGAGATTCGAGAGCGATATCCTCATCTCTTTGATGGTTGATGATCATGTATTGTATTTTGTACGCTGTCTCTGATTCTATATGATGACGTTATGTTTCTTATTTCTCGCAAGTTATGCTTAGTTGTGATGCTTGCGTAAATTTCGAGGACGAAATTTTTATAAGGAGGGGAGAGCTGTAAGACCCGTATCTTGGTCTGTACCCTTCCGTACACTTCCGCGGTCGTACCGGTCGAATTCCGGCAACTTTCGACCCTTAAACAATATCGACGCGTGACCTGGATTCATGAACCGATAACCCGAGTCGACTCAACCCGAGACCAATACCATAGCGACCGCACCGTCACCGCGGTTCCGATACCGCGACTCGCGCGCCGAGGCGATACCCTGATCAAGAGTTATGGGCCAACGTTCGGTGCGAGAAAACGCCGCGCGTTGCGAAAACCAAGGGAATCTCAACGATGTGTCACATCAATCACATCAATCCCATCAATCAATCACCCATCAACCCATCACATGTCAAGTACACATCACTCTCACCCATTTTCCCAAGCAACCACAAAAGTCTCCCAAACCCATACCTCTCTTACACAAAAGCCAACAAAGTCTTCTCAACCCATACCTTTCTTACACAAAAAGCCACAAAAGTCTTCCTAACCCATACTTTTCTTACACAACTATCACTCACCCATCCATCCATCACTCTCTCTCTCCCTTTACATCACTCTCTCTCTCTTTCTCTCTTTCTCATTCCAAAATTTCCAAACAACAAAAAAAAATTGCAAAGGCTCCCACGTATGGAAAATTTTCAACCTTTCTAAGCTCCAAGTGGCCCACCTTCCTACCCCAAAATCTCCCATCTCAACCCTCCATTCTTCATCTTAGCCATTGAAGTTGAAGACAAGGTGCCAAGGAACCCCTAGAAGCGAGAAGATCGGACGGTGGGTGCCTCTATAGGGTAGTTCTACTTATTTTTATGGTGGACCAAGTGAGGCCCACCGATCAATTGTGTGGATCTCACTTGGGACCCTTATTTGTGGCCGATGGACCACTTGGATCATCATGATCATTCCATGATGGGGCCATTCTCCATGGACCCCATCATGATGTTTATTTTCATTTAGAAAGGTCATCTAGACCGTCCATATCGGTGGAGAATGGATCTCCACCGTTGATTTACGTTTTTTTTTAATGGTCCCATGTGCAAGGGATCCATTTATTGTATGTTTCATTGCAAGGGAGGGCCTATAATGACGGGGTCCCTCCATCACAAGCCGTGTCCCACTCTCCATCTCTCTCTCTCTCTCTCTCTCTCTCTCTTTTATTTTATTTTATTTTATTTTATTTTATTATGTTTTATTACAATGAAAGGGTGTGGCCCACTTGAAGGGATCCCACTTGAGATATTCTATTCAAGTGGGGCCCACCTTGGCTGTTACTCCCATGTCACTCATCAGTGAGTCCCACTTCATCAGGGCCCTCCATCTTAAAAACAAAGGAATTTTTTTAAAACCGTCCAGACGCTGGACGTTTGCAATAGAAAGAAGAAAAAGGAAAGAAAAGGAGAGGATTTTGGGTGGTCCCCTTGCACAGGCTCCACCTTGACGTTTAAGTCCGATCCAAGCCGCCCATCCTCTTACCCACGGCGTTTTAGCCGTTGGGTAGAAGTTTGGAGCTAATCCAATCACCTGGTGGACCATAGCGCCGAATGTTGCGTCCTCACCATTCAAATATTAATTCTTGTGTTATTTCACTTTCCATGCGCCAAAAAAATTCAAACTCTGGACTTATTTGGACGGCCTCGAGCCACTGATCGCAATGGCTGGGTTGGATTTCGGTGCAGCGGGCCCCACGTGTAAAAATCTCCAAGAAAAAGCGTTTCCTCCAAAATTTTGCAAGAGGTAAGGCCTCTTGCTTCTGACACGCAACAGAAGCTGCACGCCAGCAGCGTGCTGGCGTGCGTGCAGGCGGGCGGTGGCGTCCAGAGAGGGACCCACGGCCCCAGCCGTGGGCCCCACCTTGATGTTTGTATGCTATTCAAGCCGTCCATTGTGTGGGTCCCCATCTCAGGTGGGCCCCCTTCGAATTTCAGGTTGGTCCAAAACTCTTGTGGCCCACACCGTAAGAAACAGTGTGAATGAGTACCCACCATTGAAACCCTTCCTGGGGTCCACAGAAGTGTTGGATCAAGCTGAAATTTTGTGTTTTCCCTTCATCCAGGATGAGTGACCTTATGAATGGGTTGGATGGCAAAATTAACCTTCAGAGTGGGCCCCGCATGGGACCCACATTGATGTATTTGTTGTAGCCCACCGTCCAGACGGACGGTGGCACCCACCTGACGGATGGACTGCCTCCACCGTCCACCGACGGTGGGGCCCTGTGTGATGGATGTGTTATATCCGCACTGTCCACTGGACAGTGGGACCCACCATGATGTATGTAGTGCATCTAGACCGTCTATCCGCCTAGTGAGATCATTTTAAAATATAGGTTGTTGGTTGGGTGGACCACTCACTTATGGGCTAGGCCTATTTGATTTTAAAACAGGCCTATGGGCTAGGCCCATTTGATTTATGAAATGCTTACAGGATAGGCCCATTTGTGTTATTTAAGGCCTATGGGATTGGGCCCATTTGAATTTCAAAAGGGCTATGGGCTAGGCTCATTTGGTTTATGAAATGCTTATGGGCTAGGCCCATTGGATCCACTTAAGGCCTAGGATCCTAGGCCCATGTAATGTACTTCAAGGCCCATGTAATTGACCCTTTTTGTTGAAATTTTAAAGCCCATAGAAGCAGGCCATTTGATATATTATAAGGCCCATGGGACTAAACCCATTTGATTATAAAAGGGCCCATGGGATTAGGCCCATTAGATTTGTTTGAGGCTCATGGGTTAGACTCATTTGACTTGCTTAAGGCCTAGGAATTTAGGCCTATTTGACTCAGGCTAGGTCTGTGGGTTGAGGCCCACTTGACCTGCATGTGGGATCCCAATTGGTATGGCCCATTTGATGCATATTAGACTCATATGAATAGGTCAAATTGATGCAATCCAAGCCCATTGGTTTGACCCATTGCAATGCACTTAAGGCCCATTGGTTTGGCCCATTTATGTGGCCCATCTGATGAATGAGAGCCCATAGGATATGGCCCATTTGATACATATATAAGGTCCAATGGGGACAACCTACGGTCCATTGCAATGTGTAAATCCATTACAGACTGAGTGTTGATGTTTACAAAGATCGTGCCTTGGGAGCAATGTTGGTTTGACGTCCACATTGCGAGTGTAATGTTGGTTGGATGTCCACATTACGACTCTCCTTAGGGCCCATTACCGGACGTACTTGCCGTGTATAGGCCATCCAGGTCCGTCTGCATTGTAAAATAGTTCATTATAACATGTTTAGTATAGTTTCATGACTCATGATCATATGCATCATATGTATGCTTGATATGAGGACTGACTGATCATAGCATATGCCTTCGGGCAGGTTGTTATGGGCTCCTGGTTAGGCAGTATTGCCCTACATGAGCGCACGATATGCGCATGGATTGTTGCATGACTGGACAGCGTGAATCATGCATTTCGCACTTGTGTGACATGGGTATTGTACGCCCTAGCAACATCAGGGCCGTAGCCTCCACAGACGCATCGTGGTTGGCAGGATTGGATCCCGGAAATCTTATTCTACATGGGGTACTATAGATATCCCTGGGTGAAAGTCCCTAAACCCTTATGGTACCAAGAGGTTGCTCTAACGTCTAGACCGAGTGGGTAGATGAGTACTGAGTGCCGAATACCAGTTGGCTGTGCTCTCCACTGTGTCGTGGTCGGTTGGAAGGGGGTGCGGCCTTACCCGCCCGAGTGTAGGGGGCAATGCTAGGCTGAGTTTGACCAGCTCGAGGAATGGGTCCGCTATCGACGAGTCGCGCCCGATATTGGCAGACGGATAGTGAGGTCTCTTCCACTTACCTTATTGCGCGCGATGTGGCGGCAATCTGGTTTAGAGTGTACTAGACCCCGGTGATATTCCATACTTTGAGCTGTATTGACGTGTGGACATTGATGAGTATCTGTATGCTTGAGTTGTATTGTACATTGCATGGCCTTGGGATGGCCGATACCATTCATGTCTTGCATTGCATAGCCTTGGTACGACTCATGACGTTTTAGTTCCCTCTGCATATTTCGCATTACTCTGACATTGCATTCATATTACTACCTTGCGCACACACACTTTCACCACCCTCTAAGCTTTCTGTAAGCTTATGCACGACCGTTGCGTGCAGGTGACGTTGGACTGCAGCAGCGCTGAGGCAGGAGCACGTTGCTGATCATTTTGGAGTTTTTGTTATTTGCCATTGTATTTCCCTTTATGCTCATTGTACTTGTAAAATTTTTGATCATAGTGGAAATGTAATGGAGTGCTTGGTTGTTGTTTGTGGGTTATGCCTTTGGTTATGCTTATTACGTATCAGACTGATGTTAAAAATCCTCCTCGTAGCATCCCAGGATCGGAACCTGGCGAATGGGAGCTAGGAGCCGAGAATGGGGTTCTATGGAGGCTGTCGGCGCCGGATTCGGCGATCGGGAATTTTGTGAGCCCGGTTTCTGAGTTTGGGGCGTGACATACTTGAAGCATGTGGGGCCCACCAAATGATGGTGGAGGCCCCATGTCTTCTTGGATGTGGCCATTGGCCCATCCTTTTGTGCATGCATTGCTCATGGGTGGGGCCATTCTCCATGGACCCCACCATGGTTTCTTTTCTTAGTTTGAAGGATCCTAAGGTCATCTAGACCCTTGATCCTTGGTAGAGATGACATCTCCACCATTGGATTTTTATTTGAAGATGCATGCATGGGTAGATCTCGTAATCCCATCAATATAGTGGAATATGTATGCATGAGTGATGAGGGGAAGGGCCTCAATGTAGCAGAGACCCTTCCCTTATGGCTGAATCTTTATTTTCCTTTGTTAATAATCTTCTGATCATGAGCGTGTGGCCCACCTTGTGGAATAAAAATATCCAGACCATCCATGGAGGGTGGACGTCCATGACAGTTCACCCTTGGACATTGGAGCCCCTAATCCACCTACATGGGGCACATGTAAGGGGTATTTTATAATAGAAAGGGTTTGGATGTTTGTGGAGCCCACTGGGGTGGTCCATACCATAATTTTCTTGGATTAAATCTCCTTTTAAATAGTATTTATATTTATTTATTTATTGTTATATGTTGCTGTCTAGAACCATCTGGACAGATTTTTGGGTCATTTTGAGGCCAGATTTCTGGGCATTTGGAGGGTTGTTTGGACCCATGTAATGTATGTTTCTTAAAGGTGTGGACCCCACATATAATCATTCCAAATTTCAGCCCCAACTGACCTTCATTGAGGTCCCAAAGGTGTGGTCCAAGTGAGGTAGACAGTCTGGATTTTTTGCACTGTTCCATCAACATTCCACCCTGGACAGGTTGGATTTTGGAAATTTATTAAAATATCTGTGGGTGTTTAAAAATTATAAAAATTTATATGAGAGTTGAACACTCATGGTAGGACTCACATACAAAATTTTGGGGCCAATGGACGATTGTACACACCATGGTGGTGGCTGGACCGGCCCATTATAATATGGTGTCCAGATCAGTCTGATTTTCAGGATAGATTGATTTCTTTAAATGAATTAAAATACTTATAGATGTCCAAAAATTCTGAAATTTTGTAAGGGTTTGGTCTACTCATGTTAGGAATCATCTACCAAATTTTAGGGCCAATTAACTCTTATACACTCCGTGGAGAGGGCTGGACTGACCCACCATGTTGGGACGTCTAGGTCTGTCCGATTTTATGGATAGTCTATTTTTTTAAAATTAATTAAAATACTTAAAAATATATAAAAATTCTAGAATTTTTTGGGGGTATGTAACACCTATGGAAGTATCACTCTGTAAAATTTCAGTCTCAAATGACCCCATTTAGGCATCCAAAAGAATGGGCCAAGATGGCTGGACTCCTTGATTTTTCTGTTATGCAGTCCAGCAATATGCATTGATAAAAATCATAATTAAAAAATATTTCTTCTGATGGTGGGCCACCTTTTTAGGTTTCTTCTCATTGTATGCATGATGAGGGACCTTGGCCCTCAATTTTCAGAGTTTTAGAGCCCTTGGACCCACTCCAGTGGAGTGCCCAAATTTAGGACAACAACATGTTATAATTATGCTTGGCCTTGGGCTGAAATTTTGAGGAGCGGGGCCCACCACATTTATGAAGGTCTTAGAGGAAATAATTTATACCTTTAGTTCCTTAAATTTTGGGCTTAATAAATACACTTTTGAGGCCCATCATAGTTGAATTTAATTGGGTCCATGAATGTAGATAGTTGTTGAACTCTTTAAGCCCAATTGGGCTGGAATTTTCCAGATAGGCCCATTGAACTCTTGAGCCATTTTTACCATACTATTGTGTTGGGTTAGTAGACCAGATTACACAAGTATATGGGCCCTTGGTTTCCCACCAAATCAACTTTATACTTGAGCCGGGTTGTAGGCCCAACTTACTTGACTAAGAATATGACATTTGCCCATGTGGTTTGAGCAATGGGTTGCCCAATAGGCCACCATAATATATGGGATTAGTGGCCTTTTTGTTGGTCCCTAACCTTTCTCCTATGTGCCCATAGTGTTATATATGGGTAGGGTTATGTGTGTTCCCCTTGTACCCATATTTTGGGTAGGCCTTGGGCCGCCCTTTCTAAAGCCCAATATGAGTGTTGTGGTATGATTATGGCTGCTCATTTCTTATTTCTGATGTTGCATGGGCCTTGGGCCTTGATCCATGATCAATTAGAGATGGGCTACCTCTTGGGGACCAATTATGGTTGGATGTCCACATTGGTGGCCCTAAGGTAGGCCCATGGGCTTCTATGGGTGGTTAAAGGCCCACCATAGACCCTTGTTAGGCCATTTCATCTATTTAGGCCCATACCATTATTTTCCTTAGTCTCGTGGGCTACCCCAGGTATATGGGTCCCCACTAGAGGTTGTATTCCTTATGAGGAATTGGTTAAGTACCTAAACCCTTCATGGTTAGGTAGAGAGTTCATCTTCATCTTATTGGCACCCATTCATCTTCATGGCCCACTCCTATATACATCATATTCATGCTTGGTTGAGGTATGATTGATCATGGTTGTTCCATTGTGTAGGACATGTTATCTCCCTGAGAGATGGATGCTTGGGATTGATGCATGGGTGATTGTGTGATTCATGCATCTGACATTGCATAGCTTGTGGATATCCGCCCTTACTTCATCAGGGCCTTGCCTCCACAGGGGTATTCATGGATGGTCATATGTGTGGACACTGAAAATATTAGTTGAGCATACCGGGTGCATAGGATGCCCATGAGTGAAATTCCTAAAACTTCCATGGTACCAAGGATCTGCTCTAACGCCGTGACCGGGTGAAATATGTGAGCGCACTAGAGCCTTATACCATTAGACTGTGACTCCCACTGTCGTGTAGTCGTTTGGATAGGAGTGTGGCCTTATCTGCCTGGTGTGTAGTGGGCATTGCTAGACTAAGTCTGACCAGCTCGTAAATGGGTCCGCTACCGTCAGGCCTTGCTGGTGATTGGTTGTCCACAGGTGGGTAGTGAAGTCTCTTATGCTTGTTTGACTATGCGAGGTCTGTAGAACGACAGTCATTCAGCAGTGTAATGGACCCCGATGATTTCTTTATGATGGAAATGTACTTGACATATGGTTTGGTTTTGAACACTGGCATTACTTGCATTGCATTAGCATTGACTGTGTAAGCCCCTTCATGCATGTCCTTAGTATGGCTCCTAGTACTCATTGCATCATATTCATGATAAGCCTTAGTAAGGGTAGTGATATTCTCATTGAGCATGTTTCCCTTCTTGCACCTCCTACTATTCTTCTGTGCACCATTATCACACGCTTACACCACCTTCTAAGCTTCTATAAGCTTATGCACGATTGATGCATGTAGGAGATTTTAGGCAGGTGTCGTAGCAGCAGAGCATGGACTAGAGCTGAGCATTTGAGAACTCTAGTGTTGCTGACCTTTCTCTCTTTTCCTTTTATCTCATGTATGTCCTTTGGACATTATGGATGGTTGTAAAAGTTCAAATTCTTAGTGGATTTTGTGATGTGTGCCCTTTGTTATTCTCAGATGTACTTACTGTGATTTTGGGTATGCTCGTATTGATAACGATTATACTATTATGAAAATCCTCCTTGTAGGATCCCAGGATCGGAACCTACCTCAGGAGCCTAGAATGGGATACTATGGAGGCTATTATGGCCAAAATCGACCATCGGGTTCCTTGGAATTTCGGTTACCGAGTCTAGGGCGTGACAGGAGTTGGTATCAGAGCATAGCATGTAATTTTGAAATGACTCTAGAGAACATCACATGTCTCCTAAGAACATGGTGCAAGTAGTGTCCTGAGATCCTTCCTTTCGCTTCGTATTGAGCCTGTAATTGACTTGATTCCTTGCATCGTCATTATTTTATAAATGATGCCGCATGATTGTGGCACTCATGGTCGTAGCGCCCATGATCGTGGTGCCCGTGGACGAGGCGCCCGAGGTACCCATCCTACTCGAGCACGTCCTTCTCCAGTAGTTGAGGATTCGATTCCAGAGGTCCCAATTCGGCATGTTCCTCTAGTTGAGCCCATAGCGCTTGTACCTTCAGTTGCTCCAGCTCCCCCACCTATTCCCCCTACTTAGCCTGTTGTTCCAGTTACTGAGGTTCCTGCCCTGTCGGCTGCACCCATGCCTCCGCCTGAGGCGAGTGCTGCCCCTGCCTTTTCGACAGTACCTATAGGAGCTGAGCATTTTCAGTAGTTGATGCAGCTTGTTGCCACTGCATTACTGACCCGTCAGCCAGCTACCACTGAGGTTTCTGGAAAATCTGACTTACCGCGTGCTAGTGCCATAGCCTGAGAGTTCAGACAGCATGATCCCCCGAGGTTTAGTGGTGACCCTAATCCTTCTGCCACCGAGGCTTGGCACACTGAGGTTGCGAGGATTTTTGACACTATTTAGTGTCCTGTGGATCAGAGAGTATCCCTTGTGACCTATCTCCTTCAGGGTGAGGCCCGTCATTGGTGGTCATCTGTATCCAGGATGGTCAACCCTCAGTTCGTGTGGACATGGGAGGAGTTCGTGACCTGTTTCGACCTGAAGTTTTTTCCTGAACATGTTCAGATCTAGCGGGCGATTGATTTTGAGACCCTATTGCAGGGTGATATGACTGTATCTCAGTATGAGACTCGTTTCTTAGCCTTGTCTAGATTTGCTCCTCATTTGACCAGCAATGAGAAGATGAGGGCTCGTCGTTTTATAGCTGGTTTATGCCCTGCCCTTTGTAGCCATGTTGTACGGCATTGCTTGGAGACGTTTGACCAGGTTGTGCATTGAGCACTAGTTTATGAGGAGGACTGGGCTATGACCCAAAGGTTGAGAGAGAAGAGTTCCGGTGGAGATCGGAAGAGGAGAGCTTCAACAGACAGTTTCAGGCAGCACCGCCAGCAGAGACGGAGGGGCAGATCAGGATTTCAGTAGCCTGCGGTTCAGACAGTAGCTTCTTCCTCATCATCAGCACTGCTAGTCACTTCATCATCCGGCCTCTTTTCTGGTGTATGCTTCGGCTATGGACAGGCTGGGCATCGGAGGCGTGAGTGCCCTCTCCCCATTCAGCAGTAGAGGCCACCGCAGTTGCCTCCTCCTCATCCTCCTCAGCAGCAACAGAGAGTTTAACTTCCACCCGCCGCTCCTAGGGCTCCTCCTCAGCAGCAGAGGCAGCCAGGAAGACCTCCTTAGCAAAGACAGCTGCAACAGAGACAGCAGCCGCCGCAGCACCAGCAGAGGGGATATCCATATGTTGTTCGATCCCTAGGTCCAGTGTGTATAGCAGCCCAGCTGGCTCAGACTCAGGATCCTTAGTCTTTCGGTTTGCTTCTCCTACTAGCTCAGGGCCATTTTTATTCTGTGCAGTAGGCGCCAGGCCAGGACCCGCAGTCATCGACCGGTGGAGTCGTTGAGGGTATTCTTCTTATTTCTGCTTGCATTGCTCATGTTTTGTTTGATTCTGGTGCTTCCCATTCGTTTGTGGTCAAGCAATTTTGCCGATCGACCGGTATTCCATCGGAGTCCGTGTCCGAGGCCTTGACCGTTTCGACTCCCATGGGGAAGTCTGTGATATTGACCCGTCGCTGTGCTTCTTATCCGGTGTTAGTGGGCGAGATGTTCCTTCCTACCGATCTGTTCATGATGTCGATGGCAGGATGTGATGTGATTCTGGGTATGGACTGGCTTACGGAGTATCGTTCCATCTTAGACTGTACTGTGAGGACAGTTACATTTCATATTTCAGGCTTACCAGTGTTCCAGTTCGTCGCCGAGCCTAGAGGAGAGCCGTTATCTAGCTTCTTGCCTTCAGTCGTTGAGGATTCTGTGGAAGAGAGTATTGAGCAGCTGCTAGTCATTTGTGAGTACCCGGATGTGTTTCAAGAGATTTCGAGTTTGCCACCGCGTCGGCAGGTAGATTTTTAGATTGATTTGGTGTCTGGTACCATGCCTATCTCAAAGGCCCCCTACCAGATGGCACCGTTGGAGTTGAGGGAACTGCAAGAGCAATTGGATGAGCTCTGGGAGTTAGGTTTCATTTGTCCCAGCAATTCACCTTAGGGAGCCCCGGTATTGTTTGTGAAGAAGAAGGATGGTTCGTTGCGACTCTGTGTAGATTATCGTGAGCTCAATAGAGTCACCATCAAGAACCGATACCCGCTTCCCCGTATTGATGATCTGTTCGACCAGTTACAAGGTGCGCAGTATTTTTCCAAGATAGATTTACATTCTGGTTACCATCAGATTCGGGGCCGAGAGGAGGACATTCCGAAGACGGCTTTTCGGATACGTTATGGTCACTTCGAGTTCCTGGTCATGTCATTTGGACTAACCAATGCGCCCGCCATATTCATGCAGCTGCTGAACGAGGTTTTTTTACCGTTCCTCGATCAGTTCGTAGTGGTATTCATTGATGATATTCTTGTATATTCGAGGAGCCATGAGGACCGTGCCGAGCACCTACGGATTGTACTTGAGACCTTCCGTGCCCACCAACTGTATGCGAAGCTAGAGAAGTGCGAGTTTTGGCTGGAGAAGATGAAGTTCCTCGGTCATGTGGTGACGAGGGAGGGTGTTGTTGTGGACCCCTCGAAGTTTGATACAGTACGTCAGTGGGGCCAGCCCACGAATGCGTCTGAGATTCGCAGCTTCCTTAGTCTAGCAGGATATTATTGACGATTTATCGAGGGTTTCTCTCGTATTACGGCATCGCTAACCCGGTTAACGGGAAAGGGCATCGAGTTCATTTGGAGTGATTCCTGTGAGAAGGCATTTACAGAGTTGAAGGATCGCCTCACGTCCGCTCCTGTTCTCACTCTTCCTGATGGGAGTGAGGGTTTTGTTATCTTTATTGATGCCTCTAAAGTTGGCTTAGGTGCTGTACTGATGTAGCACGGGAAGCCAGTGACTTATGCCTTGCGCCAGCTCAAGGTCCATGCGCTGAACTACCCCACTCATGATTTGGATCTTACAACTTGTCTTCGTGCTGAAGGTGTGGAGGCATTATCTATATGGGGTCAGGTTCGAGCTCTTCTCGGATCATAAGAGCTTGAAGTATCTATTTTTGCAGACCGAGTTAAACCTACGACAGAGGCGATGGATGGAGTTGTTAAAAGATTATGATTTTGACCTTCAGTACCACCCGGGTAAGGCAAACATGGTGGTGGATGCGCTCAGCCGCTAGCCACAAGACCTGGTGGCACATATGATGGTTCGACAATGGCAGATGCTCGAGGATGTTTCAGAGTTTGACTTGAGTTTGGTCTGCAGTCTTCCATTGTTCAGCTTTCGAGCTTGTCGATTCAACCTTCCTTGGTGGCTAGGGTGATCAAGGCTCAGTAGACGAACGAGTCACTTCAGGAGTACCGAGCAGAGGCCTCCTTCGTGGAGTAGTCAGATTGGCATATTAGTTCCGATGGTGGGTTACGCTTCAGAGGCCGGTTGTGTGTCCCGGACGTTCCAGAGTTACGTCGTGATCTGATGATCGAGGCACATCGATCGAGACTTACTATTCACCCGGGCTCCATGAAGATGTATCGTGATATGAGGAGGCAATACTTCTGGCAGGGGATGAAATGCCAGATTGTGAGTTTTGTGGCTGAGTGTGACACATGCCAGCGTGTCAAGGCGGATCATCAGAGACCCCCTGGTCCCTTGTAGCCGTTGACCGTTCCAAAGTGGAAGTGGGAGCACATATCGATGGACTTCATCGCAGGTTTGCCGAGGACTCAACGCAGTTATGATACTATCTAGGTTATCGTCGATCGTCTGACGAAGACGGCTCATTTCATTCCGGTGCGTGCTGCCTGGTCGATGGATCGGCTTGCAAAGGTGTTTATTGAGGAGATTGTGAGAATGCACGACATCCCCTTTCGATCGTTTCAGACCGAGACTCCAAGTTTACGTCTCAGTTTTGGAGGAGTTTTCAGTAGGCGTTGGGGGTCACTTTGCATCTCAGCACTGCTTATCATCCGTAGACGGATGGGCAGACCGAAAGGGTCAATCAGATCCTTCAGGATATGCTCAGGGCTTATGTGATCGACTTCGCCAGCAGTTGGGATGAGCATATGTGCCTCAACGAGTTTTCATACAACAACAGTTATCAGGCGACTATTGGCATGGCTCCTTTTGAGGCACTTTATGGCAGACGGTGCAGATATCCTAGTTATTGGACCGAGGTTGGAGAGTGTTGTCTCTTAGGTCCCGAGCTTGTGCAATAGACGTCTGAGGCCATTGATGTTATTAGGCAGAGGATGCGCACAGTTCAGAGCGGGTAAAAGAGTTATGCTGATCATCGGCGTCGACCCCTCGAGTTCACAGTCGGGGACATGGTGTATCTCAAGGTCTCTCCTATGAAAGACGTGGTTCGCTTTGGTGTGAAGGGCAAGCTCGCCCCAAGATTTACTGAAACTTTTGATATTACCAAGCGCGTAGGCGCTTTGGCCTATAGGCCTACCTTACCTCCTGAGTTATCCGCGATCCATGACATGTTCCATGTTTCTATGTTACGAAAATGTGGGTCAGACACTATTCTCGTGATTGATTGGCGGCCACTTGAGGCCCGTGAGGAAGCTTCTTACATTGAGCAGCCGATTCGTATTCTTGATCGGAAGGAGCAGGTCCTCAGGACCAAGGTCATTCCCTTGGTGAAAGTGCAATGGGATCATCATTCAGAGGCCAAGGCGTCTTGGGAACGTGAGGCCGAGATTAGAGAGTGTTATCCCTATTTGTTTGATGATTGATTGATATATGATTGTTTGTATTACCTTCCTTTTATGATGATTGTTATATTGTGGTGGTGTTTTGTCTTTTCTTTTGTCCTAGATTAGTCAATTTTGAGGATGAAATTTCTTTGTTGGTGGGGAGGGTTGTCAGACCCGACCCGAGTTTACATGTGTGCATTTCATTTCATCACATGGCCTTAGTATGACTAATAGCATTTATGTCTTGCATCACATAGCCTTGATGCGGCTGATAATATTCATGGATTTACCGCATATTTTCGCATTAATCTGATATTATATACTTGGCACTCGCCTTGCACACACACTTACACCACCCTCTAAGATTTTGTAAGCTTATGCACGACCGTTGAGAGCAGGTGACGTTGGATCACAACAGCGTTGAGGAAGGAGTGCGCATCAAATTATTTTAAAGCCTTTTGATAACCTTATATTTCCCTTTCCACATTGTACCTAAAGTTTTTGATATAATAGATATGTGGTGATGTTGTTTTGTGACTTGGTTATGCTTATGGTTATGCTCCATTATAAAAAAATTATACTGAAAATCCTCCTTATACGATCCCAGGATCAGAATTTAGCATATGAATGTCGGGAGCCGAGAATGGGGCACTACGGAGGCTGTTGGTGCCAGATTTAGCGATCGAGAATTTTGTGAGCTCATTTTTCGAGTTTGGGGTGTGACAGTATGGTTGCTCTTCCGGCCAATATCTTGATAAATTTCTTAGTAGGTTTCTTAATAGGATCATCCAAAAGCCCTTTTTACAATAGGCTTGGATACCTTGGAGCATGAATGTCCAGAGAAATTTATGTACCTCATTAAAAAAATATCGTTGATTCACCTGTGGTATAGAAAGTATATATGATTCACCTGTGACCGAAAAAGTTTCAATGTTAGTACTCCATTATGAATCTAAGACTACAAGTAGATAAAATTCAAAAAAAATCTCAGGAAGTGATGTAGTCTCAACACATACCGAAGTTTCAAACATCAATTCAATCTTTAGCTCTTTTTCCTTTAATGGTAAACATTCAAGGTTTGGGGAAGGAGGGGCTTCAGAATGAGGGTTCTCTCGGTCCATGACAACTACCGATGTATTATCTTGTGAGGCATCCACTTTATCTTTTTGAAAAGGACGAGTTAAGAGTCCTAGAGGGGGGGGGGGGGGGGGGGGGGGGGGGGGGAAGGGGTGAATAGGACTATCAAATTAAAAAATTAAATATAAAATTAGACAGATATAAATAAAGATAGCACTTAAAAATCCCACAAAGCAGAAATGAATAACAACCTCAAATGTACAAGTATTGAGAGGTTGATACAGATGTTGTTCTAAGGACAACCTTACACCAAAAACTAATGACTTATATTAGGACAACCTAATTTTTAGAACGGTCTGTGTATCAAAATCCCAAACCAATACCGAGGAATAAAGAATAAAATTAGTAAAGAAAATAAACTAAGCTATTACAGCATTCTCATACTTGCATAAAAGAGATTACAACATTCTCCAAAAAGGCTTAAAAAGAAATTACAACATTCACACAAAGCCATAATCAATCATCCACCACAAGACCAGAAATTATAGTGGTTCTCTTGTGTGTACTCCAACTATTTAGAAAAACAGCCACACAACTACTCCACTCCCAATATCCTCACACAGTGGATATTGGTGTTCACTATGATATACGTTTTTCAAGGTTCACCTAAAACCTTCACAATTATATCTTTCAAGTGGGCTTTCACAATTCAAAAAACTCCACACTAAGTTTTTTAGATCACCTCAGAAAAACTAAAAAGAAAGAGAGATTTTTCTTAGCACAACCTCAAAAATCAAAAAAGAGATTTACAAAAATGTAAATATACTTATCTGGATATTCTCCTTTGATAAAGCTGGTAGAACCAATTCAAAGTAGATGTTCAATGTCCACACTCATTTATGAAAAGGTTCTAAGTTCTAAAGGATTTTTAGATTAAATCACCTTGGGCTAACTTGATTTGATTTTGATTCCAAAAAAAGGAAAAATCTCAAATCCCTTCTTTAAATAAGATTAGAATATATAACTCAAAGTCAAATGCAAAAAGCTAAATTATGGAGAATATTAATGAGCACTAAATAACTTAAGAATATCATAAACTTATCTCTCAGAGTGGTGTCTTGATTTTGCTTAAATTGAATGAAAAAATTTGAAAATCATGCTCTATTTATAAGTGTAGAAATTGTTCACTCGACTGACCCAAAAGTCAGCTCGACTGGTCGAAGGACTAACAAAAATTTAAAATTTCAGACGTGATAAGATAAAACCGTTCTATAACTAGTCAAGACCTGCACTTGACTGGTCAAGTGAGACCTAGTTTGGTTGCTGGACTTTGAGTAGAGTCTGCTCGACTGGTTGAGCACTGTTTACTCAACTGGTCGAGCAGTATCTAGGACTGGTCGAGGGTCCAACAAAAAATCCTGAAAATTAGTAACAAATCTTGGACTGGTCGAGGAAATTCTTGGATGAGTCGGGCCAGTACTAGGACTAGTCGAACATAGGCTAAGACTAGTCGAGAAAAAGCGTATAAAATTATATAGTGACCCAATTTAAGTATGCAATCAATATGACCTAACCTATGGTCAATCTAGGGTCATTCATACCTTATATGTGATATTTGAACATTGAAACATCATTCACTTCGATTGATAATTGATCTTGAAGTACATGAAGCTTGACATCTTAACGTACTTTGAAGTAATTTGAAGCTTGAACTTAAAGTACTTGTGACTTGTATTTCACCTTGAGATTTGAGTTCCAAAGTAAAGCACATTGTCTTGACATAGTTGAAGCTTGAAAGCTTGATCTATCACTTGATGTTGTACTTGAATCTCTTATTCTTACACTTGAAGTTCTTGATGTAAGACCTTTGTTCATGTGCTTGAATTGCTTGATCTTGAATATGAAGATGAGCTACACAAGATATAGATTCCAAGAAGTTTTGGCACTACAAAATTTGACAAACATAGGAGCTAGATAGAATAACATTTATAATCTCCCCCTTTGTCAAATTCATAACAAAACAAAATAAATAAAATATCATACATGCACAATAAAGAATCATGCACTAGTTAGATCAATAAAGAATCATGCACTAGTTAGATCAACAAAAAATCTTGCACCAGTTAGATCAACAAAGAATCTTACACCAGTGAAAGACTGCAAATCAATACTCCCCCTTAATACCTTACTGCATAGAATCTAAGAGAAGAATTGAAGAAAAATTGCTACCTATCACCTAACCCACATTCTCCACAGTTCCACATTCATTCTCCAAATTTATCATAATGAAATGGGCATGTCAGAATAAATTCTCCCCTTTTTTGTCACAATATGACAAAGGAAAGAAAATATAAATGATGATGGAAACACAAGAGTAATGAGAGAGGTAAGGTTAAGATAACATAGAGACAAAATAACCATTAAAAACATGTCCACAATGATAAGAAAACATGTCTAAGAACAAGAGAAATTCAAGTCTGAAAGTTATTACATATCAGATACTCAAATATTAATTCGAACCTGAAGAAGGAGCAAGTATGGATGGATCAATTTGATGAAGTCTCTTGTTAATGCGCCTAAGATATTTGCACATATATTTAAATTGCATTTTATAAGACACATGCATACCTTCAACCTTCTCCTCAAGTGAACGCAAACGTGCATCAAAATCAGATAGTTGATAATCAGGATCAGCAGAAGAATCAGATTCAATTTCATCAAAGAGCTCATCCATATTAACATCATCTGGAGGCAAATTTCCCTCCTCTGCATTTGCTTCAGCAGCTCCACTAACACCCACATCAACTTGGCCTAGGGCCAACTTCAAATTCATTTTGTTAATGTTAGAATTGTTGAAGGGTAGATGGTGAATGGGAGCTTCTCCAACAAGCATAGCCACTAAACTATGGGTGGCTAAAACAGTCATAAGATAAGCAAAGGGTATGTCACTGTGACCTGGGTGGAGACGGAACTGAATCATGAAATAACAAATAAGAGAAGGAAGACACACAGGGACTCCAAAAATGATAGAATGAAGAATACGAACCATGAATGTAGTAAGTTCGATTTTGTTACCAGATCGAGGATAGACATTTGAAATGAAAATCCTATGAAGAATTTTGTATCTGGATAACATAAACTTGGAAGCGAGTGCATTCCCAGTACTCCATTCCGCCTCCATATTACATAAATATCTAATGAGCATTTTCTACTCATATTTAGAAGGTTTTGCCACAAGAGAACTAATGGGAATACCATCATCATTGATAGGTATATCCATTTACTCAGAAATAAGATGATGGTCCACATCAATTGGACCTTCTCTAGTCATAATTTTAAATGTCAGATTCTCAGAAGAGAAGTTACTAATGCAAGCATACATAGTCTGTACAATAGAGTAGTATGCCGGTCCACCCCACACTATGAGAAATAGCACTTTTACCAACGAACTTTTTGCCGATGGAAAAAAATTTAGTTGCTAAAACTTTTACCGACGAAATTTTTTTTCGTAGGTAAAAGGGAACTTTTACCAAAAAACTTTTTTTCCTCAGTAATAATGTTTTTACCAACGATAATTTTCATTGGTAAAACTAATATAATTTTTAAGATAGAAAATTTTTGTGTTATTTTTAGAACTTTTGTGGTAAGAGTTTTACCAACGAAAATTTTTGTTGGTAAAAGTGTTATATTTTTAAGGTTGAAAATTTTGGCACGGAGTTTTACCGACGAAAATGTTCGTCGCTAAAAAACCATAAAACTACTTTTACTAACGAAAATTTTCATCGGAAAAACTATCATATTTAACTTAGAAAATTTTCACGATGAGTTTTACTGACAAACTAAAACCATTAGGAATAATGTTTTTACCGACAAAACTTTTCATCGGTAAAACTGTTATATTTTTAAGGTAAAAAATTTTGGCGCGGAGTATTACCAATGAAAATGTTCGTCGCTAAAAAAACATAAAACTACTTTTACCGATGAAAATTTTCATCGGTAAAACTGTCATATTTTTAACTTAGAAAATTTTCACAATGAGTTTTACCGACGAACTAAAACCGTCAGGAATAATGTTTTTACAGATGAAAATTTTCATCAGTAAAAGCGTTATATTTTTAAGTTCAAAAATTTTGGCGCGGAGTTTTACCGATGAAAATGTTTGTTGGTAAAAAGCCATAAAACTACTTTTATCGACAAAAAATTTCATCAGTAAAACTATTATATTTTTAACTTAGAAAATTTTCGCAATGAGTTTTACCGATGAACTAAAACCATCGGGAATAATGTTTTTACTAACGAAACTTTTCGTTTGTAAAAGTGTTATATTTTTAAGGTCGAAAATTTTGGCACGAAGTTTTACCAATGAAAATATTTGTCACTAAAAAACCATAAAACTACTTTTACCGATGAAAATTTTCGTCGGTAAAACTGTCATATTTTTAACATAGAAAATTTTCATGATTAGTTTTAGCAACGAACTAAAACTTTCGGGAATAATGTTTTTACCGACGAAACTTTTTGTATGTAAAAGTGTTATATTTTTAAGGTCAAAAAATTTGGCGCGAAGTTTTACCAATGAAAATATTCGTCGCTAAAAAACCATAAAACTAATTTTGCTGATGAAAATTTTCGTCCGTAAAACTGTTATATTTTTAACTTAGAAAATTTTCGCGATGAGTTTTACCGATGAACTAAAACCGTTAGGAATAATGTTTTTACCAACAAAACTTTTCGTTGGTAAAAGTGTTATATTTTTAAGGTTAAAAATTTTGGTGCGTAGTTTTACCGACGAAAATTTTCGTCGGTAAAAAACAAAAAACCACTTTTACCGATGAAAATATTCGTTGGTAAAACTATCATATTTTTTACTCGAAAAATTTTCGCGATTAGTTTTACTGACGAACTAAAACCGTTGGGAATAATGTTTTTACCGATGAAAAGTTTCATTTGTAAAAGTGTTATATTTTTAAGGTAGAAAATTTTGGCATGGTTTGAAAAATTTTACGGTAAGAGTTTTACTGACGAAAATTTTCATCGATAAAAGTGTTATATTTTTAGAAAACTTTTAGCACGGAGTTTTTATGGACGAAAATTTTCGTCGGTAAGAAACTAAGAACCCCTTTTACCGACAAAAATTTTTGTCAGTAAAACTCATCCTGATTTAAAAAACATAGGGGCTATATGAAAAGAGAAGTGCTCTATATAAGAACAAACTAATTAATTTAACAATCCATGAATTTGCATTAAGGGGTCTCCATGTGGAAAATAAACTCATTAATTCAACAATCCATGAATTCGTAAAAAGAGATCTGTATAAAATAAATGTTATCACATATACTGAACTCATTGATTTACTTAACTTGGACAATACAAGCTAATCCCACATAACAAGCTGAGAATCCGAAACTATGACAGAGGCCTGATCTACTCCTAAAGTATCTACACCCCAATTTAATACACGTTTCAACAGAAAATACAAGACATTCAAATGTTTTTAAAATATACATTTTGAAAAGAATATGTTATTTATAAATGGAAATTGATATTTATTTGTGAAAAATAAAATTACTAAATTATTAGGCACATCCACTAATTGAATCTTTAATCGTTTTTGGACAATCTAATCAGTTCAAATTGGAGAGTAAATAACTTCAGATGTTTAAATCAAATTTCACTGAAATTGTTAATCGATCTTGTATGCCCAATATCTTTCTCATATGCAGCCTGATTGAGGCAAGTAACTAGTCAAATTGAGAGTATTGATCAGTAAAATTGAGTGAATGGACCAGACATGAAAAATGGGCCAAATATTCTGGTCAAAATTGTGACCCAACTTACAGACCTCGTGAGAACCTAAGAATTGATGTTACTAAGTTTTGTGGGCCCATCATGATGTGTGTCAAACATCAACACCGTGGATTTAATGTGTCCCCTTTAGGTTATGAGATATCTCAAAAATCATCTATATACGTAACTCAAGTGGGCCATACCATCTAAAACTATGTGAAGACATCCTAAAAAATATAAAAGCACTTGGTGGGGTCCACATGAGTTTTGGATACGGTTGAAACTTGGTCTGACCCCTCATCCAAGTGGGACACACATAATGAGTGGGTTGGGTATGTGAATCACATTTAGGCCGGACCAATATATGATTATGAGTGTTTTAAGGAAACCCTTCTCCACTACGTTTATGTGAGTTACTCGTTACCCTTACCAGAGTAAACTCTATGGGGTCCATTGTTATTTGTTTATTTTATCTACTCCATTCATCCATGTTAACAGATAATTTAAGCTCTAAAGAACAAAAAGGAAGCATATCCAAAGCTCAAGTGGACCACACCATAGGAAATAGTGTGATTGAACCTCTACCATTTAAAATTTCTTAGAGGCCATAGAAGTTTTGGATCAAGCTGATGTTTGTGTTTTCTATCATTCATATATTTTTGATATCATGAACAACCTTTAACTATTTTTGGACAATCTAATCAGTTCAAATTGAATAGTAAATAACTTCAGATGTTTAAATCAAAATTTCACTGAAATTGTTGATCAATCTTGGTACGCCCAATATCTTTTCTCATATGTAGCCTGATTGAGGCGAGTAACTAGTCAAATTGAGGGTATTGATCAGTAAAATAGATTGAATGGACTAGACATGTAAAATGGGCCAAATATTTAGGTCAAAATTGTGACCCAACTTACTGACCTCGTGAGAACCTAAGAATTGATGTTAGTAAGTTTTGTGGGTCCCATCATGATGTGTGTCGAACATCAACACCGTGGATTTGATGTGTCCCCTTTATGTTGTGAGATATCTCAAAAATCATCTGTATACGAAACTCAAGTGGGCCATACCATCTAAAACTATATTAAGACATCTTACAAAATATAAAAGCACTTGGTGGGGCCCACATGAGTTTTGGATGCTGCTGAAAATTAGTCTGACCCTTCATCCAAGTGGGACACACATAATGAGTGGGTTGGATATGTGAATCACATTTAGCAAAGCCTATAAATAAGTTTTTAATGGTAGGCGTTCAATCCCCACTATTTTTGTGGTGGGGTCCACTCAAAGTTTGGATCTGCCTTATACTTTGGTTAATGATCTAAAATTATCTAGTAAAATGGATGGATGGAGTGGATAAAAAATACATATTCATGGTAGGCCCCATAGTTTATTGAGTGCGCTAAGCATACTGAGTTACTCGGTAAGCAATTGATACGCAAGGGGAACGGATTGGCTACTCCCCCTGACACCATCCAATGGCTGGTGGTCGGTGCTCTATGGGCCCCAGCATGATGTATGCGTTTCATCCATGCCGTCTATCTATTTTTAAAGATTGTCTTACAGCATGAGACCAAAAATGAAGTATATCCCAATCTAAAATGGACCACATTACAGGAAATAGTGTTGATTGAGCGTCGACCATTAAAAACATTTTGGGGGCCATAAAAGTTTTGGATTGAGATGATTTTTGTTTTTCCCCTTCATCTAGGCCTATATGACCTAATAAACAGATTGGATGACAAATAAATAGTACAGTGGGCGTTAAGAGGATTTTAATGATGGATAACCCATCACTATGGTTTTCATGTGGTGTGGTCCACCTGAGATTTATATACCTCTCAATTTTGGAATAAATCCATAAAATGATATTTAAAAATGGATGAACATAATGGATGAAATACATACATCATGGTGGGGCCCACAGAGCACCGACCACCAGCCACGGGGTTGGTGTCAGGAGTAGCGAGACTGGCTACTAAAGTGACGTCAGCAAGTTCTGTGAGCCCCACCATGATGTATGTTTTATATCCACACCTTCCTTCCATTTGGAGACATCATTTTAGGGCAATATCCAAAGAACGAGTTAAATCCAAAGCTCAAGTGGACCCCAGCACAAAAAACAGTGGGATAGTGACACCCACCATTAAAAACTTCTAAAAGCCACAAAACTTTTAGATCAAGCTGATATTTGTGTTTTCCCTTATTTCATGTCTTTTTTAACTTTTGGACAGGTTGGATTTCAAATAAACATTACGATATGCCTTAAGATAGTTTTAACGGTGGCAATCACTCTCTCCACTATTTTCTGTGGTGGGGTCCACTATAGATTTTTATCTGCCTCATTCTTTGGCTCATGACTTAAAATGATATCTCAAAATGGATGGACGGTGTGGATATAACAAATACATCATAGTGGGGCCCACAAAACTTGATGTCATCACCGTAGGGCGTCCAAGAGGGAAACGGATTGGCTACTCCTCCTGACACCAGCCCTGTGGCTGGTGGTTGGTGCTCTGTGGGTCCCATCATGATGTATGTGTTTCATCCAAGCCATCCATCCATTTTTTACATATCATATTAAGGCTTGATACAACAAATGAGAGGGATATAAATCTCTGGTGGACCACACCACATGAAAATAATGGTGATTGGATATCCACCATTAAAACCTTCCTAAGGCCCACTGTACTTTCTATTTGACATCCAATCTGTTGATTAGGTCATACGGACCCAGATGAAGGGTAAAAATAAATATTTGAAAGTGCACCTATTACGTGCCCTGGTTTGTCAATTACGTTGTATGTTGAGTCAGTCGGACGACAGCACCTAACAAGAAGATCAAGTCAAGCGTCTGCCTCATCTGGATGTGTGGAAGCTCACTAAAAGGTAAATCATAGCCTCACATCCCATTTCTCAAAACACCAGGTGATTAAACCCTTAAAAAGAACTAGAACATCTTAGAGTTTATGTGTAAGAAAACTTTTTATCCAAAAAAAAAATTTCTAAGTTTTTCTTACACTGTCGATTATATCGATTCCCCTTTCAATATGATCGACCAGCTCTGTCGATGTCCTCGGTATATCAATCGATACAATCGAGTGAGGACAAAATGCGTCCAGCAATCAAAACAATCTTCTAAACGATTTATCGATATATCGACCTTCGAGTCGATATCATCAATATTCGTAAATCGATTATATCTGAAGTGGATCGATCGTATTGACAGACTGCTTTCCGGCGCCCCTGTATTTCTAAAGAAAATTATCAATTGCTTCGATATATCGATGACTGTCTGATTCAATCTGAACTCAAATATCCATCATATCGGGAGTCAGTCGATCATATCGACTGTGGGGCGTATGTTCTCTCCATCATGAATTTCAGGTTGCTTTTAATGTCGATCGGGGTGTCTGTCGATAAATCGATATTCATATATTGATCATATCGAGACCAAGTCGATTGGATCGAGTTAGGACATAATTCGTCCAGCAAGCTTACATGTAAAATCTATTCGATTTTTTGATCCCAACGAAAGGTCGCCGATATGATCGATGTACAAATTTCGATGACATCGACTGGTTCCCCGATCATATCTGTGATCCCGAAATTTTTCAAGACATCTCTCTTATTTTTCACCTGTCGATAGATCGAACCATCACTCGATGGAATCGGAGTTTGAAATTCGATATTATTGATGTGTGTCTCGATCCCATCGACCAGTTGATAGAAGGTTTCCAAAAGCGAAATGACAATTGAGTTCTTATCATCGAGAGGTCGGCCGATACAATGGAGAGTATACGCTCGATCATATCGACGACTGATCGATGATATCGAACTCTGTCATAAATATGACCGTTTATATCCGTTGGAACCTTTTGCCTATAAATAGAGGGAGTTGTCTTCATTGCTGGTAGAGAAAGAAGAGAGTGCTTTTGAGAGTTTTAACCTTCCTATCATTTACCTTAAGCCCTTTTTCTCAGGAAGTTCATCTTCCAATCCACCCTCATCATTGATATCTCATAGAGTGGATTGAGGAATGAACTTTCGCATTCAAGGATCCTTCAGCTACTACCTTAATGACATATCATTAAGCTGGGATGCCTTGAATACATAGATGATGGGAACCTCTCTATCTTCCTTATAGGAAAACCTTTAGAGAGTGGTAGTCCATCATAACCTTGACCCAACCTAAGCCTAGCATATATACATCTTCATGTTGCGGATCAAGGGAGCTGAAGACTCTTCATTAACAAGTAGAAGGTCTTCATCATTGTGCTGAAAGGGACTCATCAACTTATCTGTAAGTACTAAGAGTCCAGAGGACACTTACGATAATTTCTTTTTAGGATTGGATTTTAAGTGTTGCTCACCATTTGAAGTCCTCGAAGGAGGCCTTCGACGGGAGTGTACGTGCGGGGTGCGTTGTATGGACCCTTGCTCTGTGGAGAGCATAAACATCTGATTAGAAGAATAACAGCAAAACTCCAGGGTTAGAGGTGAACCGAGTAGAAACCTCAGGGTGCGTTGTGTGGACCCTTGTCCTGTGTGGGCATAAACATCTAGTTAGGAGTACGCCAGTAAAACTCCAGGGTTTGAGGTGAACAGAGTAGAAACCTCTGTAAAGGTTGAAGGTGAACCTGATTTAAAACCTTAGGTTTGAGGTGAACCATAGGAAACCTCCTTAGTGAAATCCGGTCACTCAAGGGTTGAGTGTGGAAGCCGGGAGTGGAGTAGACAAGTCGTCGAACCACTATAAAATGACTGTGTTTGAGTTTGATATTATCTTTCATTTATGTGATTGCATAGCATGTCTTTATATATGATCACATCCTATGCACACACAGTCATATCCATCACAATCTCATCTATACATTATTTGTCTTTTAAATAGTTTGTGATTGGATCCTCTATCAGGCTTGGAAGCCAATAGAGTTAAGGTTGAGTAATACTAATCAATACTCTGTGATAGGATTAGTGTGATAAGGATCTTTAATAATTTATAAAAACTTTAAAAAGTCCTATTCACCTCCCTCTAGGATATACTGACCTATTCCTACTTCAACTAAAGCGGTCTTCACTGTAATTTCAATTGGTATCAGAGCGGGTCTCTCTTTAAGGGCTTCACCGCCTAGAGAGTGATCTTGACTGAAGTAGAAATATGACTAAAGGAGAGGGCTCATCTGTCACTAGACCTCCAGTATTTGATGGATTAAACTATGCTTAATGGAAGGCCAGAATGCATTACTTCATGAGATCTTTAGATCATGAAGTTTGGGATGTAGTTGAAAAAGGATATGTGGTACCATCGGAACAAATTGTACTTGAAAATGAAACCACAATCGCTAAACCCAAACTGAATGAGAAGTGGACGGTGTTTGACAAAGAACAGTGAAATGCTGAAGCAAAAGCAATGAACACCATCTACTGTGCCGTGTCCCAAGACATTTTCAATCAGATAAGTATGTGTGGGACTCCTAAAGAAGTATGGGACTTATTGGAACAATCCATGAAGGCACAAGCACTGTGAAGAGATCTAAACTACAACTCTTAACTTCACTGTTTGAAAATCTCAGGATGGAAGAGCATGAGACATTTATGGAGTTTTTTACAAAATTAAACATCATTTGTAACTCCATGGGTGGATTAAGAGAGAAGGTTCCAGCACCTAAAATATGTAGAAAAATCTTAAGATCCTTACCGGAACGCTTCAATCCCAAGGTAACAACAATTGAGGAGTGTAGGAATATTGATGAGATGAAAGTAGAAGAACTGGTAAGTTCCCTACAAACTTTTGAACTACACTTCACACAACCCCAAAAATCCAAAAACACAGTCCTAAAAACTTCTAAGAAATCAAAACATGAGGACAGTGAGAGCGAAAAAGAAGATGATGATGAGGAAGTGGCCTTGCTAGCATAAAGATTCAGAAGATTCTTTCAGAAAAATTGCGGCATCCTTCTGGAGGTAGAAAGGTGAACTACAAACCTTCTGCAGAAAAATTTGATAAATAGACCAAAGAACCACAATGCTATGCCTGTCATGAATATGGTCACCTATCTACCGAATGCCCAAACAGAAAAACCAACGGCAAGGCGATGGCCGCCACATGGGATGATACAGAAGAGTCAAATTCAGAAAATAGTGACTCTAGAAGTGATGGAGATCAGAAACCTTTGAAAATTCTTATGGTCTCCACCACTTCAATTATTCCCATGGAATCTGAAAGAAAAGAAGAACAACTAGCCACTGAATCATTTTCATCTGACAATGAGGAAATTGAAGAAGAAGAAGATAAAGATCAAAATAAATTACAAAACGCTTATAATCAACTTTATATTCATAGCTTTAATATTGTCAAAAGACTTGGAGTAGTTGAAAATAAAAAGGAACTGCTGCAAACGGATCTGGATAAAGATTCAAATATTAATACTCATCTAATCACTGATTTGCAGCAATGCCACTCAGACAATGATAGACTTAAAAGAACTAACAACTCATTGAAATCTGAGTCAAAGAAACTAGAAGAACAAGTCAAAGAACTAAATGAGAAAAACCTGATTCTTCAGAATAAAAATTATACACTTCAAAATGATCTAGAAGAATCTAGAAAAATTGCCAAAACAAACTGTAAATTTTTCCAGAGTGGTGAGAAATTAGAAAAACTATTAGGAATGGGAAAATATGGAGAGGACAAAAGGGGATTAGGTTATGGAAAGGCAAGAATAAAAACTAATGCACAACTATTTGGAAAATCTGTTGCATCCAGTAGTAACACCAAACCTATCCCAGCTCATTGCAAAAATAAGGAGTTAGTTTATGAGCTAAGTAAAAGAAGTGTGCAATCATCACCACTTGAGATAGTTAACAGGATGGAGAAGCAGTTAAGTCATGTGGACAAATCAAATAAGAAGAACAAATCTACCACAAATAAAACTCCTGTCACAAAGTGGGTGATTAAGGAAAAGACTAATTGCCTTGTTACTCAATCAGATCATTTATCAGGCAATATGGCTAAATGGTACCTGGATAGTGGTTGCTCAAGACACGTCATTGGCGACAAATCTCTTCTTTCAAACTATAAGGATCTTCACAAAGGGATAGTCACCTACGGAGATGGAACCACTGCTGAAGTAATTGGTCAGGGAATTATAGAAGGAATTAATCTGTTTAAGAATGAGAATGCTTTTTACATAAAAGGATTGGCACATAACTTACTGAGCATCTCTCAAATCTGCGATAATGGGCATGTTGTAAATTTCAACAAAGAAGAATGCGAGATTCTAGATCAATTAGGGAAGTCACAATAGTCGATCGTACTATTCTCATGAGTACTGTCAAACTCAATGGGGTGGATCTCATGTTGAAAACCATTGGATGGAAGAATATGTTTGACATGGGCGGGCTATATCAGTTTGAAATGATCCAGCAGTTATTCAACTGTTGTCATGTTACCCAAGATTACCCACCTTGCATATGTCTGAAATTAATGCAGCACACCAAGTACATTACTCCATCAGTTCTTGGCCATGTTCTAAACATTGAAGTGACTCAAATCCCTTTCACTAGTAGAAATCTAAATGATTTGGGTAGATGGGAGGAAATTACACAAGCACTGTGCCAAGGTAGGACAATTCCTAGAAATAGTAACAATATTCTTCCAGTAAAACTCCTAGGAATCTCGTTCCGACTCCTTCACAGTATTTTCAGCACGAATGTGTACCCTTGTGACATAACTACCACATATCTGAGTCCCATTGCACTCAACATTTTGTATGATGTCTATCAAGAGATTTCTGTATGCTTACCGAATTTCATATTAGAATAGCTGATCAAGGTAATCAGAAGTGACCATCTTGAATTTCTGCCTTTTCCATCTCTTATCTGCAATCTCGCACACTGAGCAGGTTTGCTAGAAACAACTTATAAGGTATACCTGAAGAATGGCTTGATCATGAAGCAGTGCAACAAGTGTATGCTTCTATCTCATCGGATCCAAAGATCCTTCCACCTGTTGAAGATATTGGTCCCATACTTAATGAAGAAATTCTTTGGGGATCCAATCTAACTCCTGATTATAGTCCTGCTTCTGTCACAAATCATCAACATCATGTGTTTGAGCGCCAACTTTTAAACAATCTCACTAGAATTGATGAGTATCTCCAACACCGCGAACAACGACTATCAGGAATAGCAAACAGGATGAAAGCCCTCCAACACTCTGTGGAGCAGATTCTTGAGCTACTAACGTCTGGCGAGCCTTCTATGTGTTAGAAAGAGACAGTTTTGGTAGAGCCATGTGTCTAGTCAAAAACATTTGATCTTGCATCCATCTTTGCTTACTTGCTTTGGGTATCCCTACATTTCTGGACAATGAAGTCTTTTTATTGATATGGCTAAACTTAATTCTCATTTTACTGAGATTTCCATTTACATATACAATGCTTGTGCTGACTGCTTCAATGAATTTATGTTTTGTGGTATCATTGATGTATGCTTTACAATGTTTTTATCTATCTCTCTGGGGTTCTCCCATATGCTTCAATCTTCAGTCAATATCATGTCTTATACCTTTGCCAATGACTGACAAAAAGGGGGAGAACAATTCAAAACACCCCGAACGAAAATTGTATATCTTTGTTGCAGGTGTTAGGGGGAGCAGCCGTAATAAGAAAGGGGAAGTTTTTGAATTAAGGGGGAGAATTTTTTTATTGTGTACATGAGTGTTTAAAATTTATAAAATTGTGTTAATACATGTACACACAATTTAGGATGTATATGTTTAGATATGTTCCTAGGGTGTTTTGGGGATTTTGTCACGTAATTGACAAAGGGGGAGATTGAAAGTGCACCTATTACGTGCCCTGGTTTGTCAATTACGTTGTATGTTGAGTCAGTCGGACGACAGCACCTAACAAGAAGATCAAGTCAAGCGTCTGCCTCATCTAGATGTATGGAAGCTCACCAAAAGGTAAATCATAGCCTCACATCCCATGTCCCAAAACACCAGGTGATTAAACCCTTAAAAAGAACTAGAACATCTTAGGGTTTATGTGTAAGAAAACTTTTTATCCAAAAAATTTTTTTCTAAGTTTTTATTACACTGTCGATTATATCGATTCCCCTTTCGATATGATCGACCAGCTCTATCGATGTCCTCGGCATATCAATCGATACAATCGAGTGAGGACAAAATGCGTCCAGCAATCAAAACAATCTTCTGGACGATTTATCGATATATCGACCTTCGAGTCGATATCATCGATATTCATAAATCGATCATATCTGAAGTGGATCGATCATATCGACAGACTGCTTTTCGGCATCCCTATTTTTCTAAACAAAATTATCAATTGCTTCAATATATCGATGACTGTCCGATTCAATCTGAACTCAAATATCGATCATATCGGGAGTCAGTCGATCATATCGACTGTGGGGCGCATGTTCTCTCCAGCATGAATTTCAGGTTGCTTTTAATGTCGATCGGGGTGCCTGTCGATAAATCGATATTCATATATCGATCATATCGAGACCAAGTCGATTGGATCGAGTCAGGACATAATTCGTCCAGCAAGCTTACATGTAAAATCTATACAATTTTTCGATCCCAACGAAAGGTCGCCGATATGATCGATGTACAAATTCCGATGACATCGACTGGTTCCCCGATCATATCTGTGATCCCGAAATTCTTCAAGACTTCTCTCTTATTTTTCACCTGTCGATAGATCGAACCATCACTCGATGGAATCGGAGTTTAAAATTTGATATCATTGATGTGTGTCTCGATCCCATCAACCAGTTGGTAGAAGGTTTCCAAAAGCGAAATGACAATTGAGTTCTTATCATCGAGAGATCGGCCGATACAATTGAGAGTATACGCTCGATCATATCGACGACTGATCGATGATATCGAACTCTGTCATAAATATGACCGTTTATATCCGTTGGAACCTTTTGCCTATAAATAGAGGAAGTTGTCTTCATTGCTGGTAGAGAAAGAAGAGAGTGCTTTTGAGAGTTTTAACCTTCCTATCATTTACCTTAAGCCCTTTCTCTCAGGAAGTTCATCTTCCAATCCACCCTCATCATTGATATCTCATAGAGTGGATTGAGGAATGAACTTTCGCATTCAAGGATCCTTCAGCTACTACCTTAATGACATATCATTAAGCTGGGATGCCTTGAATACATAGATGATGGGAACCTCTCTATCTTCCTTATAGGAAAACCTTTAGAGAGTGGTAGTCCATCATAACCTTGACCCAACCTAAGCCTAGCATATATACATCTTCATGTTGCGGATCAAGGGAGCTGAAGACTCTTCATCAACAAGTAGAAGGTCTTCATCATTGTGTTGAAAGGGACTCTTCAACTTATCTGTAAGTACTAAGAGTCCAGAGGACACTTGCGATAATTTCTTTTTAGGATTGGGTTTTAAGTGTTGCTCAACATTTGAAGTTCTCGAAGGAGGCCTTCGATGGGAGTGTACGGGTGGGGTGCATTGTGTGGACCCTTGCTCTATGGAGAGCATAAACATCTGATTAGAAGAACGCCAACAAAACTCCAGGGTTAGAGGTGAACCGAGTAAAAACCTCAGAGTGCGTTGTGTGGACCCTTGTCCTGTGTGGACATAAACATCTGGTTAGGATTACGCCAGTAAAACTCCAGGGTTTGAGGTGAACCAAGTAAAAATCTCTGTAAAGGTTGAAGGTGAACCTGATTTAAAATCTTTGGTTTGAGGTGAACCATGGGAAACCTCCTTAGTGAAATTCGGTCACTCAAGGGTTGAGTGTGGAAACCGAGAGTGGAGTAGACAAGTCGTCGAACTACTATAAAATGACTGTGTTTGAGTTTGATATTATCTTTCATTTATGTGATTGCCTTGTATGTCTTTATATATGATCACATCCTATGCACACACAGTCATATCCATTACAATCTCATCTATACATTGTTTGTCTTTTAAATAGTTTGTGATTGGATCCTCTATCAGGCTTGGAAGCCAGTAGAGTTAAGGTTGAGTAATCCTAATCAATACTCTGTGATAGGATTAGTGTGATAAGGATCTTTAATAATTTATAAAAACTTTAAAAAGTCCTATTCACCCCCCTCTAGGATATACTGACCGATTCCTACTTCAACTAAAGTCGTCTTCACTGCAATTTCATTATCAGCTTGATCCAAAACTTTCATGGCCTCCAAATAAATTTTAATGGTCGAAATTCATTCAACACTATTTCTTGTAATGTAGTCCACCTGATATTGGGATATAACTCATTTTTGGTCTATTACCATAAAATGATATAGAAAACTAGATGGATGGCATGGATGAAACACAAACATCATGGTGAGGCCCACAGAGTACCGATCAGCCAATCTGTTTCCGTACACTCTAAGAGACTATTTGTCACTCACTCTCTCTCTCTCTCTCTCTCTCTCTCTCTCTCTCTCGCCTCTCTCACTCTTGTGCCCTCTCTCAGTCCTCTCTCTCTCGTGCATCCTCTCTCTCTGTCTTTCTGTTTCTCTCGGTCCTCTCTCTCTCGTGCATCCTCTCTCTCTCTCTCAGTCCTCTCTTTCTCTCATGCATCCTCTCCCTTCTCTTTGTCTCTTCGCATCCTCTCCCTCCTCTCTCTCTCTCTCTCTCTCAGAGCTCGGTAACCCTATTTTCGACATGGACTCGTGATCGGGGCTCCAACTCAAATAGGAACTCGTTCTCTTCCTCAAAGCTAGAAAGGTAAAGACCTTAACCCATTTCAAAGGTGGTCCCTAATCCCATTTTGAATTTGGGAATTTCGGTACCCTAACCCCAAATCGAATTTGGTGGTTTAGAAATTGGGGATTTGGGTACCTAAATCCCACTTCAAATTTGGGGATTATCGTACCCTAATCACACGAGAGTCACACTGATGGATGGAATGGTTAGGATAGCTTAACAGAGAGTGTAAAATAATGTTAACCTTGATACTGTGTCATTTCGATTTTGGGGGTTTTGAAATTGGGGATTATGATACCCTAATCACACGAGAGTCACACTGATGGATGGAATGGTTAGGATTGCTTAACAGAGAAAGTGTAAGATAATGTTAACCTTGATACTGTGACCCACACAAATTATTTTTGCATGTGAATTTTGATATATATATATATATATATATATATATATATATATATATATATATATATATATATATATATATATATATATATATATATATATATATATATATATATATATATATACACACACACTTAATTTTTAGTGATATATGGATTTGTTGAATCAGATTATCTATAATCATCGCAATATGCAAGGTAAGAATGAAAGGCCATAGGGTGTTTTTAATGGATGGGATGGAGATTTGAGGGAATTTGATTTCATGCATATGTATGGTTAAAAATCGTTGGTTAGTTACTCGAACATATCTTATGCTTATGGCACATCAGAGACTTGAAATTTCATCATTTTTTACCAAAATATATATTTGAGAGGGTATATTATAACCATGTGTCAAATATTATAGACTTTCATTAGTTAGATATATTAAATTGATCTAGTAATTAAATTCAAACCCCTATAAATATACTATGTATAACTACTTTTGGTTTAAAGTTGATTCCAAATTTAGGGTGCCAAATGAAGTAGGAGGATTTCAAATTGAGGGTTTCGAATCCAAGGGGTTTCAAATCCACTCTCCCAAACAGACCCTAAGAGTTCTCTCTTTGTGAACCACCTTGATATATTTATTATATATTCATGTAGTCCATCCGTTTTTATAGATTATTTTACGGCATGAACTAAAAAATAAATAGATCTAATTCGACAATTCCATAGCTATGAAATAACAGTCCATTAACATCCAACAAAAGTAAGGTGTTTAATTACCAATTCTCCAAGTAATATGGCTCACTTGAGATGAATTTGGATCTTCTTTAGAGTATAGTCCAACTGATAAGTAACTTATCTCAAATAAGTAACTAATTTAAGATTTAATTGTATTAGCTTAAAATTGATGGAGCAAACCCGGATGTGCGTCGGAGCTATTCAGATGTTGAGCGAGGGTCCCTGGAAGGTGGAAACCACTGTTATGACAATGATGAAGCTATCCATTTTCTATGGACTACATTAGAGTGGTCTGGCCATTTGGACAGACCTATGTTTATGTATTAGCTAATAATTGATGGAGTAGACTCAGATGAGCATCAGAGCTATCTGGATGTTGAGCGGGGGTCCCTGGAAGGTGGGAACCACTGTTATGGCCATGATGAAATTTTTATTTCCTATGGACAACATTGGAGTGGCCTGGCCATTTGAACAGGCCCGTGTTTATGTATCAGCTCGATCAAAAACTTTTATGGCCCCAATTAGTTTCGAGGTCCCTTAACGTATTCTTAAATCCCAAAACCTAAACCTACACCTAATCCTAATCTCAACTCTCTAACCTAAACCTAAACCTAAACTTGAAAACCCAAACGTAAACCCGATCCCGATCCCAAACCCGATTTCCTAAACCTAAACTTGTGACCTTAACCTAAACCTATTCTCAAATCCTAAAACTTATAACCTAAACCCTAAACCTTAACCTAAAATTAAACTTAAAACCTAAACCTAAACCTTAACCTAAACTTATAACCTTAACCTATAACCTATAACCTAAACCTAAACTTAAACCTATTCTGAAATCCCAAAACCTAAACCATAACCTTAACCTAAACCTATAACATATAAACTATAACCTATAACCTAAACCTAAACCTAAAACCTAAACATATTCTCAAATCCCTAAATCTAAACCTATGCCTAATCCTAATCTCAACTCTATAACCTAAACTTGAAAACCCAAACCTAAACCCGATCCCGAACCCGAACCCGATTTCCTAAACCTAAACTTATAACCTTAACCTAAACCTATTCTTAAATCCCAAAACCTATAACCTAAACCTAAACCTAAACCTGAACATAAACCTAAACCTAAACCTTAATCTATAACCTAAACTCAATTCCTTAAACCTTAACTTATAACCTATAACCTATAACCTAAACTTATAACCTATAACCCAACCTTAACCTAAACCTAAAACCTAAACCTAAACCTAAAACCTAAAACCTAAACTTAAACCTAAAACCTGAATGTATTCTCAAATCCCTAAACCTAAACCTATACCTAATCTAATCTCAACTCCCTAAACCTAAACCTAAAGTTGAAAACCCAAACCTAAAGTTGAAAACCCAAACCTAAACCTGATCTCGAACCTGAAGCCGAACCCAATTTCCTAAATCTAAACATTAACCTATTCTCAATTCTCTAAAGTTATAACCTGTAACCTATAACTTATAACCTAAACCTAAACCTAAACCTATAACCTTAACCTAAACCAAAACCTATAACCTAAACCTTAACCTATAACCTATAACCTATAACCTAAACTTATAACCTATAATCTAACCTTAACCTAAACCTAAAACCTGAACCTAAACCTAAAACCTAAATGTATTCTTAAATCCCTAAACCTAAATCTACACCTAATCCTAATCTCAACTCTTTAACCTAAACATAAACCTAAACTTGAAAACCCAAACCTAAACCCAATCTCGAACCCGAACCCAATTCCTAAACTTAAACCTTAACCTATTCTCAATTCCCTAAAGCTATAACCTATAACCTATAACCTAAATCTACACATATAATCTTAACCTAAAATAAAACCTATAACCTAAACCTTAACCTATAACCTATAACCTAAAATTATAGCCTATAACCTAACCTTAACCTAAACCTAAAACCTAAACCTAAACCTATAACCTATAACCTAAACCTAAACCTAAAACCTAAATGTATTCTCAAATTCCTAAACCTAAACTTACACCTAATCTTAATCTCAACTCCCTAACCTAAACCTAAACCTAAACTTGAAAACCTAAATCTAAACCCAATCTCGAACCTGAACCCGATTGATGTAATAATGTATCCCAACCACAAGGCATCATACAAGAAAATCTTGCTTTGTTGGCAAGCATACTTGAACTCAAGCATCACAATGCATCTATTTCCATCTCCACTATTTCTTGTAGCATAGATTATTTGAGATTTGGATTTATCTCATTTTTAGAGTCATGTCCTAACACAAGACAGTAATTAATCATGGCAAGCACAAATTTGAATTTCATATGTATACAGTATTTTCTACAAATATGAGAATACAGTATATTCAACATAATTAACGTATAACTGAAAATCTAAACGGATAACACTTTGTACATGTGAAATAGCATCCTAGGAAAGAATAAATCATTATCTAACATTGAAAGTGTTGAAAACCATAACCTAAACGTATATAGTCCACACCTTAAACCAAAAAATGCATAACGGATGTGATTCAGATGATAAGTCTTTGTCAACGGCGAATAGGTTACCTAAGGTATGAAACAGGTTAGCTACAACATGACTTAGACTATACTAAACTTCAAAACAGGTTAAGGTTTGGGCTTTCTTACCTAGGAACGAAGCCGGAGTCACCGGGAAGGCAATTAGATCGTGATGGTTAAGCACGTAGGATAGTAGGAAGATCCTCCCACTTCTCTCACACTTTCTCTCTCTTTTCTCTCTTCTCTCTCCTAGGTTTTCCTAAATTCGTATGGGATGAGAGAGTGAGGGTTTAAGGTCCTTATATAGGCCCAAAACTCTCCAAATTAGACTCAGGGCCATGGTATACTTAGGTTATGTCGAAATACGGACTGTTCCGTCTCAACGGGGTACTTCTGGAGGTCCTGTTACTAAATATGGTCAGACTTAAGCTCTCTAATATTGGATCTAGGTCAAGCTAAGTTTTCAGTCTGGTCGGATTTCTATATCGACCGTGGCGGACCAGTTTCAGTTCAGCGGTCACCGAAACTCGATCAGGGCCACAAGTGTTATGACATGCAAGGGCCACCTATCCTAATCCGAGGGTGAATTTGGGTCAAAATATAATGGCCAGAATGCTTAAAAATAACACGCAAGTGAACTGTTCCAGATTACTTAAAAATATATTTAAGTTTCTAAAAATCTTCACTTTCTTACTCTCTTCACTCCGGACTCAAGGAAACAGTCTCAGGACATCATTTGGGCTTAATTTTCGAGATGATAGTCAAGTCCAACTAGGCGGTCATAATGGTCTAAGTTCATTGCTATTGGACTTTCGACATGCAGTCCAGGTCCGATACGAAGTTTCATGATGCTCCCAAGAGCAACTGGGTTTAGAGATTGATCCTAGGTTTCTAGGTAACATACTGTTAGCAGTCCTACTCATTTTGGATCTTGTAGTTCATATTTAAAGTGGTTCAAGTTAATTTTACTGAGTATTCAGTTTGGCACTTAACCTAATTCTAGCCTAATTATGGCAGAATACAGTCCTAGGACCATTCTATGCCCCATTTTGGGTACTTTTAGTTATCATATTATTTTAATTATTTTTTTAATAGTTCATCATCAAGTTTATCCTATCTCCACCAAATTTCATAAGATTTCAAGTTGTAAAAAAATTCTAAAAATTTCAGAAGTAGCAGCTGTCCAACAAGTGATTATCGGATATTTGCTCACAATGACCTACTTTAAACTATATTAAATATTTTATTATATCTTTTTACATATTTTTATATAAAACTAGACTCATTTATCTTCAATATAGTTTTTTAATCACCTAAATTGGATTATAACGAAGGAGATATGGGTTTTCACATTTTGACAAAATGCGCAGAAAAAATGCAGAAACCGGGTTGCCTAAGCGCTGTACGGACGAGATCGGCGAGGGCTCGCCAAATCGGCTAGGTCCTTGCCAGCCACTGACCAAATTGGCATGGGATCACCCCAGGGGCGAGGTCCTCACCCCCCGGGGATGCCGAAAACATGTGGGACCCACCTTGGATCCCCCCGAATTGAGCCGTTTGAGCCCACGAGTCCGTCAAGGCATTTATCGAGTCTCATTTGCAAACCGAAATGAGTTACGCGGCGTACAATATATATTTTTGGGTTGAAGAAGCTAATCCATCGAAATAACCTATCTACATCATGAGATTCCAATAATTCCATAGTAAAAATCCTATTTTATGCATGTACGTACCATTTACGGTAAGTTTTAGTTTAAGTATAGTTCTTCACCTTTTAAACTTTAGGATTATGTCTAATATGAAAGTACTTGGAGAAATTTGAAGAATGAGGTGGTGAAAGGTGAGATTTTGAAGGAAATGGGTTGAAAAGTTTTAGTTTAAGTATAGTTCTTCACCTTTTAAACTTTAGGATTATGTCTAATATGAAAGTACTTGGAGAAATTTGAAGAATGAGGTGGTGAAAGGTGAGATTTTGAAGAAAATGGGTTGAAAAGCAATTTCTAGACTTTAGAATTGATCTTTGAGAGTGATATGGTTGACCCATTGCCTAAGGACGTCTAACTCTAGGTGGGCAAAAATCTAGGGTGTTACATGGGTAGACCTCTTATCAATTCTCTTTTTCTCAATCTATATAAGTTGTGGTAGTATACATGTCCGAGGCATTTATGCCATAATTCGTTTTCATCAGTAAGGACTATGTAGCACGATAGATTAGATGAGCTTGAATCACTAACAATGTAACAATTTTCAGAAGTTCTGTGACTATTTAATATTGCAGAACCATTTTTATTTAAAATTTCACACCCTTAGTAAATTTTACACTATGATTATTATCGCATATTTGAAAGATGCTTAATAAATTTTGTTTTAACCCTTCTACATATAAAACAGAGGTTAAAGAGTTGAACCGTACCTTAGCCAATAATTCTACAATTGTTACCATCACCGAATTTGAATGAACTATTAGTCATGTCTTTAAGATTGGTGAACAGACCTTTATCACCTATCATATGTCTGGAGCAACCACTGTCTAGGTACCACTTTGAATGACTCCAAGCTTTGAAAGCGATGTGGGCAACCAAACAAGAAACCTTAGGAACCCATTTTATTACAGTTTTGGGTTTATGAGAATTGTTGTTCTTCTTATATTTGTAGTTGTTATAAGACCTACCCACTGAGTTAGATTTTAAGAGCTCCTTAAACAAATTAATAATTTTTTCAACCAAAGGGTTACGATTTTTATTTTTATAATTGATATGATTGCTTTTAGGATTGAAAGTCTAAATTTTTTTAGAATTTTTAGAATAATTTTGATTCAAAATTTTCCCTTTTGAGTTAGAAGACTCTCCTTTAACAAATTTAGGAGGAGTATTCTTATGTTTAGAAGGAATACTTTTATCATAGCCCAATCCAAATCGATCGCCACATTTTCTGGATCCGGATAAAAGTTTTTCTAATTTAGGATCAGCTTAGGCATACCTCCATGTGTCTTTTAAACTTAAAAATGTCTAGTTTTAGATTTTCATTTTCAGATTTATAGTTTTCAACTTGGGAGGTTTTGAAATCTAAGTCGCACTTAGTTTTTTCAAAGTAATATGAAATTTGTGATTTTTCTAAGACTAGATTATCAAAATTTTCTTTTAGTTTTGAAAACTTCTCTTTCTGAAGTTTTAGCTTTACAGCAATTTTGCAACTCTCCTTGTATAATGCATCATAAGCATCTTGAAGATCTTCTTCATTTTCATGATCTCTATTCAGATTTTCTTCACTGGTTGAATCATCATTATCTAAAAATGTGAACTTGGCTAGAGTCATTAGGGCTTTAACATCATTAGCCGACTCGGTGTCAGAATCATCTGGCTTAGAAGAGACTTCAGAGCAAGAAGAATCATCCCATGTAGCCAACATACTTTTCTTTTTAGACTTGTCCTTCTTAGGACATTTGTTTGCTAGATGCCCATATTCATGGCATTTGTAACATTGACTATCTTTTAAAGATTTTTAAGTTTTAGATCTAGATCTTTTCTTTTCAGTAGATTTTTACAAATCAACCCTCTTTTTACTTTTGAAAATCTTGTAATTTTTTTTAGCTAAAAGAGTCATATCATCTTCAAAAGTTTCTATATCAAAATTATTACATTTTCTTGAGAAATAATTTTAGAAGACTTAAGAGCAATGGATTTACCTTTAGGAGCTTTAAAGTTTAACTCGTAGGTTTGTAAAGAACCAACCAATTCTTCTACGCTCATATTATCCGTATCACGAAGTTCCTGTATTGCGGTCACCTTTCAATTGAACCGTTTAGGCAATGAGCGCAGTATCTTTGAACAGACTTTACTTTCTGGAATCCTATCACCAAGACCCCACATAGAGTTGACAATGTCATTCAATCTTATATAGAAGTCCAAGAACGTTTCACTTTCTTCCATACATATTTTCTCAAATTTGGTTGTGAGGATTTGAACTTTAGATTTCTTGACAATTGTTGTACTCTCGTGTGTCATTTCCAAGATATCCTAGGCTTGCTTTGCAGTATCATAGGATATAATTTTCTTGAATTTATCCAGTGATAGTGCGTAAGTAATTGCATTTAAAGCCTTTACATTGGCACTACTCTCACTTTTTTGAAGAGCGGTCCAAGAAAAGTAAGGTGTGACTTTTACAGTTTTAGATCCATCAATACCAGTCACTTCAATGGTAGGAGGGGTCCAATTGGTCACTGTGGCTTACCACACGATCTCATCCATGGATTTTAAGAAAATCCTCATTCTGGCTTTCCAATAGGCATAATTAAAGCCATCAAATGGTAGAGGCCTAGTGACTGAAAGGCCATCAAAATTTGACATCTTAAAAAGCTCAGATCGATTAGCTCAGGAAATTAATCCAAAAATTAAAGCGAGCTATTAGGCTCTGATACCACTTGAAAAGGCCAAGTTAAGAGTCCTTGGAGGGGATTGGGGGTGAATACAACTATGCTAAATTAAAAAATTAAATATGAAATTAAACAAATATAAATAAAGATAGCACTTAACAATCCCACAAAGTAAAAATGAATAACAACCTCAAATGTACAAGTATTGAGAGGTTGATACAGATGTTGTTCTAAGGACAACCTTACACCAAAAACCAATGGCTCATGGCAGGACAACCTGATTTTTACAATGGTCTATGTATCAAAATCTCAAACCAATACAGAGGAATAAAGAATAAAAATAACAAAGAAAATAAAATAAGCTATTACAACATTCCTATACTTGCATAAAAGAGATTACAACATTCTCCACAAAGGCTCAAAAAGAAATTACAACATTCACACAAAGCCACAATCAATCATCCACCACAAGACCAAAAATTATAGTGGTTCGCTTGTGTGTACACCAACTATTTATAAAAACAGCCACACAACTACTCCACTCCCAATATCCTCACACAATGGATATTAGCATTCACTATGAAATAGGTTTTTTAAGGTTCACCAAAAACCTTCACAATTATGTCTTTCAAGTGGGCTTACACAATTTAAAAAATCCCACACTCTGAGTTTTCTGGATCACTTCAGACAAACCAAAAATAAAGAAGGATTTTTCCTAGCACAACCTCAAAAACCAAAAAAATATTTACAAAAATGTAAATATACTTATCTAAATATTCTCCTTTGATGAAGCCCGGTATAACCAATTCGAAGTAGATGTTCAACGTAGATGTTCAATGTCCACACTCACTTATGAAAAGGTTCTAAGTTCTAAATAATTTTTAGATTAAATCACCTTAGGCTAGCTTGATTTGATTTTGATTCGAAGAAAAGGAAAAACTTAAATCCCTTATTCAAATAAGATTGGAATATAGAACTCAAAATCAAATGCAAAAAGCTACATTAAAGAGAATATTAAATGAACACTAAATAGCTTAAGAATATCAAAAACTTATCTCTCAGAGTGGTGTCTTGATTTTTCTTGAATTGAATGAAAAACTCTGAAAATCGTGCTTTATTTATAAGTGAAGAAACTGTTTACTCGACTAGCCCAGAGGTTAGCTCGACTAGTCGAAGTACCAACAAAAATTTAAAATTTCGGGTGCAATAAGATAAGACTGTTCCACGACTGGTCAAGTGGCCTACTCGATTGGTCGAGCCCTGCACTTACTGTTCATGTAACGCCTTAAACTTTTCAATACCTAGTATTGAAGTCCTCGAGCGTTTCCATGAAAAGTAACATAATATTTATGCATGTATGGGACTAATCTAGCTAACACAATCCTACGTCCATCCTCCAACTTGAGTCTGACTGATTGAGAACAATTTTCATCTAGGAATTTACTCATCCAACCATTGATCATGTAGGTTAATATATGTACCTTCCTTTGACTAAATCAGTAAATAAGCCCCTATCTGTAATGATTCAGATGTATATTGTTTTCTAAGAATTACTTAGAAATGTTCCTACTACCTTGTAGACCCGTTAGATGTCACAAAACTCTTATATTATCAATAATTACGATAATGCCACTAACCTAGACCCTTGAATTCTAGATCAAGTGATTCTCACCATCCATTTAACATAAAAGTCTACATCATGCCTATGTATCACAAATTATCCATACACGTTAAATTTCAACCCTCAGATAATTATACAAGTGGCTCAAACTATGAATTAGTCTATAACTGTTGATTTTGGTGACCACCGAATGAGGGAACCTCATAGATGGCTGTAGTGAGCACTTACCTTCATATGGACAGAGTGGATTCACTCAAAAGCATCACAAGTGGACCCCACATGCAAGTGCGTGTGCATAGTGTACGTGCACCGGCGATGCAATGGATCAGCAATCGGGTCAAACTGTGTTTGACCCAACTCTTTCAAATAAACAAACCTCATGCCGCATCTAACGAATGGACAATGTCCATTTAAGATTTGGCATGGCCCATCACGATCACTCATCTCGTTGATCTAGACTGTCCATCTCATTGACCACCCAAAACCAACCACCATCCCTATTTTCCGTTGTTATGGGTTCAAACGAAGCCACCCCCACTGTTCAAATAGGAGATAGACGGTGTTAGGAAAGATGTTGCATACCACCACAGATCTGATCCAAACCATCTGGGTCCAGGATTCCAAGGGAATCCTAATAGAGGGTGTGGATTTACCAACACACTGGGGAATGTGGGCCCCATAGATGCCACACAATCGGTGGATACGCAAGATGTGGCGTTCGAGCAAACCAGTCGATCCGGTTTGATGGACGGATAAAACAAGGACCCTAAGGTCAATCCCAGCCATCCAGACTCCAGCAAAGGGGATTTCGACCCCTCCTACGTGGTTGGATTGAGTGGGTTGGATGGTTTCTTCCTCTAAACTCAGCCCAAACGCAAGTAGTTTTTACGTTCACTAGCAGAAATAGGGAGACGTAAATCGACTTTCTAGAGAGAAATATAGCACCCTATAAAAGGAGGCGTGTTGTCTAGCAGAGGAAGGAAAAAGAAAGGAGAAAATGTGAGAGAGAGAGAGAGAGAGAGAGAGAGAGAGAGAGAGAGAGAGAAGACGTGTAACCAAGCAACGGTTTCCATCAGCTAGGCCTGTTGCCATCCAGCAGGGGAGGAAGAAAAGAAGGAAAAAGAGAAGGAAAGAAAAGATAGAAAGAAAGAAAGAGAAAGAAAGAAAAGAGAAAGAAAGGAGGAAAGGAAACAAAAGAAGAGAGAAGAGAAAAGAAAAGGAAGGAAAGGAAAGGAAGAAAGGGAGGTAGAGAATTTGAGTGTCGAGCTGACTATTGGATCCCTGGACTGAGTCCGAGCTGGGTTTGAATCGAGTTTGAGGTGAGGGTTTTATCCTTTAAGCTTACAGTAATTTAAGTTGGTATATTTATTCTTCCTTTTATATGCCTTGATGTTAATTCATCTGTCCTTTTACGTGCCCTTACCTTTATCCTGCCTTTTTATGCTTTTATGATATAAATTATCTTGTCTTTCATGATTACATGTTTTTCGGAGAATTATCCTATCATTGATTTAGTTAATATCATTACAACTATTGGACCTTTTGGGATTATGACATGATGTCGAATATAAGTGAATTTCTTTGAATTTATGTGAGGCCATGGATACAAGCCTTGCCCTTGCCTTATCAAATGTATTGAGTTGACTTTGCCACTCGTCTCTATATTTGAATTGACTTTGCCACTCGTCTCTTTATTAGAGTTGGCTCTACCACTCATCTTTTTATTTAAGTTGGCTCTGCCACTCTTCTTTTGTTGAGTTGACCATTGTCACTCTTCTCTTGTTATGTTGGCCATTGCCACTTTTGCTGAATTGACCATTGTCACTCTTCTCTTATTTATTGGCCTTGTGTCGTCTATCCTTAAGGCTTGGGCATGTGTCTTGTTATTCCAGAACCTCTATAATTCATTTTATATTCTTCATAATTCAGATTATACTCTTTATAATTCAGTTTATATTCTTTATAAGTGCAAGTGATGTGTTAAGAAGTATCACAACTAGTGAACAGATTATCTTATCATGGACATAATGCGTTATGGATAGCAGCCCTCTTAGTTGGCATGTAATTTCATGGGTTGGTTGGCATGTTACATTAACTTTTCAGAATTGGATATCACAAATAGTCGCTCCATGAATACATCGTGTTACGTAAACCCCCTAACCGCATTTTGTGTTGCCTTGAGATGTTCGCATAAATCCACGTTAGCGTTGGCCATGCCGGCGAATATCCGTAGTTATGGGATACAGGTCGATCCAAGTTTTCTATGAACTATCACATTGTGATGATCACTATGTATGATGAGCTGCGCATACTATGCTAGGCGTGCATCTCATGTAGGTTATTTGCGCATACTGATATCACATGTATTAGAGGAGTACAAGACGTATCAGTACCCTTACTTTACCTTTTATGAATTTCTTGAATTATTATTAATCTTAAAGGATAACCATTACTATGAGTAGGGTATTGACCCTCTCCCAACCGTACAGATGATGTAGGTGACGTATATATTAAAGACTTAGAAGACTACTTCCCTATAGAAGATTATCTTAAAAGACTAAGAAGATAGTTTTACTATTTAGTTTTATACTTCCGCTGTGAACTCTAATGTTGTAACAAACCTCCCATTATGAGGGCATTTGATTACTCTTTTACTCCGATGAAATATAATTAACATAGTTAATTTTATTCTTTTGAATGTTACCTTCATGAATGTATTTGCATGTGACCCAAATAAAAAAAAGTATGATTTTCTAAAGCATCAAATTTATACATCATTAACACCTTGTTTCCTCGGGCACGAGTACAAACTTTGGCCGTTAATTCGGGATGTTATAAGTCGAGTGGGACCCAATTTGGTTGTTGGACTTTAAGTCGAGTCTGGTCGACTGGTTGAGCACTGTTCACTCGACTGGTCAAGTAGTCTCCAGGACTGTTCGTGGGTCCAACAAAAATTCCTGAAAATTAGTAACAAACCTTGAATTGGTCAAAAAAATTCTTAGACTGGTTGAGCCAGTACTAGGACTAGTCAAACATAGGCTAAGACTAGTCAAGAAAAAGCTTATGAAATTATATAGTGACCCAATTTAAGTATGCAATCAATATGACCTAACTATGGTCAATTTAGGGTCATTCATACCTTATATGTGATATTTGAACATTGAAACATCATTCGCTTCGATTGATAGATGATGTTGAAGTATATGAAGCTTGACATCTTGACGTACTTTGAAGCTCGAACTTGAAATACTTTGAAACTTGAACTTAAAGTACTTTAAATCTTGAACTTGATTGAAGTACTTGTGACTTGTATTTCACCTTGAGCTTTGAGTTCCAAAGTAAAGCACATTGTCTTTACATAGTTGAAGCTTGAAAGCTTGATCTATCACTTGATGTTGTACTTAAATCTCTTATTCTTGTACTTGAAGTTCTTGATGTAAAGACCTTTGTTCATGTACTTGAATTACTTGATCTTAAATATGAAGATGAGCTACACAAGATACTGATTCCAAGAAGTTTTGGCACTATAAAATTTGACAATCATAGAAGCTAGACAAAATAGCATTTACACTTTTATCATGGTATCGTTTGAATCTGCAAAGTGTGCCAAGAAATCATCCAAAGAGTTGGAAAATTCATCTGAGAGTGACTCATTTTCCACGTTGAAGCTTGTGATTATTTGCCGATGGATTCCATCTTCTGTGGAAGTGGATGGACGCATGCTCTCTTGCTCTTGCCCTACACAAATAGATTGAAAATCAATAGGGGAAGCATTGCTGTGAATACTCTGTTCATTGAAACTACTCAGTAGAGGCATTGAATCGTCAAGAGTATACAGCTCAGATGGTGGCCTCAACTGGGTGGTTTCAAATTTTAGAGTCATATTGAGTAACTCATCCCTCTCCCGAATCATATCATTGTTCAATTCAGGGGAGTGGTCCAAACATGTCTCACAAGAGTTAGAAGGGTCGGTCGTAAGGGGCTCATCCTCCACATTCAAATTGGCTATGTCAAATAGGTGGAGTAGATCACTTTGGTTGACAACCTCCTAAACCTCTTGATTATTGATGTGTGCCAAACTTGAGATTGAATCCCAATACTCATCATCATCCAATTCAGTGCAGTACACACTTGGAATGAGATCACTTTCCTCACATTCGACTCCTAAATTGGGTTGAGTTTCGAATAAACTAACCTCTCCCTCATCATTGAAATCAAGTGTGTCATATGAGTGAAGTGTGTCATTATCATTGTATTTGAAAGACACCCACATCTCTTCATCATTCTTTTGGACAGTCATCGAGATCGACTCATCGAAAAATTGAACCATATGCTCATTAATGAAATTCAACTCCTCATTCGTAATTTCAGTTTCTTCCACAAGCGAGTTATGATCACTTTCTTCACATTGTGCTTCTAGATTGGGTTAAGGTTGGGATAACCTAGCATCTTCCTCCTCCATAAGGTGTGACTGAATTCTTTAAATTGAGGATTTGAGAAATTCACATGATTATATGGCAATTTGATTGAACTGCTCTTGTGCATTCATGCGTCTGAAGTAAATCCTCTGAGATTGTTTCTGATTGGGTTTCAAAGATAGAGGACCCAAGAGAATTATCACTATGATATATTGCTGGTTCATCTTCCCAACATTGATGTTTCCACTGATTATAGTCATACGGATCATAAGTGAGAGAATCTGATGGTTGGTAATACATATTATCACTCATAATATAATCACACATTATTTTCTTTTTATCAGATGGGTGATAATAATTCTCACTTCCATAGTCAGATAACCCCATCACTCACATACTGTTCATGGGGTGTAATTGTTCTCCTGTATATAATCGCGTAAGGTTTTCTTAACCAATGGAGTGTTATACTCTGGTTGGTTCCCGATGATTGTTTCATGAAAATTCTGAGACATAGGTTGATTTCTATTATAATCATCATACATCTCATCCCAATGTCTCTTAGCTATCTCAACATACTGAAGTTCCCATTCTTACATATACATGGTGAAACCCTAACTCTGAATCTAATCCTAAGAAAGATAAAAGAAAATATCCTATAGCAGTATGGAAAGTAAGAAGAGAGAAGAAGTTAGAGAGAAGTTACCAAATTAAAAGTTCCTATGTTAAGATCCTGTAAAAGAAAATAAAAAAAATTGGTTTCTAAAAATAGAAATTCTAAAGTTAAAAAGTTTCTAAAAATAAAAATAGAAATTTAGTTTCTAAAAAGGAAAGTTTCTAAACCTAAAAATAGAAAGCTAAGTTAGTTTCTAAAAGAAAATCTAGAATTATAAAGTTTATAAAAATAAAATAAATGAAAGATAAGTTACTTTTTAAAATTAGAAAGAGTTTCTAAAAAGAGAAATAACTAACCTAGTTTCTAAAAACAAAAGTGAAAAGTTTCTAAACCTAGAAATATAAAGTGAGTTTCTAAATAAAAGAAATCCTAGAATTAGAGAATTTTTAAAAAGAGAAAATAAAACCTAAAATTAGAGAGTTTCTAAAAATAATTAGGAAAGTTCTAAACCTAAAGTTAAAAAGTAAATTAATTTCTAAAAATGAAATCCTATAATTAAAGTTAGAAAAACAAAATCTAATCCTAAAGTTAGAAAACCCTAATCTTAACATAATTCTAAAACTAGTTAATCTCAGAAAAACGTAACTATCAATCCTCGGCAATAACACCAAAAACTTATTCACACCCAAGTATAGGGTTGTGACATAGTAATAATCTCGGTAATACCGAAGTCAAATCCACTTGGACTGAACCTTGTACGTAATCTAAAAGTAGCTAGAACTAGAACTAGAATAAGATAAAATCTAAATCAGAAGAAATTAAGAGAATAATAGTGAATTATTTAACTAAAAACTTGTAGAATTCAAAGGTGGGAAACTAGAGTGCTAAGGATCCACTTGTAAATATCAAGGAGATCTATGCCTGATTTACGAACACAACTAGAATCAGAGTCCTATCTTCATCCAGTTGGAAGATATTTCATTAAAAACTAATCTGAACATCCTTTAATCCAGTTTTCAAGAGATGAGAGGAATAAAAATTAAAATAATTCACTATTAGATTCCATCACAAAATCATGCCCATGAGACAAAGAAAACAATAGAACTTTAACCAATCCACATCCAATATAAGGAATTTATGAACATTAGGAAGGGTTCTGTCATCTAACCACGCCCTTGAGACGATGGCAAACAATAGGGCTCCCATATTCACAACCCCTATAATGCAAAGAACATACCTGAAGCTATCGTAGATCCATTGTAATTTAAGTCACAATAAACCATTAAAAATTACGAATATTCTACATAATTAAACTATAATCAAAATCAGTTTAGTAAAGCATGAATCAAAGACATAAAACCAAACTCATCACACTACAAGCTTCACCTCTTAGCCCTAGCTAAGAGGTTTAGCCAATCAGGACCATGATTAAAATAGATCTCTTAGAAAATAAACAAATAACAGAGAAGGGAAAGAAAGAAAACACTCTAAATGCCGGCCGATCTCCATGTGATTCTCTCTCTCTCTCTCTCTCTCTCTCTCTCTCTCTCTCTCTCTCTCTCTCTCTCTCTCTCTCTCTCTCTCCTTTACCCGTCTTGCCTCCACGGCTGCCCCACATGTCCAAGCTTGGATGGCTTAAGCTTTTTTCTGTCTCCCTTTTATAGAAACAGCAGGAGGTCCTTAGGTCGGCCATAAACTTGTGAAACTGACCTCCTTGTGCAGCCGCGAAAACACAAGCTGAGTTGCGTTCTGACGGTGTTTTCGGATGGTGGATGTCCAAGAAATACGTTTTGACTCCATGGTTGGGGTAAAAACTCCCCTCTGAAGATTATGGACGGTTCAAATCATCTAACCGACCACAAACGGTGGCCCACAACACCCTGCCACATGCGAAAAAACCAGACGTGCGTACAGTGTGAAATTTTCTATGCTAAGATGCTCGGTGGGCCCCACAATGATGTTTTCTACGAAATTCACCCCATTCATTGGATTCTCGAAGAAATTTCAGTCAGAAAGGAGTGCTTTTGGTCAAGTTTTGGTGTGGTCCACTATATCAAACCAACTTGTTATTCATCCTACATTTTTCAACAATCTACGTGTATATGTGCGCAAGGGACCCAAAGTCCTCCTTAGAGACGGTCATGCCTCCCCTTTGGACACAATGGACTGTCCAGATCATCCATTTGGACAATGGGTGGGGCCCACTATCAAAATTGAATTTGATCAGTGTCTCTCATTGGACGGTGGATGTGTGAAAGAGAAGGAGATGGGTTAACACCCATTTGACTGGCCTCCCGATCCAGTGCACTTGTGCACTGTGCAAAGTCACGGCCAATGGGATCCACTCGTGATGTGTGTGGGAAATCCACTCCATCCATCCATTTTAGCACCTCATTTAATGGGTTGAGACTAAAATTGAAGTATATCCAGATATCAGGTGGGCCCCAGATTAGTGTTTTATGGGTTGATCTATCCGTTGGGCCACTTCTACAAGGATTTACTGGCCGAAATTCAGCGTGTACAGTTAATTTATGAAGTTTCAAGCCGAACAAATGGTGAGAATCCTGTGATCTTGCATTTTGGATGGCTTTCAGGCCCGTTTAAACCCAATCACTTGATTTTCTCGGATCTTTGGCATGAAAATTCTTTGATCTCAGTCCCATGGGGTTTGTCCCTTACCTTGGTGACTTCTGAGTGTGTAAATCTATGCTTTTAGTACCTTTTTCAATACAAGCTTCCTAAATTCACCTTGTAACAAAAACACGATTAAAATAGGACTTTAAGCATTATCATGTACGTAAAGCTAGGCAATAACTTCGGTCTAATATGCAATGTTTAACCCTCAACAATCTCCACCAAAATAAATAGAAACAATGAAATTCTCGCAAACATTGCAATGGGCAGGGGCAGAGCCATGTAGTGGTAAGGGGGGGAACATTTTCTTCTTCCTTTTTTATCTTTTTTTTTCAATGGTAGAAATTAAATCCCCATTATTTCATGAGGTGTGGTCCACTAGAGCTTTGGATCTGCATGAGTTTTGGGAACATGCCCTAAAATGAGCTAGAAAATGAATAGACGACGTGGATGGAACATGCCCTAAAATGAGCTGGAAAATGAATAGACGACGTGGATGAAACGCATACATCATGGTAGGGCCTATAGAACTTGTCCAATAGCATAAGAGCTATTAGACAGGTCCATTAGCCAATCCATGAAAGCCGAAAGGCCCAAGAGCTACAATCATGTAATCCCTTTTCAAATTTCTAAATCCCTAGATCCCTAAATCCCCTCTCATTCCCTTTCTCCCTCTCTAATCCCTAAATCCCACCCTCCATCGCCAAAACCTTCTACTACTAGGGTTTTCAGAATCAAATGTCATTTCCTTCCCCTTCTTCGAATGCCATTTCAAGCACCGCCGCTGCCCTAAACTTCTTCGAATTTCATTTCAAGCTCTGCTCCTGCTTTCAAATCCTTCAAATGCCATTTTGACTTTTGATAACGATGCTTTTAGGGTTTTCTCTTGAACTTGAAGGAATCGCATGGCAATGTGGATTTTTATTTTTTATTTTTCACAGAAAAAGTTGATAATGAGTTTTCTATTTCTCTTTTTTTAGTTCTTAATTTGATTATAAAGAGATTTCTTTGATGGCATGTTTATAGCTGCTCATTGCTTGCATGAAGATGCTTTCTTTGTATCTATTTGTATCCATAATCCATGTATTTTTTCCTATACAAATATGCAATTATGCATAGAAATGGTAGATGCTGATATAGTGATTAATGGGCTGTTTGGGTAGTTGGTCCCACAAAATTAGGATTGTGCCTTACTGCCTTAGTCTTAAATTTGGGTATAGTTTTATACTCGTTATAGTTTTTATACTAAATATAAACCCTACAACAAATCGCAGGTGTTGGATATAAACCAAACATCAATGATTAAGATAAGAAGCTGAAAATAAAATACTAGTAACTGCTAATCCCCTAGAAAACAAATTAAAAACTAAACAACGTGTATTGCTTTTATCACTAAATCTAAAGCTTCAATTGAGGCCCAAATCGATGAAATCTCAATTTTTTTAAGAAACAATCACTAAAAGCCGTAAAGTGGAAAGTTCGAAGAATCCTTAATACTTGAATGGCTTCAATCTATGACGACATAGCATTTATGTTTTTCTCTTAACCAACTTAGGTCATATAACTTCTTCAAATTTTTCAGGGAGTTTAGACTACTTTTTTGTTCTAATAGGCAGATTATCAATTCTTGTGTGTTTTATTAAGGTAGAAATTACATTTACATCCAAGTTACAGAAAGTTAATGAAATTTAATATAGCATAGGGAAAGTTATTGGGATTATGTTTGTTATTAGGTTATAGATAAACTTTGTTATTAGTAGTGTTATGTAGAGTATTAGAAGGATTAGTAGTAGTTTGCAGTTAGCATTAGCGTTTGAAAAACTCATACTGAGCACTAATGGCTTAGCATCAGTGTCTAAAATTCTAAGTTAGTTTATCTATATTGCCAGCTATGGAAAAGTTTTTCAAAAGAAAGTCAAAGGTTTATATACCATATCCTAAGTTAGAAAATAATGATCACGATCAAGTGCAACGTGGCTTATATTGAAGTCATATAGAGGCTGACTTTGTAAATCTTCATGCAGATCACGGGTTACAACCTCGAATTTCAAAGTACCATCCTAATGACCAAGACCCAATCCGAAGAGCATATCTACAAAAGGGTCCTTGTTAACTGGGAACTATAATTTTTCCAAAAAGATGATAGGAAACACGTTATGACATTTTAATCCTTATTGGTTTAATGAGTTTGGTAGTTGGTTGGAGTATAACATAACAAAGGATGCTGTGTTTTGCTTACATTGCTACCATTTTAGACTAGATAATGGAGAGCAAGGCAGTGGTGATTCTTTTGTATTTGAGGGATTTGTTAATTGGTAAAAGAAAGAAAAAACTTCACACTCATGTTGGAGGGCCCAACAATGCTCACAACCAAGCCTATAGGATGGGTCAAGATTTGATGAACCAAGAGAAGCACATGAAAACATTTTTTTTAGGTATTCAGATCAAGCTTGTAACGAATACCGAACTCGTCTAAATGCATCAGTTGATTGCATTAGATTTCTTCTCTGATAGGGATTAGCTTTCCATGGCCATGATGAATCAGAGGACTCGAATAATTAAGGAAATTTTCTTGCACTTTTGTAATTTAGTGCTAATCGCGTGAAGCTATTAAAAGTGTCGTTCTCAAAAGTGCTCCTAAAAATCTCAAATTGACTACGTTTGATATCCAGAAAGACATTATGAATGCGGTTGCAGTCGAAACCGCCAATGTTATCCTCAAGGATCTTGGAGATGCACTATTTTCTATTTTAATTGACGAATCACTTGATGTGTCAATCAAAGAGTAAATGGTCGTTTTCTTTACATTATGTGGATAAGCATGGATGAGTGATTGAACGATTTTAAGGTATTGTTCATGTTAATGAAAGCAGTGCTGTCTCACTTAAGGCGGCAATTGAAAAATTATTTTCCAAGCATGGATTGAGTATACTTAGATTGCATGGGCATGGTTATGATGGGGCTAATAACATGAAGGAGAGTTTAACGGTCTTAAAGCACTCAATATGAAGGAGAATGAATCTGCATCCTATATTCACTGCTTTGCACATCAACTTCAATTAGCACTTGTCGCTATTGTAAAAAATCACTCCCAAATCATTTTACTCTTTGACTTAGTTTCTAATGTGTTAAATACTGTTGGAGGCTCAATTAAACGTTAGGACATTCTTTGAGATAAGCAAGCTACTAAAATTATAGAATCTCTCAAAAGTAGTGAATTTCAAAGTAGTTAGGGTCTAAATCAGGAGGCTAATCTTCGACAGCCTGGGGATACACGTTGGGGATCACACTATGGTACACTAATAAGCTTGTTTCTCATGTTTTCCTCTGTGATTGATGTGCTTGAGATTTTTGGAGAAGATGAATCAAACTCCAAACAAAGAAGTGAATAATGTGTCCTATTAGATTCGGTGCAATCTTTTGATCTCATCTTGAGCTTGCATTTGATGAAGAATATATTAGGAATCACCAATGATTTATCAAAAGCATTACAATGAAAAGATCGAGATATTGTGAATGCCATGACCCTAGTCAAAATATGTAAGATACGGTTGCAAGAGATGAGATACAATGGATGAGATTCTCTCCTCACCGAAGTTTGGTCATTCTGCGCCAAACATAATGTCATCATTCCTAACATGGACGATAAGTTTGCACCTCGAGGATGATCTAGACGCAGAGTAGAAGTAATCACAAACCTACATCACTACCGTGTCGAATTGTTCTACACATGCATAGATATGCAACTTCAAGAATTGAACAACCATTTTAATGAAGTGACTACCGAATTGCTTCTTTTCGTGGAATGCTTGAATCCAAGTGATTCATTCTCTGCTTTTGACAAGAAAAAATTGATCCACCTTGCTCAGTTTTATCCACTTGATTTTTCTAAAGTAGATCTCATTGTACTTCATGATTAGTTAGAGACTTATATTATAGATGTCCACTTAAACAATGAGTTAGGGGAAGTGAATGGAATTAGCGGCCTTGCTAAGAAGATGATTGAGACAAAAAAGGATATTGTGTATCCATTAGTTTACTTATTACATTGGCGTTAATCCTACCAATTGCAACTGCCACTGTTGAGAGGCCATTTTCTACTATGCATATCATGAAGAACCAACTCTGCAATCGAATAAGAGATGAGTGCGTTAATAATGATTGCTTAGTCACATACATCGAAAAGACATTTTTAATGGCATTGATAATGAGGCAATCTTGCAATGCTGTCAAATATGAGAACTCGTGGACAATTGTGAAAAATCTTCTATTGGAATTGGAAAATGACATTTTTATTTTATTTTAAAGAATCTTCTTTTGTGGATAATTAATGTGTAATTGTTTATATTAATACAAATTGTTACTTTTTGTAAAGTATTTTGTTTATTGGAGAGGTGCCCTATTTGTTGAATTAGAATCGTGAATGTCAAGCTCATTCCCAGAGAAGAGCGTCAAATAAACCTTGCCCTCAAGCATTATTGCCTTTATAGAAGAAGATGCTCGGGGAATTCAGTACCCCAACAATGATGCACTAGTGGTCGTCATGACCATTGTCAACCATAAGGTGCATCAGATTTTGCTAGACACCTAAAGCTCAGCAGACATCCTATTCACAGCCGCCTTTTACAAAATGGGAGTTAGAAGATTGAAATTACAACCCGTGCGAACCCCTCTTCTCAGCCTTGCAGGGGAAAAGGTGACCTCAGAGGGAATTATTTTCCTGCTAGTAATAGTCGGAGAAGGCATCAACCAGGTCACCACCATAGTTGACTTTCTGGTGGTAGACTGTCCCTCAATGTATAATGTAATTCTTGGCAGACCATCCTTAAACACTATACGGGTAGTGGTCTCCACCTATCACCTCGCCATGAAATTCCTGACCTAGTATGGGGTCGGCAAGGTCCTAGGTGACCAACATGAGGCCTGACAATGCATTCGACAGCCCTTTAAGGAAAGGCACAACAACAACAGATAATACAAGTCACCTCCCTAGATCCTCGAGAGGAAACCATCAAGCGAGGGATGCCTATGGAAGAACTCATCTCAATGTAGCTCTTCAAGACCGACTCATCTCAGACTGTCTAGGTTGGATTGCTACTCAAACCACAACTCTTGTCAGAGCTAGCCAACCTATTGAAGAAACATGCCGACGTTATGCCTAGTCTCACAAGGATGTGTCCGGAATAGACCCAAGAGTCATAGTTCATCGATTGAATGTAGATCCCAATGACAAGATTGTTTGATAGAAAAGACAAACATTTTATTTGGAAAGGTATGCATTGATCAATGAGGAAGTTGGCAAGCTCGTCGAGGAAGTGCATTATCCCAACTGGCTGTCCAACGTGGTGCTAGTGAAAAAGGCCAGTGGGAAATGGCAAGTCTGCATGGATTATACCGTCTAAATAAAGCTTGCCCAAAACATAGTTTTCCCCTCCCAAGGATCGACCAGATGGTAGACACTGCCGCCGGGAACGCACTCCTTAGCTTTATGTACGCTTACTCAAGGTACAACCAGATCGACATGCATGATCATGACAAGTAGAAATTGCCTTCATCACCGATAAAGGTTTGTATTACTACCGATTAATGTTGTTCAGGTTAAAGAACGCTTGAGCAACGTATCAACGGCTGGTGAATAAAATATTCACCAAATAGATTGAAAAAACCATAGAGGTTTACGTTGATGATATGCTCGTTAAGAGCTTCATGGCAAAGGACAATGTAGTAGACCTGAAAGAGATGTTTAGGATTCTGTGGAAGTATCGAATGAAATTCAATATGAGGAAATGCGCCTTTGGTGTCAGCTCAAGAAAATTCTTAGTTTTCATGGTCCACCAAAGGGGAATAGAGGCAAATCCTGAAAAAATATGAGCTCTCATAAGAATGAGCTCCCCCAGTACAATGAAAGAAATATAATGCCTCATGGGTAGAGTGGCAACTCTAAACAGGTTTATTTCCCGAGCTATGGACAAGTGCTTGCCCTTCTTTAAGCAGCTAAAGGGGAGTGAAAAGTAGACCTAGATGGAAGAATGTAAACAAGCATTCCAACAACTCAAGACCTACTCGGGATCTCCCCCACTGTACTCAAAGTCGGAGCCAGGGGAAGAGCTGCTGCTATACCTAGCTATATCACCAACGACAATTAGCTCATCCTTATCCAGGGAAGGAGGTGCCCGACAACTAGTCTACCACATGAGCAAAGGCATGGTTAATGCAAAAACACGTTATCTAGAGTAGAAAAATTGGCTCTAGTATTAGTCATATCGTCTTGACGATTCCGACCTTACTTCCAGGCTCATGCCTTCAGGGTTCGGGCCAATCAACCTCTCCACTAAGTACTAAAGGGACCTGAGGCATCGAGACGACTCACTAAGTGGGCAATTGAGCTTGGTAAATTCAGCATTGTATATCGACCTCAAGTAGCAATCAAAGGGAAGGCCGTCACTAACTTTATTACAGAGTTCACCTACCCTACAGCATAGCTGCTCATAGAAGAAACCGAGTAAGGTGCCGTGTAAAAAACATGGACTCTCCATCTAGATGGATCATTGAATGCTTAAGGGAGTGGACTAGGATTAATTTGGACCTCTTTCAATCAAGTGAAGGTCAAGTATGCCTTATGATTTGGCTTCTGAGCCTCCAACAATGAGGCTGAGTATGTAGTGCTCGTTGTTGGCCTAAGATTGGCTAAAGCAATGGAAGTTAGGATACTAAAATCCTATAAAAACTCATAGTTAGTGGTAAACTAAGTGTAACACCCCGGATTTTGGCCAATCTGGGATTTGACGTCCTTAGGCAATGGGTCAACTAAAACACCTGGAAAATCGCTTAGAACCCAATTCCATAGCCAAAGAAATCACTTAGGATTAATTCCTTTAGAAAATAAGAGTAAGTTAGCTAGCGCAACGCTAGAGTAGCTGGAAAATAGTCCCTGATCACTTTAAATACGTTCTACAAGACCCAAATCGAGTAGAACTAATGACTCTATAATACTCTAAAACCTCGGATCAAACTCTAAGCCGGTTTGTTCTCTGGACCACTTTGAAACTTTGTATTAGATCTAGACCGCGCGTCGAAAGTCCGATACCTACTATCTTAGACCGTTAGAACCGCCTAGTTAGACTTGACAATCATTTCGAAAATCAAGTCCAACCGATAATCACAGGCTATTTCATTGAGCCCGGACTGAAGAGAGTGCGAATAGGGACAGATTTGGAATTTGAAATTTAAATCTGGCACACGACTTAACGCGTCAGTATTAAGCGTTTTGACCGTCAAAATTCAGCCAAATTACACCCTCGGATCAGGAAAAATTTCTATTTCATATCATGAGACTTGCAGGCCTTATCTACGTGCGGTGACCGCTGAACTGAAACTGGACCGCCACGTGCGATCTGTGAACCCTGCCGGACTGAAAACTTGATGCGTGCTAGATCCTGTACACATGAGCTTAAGTCCGATCGCGTTCGGCCAGGGGACCACCAGAAATGATCTTTTGGACCGAAACAGCCCGCTTTGGATAAATATCAAGTGAACTTTGTTCCTGAGTTTATTTTGGGCATTTTTAGGCTTATAAAAAGGGTTGAAACCCTCACTCCTCTCTCCCATACGAATTTGAGAAAAATCCTAATTGGGAGAGGGAAAAGGTGAGAGTTTGTGAGAGAGATTGGAGGAGAATTCCTTGCCGCTTGTGCTACCCGTTGCAAATGCCTAAGCAACACACTCCGATCACCTGGCCGGTGATTTCTCCACATTTTCAAGTAAGAAAATACCCTAGAAGTTTTTGATTTAGTGTTCCCTTGGTTTAATAGCAAAGTAGCTGATAGATTTCGTAAATCAGGTTCCCTATTCGCCATAGACGAAGCGTATACGCTCCGTTCGAATCACTTCACCTATAAGGGAAAAGGTACGGATTTTAGACGCTTTGATTGACTGTTTCCAACACTTTCAATGTCATTTAATAGTAGATTATCGACAGCAACGCCGTTTGACATGTACAACATGCTGTCCGTTTCCTGTTTCGTAAACCGACGAAGAATATGAGATTTAGGGCATTTTAGTCATTTGTAGGAAGTACTGATTTCATTCATATTTTGCTGATGTGATTGACATGGTTTATTGTCGCATTAGAATGTTAGGAATGCGTGCATAGTTAGTTTGGCGAAGAGATTTGCCAAAATGCGCACTTTGAGTCGACATACTATATGTGGACTTAAGTGTGTAGTGTGAGTGTTTGTATAAATGCTTGTATTAGTATGTATTGAATTAAATGGTGTTATGAATTAGTTTGAGATTGATTTCTCAATTAATGCTGATGCAAACGATTTCCTACATGTTAGCCATATGTACGATTTCATTATATGTGTGAAAGACTTGTGTAAGATGATTTACTTAAGTTGTACGTTATAACATGTGTTATCATGCTCACATATTTGTATTCCATTTCCAATACTCTTACCTGATTGTTGATGTGGATTCATAATTGTTTGGGACTATACTTAGTCCAGGCAGTCGGTAACCGAGCGAATTCGTGGTTGGCTTATCTTGGCCACGAACGACGCGTCGATGAACTCAAGTCATGTTTTGGAGTTGGTGGCAGTGGTTAGGCCACACGAAGTGTTTTATGCACTTCATGTCGTTCAACTTGAGATGCGATCGTGCTAGTCGAGCCCGTCAAGTAACCCGACTGGCCATTGTATGTTCACCCTGCATGAGTCATAACTGCTTGAACCTAGGGTACTGAACTTACCATTGTAAACCCTGTCAACCATGGTACCTTGATCCACGAAGACCCATGAGCCGGGCATGGTGGTATGGGACACCGTGGTCGAGCTGTCGGCCTACGCTGGGGCCACAAACCTTCCAGTAGTGACCAGTGATCACCTAGTCTCGTGAGTAGATTATGGTGGTATGGGACACTATATTCTTGCTGTCGGCCTACACTGATCAGGCGATGAGTCCTTTGTAGTGACCGCGAGCGTATTCTGAGTCTACGGGAGGTGACGACCCTTCAGTAGCAGTAGAGTACAGTAAGTCTGTATTGATAAGGTGATGGGGGAGCGGAGCAATGAGTACGTGCAACAGCCCTGACAGCCCTTGCAGTGACCTATAAAATATACATCATATGAGATTACTAGGAGTGACGACCCTAGACAGGATCTGTGTTGGGATTGATATAAGGGAGGTACCTTAGTTTCCCAATCTTGCTGTTTGAATGGACTAATAACAACTCAGAAATCATATCACCATACCATTGCATATGCCTGGAAGATGTGGAGCACTTGAGGGTCGATTGCGTGCTGCGGTCATAAGATGGTGCCATATGAGGGAGATCGTCGGTGAGGGCATACATCACGTCATGTCATATTGCATTAACAACAGTATTAGGATTGTTTGATTTACTGCTTTACTATTATCGCATGATTGATTTGATAACATGCTAATCTCTACTCTCTTATCCCACTGAGTTGATCACTCACTCCCACGTTACGGGATGGTGTTTCCGGACACCCACCAGTCCCTATTGTGATTGCAGATGATGGCGCGGCCTGTGAGGCGGAGCTGGACTTGATGATGAGGAGGAGGATCTCTCCTTTATGCGTGTTCTGATTGACGGGATTACAGGGAGGTTGATTAGATACCTTGACACTTGTCATTTTATATTTTTAGAACACTCATGTATATCCTTTTGGTTTACTTTTGGAGTATACATGTATGTATATAACCTGGTAACATATTCACACTCTAGAGACATACAACAGTTTATATATGTTATACATACTATCACAATCTTTCGCTTGTAAATGTAACCGTCTCTGGAGCGTGATATGCTGTTTTAGCTTAATCTCACTCATGTTTAATACATTATCACAGACAACATTCAATCATACATATCTATGTTGCATAAATAACATTTTGGAACTCAGGAGTTGGGTTTTTGCTCGACCCCCTAATTTTCGGGATGTTACACCAAGTCACCACAGAATATCAAGCCAGATGAGATAAGATGATCGTCTACCTGACTAGAGCTTGAGAGTTACTTGATGGATTTGACAAGTATGAAATCATATAAGTCCCCAGATCAGAGAACTCCAACGCTGATTATTTGGCTAGGTTGGCCTCAGCCATTGACGTTGACCTCGCCAAGGCTGTCTCGATTGAGTTTTTACCCGATCCAAGCATTAGTTAGCCTGACCAAAAACTAGCTCTTTCGATTGCTCACACATTGAGGTAGATAAATCCTATCATGCACTACTTACGAAAGGGTGAGCTACTTGAGGACAGATTAGAGGCTCGAAAGATCGGGTACCGATCTACTTGGTACACAATAATGGGAGACGACATGTTCAAGAAGGGGTTTTCACTACCTTACTTGAGGTGACTGCAACCAGATGAAGCCGAATACATTTTGAGGGAAGTCAATGAAGGCATCTTCAAAAATCATTTAGGTGGAAGAGCCCAGACACATAAGGTAGTCCAACAAGGGTATTACTTGCCCATAATGCATGAGGATGCTAAGTGGTTCACAAGGAAATGTGATAAGTACCAGTCCTTTGTAGTAGTGTCATGATAACCACCCAAACAGATGACCCTAATGAGTAGGCCTTAGCCTTTTTGCATAGTGAGGAGTTAACATCATCGGAATCGTTCGATATTGTTACTGTCGATTACTTCACCGAGTGAGTTGAGGCTGAGCCTTTAACTCAGATTATCGAGCATAAAATGACCGACTTCATTGTAGATAATGGTAAGTAGTTTGACAATGTTAAGTTTTGAGTATTATGCAAAGAGCTCAGTATTCATAACACTTTTGCCTCACCTCGATACCCCCAAGCTAACAGTCAGGTAAAGGTAGTCAATAAGATCATCAAAATCCACCTTAAAACCAAGCTCAAAAAGTTCAAAGGGGAATGGGTGGAGGAGCTGCCATATGTTTTGTGGGCGTATCAGATCACTACTCATTCAACTACCTAGGAGACTCCTTTCTCTCTAGCCTTTGGCCCAGAGGCAGTAATCATAGTGGAAATCGGAATCCCATTAGGACAAGCTGAGTTATTTTAACTAGATGAGAATGACGAGAAAATGTTACTGAGTCTCGAATTGCTCGAGAAACTCAGGGAAAAGGTGTAAGTGTAACGCCCTGAAAATCGAGGGTCGAGCAGAAGCTCAGCTCTCGAGTTCCAACGCATCACTTATGCAACATAAATAATGATGATTAAATGTTGTCCGTATGAGTGCATTTAAACATTAGTGGGATTATACCAAAATAGCATATCATACTCCAGAGACAATTAGATTACGTAAGTAGAAGACTGTGATAGATATATAAAACATATAAGTGGTAAGTCCCCAGAGTATCAACATGTCACCAAGTTAAATAATTACATGTGTAGTTCCAAAATAAACAAAATGATGAAGTGTAATGTCCTTTAATCCATGTCCCTGTAGCCCCGGTGACGTAGCTCTAGGTCTACATAGACCCGCCAGAGAGTTGCATGTAGGAGAACTCCTCATCATCATAAAATTCAGGCTCCGCCCTATAAGCATCGTCGTTATCTGAAACTAAAACATGGTCTAGTTGGTGTTTTAAAATACTGTCCCAGAGTGGGAGTAAGTGATCAACTCAATGGAGCTATAAGGAAAAGGTTAACATGTTATTAATTCAATCAAGTAGTAATGATAAAGCAGTACAACAATCATAACCTAAGTACTCTTATTAATGCAGGAATGGTATGTGATAATGATGTATGCATTCACCTTCACTCGCTAAGCGACATCATCTCACGATCGTGGCATGCACCACTCCGGACACGTGCACTTTCTTGCCAAAGCACATGCAGTGCATGTATGATCATGTTAGCCCAATTCTTAATTAGGTTTATTCAAACAACATATTCGGGAAGCTAAGGTACCTTCCTTTTTATCATTTACCCAAACTATGATCCATCTAGGGTTGTCAATCCCAGTTAATCACATACGATAGGCAAGTTCGAGAGTCAACACTCTAGATCACTATGAGAGGCTCGTCATCGTCAGCGTGGGCTTATTTTGTACTCGAGGTCACTCCACCAATGCCCTACCAATTGGCAGTCTATTTTTGAAGGCTTGTCACCAACCTGACTGGGGACCACAGCCAGGCTATGCCATTGTAGGCCAACAGATCGAATACAGTGTCTCATACTTTCATATTCGGCTCACGAGTTTAGGTTACTCACTGGTCACTACGGGAAGGTTCGTCACCCCAGCGTAGGCCGACAGCTCCACCACGGTGTCCCATAACACCATGTCTGGCTTATGAGTCTTAGCGGATCATGGTACCATGGTTGAAACAGGTTTTTCATTGGTAAAGGGTACCTTAGGTTCAAGTAATAGCGTTCATACATGGTAAACACACAATAGGCCAATCGGTTTATTAGACAGGTTCGACTGGTACGAGCATACGCTGAATTCATTGGCATGGTTCCACAATCGACAATCATCATACGACTAGGATTCACCAAACGCATCAACTATGGCGACACTAATTCGGCCACTCAAATAGGAATTGTTACCGATTACCTGGACTACGTAGTAGTCTCAATCATACTCAAATGCAGCATGTGGAGACATGTGATAATCATATAAGCATTTAACAAACAATCCAAGTACAACACTCATTTGAGCATTTTATCAACCTATTAAACATGTTATTATACAAATGCATTTCACCCATAAATTTCACAATTGAAATGAAGATTACAGGAAGAAAACTATATATATATGAAGTATTTGAGAATCTCACTTCAATACTCTTATTAAATATAATTCATCAAACAATACTTCATTCAGGCATTTTATCATACACATAGAACTTGTTACTATACATATGTATTTCATCCATAAATCAAATAGTGGTAATTTACATTATATGAAGGAAACCATTCATATGACTAAGGAAATTAAGGATCCTATCTTAATACACCTAATAAGTACAATCTATCGACAAAATCTCATTCAAACATTTTAACAAACACTTAGACTACACAGTACTTTATACATCGACTGAATTAGTTATGACATATATTATGGCAAATCCTTTCACAAAGGAGTTGTCAAGCATACAACAAGCATGGATTCTAGATTAATAGTAATGAGAAGCACAAATCATAATCACGAAAATCTCATTCATACAGCACAACGGCTACCTGAATCACGAAATAGGTTAGCTATTTCGTCGATTCTACTATTTAGATTCTGAAATCAGATTAGGGTTAGGATTTCTTACCCAAAAATAAAGTTGAAAATGGCAGTGTAATGACACGAAAGAAATGATTTAACATGTGGAGTGGTGGGAACGAATCTCGGCTACTAACTCCATATCTCTCTCACTTCTCCTCACTTTCTCCTCCTCTTTTCTTTCTTCTCTCTCCTAGGGTTAGAAAAATCATATGGAATAGAAATGGGGTGAGTTTAGGTCCTTATATAGTCCCAGAACTGACCTCAATGGCCCTAGGGCCATGGTATACTTAGGTTATATCCAAAGAGTGGTTGTTTCAATCCAACGAAGCACATCTGAAGGCTCCTTTTCTGCTTACGGTCTAGGGAAAGTTTCCTGACATTGGATCTAGGTCAAGTTTATTTTTCGATCTGATCAGATCAGTGGATCGACCACGGAGGACCTATTTCAGTTCAATGGTCACCGGTACTCGATCAAGGCCACAAGTATACTGACATGTGTTGAAAATTTTCTCTGATCCAAGGGTGTAATTGGGTTGAAATCTAATGGTCTAAAACCTTACAATTGGCCTGCAAGTGAACAGCTCAACTCACTTAAGTTTTAGTTCATTTTTTAAAGGTATTCGCATTTCTCACACACTTTGCTCCAGGCTCAAGTTGTGCATTTCTGGATACTATTAGGACATGATTTCTGAGATGGTTGTCAAGCCCAGTAAGGCAGTCATAATCGTATAGTTTCACGGTAATCCAACTTTCGACGCACGGTCTAAGTCCAATACAAAGTTTCAATGCGCTCCCGAGAGCAACTGGGTTTTGAGATTGATCCTAGGTTTTTAAGTAATGTAGCGTTAACGATCCTACTAGTTTTGGACCTTGTAGTTTGTATTAAAAGAAATTCAATCTAATTCCATTGATCATTTCATTTAACACTTAATAATTTTCATCTAATTTCTAAAGGATTTGGTCCTTTGTGATCTCTGCCTGAGGTGGTACTCGGGTCTTTGTATGGATTTTTTCGGGACGTTACAGTAAGTAAGAGTTGCCACTTAACAATAAAGAGTTACTTGCAATATAATTCAAGAGTCTAGATATGAAGATGTAGAGTAGGAGAGCTGGTACTTCGATAAGTTTCCCTGAGTACTAAAAAGCCTAGTTCGGGAGCCTTAAGACCGAGCTAGGTAGGACCCTACAAGGTTACCAGTATAGCCCAATCAGGGACATACCTATTGAAGGACATGTAGGGACAGGCCCTGCCCCATCCCTGTAATACTGAGCATTTGATGTTCTATTATCAATAGGAACTGATCTGAGTTCTATAGGTACACCAAGCGTGTCAGGTCAACAATACACCTCAAGTGTTTATTACTTGTAATCTCCTTTATAAAAGAGAAGAAAAGCATGTTTTTCCTACATTTATCAGTAACATACCCTCCCTAAACGACCAACGCAGTGATTAAAAAGCTCAAGAAGGAATTAAATCCAAGAATGTAGCCTTTTGACTGCATAGAGCTCGGTGATTAAAAGGTGGCTGAAATTAGGGGGAGGCTGAGTAATTCACCCTTTGATCGAGGTTATTACCCTGATAAGGTAACTAATCCAATGGGCACAACCCAAATGTAAACACTTTGTGTCAACACAAGTACTTGGGACAGAATGTTCCCAAGGAGACCACTAAAAGACCTAATCCTTAATCATTTTCTACTAGCCTATGCTTAGGCTCAGATGGACCAAGCTCAGGGGTATGTAGGGGACCCAATAGGGTAACAAGCAACACAACACATCCCAAACATGAACAAGACAAAGGTTTTGAGAAAAAATTCATTCTTCATTAAGTTTTAAAAATTTTCAAAATGATTGTTTGAAAAAAGAATAGAAGCAATAATAAAAAAAGGCTTAGGGATGTGGAGCTTCCTTTACCTCATGAGCGATGACCACTTCAGGGACTTTGACGACATCTTCAGCTCCAGAAGTTGTATCCTCATCCAAATAGGCCAAGTCAAGCTCAGAAAACCAGCGTTAAACCTCCACACGACAATTGTAAAAGCTGACACTAAAGGTCTTCTATAGCTCAGCAGTATGCCCCTTTGTGGCCTTATAAGCCTCCACGGTGGCCGCCTCCCTCACCGACACTCTGACTTCAACCTCAGCCGCCCTGGCCTCGACCTCCCTTGACCGTGCCTCTACCTCAGCAACCCTAACCTCCACCTCAGCCACATGGGCTCCAGCCTTGATGGTCAACGCTTCCAATTGAGTGACTCTCGCTGTCAGGTTAGCCTTTTCACACTATTTTGTCGCCATTTGGGAAGCACTAGCCTCTCCAAGAATACCCTTAAGGAATCCTGAAAGGCCTCAGTTTCTGCATAAAGCTCCACCTAGGCCTTCATGGCCAACACCAGCTCTGAGGACCTAGTCTCTAGCTTGACCCTGACAGCATCAAGCTTCCAATTTGCATCGTTGACCCAGGCCTTTAGGTCGAGCAAGAACTGATGAACTGCAAGGACTTTAGGGCACCCTACAAAAATGAGGGAGTTAAGTGTGTGTGTGTGTGTGTGTGTGTGTGTGTGTGTGTGTGTGTGTGTGTGTGTGTGTGTGTGTGTGTGTGTGAAAAAAAAAGAGGGGGCCCGACCCCAGTATTATGATCACAGGGCTCACCTTGATATGCAGAGCCACCATCACCCCAAGGAGGAGGTCGGGATGAGGAGAGAACATCGAGTTCACATCTTCTTCGAGGACATAACTCTGTCCCTAGCTCACTAGCATGGCTAAGTATCTAAGGATAGAGGAGGATGAAGCTCCTCCCATTGTTGTGCCCTTGGAGGTTGAATTTTGGTGCTCAGACACATCTTCATGTGTTCAAACTACCTTGGCTCAGTTCTACTCGATGAGCGAAGGAGACATGTCAGGGTCCACCACCTCCCATAGATGGGAGTCCTGGGGAGGGATGTGTGTTGGCACAACAACCACCTCGCCCCTAATCGCCACTTGGCACTCCATGGGAGCAGCGATCAGTCTCCACCTGGGAGACTAGTGAAGGAATCTGAGGGGTCATCTTAGCCACTACCCATTCTACTACATGAGGAGCAGACCTGCCTGCAAACACACCAACGGTGAAGGGCCGAGCTGAAGCAGGTGGAGTTGACTTCTTGGTAGTGGCCTTCAATTGATCCATCTCAGTAACAGCCAACATCTTCCTCTTCTTCGGTTGTGAGCGACCCAAAATCTCTACAAGGAATAAGAGAAAAAGCGAGTTAAAATTACAACCTAACTGAGTAGGAAGACAAGAGAGGACAAAACTCACCCATTGGAGCTGTTGGAGAAAGCCCAAACTAATGAGCTACTGATCTTTCTTTAACGATCCTGATCTGGCATAGGAGAGAGGCAGAGAGACTAGGTTGAGACCTAAGAAAGGCTATAAAAAGAGGAAAAGGTATATCAAACATCTACACATAGTAAGAAAAAAAAAACTATGTATAGTAGCTTGGCATGTGTTCCGACATAGGAGGGTAAAGGAGGTGTGAACTCGAGCATTTAAACCTCCTAGCTTTGCGGTAGGGGCCTCTCATTCTCTAGTCGTGAAAAACCACATTTCCCTTCAACCTTTGTTTGAGGACAAATTATTGGTGATAATGGCCTGGCCCTTGCTCGATCATGAAGAAAAATAATACCAACTTTGAGATTCAGGACTGCTCTTAGCCTAGTACAAGAAGAAGAGCTTATCTACAGTGAGCTAAAAGTTGTTGACCTGCCGCCAGAGAATGCAGTAGCCGAAGATAGCTCGCCACACATTAGGATTCAGCTGCCCTGGGGCGACCCTGAGCCGATGGAACATTTCTCTCACCACCGGATGAAAAGGCATGGGAAGACCAAACACAAAGAAAATCGAGTATAATGCATCCTCCCTTGCAGGAGGTTGACTAGGAATTTCTCCAACTTGAGGAAGCCAAAGCCCCACCAAGTTGGGAATCATGTACTATGACTGGAGGGCATATAGGCCGGCTGTCCTCAGCCTAGACATAAAAATGCTAACCATATGGGCCATATCCCTAGAGGATAAGGAGGTTAAATCTCCTTGTCGTGAGGAGGCCTCTCCTGTTCGTAGTTCCATCTCTATTCATGGTTTCACCCTAAGTGAAGGGGTGGGCTCTTGAGACCTGGACTCTGATGATGGTACAAATCGGGAATCTAAGCTACTGCACACTGACTCATCATGAAAGGCACTAGAGATAGTGGCAACCTCAGAACCTTCCTTAAAAGATAGAAAAAATGGAAAAGAAGAGAGGGAGAAATAGTTCCTAAGCATACCAGAAAAAGCTCTGTAGAAAAAAAAAAAAAAAACTCTTGGATCAGGGCAAAGGCAAGACGTTGGTAGGCAGAGCTCGGGCTTCATAAAATAGACTAATGATTAAAGAGGTGGGGATGATAGTATTTATAGAATCCTCGAGACAATGCATTTACTCCTGCCTGATGCCATGTGAGCCTGAGGAGACACTTCGATTAGCGTGCCCCTCCACGTGGTAGCATAAGGTTAGCCCAAGCAAAGAAATGATGGCTCGAGTGCCAACTGCACGTCCATTATTCATTTACGGTCTAAATGACACCTTGTCATTAATGCACGTCCCCTAGTATCTCATGACTGTTATCATGCTCCTTTTGGATTTCACGTCTAGTGTTGCCTTTGTAGCTCCCATCCTCGTCAGCAAACAACAAATTTAGACTCAATTCAAATTTTAAAAAAACAGGGCTACTTAAAAATTAAAATTCAGTTCCCGCGCTTCCAAACTAACTTAGGCTTTTATTTCCTAAGCATGTGCATGACAAACTCGGAAGTGGGAGGTAACAGTTATGAGGGAAACTGAACTAGTCCACTGCATAAAAATGTAACGATCACAGAGAAAATGTCGTAGAGATAGGATAACTAAAAAATGCTAGGACAAACTTCCCATAAGGCACAAAGTTCAGCAGATATAGTTAATAATTCTTCTGATAAAGAAATCGATCCCTGAGTTGACCCTAAGCTGAGTTGCCTAAGGGCGGAGCTCGGTTGTAAGAGCCATCACCCGAGCTGAGCAAATCAATCACAGCCAGGGTGGGATAAGGATCTCGGAGAAAATCCCACCTCAAACTAAGAGAGCAGATCCGTTCGAGGCGGGCTCGGTGATAAATTTATGAAAAGATTTGTATTTAGATAAGATTTTTCAGCGATTCTAGCAAATCCCACGAATCTCATATAATACACATATCTTGACATAGCCGGATAGATCCTATAAGTACTTCCACTATGATCAAAGGGGTAAGCAACAAAAACCATAAGGTTCTTTTTTTTTTTTTTTCAACCAAGTCTACTTTCCTGACTTAGGTATATGAGGGTTTACAACTGTGATCAGCACATGAGGTCTTCTATAGCTTGTCTTTGATGATACACTGGTGGACTCGCTTTTGTACCAGATCAAATCTGTTCACCTAGGTTTTAGCGTTAACAATATCCACTCCGTCCATTCTAATGCTACCCTCCCTCGTGTCCACTATCCATTACCGTAAATCAGCCTAATTTTCATTATGCCTCTTCATCCTCGTCAATCCCACCCAATTCAAGTGTTGGATGTCATATACAGAACATGGTAAACCTCACACACAATGTCTAATGGGCATCCCTGGCCACTGTGGTTTGGCTCACCTAAGTTATAGATCTAGTTGATCTTTTCCATTCCACGATAGGTGGTGAAGAGACAAGTCTGATGGACAAAGTGGATGTTGACACAATGCGAGTAGGCCCACAGAACTGGGCTGTTACAAGCGCCGCAGACAATAGTTAACAGGTGTTGCAGAGGAATCAAGCCCATCCACGCAGGACACTCATCACATGTAAGTGGTAGGCCCCCATTTACAAAATCACTAAATCACCTGACTCCAAGGGATAGATTTTCATCTCAGTAAGGGATCCAATTAAGTGAGGCCCCTACCATGGCCTAACTTGATATATTTATTTTATATCCACACCATCCATCCATTTTATCATATCATTTGAGGTTGTGGACCCAAAAATGAAGCAGATCTATATTTCATGTGGACCATACCTTAGGAAACAGTGGTAATTGTAAGTTCTAAGATGTTGAGCACACATAAGTTGTCAAATTTTGTAAAGGTAAAACCAGTTTATAGAGAAAAGATAAAGCTCAAGATCAGCTTATGTTCAAGAGAAGATTAAGCTCAAGATTGACTAATGTTCAAGAAAAGATCGAGTCAAATTCAAGATGAAGTCCGAGACTAAGTTCAATTCAAAGAAGAATCATATATTTGATATATCTCGGGTGTTATAAAACCTTAGAAAGACCTTAGGACTATGTGCTTTCAAAATTGTTTAAATATGAGTTTTTATACTTATTTTCCTAGAATTTGGCCACCCTAACTTTTGGTTCGGCCAAACCAACTTCAAGCCCTAAGCAATAACAATTTTTTGTTACAAATTCGGCTAGACCGAATTTTGGTTCAGCTAGCCTGAGCTTGAAATTCGACTAGCTTGAGAAAGTTTGGGTCAAATTCTAGCAGCATCATCTTTTGAAATTCAAGGGAATTCGGCTAGCTGAAGTTGACCTCAAGACATTCGAATTTTGGATAATCCATATCCCGCACAATCCAAAATCCGTTGAACCGAATCCGCTGAACTTAGGCTAGTCGAAGCTTGACTCGAGCGAACCGAAGTTTCAACTTCTTTGCCTATAAATTGAGTTCTTCTCTCATTTTGAATTACACAAGTTAATTATTAAAATTCTTCTACAAAAGAGAAAAAATCTCAAGTTATTAGAAAGTTATTGGACGGTATTTATAATTTAATTTAAATAACTTTTTCAATTTCCTTTTATCTGAGATCTTTCAAGTTTAATCTAAGAGAGTAAATTATACTCTTCTTTTGAGATATAAGAGAATTAATTTAAGTATCTCTATGGGTTAACATAATTAAAATTAATAGAACCCTAGACCCTTTCTGTCTGATTGAACGTGGCACCATCTACTTCAAGAAAGAGGTTGTTCTGCTACAAGCTTCTGCTACATCTTCTACAGTGAAGCAAAGTATACATTCTTTAAACTCTTTTCAGTTTTTTCTGAGATCTCCTGTAAAAATATTAGTTTAAGGTTTTTGTAACGCCCTGAAATTCGAGGGTCGAGCATAACTTAGCTCCCGAGTTCCAAAACATCACTTATGCAACGTAAACAATATTGGATGTATATTTTCGATGTTAGTGCATGAAACATGAAATAGATCAAGCTAGATCAGCAGACATAATTCAGGGATATTGAGGAAATATAAGCGAAAGGCTTAAATACATATATAAATAAAAAAGAATCCCCAAAATATGCATGCTCTACCCAAGGCAATATATACAACTATGTCTCAAAATACATGGATTAACTGTGCAAAATTGCCATATACGTATCCCAAAAATCCCCGCTCGTCAGGACAAGGCTCATGTGAACCCGCCTGAGAACTGCATAAATGATAACGCCTCCTCGTCCTCATCAAAGTCCGGTTCCACCTTGCCAGCATCGCTGTCACCTGTAACTATATCAGAGTCAGGTTGGTATTTAAGAACCATCCCAGAACGTGGGAGTGAGTGATCAACTCAATGGTACTATACTGCAAAGGTTAACATGTTATCAATTCAATCAAGTAGTAATGATAAAGAAGTACAATCAAACATGTCCTAGATACTCTTGTAAATGCGAGAATGAATGAAATAATGATGTATGCCCTCACCACAAACTCCCTCATGCGACATCATCTAACGATCGCAGCATGAATCACTACTACTATGCTCTCACACCAACGCCAATGGCACATGCAGTGCGACGTCATGAATATGATTACCCAGTTCTTATTAGTTCTTTTCATACAACAGTATTGGGAAGCTAAAACACCTTCCTTATGTCAATTTCCAAACATTGATCCATTCTAGGGACGTCAGTCCTAAAAAATCTCATACGATGTTATGGTTCTAGGTCGCTGCAAGGGCTACTAGGGCTGTTGCACGGAATCGTTACACCACTCCCCCATCACTAAATCAATATAGGCCTAATTGTATCCTCAATACTGCAACAGGACTCGTCGTCCTTATGCAGTGTCAGGATATACTCGAGGTCACTACAGAGGGCTCGTCACCAATCAATGTAGTCCGACAACAAGAATATAGTGTCTCATACCACCATAATCTGCTCACGAGAGTAGGGGCTCACTGGTCACTACGGGGAGGTTTGTCGCCCCAGCGTAGGACGACAGCTTGACCACGGTGTCCTATACCACCATATCCGGCTCATGAGTCTTAGGGGATCATGGTACCAAGGTTAGCAGGAGTTTCACTGGTAAGCTCGGTGTCTTAGATTCAAACAGTGGAGACCAAACATGGTGAACGAATATCGGTTAATCGAGTTAGTTGATAAGTTCAACTAGGCCAAGCGCACGTTGAGTTGAACGACATGGAATGCATAAGCACTCCGTGTGGCCTAACCACTGTCGGACATCCCAAGCACGACTCAGATTTGTTAAACTCATCCTGTGTGGCGAAAACGACCTTAACCACTATTTCGAGTATGATTACCGATTACCTGGACTGTAGCACATCCCCAATCACGTACAAACTCAATAATAGGCATATGAATCATGTCCTACATTCATATGATCATTCATGACATATAACTGGAACTTAAATATAGTACATGGAGGAAATCATACACACATTCAACATGAATAATCTAAGTTACATAATTCATGGAGGAAATCATACACTCAAATATTGTGATTGAGATTCATGTCTCAACAACCTTAACAATCACACTTTACAAACTACTAACTCATTTAGGCATTTATACAAACACTTAGATTATACTATTCAACATACATCACATATGTCAACTCCATTGCATATTAGGGCAAATCCTTTTGCCAAGGAGTTGCCGCATACATATCAAGTATATAACAATGACAATTAATCATGACAATCAAAACAGCATATTCCATACGCATACAGGTATTCTAACATATACATGAAATACGCTATTTATAATATAAAGTATACATATACATAAATCGAAACGGATAGCGCATTTGGTATGTGTAATAGCATTCACATCATGAATAAATCATTATCTATCATTGAAAGCCTTGAAAACCATAACCTAAACGTATATAGTCCACACCTTAAACCAGAAAATGTGTATTCGATATAATTCAGACGATAAGTTTTCGTCAACGGCGGATACGCTACCTATGACATGAAATAGGTTAACTATAACTTCATTTAAACTATTCTAGGCTTTAAAACAAGTTAGGGTTGGCTTAACTTACCCAAGAATGGAATCAGAATCGCTGGAAGAATGATTCAGATACGCAGGTTTGATGTGTCGATGAACTGGGAAGAATCCTATGGAGAATCAACAGGTTCTCCCACACTCTCTCTTTTCTCTCTCTTGGAAAGCTAGGGTTTAGGAAATTTGTATGGAATTTGGGAATAAGGGTTTAAGGCTTTTTTATAAGCCTAAACTCATCGAAAATAGTCTTAAGGTCAAGGTATACTTAGGTTATAACCAAATTGGGCTCTTTCTGATCCAACGAAGCACTTCTGGAGGTTCCCTTATCAAATGCGGTCGGACTTAAGCTCACTAGTATTGGATCTTTAGTAAATTAAGTTTTCAGTCCGATCAGGTTTCCAGATCGTCCGTGGTGGACCAGCTTCAATTCAACGGTTACCAAAATTCGATCAGGACTACAAGCACTTTGACATGTCAGAACCACCTATCCTGATCCGAGGGTGAATTTAGGTCGAAATCTAACTGTCAGAACGCTTAAAGATAATGCGCAAGTGAAACGTTCCAGATTACTTAAAAATATATTTAATTTTCTAAAAATCTTTATTTTCTTACTCTCTTCACTCTGGACTCAATAAAATGGTCTCATGACATCGTTTGGACTTGATTTTCGAGGTGATTGTTAACTCCAACTAAGCAGTTATAATGGTCTAAGTTCATAACTATTAGACTTTCGACGCGTGGTCTAAATCTAATATAAAATTATAAAGCCTTCCCGGGAGCAACTGGGTTTAGAGTTGGATCCTAGATTTCAGGGTAATATAGCGTCAATGATTCTATAGGTTTTGGGTCTTACAGATTGTATTGAAAGTTATTGGTGTTAATTCCGCATGTAATCTAGTTTAGCGCTAGCTAAAACACATTAAATTTCTAAGGGATTTGGTTCTAAATGATTTCTGCTAAAAATGGTACTTAGGTCTATGCATGGATTTTTCTAGGTCATTACAATCTACCCCCCTAAAGAAAAAAATTTCATCCTAGAAATTCATACCTTCTCATACTCCTCGAGGATCTGGGGGTAATTCTTCCTGACCTCAGCTTCAATTTCTCAAGTAGCTTCTTCTTTGCTATGATGCGTCCACAATACCTTTACAAGTGGGATAACCTTGCTACACAATACCTACTCCTTTCTATCCAAAATACGTGTCGGGCGCAGTTCATAAGTGGCATCCTCGCTCAACTGCACCTGCTCCCATCTGATAATATGTGAAGGATCAGGAACATATTTCTTCAACATGGACACATGGAAAACATTATGCATGCTTGCAAGTGGTGTGGGAAAAGCAAGACGATACGCTACTGCCCCCACTCGATCAAGTATCTGGAATGGGCCAATAAATCTCAACGTGAGCTTCCCCTTCTTACCAAACCTAAGAACTCCTCGCATAGAGGAAACCTTAAGGAACACATGGTCCCAAACATCAAACTCAAGCGGTCGCTGTCTCATATCGGCGTAACTCTTCTACTTGCTCTATGCTGAGAGCAGTCAATGCCGAATGATGTCGATCTTCTCTGAAGTCACCTGAACTAAATCTGGGCCAATCAAGGTGTTCTCGCCCACTTCTTCCCAACAATGCGGCGCTCTACATGGACGACCATACAATGCCTCATAGGGAGCCATACCAATACTCGCCTAGAAGCTATTGTACGCTAACTCTGCATAAGGAAGACAGTCATCCCAACTGTCCTTGAAGTCCAACACACAAACTCATAACATATCCTTCAAAATCTGATTCACACACTCCTGCCCGTCTGTCTGCAGATGGAATGCGGTACTGAACTTCAACTTCACACCCATTGCTTCCTGGATACGAGTCAAGAAGATAGATGTGAATTGGGTGTCTCTATCTGACACAATCTCTACCAACAGGAAAATAGGCGTACCTAAAATGTGCACAGGAACCTCAAATGCTGACGGTGCTGAATCTGCCTCGGGCGCCTCAGTTGTGAGCACATGGACACGAGCCTGCTGAGGGCGATGTGGTGGAGGAACCATGGGCCATTGTGGCGGCCTGAAACGAGGTGTTAGAGGTCTGAAGGAATGATGATCTGGTGCTGATCGAAGGGGTGGCGCTGAAATGGCCTGAGACATCGGATGGCCGATCCTCTGAGGCAGCAAGAACCCACTGTCTCGCATCCTAAAAAAGTAAGAAACCTCAGTGTGGTCAGGCTTCTTCCAATAGTTGCACCACACATCAGGATGCTTCAAATGGCCAAGAGATGCAGAAGACCCCTGTGGTGAATCAAACCGAGGCCTCTTACCGAGAAAAGGCCTACTCACGAACTCAAGTCGCAGCATAGGAACCACAGGTGCTCGCGTGCGGGACAACCTCTCCCCGTCCTTCTCTGCTCGCAAGGACATGCTCACTAAGTCCACATAAGAAGAAATGCTTGCACAGCACATCTTTGATCTAATCTAAAGCCGTAAATCCTCAGAAAAATGCCATATCCTCAACGGCTGATCACCCAGAATCAACAGAGCATACCTGCCTAGCTCCGTAAACCTGTTCTCATACTCCGTCACCGACATGCCTCCCTAGCGAAGGCGAAGGAACTCACTCTCCTTCTTATGGTGGTAAGTGATCGAAAAATACTTCTCATGGAAGCGTGCCTCAAACGCTGCCCACGTCCACTCAAATCCCTCTGCAACTGTGCGGAGAATGCCGTCCCACCATAAGCTAGCCTCCTTCTCAAACATGAAGGTGTCCAGCTCAACCTACTCCACCTCGGAACAGTACAATGGTCTAAGCATCTTCAAGATGCGATCTATCCAATACTCAGCCTCCTCGGGTCTGTGAGTACCCAAAAATGTAGGTGGCCTCAAGCGCTGAAATCGCTCGAATGTACCGCTCGCACTAGTATGCCCAATAGGGTGTAGAGGCGAGGCAGGAGGAGTCGTCGCCATCGACTGAGCAAAGATGCCAGCCATGGAGGATAAAAACTACTGTTGCTGTTGTATCTGCTACTGCTACATCAACAGCATCATCTGCTCTAGCCTATCAGGAGACGAAGCGAACTGTGATGTAGAAGGCGTCGACGCAGACGCACAGTTCTTCTCAGAAATTGTAGGTGTGACAGGAGACACCATGGAGATGTCACAAGAGGTGGCCCAGCAGCAGGGCCAGAAGCCGGCTGAGAGCTCGGCATGAGATCTGAACGAGATGGGCCCGGATGGGAGTCCATATGAGTATCGCACAGGGTAAGGGCCCCATCAAGCGAATCTCCTAGAGAAAGACGGGCTGAAGATCTTGAACCCTTAGGTGGCATACCCTACACACAACAAAGAGTAGTAACCAATGAGATTAGGCATTCACACAATCTATTCACAACATTAATATCACAAGCCAAAGAAATAACATGCATTTCATTAACAAAATTTTCACAATACATGATTTGCAGCATTACATGAATCGCGCAGAGAAAGCATGTGAACAAAACATCTGAGCTTCAAACACTAAGCTTCAACACTAAACAACTACCAACTATCAAACAACTAGCAGACCACACATAAAAATAAGCAACAAACAAGCAAACAACGACTACATAAAGCCTATTCATCAGAATCTGGCGATGGAGAAGGGGCACCCTTATCTTCAGGCAGCACAGGATGGTCTTCAGCGTGCGGGTTACTTTCTTAAACTCACGCTTTACGAGGCCCCACAAATCCCCAATATCCTGTCGAAGAACAGCCTGACCCTCCTCGAGTCGCACTATACGAGCATCCCTATCAGCCTAGTCGCAGGAGGAGGACTCTCATCAGTATCCTGAGCCTCCTCTTCTTTTGCGTCCTGCACTTCTTCCTCTATCTCTGCCCCACCTTCCTCTTCACTTCCTTCTTCTTCGCTATCATACTCCTCCTCACTTTCATCCAGTTGGGCTTCACGTTGCCGAGGTCCCATCTTCATCTGGTTAAGCGTAGCCTCGCTGATATAATGAACCGGCGTCGGTAACTCCGCCCCAAGTCTATAGGCAAACTCGAGCGCAATCTTGTATATGAGTCGGCCGAAGGGAAGCGACTCAGACATTCTTCTTGATTACGCGATAAGGATGATCTGTCGTAGGATAAGCGTAGGCACACATATCTTCTTTCCCTGCCCCACTTGATACAGAAAATCTACCATGAGATGCGTGCATTCACTGCGATTGCTCCACCTGGGATAAACATTGAACGTGCAGATGTGGTGAAGCAGACGAAAATCGCCCGACATATGGGTCGCTAAGAGGCTCTTGTTATGCTGCCACTCAACCAAATGACCACATAGAAATCTGGTGCGGTGATCCCTCTCACAAACACTATTCAGACTCATCGCCAAAAGGCACGTTCAGGAGTCGAGCTATCAACCCAACATTGATTGTGGCTTTCCGATCTTTGTCGAAGGGGATCTTGAACTACAACGGCTCCAGCGTAGGGTCCCAAATATGAGCATAGAAGGCGCGAACAGTACTCACATTTGCACGAGACTCGCCCTCAAATAGCGGACCCCACTCGGCAGCTTCTATACGTTCGAACAACAAATACTCGCCAAAGAGTCGCCCATCCACATGTGCTTCAAAAGGAACCCTACTGTCCTCGTAAATGCCATGAGCCAACTCTGCCAATAACGATCTTTCAAATGGAGCATGGGGATCCAAATCCTGCTTCGAGTGCAATTCTCTCCCAGCGCTTGAACTTGTAGTAGCTCCTCTAGGCCTTCTCGAACGAGCAGGGTGACTAGGCCCAGCTTCATCCACAGCACCCTTCCTCTTTCCCATGAGAGAAAATATGGTGGAGAATGAGAAAATGGCCGCAATGAACTCGAAGAAAGCCATAAAAAGTAAGGAAAAAGGGGAATAGGGGCTGGCATTTTGGTTCTCCACGATTTTGAGCCTCAACAGAGGTTGCAAGGGCCCAAAAGACAGGGATTGAAGAAGGAAAAGTGAAGAAATGGGCTGAGTTGAGAGCTTACACGATTTTGAGCCTCAAAGGGACGATGTAAACGCTCAAACGAGAGAAAATGGAGAGGGTAGGGGAGTGAGTATTGCTGTAAACAATGGAGGGGTGTGGGTTATGGCAGAAAATGATGGAATGGGTGATTGGAGGGGCTGTTTGAGGGAGAAAACAGAAACTTTGAAGGAAAAAGAGAGCTTGGGGGGGTCACTTTATGAAGGAGGGGAGGGTTTAGAGGTGTTTTAATCGATGAACCATACATCAGGGGGTTACCCTAGCCCCCAAACTCCATCGGCCTGAATGGCCCATCCCACTGAGCCCGCTGACCGTGAGGCCTCACCGAACTGGCGAGGCCCTCGCCGACCACAGGACTATCCAGCGAGGGCTCGCCATTTGAGTGAGGTCCTCACCATCCCATGGGTCTAAAAAAGTTGAGGTCCCACCCTGGAACCCCCTGGAACTGATTCTCTTGGCCCCCTCTTTCGATTTGAGCCGTTTCGGATCATTTCGGAACTAATCTGACCTCTATTCACTTTTACCGATTTCTAACGGTTGGAATGGGATGAAATGTGGTCTATACCCATCAATTGACAGTCTAGACTTGATTTGGGGTCGACGTGTGTGATCAGGAGTGTGCACGGATTCGAGCTCGGCGACCATTTTCAGTAAACCTTCGCCAAAAGACAAACTGGGAGTCCTAGTTCTATTTCTAGATTATTCTCGCACCCTCCTACGCTATAGTGGCGTCAATTTGCATCATGTGACCCTAAATCAGGTCTAGTTTAATCCAGATAATGCTCTGATACCAACTTGTAACACCCTGAAATTCGGAGGTCGAGCATAACTCAGCTCCCGAGTTCCAAAACATCACTTATGCAACGTAAACAATATTGGATGTATGTTGTCGGTGTTAGTGCATGAAACATGAAATAGATCAAGCTATATCAGCAGACATAATTCAGGGATATTGAGGAAATATAAGTGGAAGACTTAAATACATATATAAATAAAAAAAATCTCCAAAATATGCATGATCTGCTTAGGGCAATATATATAAGTATGTCTCAAAATACATGGATCAACTGTGCAAAATCATCATATATATATCCCAAAAATCTCTGCTCGTCAGGATAAGGTTCACGTGAACCCGCCTGAGAACTGCATAAATGAGAACGTCTCCTTGTCCTCATCAAAGTCTGGCTCCGCCTCGCCAGCATCGCCGTCACCTGTAACTATATCAGAGTCAGGTTGGTCTCTAAGCACCATCCCAGAATGTGGGAGTGAGTGATCAACTCAGTGGTACTATACTACAAAGGTTAACATGTTATCAATTCAATCAAGTAGTAATGATAAAGCAGTACAATCAAACATGTCCTAGATACTCTTGTTAATGCAAGAATGAATGAGATAATGATGTATGCCCTCACCACAAACTACCTCATGCGACATCATCTAACGATCGCGACATGAATCACTACCACTGTGCTCTCACAACAACGCCAATGGCACATGCAGTGCGATGTCATGAATATGATTACCCAGTTCTTATTAGTCCTTTTCATACAGCAGCATTGGGAAGCTAAGACACCTTCCTTATATCAATTCCCTAACATTGATCCATTCTAGGGTCGTTAGTCCTACGAAATCTCATATGATGTTACAGTTCTAGGTCGTTGCAAGGGCCGCCAGGGCTGTTGCACAGAATCGTTACACCACTCCCCCATCACCAAATCAATACAAGCCTAACTATATCCTCAATACTGCAACAGGACTCGTCGCCCTTATGCAGTGTCAGGATATACTCGAGGTTAGTACAGAGGGCTCGTCACCAATCAATGTAGTCCAACAGCAAGAATATAGTGTCTCATACCATCATAATTTGCTCACGAGAGTAAGGAGCTCACTGGTCACTACGGGGAGGTTTACCACCCCAGCATAGGCCGACAGCTTGACCACGGTGTCCCATACCACCATGTCCGGCTCATGAGTCTTAGGGGATCACGGTACCAAGGTTAGAAGGAGTTTCACTGGTAAGCTCAATGTCTTAGATTCAAACAGTGGCGACCAAATATGGTGAACGAACATTGGTCAATCGAGTTAGTTGATAAGCTCAACTAGGCTAAGTGCACGTTGAGTTGAAAGACATGAAATGCATAAGCACTCCGTGTGGCCTAACCACTGTCAGACATCCCAAGCACGACTCAGATTGGTTAAACTCATCCTGTGTGGTGAAAACGACCTCAACCACTATTTGGAGTACGATTACCGCTTACCTGGACTGTAGCACAACCCTAATCACGTACAAACTCAATAACAGGCATATGAATTATGTCCTACATTCATATGATCGTTCATGACATATAACTGGAACTTAGATACAGTACATGGAGAAAATCATACACACATTCAACATGAATAATCTAAGTTACATAATTCATGGAGGAAATCATATACTTAATTGTTGTGATTGAGATTCATGTCTCAACAACCTTAACAATCACACTTTACAAACTACTAACTCATTTAGGCATTTATACAAACACTTAGATTACACTATTCAACATACATCACGTATGTCAACTCCATTGCATATTAGGACAAATCCTTTCGCCAAGGAGTTGCTGCATACATATCAAGTATATAACAACGACAATTAATTATGACAATCAAAACAGCATATTCCATATGCATACAGGTATTCTAACATATACATGAAATACGCTATTTATAATATAAAGTATACATATACGTAAATCGAAACGGATAGCGCATTTGGCATGTGTAATAGCATTCACATTATGAATAAATCATTATCTATCATTGAAAGCCTTGAAAACCATAACCTAAACATATATAGTCCGCACCTTAAACCAGAAAATGCATATTCGATATGATTCAGACGATAAGTCTTCGTCAACGGCGGATACACTACCTATGGCATGAAACAAGTTAGTTATAACTTCATTTAAGTTATTCTAGGCTTCAAAATAGGTTAGAGCTGGCTTAACTTACCCAAGAATGGAATCAGAATCGTCGAAAGAATGATTCAGATATGCAGGTTCGATGTGTAGATGAACTAGGAAGAATCCTACGTTGAATCAACAGGTTCTCCCACACTTTCTCTCTCTTTTCTCTCTCTTAGAAAGTTAGGGTATAGGAAATTCGTATAGAATTTGGAAATAAGGGTTTAAGGCCTTTTTATAAGTCTAAACTCGACGAAAATAGTCTTAAGGTCAAGGTATACTTAGGTTATAACCAAATCGGGCTCTTTCTGATCCAACGGAGCACTTCTGGAGGTCCCTTTATCAAATGCGGTCGGACTTAAGCTCACTAGTATTGGATCTTTAGTAAGTTAAGTTTTCAGTCTGATCGGGTTTCCAGATCATTCGTGGTAGACCAGCTTCAATTCAACGGTTACCGAAATTCGATCAAGGCTATAAGCACTTTGACATGTAAGGACCACCTATCCTGATCCGAAGGTAAATTTGGGTCGAAATCTAACGGTCAAAATGCTTAAAAATAATGTGCAAGTGAAACATTCCAAATTACTTTTAAATATATTTAATTTTCTAAAAATCTTCATTTTCTTACTCTCTTCACTCCGGACTCAATAAAATGGTCTCAGGACATCGTTTGGACTTGATTTTCAAGGTGATTGTCAAGTCCAACTAAGCGGTCATAATGGTCTAAGTTCATAGCTATCAGACTTTCGACGTGCTGTCTAAATCCAATACAAAATTACAAAGCATTCCCGGCAGCAACTGGGTTTAGAGTTGGATCCTAGATTTCAGGGTAATATAGCGTCAATGATTCTATAGGTTTTGGGTCTTACATATTGTATTGAAAGTTATTGGTGCTAATTTTGTATGCAATGTAATTTAGCGCTAGCTAAAACACATTAAATTTCTAAGGGATTTGGTTCTAAATGATTTCTGCTAAAAATGGTACTCGGGTCTGAGCACAGATTTTTCTAGGTCATTACAGTTTTTATTATGATAGCCCGTCAAAATCACATGAATTGTATAAGATTTTTAAGGTGACCTTGAGAAAACTTTTTCATAATGAAAGCCAAAATTATGAGGGAAGTAATTTTGGGAGTGGAGTAGGTGTGGTTATTTTTAAAACACCGAACCACTATAATTCTTTGTGTCATGTGGTGAATGCCTTATTTTTATTTATGGTAAATTAAATTTATTTAATTTCAGTTGAGTGGTGAACGTTGTAATTATTTTATTTACTCGCACAAGTTTGAGGTTCTGATTTTAAAGAAATTCATGAAATAAGGTTGTCCTGCCTAAAACTTTATGTGAAAGTTATCCTACGAATTATTTCAAATCAAGGTTTCAATACTCAAGCAATTGAGATCTTTATTTTATTTACATATTTAGCACTTGTTTTGATTATTTGGCATTGTCCTATTCACTCACCCTCTACGACATCGTAAGCTCTCCTTTTCAGTAACTGACCATTAAAAATTTATTGTGGACCACACAAGTTTTGGATCAACCTGCTATTTTTTTTGTTCACCTTCATCTAAGTTTGTGTGGCCTTATTTACAGGTTAGATTTCAAATAAACACAACAAAAACATTACAGTGGGCTTAGGAAGTTTTTAATGGTGGAGCATTCAATCACCACTGTTTCTTATGTAATGGTTCACCTGACACTACACCAAAATCATGGATCTGGAATAGCTAAGGATTTGGTTTTAAAACGGTTTTAAACCGCATCTGATTTGCCACGGTTTTGAACCATTTTCGAATTTCTAACTCCATTCAACTTTTTAATGGTTGAGGTTGCTGTTCGAACTGCTTTTTTGGTGTGTCCCACTTGAGTTTTGGATCTTCCTGATTTTTAAGATCCTATTTAATTATTATATTTGAAAAGATATGGATGGAGTGGATTTGATTAAGATCATCTTCATGGACCCCACATAACCCCAGGCGGCACTATGAAATACCTCTGCCTAGGATCACGGCCCATTCGATCCTAGCGTTGTTTCCTAAATCCGATAAAACCCTGATCTCTCTCCCTCTCTCCCTTTCGCGATCTCCCTCCCTCTCTCTCTCTCACGCGATCTCCCTCTCGATCCCTCTATCTCACGCGATCTCCCTTTCCCTCTCGATCCCTCCCTCTCTCTCACGCGATCTCCCTATCCCTCTCGATCCCTCCCTCTCTCTTGATCTCCCTCACTCTCGATCTCCTGATGCCAATCTGAAGAGGTAATGTTACCTTTTGATTTTTATGTTCATTTTAGATTTGAATATCTGTTTTGAATATCTGTTTGGATGATGAAATCAACTGTAATAGAACCCTAGTCGAAGCTCTGTTTGCTGAGAGTATTACCTTGAAGTGTAATTTTTTTTCTTTCATGGTGATTAGTACGAGAGTGGGTTGGAGTTCAATAAAGTCAGTTTGGATCTTTAACTGTCTTTTTATCTAACTCGATTGGGACTGTAATGGTTTTTGGCTGGTTTGGTTTTAAATTATGAAATGTTATCTCCCTAGGGCCGGGCCTATAAAAATAATATTTTGCCTGGCATATTGACAGTTCTATGTCCGTGTAAAATCCACTCTATCCATGAGTTTCACCAGATCATGTTAGGATGATAGCCCAAAAAATAGGTATATCCAACAACTAAGTGGACCGCACCCAATGAAACAGTGGGAGTGAAAACCCTCTGCATTGAAATCATCATGTAACAGGCGTTGCAAGAAACTCCAGGCAAGCTGCTTACCGTTCTAGCTTGAATCCAGCCCAAGTCCACCAAAGGACAAAATCATGCAACACATATCCAGAAAAGGACATCCACTAAGTTTAAGACCCGTATCCTAGTCCGTACTGTTCCGTCAACTCCCGCGATCCTTCCGGTCGAATTTCGGGGACCCTCGACCAGTTATCGACGTTTGGGCGCAATCACAAGTCGTGTCTCATATATTAGAGTCAGCTCGACCTGAGACTTGTACTAGTGCGATCGTGGCGTCGCTGCGGTTTCGATGCCGCGTCTCGCGCGCCGAGGCAGTACCCAGGCCAGGAGATGTGGGCCCGCGTTCAGTTTGAAGAAAACGTCACGCGTTGCGAGTATCGAGGGAATCTCTACGAAATGTCACATCAATCAATCTCATCCATCAGTCAATGTCAAGTATACCTCCCATCACAACCCATACCCTTCTCTCACCCAAGTCAACACAACCCATACTCCTCTCTCACCCAAGTCAACATAACCCATACCTAGTCAAGTACATACATCACTCTCACCCATCACACCCATCCCTCTCCATACATCACTCTACCTCTCATCTCCCTCTCCCTCATTCTCTCCAAGCAACCATCCATGGCTTCCATGAGAGAGAAACTAATGTGGCCCACCTTCCTACCTTCCATTTCCACCGTCCAAGTCCGATCTCAACCGTTGAAGTCCATCCATTCGAGCTCTAGATCGCATTGGCGGAAGGAGGAAGAAGAGATCTTGAGGTGGGTGCTTCTTTCTCTCTTTCTCCCTTTTCTTTTTCCTTTATTTTGTGGGTGCTTCTTTCTCTCTTTCTCCCTTTTCTTTTTCCTTTGTTTTGTGGGTGCTTCTCTCTCCCTCTCTTCTTCATTTTTATGTGATGATGCGGCTATGTGTCCCACCCAAATGGACCCCCACCATGAAGCATGCATTTTTCCCAAGCCATCTGGTAGATCAGGCCCACATTAAAATGTGTTCTATGGAGTCCGTCTAGTGTCCAGGGATGCTTGACGCAGCTACACAGTGAGTGTGAAGCTTACGGTGGTGTGTACTGGCAGTAGAAAAAACAAATAAAATAAAACAATGTCTATTGGATTTCAAACCTTTGAGTGGGTTGCTCATATAGGCCCCATCTTGATGCGTGAATCTAATCCAGGCCATTCATCCTATTCCCTAGATCATTTTTGGCGTTGAGCCAAAAAATAAACCCAATCAGATTTCTTGGCGGACTATGGCGTAGAAAATATTGATTTTTACCATTAAAATTGACTAGGACCCACCTTGAGCTAAAAATAAATACTGAATATTGGTCTTGTTTGGTTGGCCTTGACCCATGAAATGCAATGACTGGAGTGGATCCTCCTGATGTGGGCCACGACAATCGGAATCGCCAATCAGAATCGGCGATCTGCCACGACAATCGGAATCGACAATCGGCCACGATAATTGGCCTCGATCGGTAATCGGCCTCGATAATCAGAATCGGTCAATCGGCAATGACAAGCAGAATGGGACCACGATCGGTAATCAGTCTCAATAATCGCCCTCGATCGGTAATCGGTCAATCGGCCACGACAACAGGGTCGACAATCGGCCACATCAATCGATAATCGTCCACAATCGGTAATCGGTCACGATAATCGGCCACGATCGGTAATCGGTCAATCAGTCATGACAATCGGAATCGACCGATAATTAGAATCAATAAATCGATCACGTCAATCGGAATCGACATTCGGTCATGACAATCAGAATCGATCGATAAGTAGAATCGGTAAATCGGTAAGAATGGGCCTAACAGGGCCTAAGAAAAGGTACAATGAGGACATCTAACCATCATTGCCTATCAATGTGGTCATCCAACCAATATTGCTCCTAAGGAGCGGCCCTCATGAGGAATTCATACACAACGTAACGGCCACACATACATCACATCGGGCCTCGCCCATGGGCCTCGAATACATCATAATGGGCCATAACGCATCGCCCCAAATACATTACAATGGGTCACAGCCCATGGGCTTTAAACATACAATAGGTGGGCCCTACACATGGGCCCATACAATTAAGTGGGCCTCATACCTGGGCCTCCAATATACCTCAATGGGTCTCAACCCATGGGCCCCAAATACATTACAACAGGTCTCGACCCAAGGGCCCCATATACATCATATTGGGCCTTGCTCATAGGCCTCAAATACAAAATATGTGGGCCCCACATGGGAAAGATCTCAGAAAATTTGATTTTTAAAAAAATATATATATACAAATTTTGGGCAGCAGCACGCCAGAAGGCGTGGACGCTGGTAAGGAAAAAGGGGTCTCAGTCGTGGGCCACACCGTGATGTATGATGTACATCCACACCGTGCAATGGGTGGGACCCTTTCTAGCTGTGGGCCACCCTTAAAATCACCCATATTCGAAACTCAGGTGGTCCACGCCACAGGAAACAGTTGGATTGTACGTCTGCCATTGAAACCATTGGCGTCGTCACAAAAGTGTGGATCATTATGAAATTTATTTTCCCTTTTCATTCAGACCCGTGTGACCTTATGATCGGATTGGATGGAGGATAAACGTCATGGTGGGCCCCACATGGGACCCACTTGTATGAAGTGGATTAACTGGAGTACCGTGTACAGCATCCTTATAGCTGTGGTATTAGCATCAACAAGTTCTGCGGGTCTCCTCATGAGGCACATGTTATGTTGTCCGTCCAGCCACACGTGTGTGTGGGACCCACCTGGATGCATTTTACATCCACACTGTCGGGCCCCTTGATGCATGTATTATATATTCATGCCATTCGTCCACCTTAGGACGTAGGCCCACCTGGCATACATTGTATATCTAGGCCATCCGCCATATGGACAGTGTGTCATCCCAACCGTCCGTATTTTTCTAGTGGGCTACATGTGTGGACCCCACCATGAGGTATGGGTCATATCTAAACTGTCCATCTGTGCATGTTGGTGGATGGACCACCTGTTGTATGCCTGGATCTGTACTGTTATGTAAATTGGGACGGTGCTGACCCACATGGTGAGTGTAGTTCATTTACACCATCCATCCATAAATCTGCAGAGATCTACCATGCTATGAGTACTGTTCAGCATGTGGACTCACCTGGCACGTGGACCACACCTTATGGACGAGGGTCATCTTGACCATCCAGATCATAAGACGGCCATGATGTAAGTGTTGTATCATCAACGTCTAGAGGATGTGGGACCCAACCTAATATATGGGTACCATCCTCACGTCCATCATCTGGGCGTGGACCCACATGGCGCATGTGTCTCATCGACGGTGGGACCCAACGATGATGTGTATATTATATCCCATCTATCCATTCACCTGGACATGGACGTGGGACCCACAATGATGTATGTATTTTGTTCACACCGTCCACCAGGGACGGTGGACTCTACCATGGTGCATGTGTTGGCCATACACCATCCAGGGTTGGACGGTGGGACCCCTATGCTGCATGTGCCCTCTCTCCATGTTGTCCATTTATATGGACCCCACCATGATGCACGTGTTGCATCCAATCCGTCCATCCACCTTAGATATGGTATCCACGCCCTCCATCTGCGAGGTACAGCCCACCTTGATGTTCTATTTCGACACCATCCGTGCAGTGACCCACCATGATGTGTGGGCTTGATCTGCACCGTCCAAGACCCCACCTTGATGAATGTTTTGGATCCACACCCCACGTGTGGGGCCACTATGATGTATATTTTGATCCACAGCGTCCAGAATGTCTGGACAGTGCTGGACCACCATTGGAAGATGCCGTGTACCCCATGATGTGATTTTGTACAATAATACATATGTTGCACCTGCAACTATTGAAATGATTTTAGAAGTAGTCTAAGCTCTCACCCACATCATAGTGGGACCCACCGCGATATATATGTTGTATATTCACACCGTCCATTCATGTGGCCCCCACATAATGTACATGTTATAACTACTCTGTCCATCCATTTTGTCGTGGCCCACACCTTGATGTATTTATTGTATCCACATTGTCCATCCCTGGACGTAGGGCCCACTTTGGTGATGTATCTGTCACATCATCCAGCATGGGACAATGGACCTACCATGATGTACGTGTTTTATTGGGGTAGCCCCCTTGATGCATAATTGGCTCATTGATTCGGCCCATTTGAATTGGCCCACTTGATCCGACCCATTGATTCGGCCCATTTGACCCGACCCATTTGAATCAACCTATTTGATTGGTCCTCTTGTGTAGCGCCCATGTGATGCCCATCCTGATGTACTTGTGGCCCATCATTGGGGCCCATTTTAACATATACGAGGCCCATGTTATGAGGCCCACTTTGATATACTTGTGACCCATCAGTGAGGCCTACCTTGATATATTTATGGGGCCTATTAGTGTGGCCCATTGATGTAAGGTCCACCTGTGATATATATTAGGCCCATGTGTAGGGCCCACATATTGTGTATTTGAAGCCTATGAGCAAGGCCCAATATGATGTATTTGGGGCCCTTGGGTCGAGGCCTGTTGTAATGTATTTGGGGCCCATGGGTTGAGACCAACTGAGGTATATTGGAGGCCCAGGTATGAGGCCCACTTGATTGTATTGGGCCCATGTGTAGGGCCCACCTATTGTATGTTTAAAGCCCATGGGCTGTGGCCCATTGTAATGTATTTGGGGCGATGGGTTATGGCCCATTATGATGTATTCGAGGCCCATGGGCGAGGCCCGATGTGATGTATGTGTGGCCGTTACGTTGTGTATGAATTCCTCATGAGGGCCACTTTTTAGGAGCAATGTTGGTTGGATGACCACATTGATAGGCAATGATGGTTAGATGTCCTCATTGTACCTTTTCTTAGGCCCTGTTAGGCCCATTCTTACCATATACCGATTCTACTTATCGATCGATTCTGATTGTCATGACTGAATGTCGATTCCGATTGACGTGATCGATTTACTGATTCTAATTATCGATCGATTCCGATTGTCATGACCGATTGACCAATTACCAATCGTGGCGATTATCGTGACTGATTACCGATCGTGGCCGATTATCAATTGATGTGGTCGATTACCAACTCTGCGTGTCGTGACCGATTGACCGATTACCGATCGAGGCTGATTATCGAGACTGATTATCGATCGTGTCCGATTGTCGATTGATGTGGCCGATTGCCCACTCTGCTTGCCATTGCCAATTGACTGATTCTGATTATCGAGGCCGATTACCGATCGAGGCTAATTATTGTTGTCGATTGTCGATTCCGATTGTCATGACAGATCGTCGATTTCGATTGTCGAGGCCTAATGTGATGTATATGCGGCCCATTGTGATGTGTATCCAGCCCGTGTTTAAGGCCCAATGTGATGTATATGAGGCCTATGTGATGAGGCCCACTATGATGCATTTGAGGGCTAGGCGATGGAACTCATTATAATGTATGTTAGGCCCATGTGAAAGGCCCATCGTGATGTATATTAAACTCTTGAGTGAGGCCCATGGTGTTGTATATTTGCCCCTTGTGTGCGGCCATGAGTCCACTATATGTTAGGCTTTATGTGAGCCATTCCTTGGGGGACAATGTTGGTTAAATGTCCACATGGTCGATGTCGATTGTCAATGTCGGTTATTGATTCTGATTATGAGTATGTGACTGCATAGCATCATGATACGTGCCCATACGCATCATCTACATGTTTGAGATGTGGTTGATCATTGCATCTGTCATTGAGCACGTTATTATGAGACTCCCTGATAGGTGAATGTTACCTCACATGAGCGCACGGTTTGCGCAGGATTGATGCATGACTGGATTGTATGACTCATGCATCTTGCATTGTGTGCTGTGATTACTGTATGCCCTAACGACACCAGGGCCGTAGCCTCCGCAGGCATATCGTGGATGGTCAGATGAGACACTGGAAATCTATTCTACATGGGGTGCTATAGATATCCCTGGGTGAAAGTCCCTAAACCCTCTTGGTTCCAGAGGTTGCTCTAACGTCTAGACCGAGTGGGTAGATGAGCTCATAATAACGTTCACCTATCAGGCTGAGTCTGACCAGCTGAAAGTAGTGCAGTTGCTCATAATAACGTTCACCCCCTTTCAACCATACTGATAAGGTTGGAAGGGGGTGCGGCCTTACCTGCCCGAGAGAAGGGGGCAATGCTAGGCTGAGTCTGACCAGCTCGAGGAATGGGTCTGCTATTAATGAGTTAGGCCCGATATTGGCAGGCAGATAGTGAGGTTTCTTCCACTCACCTTGTTGCGCGCGATGGAGCGGCAATCTGGTTTGGAGTGTAATAGACCCCGGTAATTTTTCAGAGAGGAACCATACTGATATGTGGACTTATCAAGTAGGAGTTGCATGCTCATTCATTCATTCATTCACTATCCACTTGGGCTGGTGGTGCGTAACTAATTGTTGTGTACCTTCGTTATGGTAAGGATCTCGGTTGGGCGCGCGACCAACCTAAGATCAGGAGTTTACCACGTTGAGCCTGACTATCCAAATTTAGGTATGGAACTGGTTTGGATAGAAGTCCATTGTGGTGGACCCCGTAGCCTGCGATATTATGTACTATCATCCCGACTTCACACTCCAAGCATGGTCATTTCAGTCGCATCGTATATTGCATTACATTCGCAGGCATATGACATTTTGGATTGTTATGTTTCTATACTTATATGGCCTAGATAGACTTAGCAAAATTTATATATTGCATTGCATCCTCGGCATCTGATATTTATCTCTTTATGATTCTTTATTGCATAACTGTTCTATATTGTGTATCCTGATATTTATTGACTTATGGACTTGTCAGTATTTCTGCTTATTCCGATGATGTACGAATTATGAATTACCAGTATTTTCGGTATTGTATGATTATGACATTGTATTGAATACTTGACACTTACCTTGTGCACACACTTACACCACCCTCTAAGCTTTTTATAAGCTTATGCATGATATATGCGTGCGGGTGATGTTAGACTACAGCAGTGTTGAGCTTGGAGTGTGCGGTGGTCTTCTGGAGCTTGATTCTCTATTTATGTATTTCCCATTCAGTATTGTATTCAAATGATTATATTAGTGGATATGTGATGATGATGTTGCCGTTGTGAATTGGGTAATCTTGTGGTTATGCTTATTACTAGTTAAATGTACATTTTAAAAAAAAAAAAAAAAAAAAACCTACTTGTAGGATCATAAGATCGGAATCTGACATATGAATGCTAGAAGTCAAGAATGGGGTACTACGGAGGCTGTCGGTACCGGATTCGGCGATCAGGATTCCTATGAATCCGATTTTCGGGTTTGGGGCGTGACACTAAGTTCATTTGGATTGAGTCCGTTGTCCATCTAAACCCATCTATGCAGTTTGACTAAACCAGTCCTATGCTATAGTTGCTCCTCAATATACTGAACAGGTATTAAATACTTGTCTCGCGTTGAAACATATGGGCCAAGCTTAGGTCACCAAGATGACTTTGCTTGGAAAAATAAGCTAAAAGCCAAGCATTTCAGCTACAACGTGATTCTAGTTGTATGATTCTTAATTTCGAACCATATATTTTAACAATTCAAATGGACAACTTGTGCAATTTATGGAAAAAAAAAACGTTTAGGAGTTGCTTTTTCTTTTAGTGAAACTTGCAACATGATTCTAGTTGTAATATACATTGCTTTCGTGTGCTCTGCAAATTTTAAATAATTTTTCTTTCATAGTTAGATTTTAAAACTTTATTCATTTCACTATTGCTTTGCAAGATCATTTGAGTCCAACAAACTGGTTCTCACTGTTCAAGTTTCAACTTTTGCAGACAAATCAGTTGGATGTTCAGCTGAAAGTAGTACAGTTGCTTGGTGACTTGTTTGCTTTACCTGACAATAAGCAGTGCAATATTCTATGGAGTTTGTTCCTTTTTCGCTCCAAGCTTAGATGTGTGACATTTAAGTTTTTTTTTTTTTTTGAAGAATATTAGTAGGATTCACCTCTTTGGTACATCCTTGTCCCTATCGGGTCATGAACTTGTAATCAAAATTTGCATTTAAAATAAGGGCTTGTATTTGAACTTTTGGACTACTGAACTCAGAATATTTTGTGGTGATTTAGCATTGCATTATACTGCATGTATGAGTGTTTCAATAGATTTGAAGTTTTGTAGGTCTTATATACATATTTTCTTAGTATCATATGGAATTTTATACATATATTGTAGCCCTGTTCGCGTAATGAAGTATTTATACCCTCAATCATCATTGTTCCTGTAGGAAGGTAAGCATTTTTTATATTTGTATACATCTTGTAACATGCAGCGTTCGGCATATAGTGAAGATTTTATTCGTTCATGTTACTAACTGGTACTAGACAAGTGTTTCAGATTTTAGATTTATGGTCCAAAGAGGCCAAAGCATTAAAATTCGTACTTGGGCAGACTGCTAAGGATTGGTAGTTTAATTTCAGCATCTACTAGAATTGGAGTTGTATCTTTTGCAATTTACGGTTGTTTCTCTATTTGTAGTTGTACTACACTAAATATTTGATAGTATTTAGCAGCAACTGGCATCGAGTATTAGTAGTCCATGGGGATCTATTTGTTCTGATGAGTGCAGGACTTGCATGTCATCTTAATGCTTGTTGTGCATTGCCTTTGAAAGAGTTACCAAAGGTGCACTCGGTGTTTTTAGGATTTGATTCATGAGGGAGAAGAAACATCTTTTACATCATAATTATTGCTAAATTAGTAGTAAAAACAACTACTTTAATATTTGCGTCCGGTAAAACGTTGAGTTGATACTTGATGGGTTATGAGAGACTTCTAATCATAGAAGGAAGATCTTATGGCTAATTAGATTGTAACTCTTTTAAGAGAATAAGTGCTATGAACCTTTTCATGATAATGTCGTAGAACTTAAATACCACAGCAGGCGTCTGTGCTCTAAGCACCTAGATGATGGGATTTTATGGTTGTGCAAGGAATGAAGATTGGCAAGTCCAGGTGCATGTTTGCTTCCCTTCCGTTGGAATTTGTTGTAAACCAAAAGTTCAAGTATTTGGTCTTTTAACTAGTACTTTATCTTTGATTTACGTATTGTAATTGCTTTCAAGTTACCCTTGGATTTTGTTTGTAAACCATACTTGTCAATTTGGTTGATGAATTATTACATTGTTGTTGCGTTTGGATGCAAAGTAGATTGATTTACAATCATTCTGTTTAATTTACAGGAAATGATAGAAACTGATGAAATTTCTCAGTATTTATAGCGAAGAGTTCTACCACGAATTTCAGCAGGCACTTGTTATTGGGGTTTTATAAGTAGGGACTATGGCAGCTAGATCTCTTGTCACATTTCAATGATCCAGACCGTTTATATGATGGGCCTCAAAGAAGATGGGGGTTAAGTAAAATAATTTCTTTTCTATTATTCTTCATTGATTGAGTAGGACGAGTTGTTAAAAGTTGCTGCACATTTCATTTTGTTTCCTAATATTTTTATTTTTATTTTTGAAAGATGACAATTTATTAATAAAAGGCCAACTCTGTTCAGTATTTACAACACGGCCCAATCGCTGCCTAAGAAATTACAGTCTCTCAAAGAAGGTGACACCATTGTCCAGTCAATTACATCACTCGTGGTCCTAATAAAAGCCCACAAGGAATTTCCTGACATCACTCATTTTGTTTCTTAATAGTAAATGGTTTCCTTAAACCTACCAGTATTCTATATTGGGGATCTTGTTGGTTTTAGTAGAGCTAGGATGTGCAGCTTTCATATTCTTCAACCATAGCTAGAAAAACATGAGTGTTATCTTTTCATATTTCCATGTCTTTTACTAATTCTTTTGACATCTTTGGTCTAACATCTTTTTCTAATTGATCAAGGTAATCATAGCAATAGGATTTGAATATTTGATTTCTAGATACTTGGTGATACCTAAATGGAAATCTTTATTAGTGTCTTACGTACCATCATTGAATGCTTCTTCAGCAGAAATTATAGCACTATTAATTCCAATCAGGTCCAAGCCAGAGTCTCTAGATTAGCAGCTTCGAACATTCCACTTGCACTTTTAGTTGAATGTGCAGCTTCTTTTTTTATCGGAATCTCGATTACATGTTTGTATGATACTGTTTGTTTATTACTTTTTCTTTTTTTGTTTCTGCAGTCTGCTATGAAACACTGTTATGATACATCAATTAGATTGTCATAAAAAGTTAAAATTTGTCTAACTCTTTTTCTTCTGTGTTCTTCTCATAAAAAGGTAAAATTTGTCTAGCTCTTTTTCATTTGCATTAAAATTTTCCTGCTGTAGATTGTGTGGGACCATTTAATTGAATTCTTAAACTAACTCTAGCTAGATGTTATATTTATTCCATTTAAGAATTAGCTGCCCAAACAGCCCTGCTGCTTGGTGTCCTGAATGGTGTCATGGATAAAGAATTAAGATGACTTGGTGTTACTTCATCTTAGACCATCATCTAATAATGATTCAAATCATATGCAGACATTGAACACATGATCCCTCTTCTAAACAACTTTAAATGCTCTTACATGCTTTTACATGGTAAGCTTGATCTATTGAAGTTACCATTACTGTCAGCTGTCAATCATATTAAAGGTTTTTTTGGCAGATATTTTTCTTTTTCAGGTTTTCTCTTGGGGAGGTTATACCTTCATTATTAATCTTATCCCAATGCAGGTGCTTCTGTGCATTTTAACTGGTCGCTACTCTTCTCAGCTATACACTACTTATGCTCCCCTCATAAGTATCCATTCTTTTAAAAAAAAAATGTATGGCATTGGGAAGCTTGTATAACTTCCTTCATGAACCTTGTAGGATCACTCTTGAATGTCCTGCAACTTACCTCACTGGAGATATATAGTCTGTTATCGATGAACTATTTCCTTTTGATGGGAATATTTTCTTTGATATTTATCTTCGTCAATGTAGGTTGTCTTGGGAACTTTGCTGGCTTCGCTGGTGCCTGTTGTGGGTTTTAATGTAGTGATGACTTCAGAGCATTTTGCATCATTTTTGGTGAGTTCATTTACAATGATGACTCTCTCTCTCTCTCTCTCTCTCTCTCTCTCTCTCTCTCTCTCTCTCTCTCTCTCTCTCAAAATTCTAGAATCTGTAAGAGCTTCTCAAAAGTTGATATCCATCCCTATTTCTTCTTCTTTTAGCTTCTTCATGATTAGAAATCTCCTGTCTTTGATTCTCCCATCTTTTTTTCGATTATTTCAATCTACTTTAATGATTTTCAATAGATAGTGGTCGAATTGTAGTTCTTGAATATAATTCTCTGATTTTAGCTGATGATCTGATCTCTGCAATGTCTTCTTTTCTAATTTTCTCCTCATTTCAATTCTTTCATCTGAATTTCAAGCTTGTTGACGGATTTCAAAGATTTTGAGGTCTATACAACACATTTTGAGCTAATTATGATGATCTTCCATGGATAATCTTGGATTTCTTCAGACGATTTCGAACTTAAATACTATTAGATTGAATGCAGTTTCTTGAATTTTACTGGTTCTTATGATGTCCAGATCCCCGCAGATAAACTCGATCTGTTTTTTTTTTTCCAACCTAAAATTCTGGCTTAATAACTTCACTTTTCGAAGATTTTGATGTTTTTTTTTTATTGAATTCGATATTCTTTTGGTGATTCTTGTCGATGATCTTTGAATTCTTTGAGAGATTAACAGATTCAAATGATCAAATCACAGTTCTTGAAAGGTTTTTTGTCACTTGATTCTCGCTGTGTAGAATCAGTATATCTTGAGCATCAATGAATCGGACCTCTGTAATCTCTGTTTTCTGATTTCCCATTTTGGAGATTTTCTCAGTGAGATCCATTGAAGCTTCCTTTTTAACTCTTTTATAAACAGTTCTGTTTACCTTTAAAAAAACAGTTCTGGTTTATTCAAGCAATTCCCAGCATGGAATGAGTTATGATTTTTGAAATGGAAATCCCAGAAGCAGCTAGCAAAGCAAGATTTATTTATTTTTTTTGCCTATGGGTTACTAGTTGATTTGTGTTGTTGACTATAAATTTCTCCGTTATGGTTTTCAAATTTGTCTCTCTTCTTTGTTAATTCAGGTTTCTTTATGGTTACTTTGATTGCCTCATATCTCTGTATTTTTTTCTTCTTGATATGGATTTGTTGGGATTATCTGTCAAGTTGGGATTACTATTAAATTAATCATTTGTTTCTTTTTTTAGGCAATTACAGAGATCTTTTCCAAGCATTCTGTTCCTCAGCTTTTTGCAGCAATGGCTAAGCTGCTTCTGATGCAATGTCTCGTCGCATTTCTCTATTCTGCATTATTGTTTTCTGCAACCTCAACAACTACTGATCCGCTCTCTCTCTCTCTCTCTGCTTCTGATTGTTGATATGATAGAATGACTTAGATATAAGCTTTGGATAGAAAAATGTGAGCTCATTGTGATCAGTATTGATTTCTTTGCTTTTGCAATGCAGAAATTTGGCATTCAATCAAATCAGCCAGAACATCCCATCCTCCTTGGCTTCTATGAAATATCTTTGCTCCCTATGAGTTTCTTATTGAATACGAACTCAAAAAGGTTTTGGTTTATGAATATATATGGGATATTTTCATGAATCACATTTTATCTAAATGTAGGAATCTTAGCCACAATTCCCTGTCTGGGCCCATTGGAAACATATTTACAGATCTACTAAATCTAAAACAATTGTTAGATTTGAAACAATACTTTTTTTATGTAGAAAAGTAGATGAGAATTTAGATATCTATATATATTTGTTTAGTCTCGATTTTGAGTACTTTTGCATGTTCTTAGTTGCATTCTCTGTTGTACTACAGTGTAGCCAGTTTGTATGAAACTCGGACCCTCAGTTTATTTCACTAGTTTATTACCACATTGCTGTTTCTTTCATCATTTGAAGTCATGGTGACTGTTTCTTACCTCAGTTTATTTCACTTGTTTATTCATGTCGCTTCGTAGGTAATGGTCATAATTGCAGATTTTATGCTCGTGTGGCTTCCTGCTCCAACAGTTTCACTTAGGCCATCTCTGATAGTTAATTTTGGGCCTCTTGATAAGTTCTTCTACAGCTGCCCTGATAATGCATTTTAGGTGGTTTTTTGTTATTCTACGAGTTAAAAAATTGGCTTAAGTATTGCATTTAACATATTTAGATCTTTGTTTCCAAAATAGATGGTGTGTTATTTTTCTTAAATTTTTTGTTGGAATTCTCAATGCAGGTTGCTTTGGCAGGAACATCATACTCCTTTTTGCAAAGAATAGGAGCAATAGTGGTAAAATAAAGAAAATCAGCTTATTTATTTGTGATTACTGTTAAGTCCGTAATGAATTCAATGTTTCAGTGAAGAACATCTGCACAATTGGTTCTTATTATCTCTAGGTCTATTCTACAGCGCAATGGATCAAAGATTTTTGTGGTTGGAACAAGTTCATCTCTGGTAGGTCAACCCTTTCATTGTATGGATTGTCATGAGATTTAGATTAAGCCTACATGCTAGTTTAGCAGTAGTTCTCTATGTGAAATTACTCTTGGAAACTTTTCTACTTAGTGTAGGCAAGAGCTTTGGGAGGTTTATTTTGTTTAGTTGTCCAAGATAGTTTCCTGGATTATTAAGTTTAGATTCTGAGTTGCACAAGTCTTCTACCCAGCTACTGCCCCTGCTTTGAATTGTAGTCCTACTCCCACTCCTGTTTCCTGGATATTTATACCTGTTAATATAATCCCACTAGCAATGCATGCAGAAGATTAGTGTGAAGATGAAATTGTCGAAGAATATTCTCAAGGAATGAAGAAAGAATCAATTCAGGGAGATTGATGAAATTGTATTCAGTGATCTGCCACTTTTGATTTTTTGTTTCTTCTCCTTGATTATCTTAGGTTTTTCAGTACCAAAATTCAGTTGGCTTCCTGGTGGCCTTGATTAAAATTTGCATTGATATATTTTAAGGATGAAAAGGGTGAGGAATGGCTTGAGGAAGAATTTAAGCAGATGCAATGCTTCCTAAAAGATGCAGATGTCAAACAAGAAGCAGATGGGACATCATTAACTCTTTTAATTCTTAGTTTGGGTACCTGCGACCAATTTTCTCTTTTCCTAATTGTCTATTTAGTTCTTAGTTTGGGCACATGCATGGTAAGAGTTTTTCTTTTTTCCTTTTTTTTCTTCTTATATATTGCCTATCTTTTCTGCAATAGAACTCCAAAATGACCAAAATGCAACATTCAAGAAATACTTTTGTAGGAACTCCATGCTGGTGAGATGTGACCTTTTTCCACAACTATATTTTATTTTCCAATAGCACGTGTATTTTATTTGATGGCATTTTTCATGTAAATGTAATTTATGGCTTACATGCGTTGGAATTTCAATTATTTTTCCATGTGTAGGATGGCTCCAGAGGTTTTATAGCCAAGAAGTGGATCTGATTTCAAGTGAGTGTAGCTCCATTTAGAGAACCTTGAGCTTATACATCATTTTTGTAAATGTGTCTTGGAATTTTGTAGTGCATGCCAGGTACTGTTAGCTTAATCACAGGGTGTTTTCATGAGGAGGATGGACTCTAGGAAGTTTAACAGTAGTAGTCTTCTACATATGCTCTGAGAGAACATCTATGATCTAGTTTCTGGGTGTAAATCTCTTCATAATCTAGTTTCTGCATATACTCTAGGCTTTTGATCATGCTTTTTATTCTTTTGTTCTTGGTTTGTGTAGGGGTCTATTCGAAGTATGTTAGTAGAGATGGAAATAATATTAATGGTTCAAGCAGCAAGGTTTCGGTAACATAGCTACAACTACTATGTTGAAGCTTTTCATTCTTTCTTTAAGGAAATTGGGTTTTATGCTCTTCTTATAAAGGAAACTAATTCTCTCATAGTTTAGTTGGTTTCTCTCTTTCTATAAGTGGAAGGGTCTATAACTGTTGGAGATGTGTTTCCTGACAGGCATAAAATGCTATAAGGAAAAAGAGCAGCAGTAGCTCTTTCTACATGTATTTTATATCCACGCCATCCATTCATTATTCTGGATCATCAAGAGGCTTCCAGAGATTAGAGAGAGGGAATGGCTTCAGGGGTTGTGCCACCTCTCCCTCCAATCTCAGCCTCTGATTCTTTATATCTCCTTCTCTCTCTCTCTCTCTTTTTTTTCTTTTTTTTTAATAAATAATAAAAATAAATTTAAAAAACAGCCCTTCTTTCTCTTCTTCTTCTTCTTCTTCCTTTTCTGCTTCTCCTCTTTTCCATGAGGGATTTTTCCCTATTTTGGGGTCCCAAGAAACCTTGGGTGTATTATATAGGCAGTGATGATTCTCGAAATTTCTCTCGATACTCAGAAATTTATGGAAATGCGTTCTCTGCATTTCATGGTAGGGCATGTTTGGAGAGTCTGTTCTTTGTGATTTCAGGCAACCAATACATGCAGCCATGTTAGGGGTTGTGCCCAAATGCATGTCTGAAAGAAGGCAAATTTGAGCCTATCTTTTCAATTCCCTTTTTACCCTCTCTCTCTCTCTAAATATAATTTTTTTTAAAGCTGCTATTTTGGGGCTACCACAGTGTCACGCCCCAAACTCGGAAACCGGGCTCACAAAATTTCTGGTCGCCGAATCCGGCACCGACAGCTTCCATAGAACCCCATTCTCGGCTCCCAGCTCCCATTCGCCAGGAAGGATTTTCAACGTCAGTTTGATTCGTAATAAGCATAACCAAAGGCATAACCCACAAACAACAACCAACAACTCCATTACATTTTCACTATGATTAAAAACTTTACAAGTACAATGATCATAATAGGAAATACAATGGTAAGGAACAAAAACTCCAAAAATGATCTGCAAATGCTCCAGCCTCAGCGCTGTTGCGCCCCAATGTCACCTGCATGCAACGATCTTGCATAAGCTTATAGAAACTTAGAGGGTGGTGAAAGTGTGTGCGCAAGGTAGTAATATGATCATGCAATATCAGAGTAATGCGGAATATGCAGATGGATCCATAATATCATGAGTCGTACCAAGGCTATGCGATGCAAGATGCAAGTCAAGCATACAATCCTCATCTAAGCCCACATGTCAATACAGCTCAACTCTGAGATATCACCGGGGTCTAGTACACTCTAAACCAGATCGTCGCCTCATCACGCGCAATAAGGTAAGTGAAAGAGACCTCACTATCCGTCTGTCAATATCGGGCTCGACTCGTTGATAGCGGACCCATTCCTCGAGCTGGTCAGACTCAGCCTAGCTTTGCCCCCTACACTCGGGCGGGTAAGGCCGCACCCCTTCCAACCGACTACGACACAGTGGAGAGCGCAACCGTCTGGTAATCGGTACTCAATGCTCATCTACCCACTCGGTCTAGATGTTGGAGCAACCTCTTGGTACCATAAGGGTTTAGAGACTTTCACCTAGGGATATCTATAGCACCCCATGTAGAATAAAATTTTCGGTATCCAATCCGGCCAACCACGATCTGTCTGTGGAGGCTATGGTCCCGATGTCGCTAGGGCGTACAGTAACCATATCACACAATTCGAGATGCATGAATCACACTATCCAATCATGCAGTAAATCCTTGCACGTAACATGCGCTCATGTAGGGTAACACCGCCTAATCGGGAGCCTAAAAATAACCTGCCCGAAGGCATATGCTATGATCAGTCACCTCTCATATCAAGCATACATATGATGCGTATGATCATGAGTCATGGAGCTATAGTAAACATGTTAAAAAATAATGCACTATTCTTTCAAAGCAGATGGGCCTAGACGGCCTATACACAACAAGTATGGGCCTATTAATGGGCCCTAGGGAGAGTTATAATGCGAACATTTAACCAACATTAAACTTGTAATGTGGACGTCAAACCAACATTACTCCCAAGGCGTTACCCGCAGTGAATATCATGAACTAGTTTGGGATCACACATTGCCATAGGCCTCAGGTATATCCCATTGGGTCTTAAATACATTAAATGGGCCATATCAGATAGGCCTTCCATTCGTCAAGCGAGCCACATCAATGGGCCGAACCAATGGGCCTTATGTGCATTGCAATGGGTCATAACCCGTTAGGCCTTGAATACATCAATTGGGCCTAAACCCGTAGGCCTTATACAAATCAAATGGGCCTAACCCATAGGCCTTATATAAATCAGATGGGCCTAACCCATAGGCCTTATACAAATCAAATGGGCCTAACCCATAGGCCTTAGAATACTTCAAAATGGGTCCAATCCCATGGGCCTTACATCCACATCAAAGTGGGCCCTAATAAACTGTCACAAATACATTAAGATGGACCTCAAATCATGCCAAGATGGGGTCCACTTAGACTGTGGATCTGGCTCATTCTTTGACTCATTTCATAAAATGATCTTTAAAATGGATGGACGGATTAGATGCAGCACCTGCATCAATGGTGAGGGCCCACATGAAAGCCCACCATCATGTATATTATATATAAAATAATATATAAACTACATATTATATATATAGAATATATACAATATTATATATAATATAATATATACACATGCACAACCCCACACGCACACACACACCTACACACATGCACACGTACACACACACCCAATGGGCTCCACCGTCCACTGGACGGTGGAGTAGAAACACATACATCATGGTGGGTACCACCGTCCGCTTGGACTGTGGATGCCAAATACACATCACTGAGGGTCCCATGTGGGGCCCACCTTCATGTTCAAATGCCATCCAAACCATTCATAAGGTCACACGGACCCGGGTGAAGGAAAAACATAAATTTCATCTTGATCTAAAACTTTTGTGGCCCCTGAAAAGAATTTCAATGGCAGAGGTTCAATCCACTGTTTCCTGTGGTGTGGGCCACCTGAGTTTTGGATCGGATAGAAATTTGGAGGGGGCTTGCTGCTAGGGACGGCCCACCTCGTGGACAGGTTGGATGACAAATAAACATCACGGTGGGGCCCACATGCAGGGCCGTGGGCCCCTAACGTCTGCCCGTCCAAACGCTGCACGCAGCAGCGTGCAGCTGCTGCTGCTTGTCAGAGAGGCAGAGGCGCTGCCTCTTGCCTTTACCTTTTTCTTCTTTTTTTATTTCAGTTTTCTTATGAAAAATCACATCTGGGGCCCACTTTTCAAAGATCCATACCGTCCAATGGATTGAGGGGGTCAAAATACACTGAACAAGTCCAATGTTCAGCATTTTTAGCATGTAGATGCAACAAGGTGGGTCCAAATAGCTTTAAATGGTAAGGAATACAGTTTTCTATAGTATGGCCCACTTGATCAACAGATCAACCTCATTTTTCGGCTCAACGCCTAAAATGAGTTGGTAAAAGGGATGAACGGCATGGATTGAATACATATATCAAGGTGGGACCTGCATGAGCCGGCCCACCTAAAACCTTCCCTTTTTTTTTCCTTTTGGCAGAGACGTCCAGCGTCAAAGTTGTTATTGTATATGAACTCAGCCAATCGCAGATGCTCATCCCAGCTACCCCTGAAATCAATTGCGCAAGCCGGAAGTATATCCTCAAGGATCTGGTTGACCCTCTCGGTTTGGCCATCGGTCTGCAGATGGTATGCGGTGCTGAGCTGAAAATCAGTCCCCATCGCTCGTTGGAAGCTCCCCCAAAACTGAGACGTGAACCTTGAGTCTCGGTCAGAAACGATCAAGACTGGAACGCCATGCAGTCTCACAATCTCCTCGATGAATAATCTCGCAAGCCGGTCCATAGACCAAGTCGCACGCATCGCAAGGAAATGTGCCGACTTCGTCAGATGATCCACGACAACCCAAATGACGTCATGACCGCGCTGAGTTCTCGGCAAACCCATAATGAAATCAGTCGACACGTGCTCCCACTTCCACATTAGGACGCTCAACGGCTGCAATAGACCAGGGGGTCTCTGATGATTGGCCTTGACACGCTAGCACGTGTCACACTCGGCCACAAAACTAGCGATCTGGCGCTTCATCCCCGCCCAAAAATATTATCTCCTCATGTCACGGTACATCTTCGTCGAGCCAAGGTGGATAGAAAATCGTGATCGATGTGCCTCGGTCATAAGATCATGCGTAGGATAGTTCAGCTTATGGACCTTGATATGACGAGATGCAAAGGCCACTGGTCTCCCGTGCTGCATCAGGACGGCACCCAAACCAATATGCGAGGCATCAGTGAATACAATAAATCTGTCACTCCCAGAGGGAAGAGTGAGGATAGGAGAGGACATCAGACGGTCCTTCAACTCCATAAATGGTCGCTCGCAGGCGTCACTCCAAATAAACTCTGCACCCTTCCGAGTCAACCTGGTCAGCGGGGCTGCAATACGAGAGAAGCCCTCAATGAAACGCCGGTAATAACCCGCTAAACCAAGGAAACTACGGATCTCTGTTGCAGTCATGGGCTGGTCCCACTAATGTACTACCTCCACCTTCGAGGGGTCCACTGCGACACCCTCCCTCGTCACCACGTGACCGAGGAACTTCACCTCCTCCTACCAGAACTCGCACTTTTCCAGCTTTGCATACATCTGGTGTGCGCGGAGGGTCTGGAAGGTGATCTCCAAATGCTGCTCATGCTCCTCACGGGTCCTCGAATAGATCAGAATGTCGTCGATGAAGACTACAACAAACTGATCCAGATATGGGCGGAAGACCTCGTTTATCAACTGCATGAAGACCGCGAGTGCATTGGTCAGTCCGAAGGACATGACCTGAAACTCAAAATGACTGTAACGCGTCCGGAATGTTGTCTTCGGAATGTCCTCATCTCGGACCCAAATCTGATGATAACCAGAACGCAGGTCAATCTTTGAAAAGAACTATGCACCCTGCACCTGATCGAATAAATCATCAATCCTAGGGAGCGGGTATCTGTTCTTGATCACGACTTTATTGAGCTCGCGATAGTCAATGTAGAGCCTTAACGAAGCATCCTTCTTCTTCATGAAGAGTACCGGCACTCCCTATGGCGAACTGCTTGGACGGATAAAGACCAACTCACGTAACTCGTCCAACTGCTTCTGTAGTTCCCATAACTCCAACGGTGCCATGCGATACGGGGCCTTCGAAATAGGCATGGTACCGGGCACGAGATCAATCTGAAACTCGGTGAGTTAACGAGGCGGTAATCCAGGAATCTCCTGAAACACATCGAAAAAATTGCAAACCACAGGCAACTGATCGATACAAGCGGCAACAAGCTCCTCAACGGTGCAGGACATCAAGCAAGACAAAGGCTCTCCTCTGGGCTCTGTAAAAAATTAGAACTGCGGCATACCGAGTATACAAAATGTGACTGTCCTCGCGGTGCAGTCCAATATGGCATAGTACTCGGCGAGCCAATCCATGTCCAGGATGACATCGAACTCGGACATCGGCAATGCAAACAGATCGGCAGGTAGAAAGGTATCCCCAACTAGAACGGGACAAAATGAACAAAATCGGCCCAATACTGCAGTCCTCTCCAAGGGAGTCGATACTGATAGGCTCTCACAAGAAGACTTCAACGGTAAGCCAGTCAATCGGGAGAAGCTCTAGGCCACAAAAGAGTGCGACGCACCGGAATCAAATAACACACATGTAATACATGCAAAGACTGGAAGTATACCCTCAACGACTCCTCCAGATGACTGCAGATCCTGCTGAGCCGCACAGAACCTAACCTGAGCCAGCTGGGGAGGTGCCTGTCCCCTCTGAGCGTGGTGCTGCTACTGTTGGGGTCGCTGAGGTGGTCGAAACTGTAGCCTCTGATGCTGCGATCTCGGAGGCTGATGCTGATGCTGCTGCTGAGGTGGTCTCGGTGGTGGGGGTTGCTGTCACTACTGCTGTGGGGGTCTCTGTTGCTGTTGTGGTGGAGGCTATTTTGGAGTCCTCTGTTGTTGTGGACCTCTCTACTGCTGCTAGGGGCTGGGACACTCCCATGAACGGTGTCCCGTCGCACCACACCTAAAACAACTGCCGGTGAACTATCTCGGAGGTGGTGGTGGAGGTGCTGCTGGTGCTCGGAAGGCTGGTCGACCCGTACGCCTCTGCTGCTGTGGTCAACGCTGCTGGGAATCACTGGAAGGAGCCTGCCTCTTCCGGTCTCTCCTCGACCATGCTCAGACTGAGAACCGGCACACTCCGTCTCAAAATTCTGGGCCTTCCACACTACTTCCTCAAAAGTCAGAAGCTTATGCCCAATAACACGACTGCGAAGACCGTAACGTAAACCGTCCTCGAAGCGGCGGGCTCTTCGCTCCTCGTCATCAACCAAATATGGTGCAAATTTGGACAGCGCTACAAAGCGTGCCGCGTACTGATCCACTGTCATATCGCCCTACACTAGGGCCTCGAACTCCAACGCTCGCTGTCGTCAGATGTGATCTGCGAAATACTGTCAGTCAAACTGATCCACAAAATTCTCCCAAGTCCACACAAAGTCAGTATCTGCTACTTGGGAAACTGAAGCCCACTAGTGCTCAGCCTCACCATGGAGAAGAAATACGGCTAGTCGAACTCGCCGCTCTGTCGTATATCCCATCGTCTCAAATATCTTCTCCACATCGGCACGCCATCTCTCAGCTACTGTTGGATCTAACTCACCCTGGAAACACAGGGGATCGACCCGTCGAAACTCTCGAAGGAGGGCACTCGCACGATCCTACTCTGCCTGTGCTGGTGAAACGACTGGCTGCCTGCCTTGTCCCTAAAGTGAAGCCGTCACAGCCTATAACATTTGCTGCAACTGTGAGGCACTCACGGATATAGTCGGGTCCTCACCGGTCTCTGGTGGAGGAGCATCATACTCAGGATGGGCAGTAGGAATCTCTGGTGGTGGAATGGGCATCGTAGGTGGTAGTGCGGGAGACGCAGGTGGTGGAGCATGATCCTCAGGTGGTGGTGCGAGAGTCGATCGGGTCACTCTCCCACGCGCCATGTCCTACATGAAAGGGTGAAGGTGCCTATCAACTTGAAAACTCTTGAAGGAACGCATGTTAAAGGTCTGTAACGGGAGATTGCTAAGCTATCCAAACTTCGGGACTTAGCCATTCTATACTCATAGCAGACATGTAATGTTGTTCTCGGTTATTCCCAAGTTATGCTTTGATACCAACTTTTATCACGTCCCAAACTCAGAAACTGGGCTCATAAAATTCCTGGTCGCTGAATCCAGCGCCGACAACCTCCATAGAACCCCATTCTCAGCTCCCAGCTTCCATTCGTCAGGTTCCGATCCTGGGATGCTACGTGGAGGATTTTCAACGTCAGTTTGATTCGTAATAAGAATAACCAAAGGCATAACCCATAAACAACAATCAAGAACTCCATTACATTTCCACTATGATCAAAAACTTTACAAGTCCAATGAGCATAACGGGAAATACAATGGTAAGGAACAAAAACTCTAAAAATGATCTGCAAGTGCTCCAGCCTCAGCGCTGCTGCGCCCCAACGTCACTCGCATGCAACGGTCGTGCATAAGCTTATAGAAAGCTTAGAGGGTGGTGAAAGTGTGTGCGTAAGGTAGTAATATGAAAGCTTAGAGGGTGGTGAAAGTGTGTGTCCACTGGACGATGGAGCAGAAACACATACATCATGGTGGGTACCACTGTCCGCCTGGACTGTGGATGCCAAATACGCATCACTGAGGGTCCCATGTGGGGCCCACCTTCATGTTCAAACACCATCCAAACTGTTCATAAGCTCACACGGACCCGGGTGAAGGAAAAACACAAATTTCATCTTGATCTAAAACTTCTGTGGCCCCTAAAAAGAATTTCAATGGCAGAGGTTCAATCCACTGTTTCCTGTGGTGTGGGTCACCTGAGTTTTGGATCGGATAGAAATTTGGAGGGGGCCTGCTGCTGGGGATAACCCACCTCGTGGACAGGTTGGATGACAAATAAACATCACGGTGGGGCCCACATACAGGGCCGTGGGCCCCTGATGTCTGCCCGTCCAAACACTGCACGCAGCAGCGTGTAGCTGCTGCTGCTTGTCAGAGAGGCAGAGGCGCTGCCTCTTGCCTTTACCTTTTTCTTCTTTTTTTTATTTCAGTTTTCTTACGAAAAATCACATCTGGGGCCCACTTTTCGAAGATCCATATCGTCCAATGGATTGAGGGAGTCAAAATACACTGAACAAGTCCAATGTTCAGCATTTTTAGCATGTAAATGCAACAAGGTGGGTCCAAATAGCTTTAAATGGTAAGGAATACAGTTTTCTATAGTATGACCCACCTGATCAATAGATCAACCTCATTTTTCAGCTCAACGCCTAAAATGAGTTGGTAAAAGGGATGAACGGCATGGATTGAACACATATATCAAGGTGGGGGCCTGCATGAGCCGGCCCACCTAAAACCTTCCCTTTTTCTTTTTCTTTTGGCAGAGACGTCCAGCGTCTTACGGTGGGATGTTTTAAAAAAATACATTGAGGTGGGCCCTGATTAGATGGACCACTTCATGGAAAATAGTGTGGGTACATCGCACACAAGGTGGGCCATATTTGATGATTTGGGTAAAATAAAAGCCTCATGGTGGGGTCCATACAAATTGGCCACACAACCCCATTATAATCCCATAAAATAAAATAAAATTAAAATTAAATGAAATAAAAAGGAAGAGAGAGAGATGGATAGTGGGACACGCTTGTGATGGAGGGCTCCGCCACTATGAGCCCTCTCTTGTAGGAGATCATACAATAAAATGGGTCCCTTTACACATGGAACTAACAAAATCGAATTCAACGGTGGAGATCCTTTCTCCACCAATATGGACGGTCTAGATGACCTCCCTAATGTAATGAAATAAACATCATGATGGGGTCCATGGAGAATGGCCCCATCATGGAATGATCATGATGATCCTAGTGGGCCATCGGCCACATCTTAGGGTCCCAAGTGAGATCCATACCATTGATCAGTTGGCCTCACTTGGCCCATCTTAAAAGCATGAAAAACTAATATTAATAAGCACCCACCGTCCGATCTTCTTACTCCTATGGGCTCCTTAGCTCCTTAGCTTTGATTCTAATGGGTGAGATGAGGAATGGATGGCTAGGATGGGAGATGATGAGGTAGGAAAGTGGGCCACACTTGGAGCTTTGAAAGAGAGGGAGAGGCTTGGAGAATTCTAATACGTGGGATTTTTTCTTCCTTGGAGATTTGAAAATGAGAAAGAGAGAGAGTTGTAAAGGGAGAGAGAGAGAGAGAGAGAGAGAGAGAGAGAGAGAGTGATGGGTGATGGATGTGGTGAGTGATGGGTGTGTGAGAAATCCTTGACTTTTGTGGCCTTTTGTGTAAGAAAAGCATGGGCTTGTAAGACCTTTTTTGACTTTTGTGGTTGCTTGGGTATGGGTGAAAGGTGATGTGTACTTGACATGTGATGTGATGGGATTGATTGATTGATGGGATTGATGTGACATCTCATAGAGATTCTCTTGGTTTTCGCAACGCGCGGCGTTTTTCTCGCACCGAACGTTGGCCCACATCTCTTGACCAAGATATCGCCTCGGAGCGCAAGTCGTGGCATCGGAACTGCAGCGATGGCGCAGTCGTTGTGGTAATGGTCTTGGGTTGAGTCAATACAGGTTGACGGCATATGAATCAGGGTCGCGCGTAAATATCTGTTAAGGGTCAGAGGTTGCCAGAATTCGACCGGTAAGACCGCGGAAGTCTACGGAACGATACGGACCAAGATACGGGTCTTACACACCATAACATGGATTTATTTAGACAAAAATTTAAAAATAATAATAATAATATTTTGAAAATGATGCTTTTTTCATACTTTCAAGGAACCTTGGCTGTATATCCCCAAGGAATAACAAGGTGATGCTTATTATGATAGTCCACAGATAATACCATATCCTACTTTAAGAATATGTAGATATGACGTATCCTTCATGAACCATGTTTATTTAGTTGTTGTAACCTCTGGTGATGATTTTTCTTGGCAATTATAATGAGTTGAAGCTGTCTTACAGTATAGATGCATGCTCTAGTAAATGAAAGCATATTGTAATTTGTTAAGTATATAGGAGTAGAGTCCAATACATACATGAGTTTGAACCTTATTTATGGAATGTTCCAATGGTGCCTTATTCTGGAAACTAATTTATTCATTTATATGATTCCTACAGTCTAGACAATCCTAAGTTTCAACACTTATGCTCCTGTTGGTTAATTTGATTTTCTTTGTTCTTCTAACATCGCACACAATGTTCTTACTATAATGATCCTTGGATGATGCATGATGTGAACGATATTCTCTGAGTAATAAAACTTTACCTTTCATCTTGTTCTTATAGGTGGCTGCATGGAAGGATGATGACGGAGACTGGTATGAGACAGGCCTGCACATATTTTGTAAGTTTAGTGTCTTTGATTGATTGCAATGTGGGACTTGGGAATTTACTTCTTCTAGATATTGTTTCTCAAAGATTTCTTATTGTTGGTATTTTAACTGCTTTTCCTATAATGAAAGAGGGTCAATGCAATGATAGTCAAGTCATGCATGAGTAGTTCACATTTCAAGTACTGAATGGGCTTTCTTGCTGGAACAAAAGAAGAAATCTATATGCTAGTTAATTTCTTGAATGTTTTATTTTTGAGGTATCATGTGATGCTTTAAACGAAAGGCTTGACTTTTTTTCGTTTGACCCTGTAATGGTACTGGTGGGCCCGCCTCTTAATCTGATATTACCCATCATGGGTTGGGCCATGCTATTTTTTTATTTATTTTTTGTGCCTTGTTGTTTTCAGGTTAAAATAACCAATCCAAAGAAACACTGTGTGCGTCCTAACACAGGCATTGTTTTGCCTGGGATGACATACAACATTATAGGTGATCCTCTAGTTTTTATTGTTGAATAGTCACTCTTTTGCGTGTTTAGTTTTTGAATCATTATGTTGTTTTTTGGCTAATTAAATTGCTTAGGGTCTTTGTTTTGATTTTAATAGTTACAATGCAAGCCCAAAAAGAAGCTCTGCCTAATATGCAATGCAAAGACAATTTCTTCTTTCAGAGTGTCATTACAAGTCATGGTGCAACCACAAAGGATCATGTGTTTCCTTGGAGCACATCTTGGAGGATTTTTTATTTACTTTTATTGTATTCATGCAATTGTAAACTTATTGTTGCAAATATATATATTTTTTTATTATAGAGTTGTAAGCAATTTGTTCTATATTTAATTTTTAATTGTATATAATATTCTTTGGTTTTAAATATAAAAACAAATGTACAACTTTTATCAGCCATTCAAAATAATGAAAAATACCGGTCCAAAAATTTAAAATTTGCCCGTTGAGAACGGTTTAAAACTGTTCCTAAAATTTTGTTCCTAAAATTTGAAATTGACCAGTTTACAAACTTAGGAATGGTTTAAAACCATTCCTAAGAGTCTGTTCTTAAATTTTGAAATGGTACTTGATACGGTATTGAACCATTCCAGATTACATGCAACGCCTCTTTTAGGAACGGTTTTAAACCGTTCCTAAGGGATTTAGGAACAGTTTAAAACCGTTCCTAAATGACGTTTTTGGTGGTGTCAGATTTGAATCCACTTGGCTCATGCCCTAAAATAATGGCAAAATGAATGGACAGTGTGAATATAGAATAAGTCAATGTGGGCCCCACTAAGGGCCGCACCATCTTGGGTGAGGCTTATGTGTTGTTTGGTAAACTGAAAAAAATATATATCTGAAAATTAATTGAAATGTTTAAAGCTTTAAAATGCTCAATTTTAATATTTATAAGTATTGAAATTTTTGTTTGATAATCTGTATGAAAAAAACTGTTATTTGAAAATAATTATTTTTTTAACAAAAACTTTGCTTCGTAAATATAAATTAAAAATATCTGAGAATTGACAATTTGTTATATTTGCTCATATCATCCTAATTTCTATATTTTCTAAAGTATTATACGAAATATGTTATTGATCTCCAAATTTGGCACACATTGATGCTTTTAGTAAAATTTTAATATTTTTCCTAAGCAATAAAGCTAAGTAGTTTAATATTCTAAATGTTTTATGATTGCCACATACAAGAACATAAATTGATAGTGTAAAGAGGCTAGTAAATAATGATGGGGTTTTTGTCCCGTGCTTGACCAATCGTGAGCCTCACTCGACTGGTTAAGGGTTGGTGCACGACCAGTCAAGCCCTGTCTCAACTCAAAGTCCAGCGATGAATAAGGTATTTTTCCCATGGTGCTTGACTGATCGAGGGAGGTGCTCAACCGGTCAAGTGGGCCGCTCGACCGGTCAAGGACACTGCTCGACTAGTCATGGTTATGTAGATTTTAGTCCGATTTTATGCTTTAGAAAACCCTCTTGTATTGTTTTTCACAAGGGGTGCGGAAGGGAGTTTCCTAAAACTATAAAAAGGGGTCCCCTAGAGTTTTCTAGGGTATGAAAAACAATACAAGAGGGTTTTCTAAAGCTTTGCAAGGGTTTTTTAAAGGGTTTAGGGTTATCAAATGTGTGTGTGAGAGAGAGAGGAAGCTTGTGGAAGGGAGGCTATGCTCGTAGAGGTGATCTACCGTATCTTAGCACTTCCACGTGCTCATAATTAGTGAGATCTCTCCCTTTTTCTTTAATTCTCTTACTGTTCATCTGCTCCTGTGTGATTGAAGAAGGTTGTAGTGTTCTACTTTATAGTGGATTGTTAATCTAGATGAGGTCCCGTGGTTTTTACCTCTTTGAGGGTTTTTCACGTAAAAATCTCTTGTGTGGTGTGGTTTATGCTTTTATTCATTTCATTTCTTTATTATTCCATAATTCTGGTTTGTTTCGGGAGGTTAGATCCTAAGGTTTTGTGCAAGGTCCCCAATAAATAATACTTTAAGGATATGCACGGTATATTTAGATCTTCAATTTCCACATTTGGTATTTAGTTCTATAGTCCAACAAGCACATTGGTGAGATGGGTCACACCATTGATGAATTCCATTTTAGATGAAGAAATAAGTCAAAATTCTATTTATTAGGGCCCATCATAGATGGCTTATAATTCTAAAGAATCACTTTTTAAGGCAATCAACCATCTCGTCGATGGCTTGGAAAAGAAGTGATCATAAAAAAATAAGGCCAAATAATGGATGGATTGGATCATCCAATTGGTGCGGTTTTACATGACAATCTATGAAATGGATTGGATCATCTGCTAGCATTGAATAAAAGCGGATTGCCATTGTGTACTGAGTATGTGGGGACCCACTGTGGATACATATATCTTATCCACACATTCTATTTATTTTTGCAAATCAGAAGAAAATCCAAAGATGAAGTGGACCACACTGCTGTTTATTTGTCATCGCTAGCATGTTCATAATGTCATATAGATTTAGAGGAAGAGAAAACAAAAATATCAGTTTGATCCAAAAAAATTTGTATCCCCTAAATTTTTTTAGCCATAAGTGTTGAATTCACACCATTTCCTATAGTGTTGTCCACTTGGGCATTGGATATGCTAAAATTTTGAGCTCATACCCTGTAACGAGCTTTTAAAAAGTGGATGGACAGCATAAATTAGATATATACACTATGGTAGGCCTCACAGAATTTGCTTAGGTTAGTAGGCAATCCACTTTGCTATTGGCTATGAGCCATAAAAATGAGGTGGCCCACTTTAATTTCCATGTGAAATCATGTAATCCATACTGTCCCACCATTTTTTTGACTTATTTTAGGACATGAGCCAAAAAATGAGGCAAATCCAAATCTTAGGTGGCCGGCATCATAGGAAACTATGGTAATTAAATGCTCACCCTTAAAAACCTCCTAAGGGACATAAAAATATTGGATGAATCTAATAGTGTTTTTCCTTCATCCAGTTTGTGTGATCTAATCAATAGGTTGGATTGAAAATAAACATTATAGTGGGCCCTAGTTTTTAATGGTGAGTGATCTCGAGGCCTGATGCAGTGCTGCGGGGTGTTGTGAGTGATCTCAAGGCCCGATGCAGTGCTACTGCATCTGAGCTGACCCGAGCCAGGGCCCATGCAGACTCGCTCGCCCAGAAGAATTCTTGGCTTGGGGAGACGCTGGAGTGGGCCAAAGCCGAGGCTATGGAGGAAATACAGAGGGCGGTTTCTCAGGCAAGGGATGCCCAGCAGATTGAAGACGAGGCTTCTCTTGCCCCAACTGTGGCTGCTACAATGGAGGCTTTTAAAGCTTCAAAGGAGAGGGCCACTGAAGTCACAAAGTTCTATAACAGTGGCTTTGATGTGTGTATTGATGTTGTCTAGGAGTTATACCCGGACATTAACCTCGAGCCCTTACTTCCTGAGGGCGCAGGAGAGAAAGCTGCTGAAGATGTCCGTCCAGATCAAGCCCCAAACTCCCGAGTTCCTCCTCCTCCGATTGCATAATTTTCAATACTTCCCACAGACAGTGCCAAAAATGTTGAATGATCTAGTGGATGTTATTATTTTTCGTGATCCTCTAGAGAGGGTGTATGGCTAATGATGATTTTTAACCCTCTAAACAGGGCGTGCGGATGATGATTTTATATGTTAATCGAAGTTAGTTTGCTTCAGGGTACTGTTGAGCCGATTCCTTCACGGGTGGACTTGTCCCAAAGCCATTTCATAGAATTTTAAACCTTTATGGTCTTATCATTGTTAAGTTCGGATCCCTAGGGGATCAGCTCATCCCACGATTAGTGAGAAACCTCCGCTTCATCCGTTAGTCGGGCGATGAGCCGACTCCTCTGTCAGGGAGTTGGGTCATCTTTTTGCTTTTTCCCTGAGTAAAAGGGGATGCCAAGTCAATTTTTCGTAGGATAACACTCTAACCCCCTTCTTTAAGGGATCATCTCGTTTAGCTCGCCCCTGCTTATAAGAGGCAACTTTCACTTGGTAGATAATCCATTTGTGTAGAAAAGGAGAAGAAAATTTTATTGAGGGCCTTAAAGGCTGGTCGCTCGGAGGTGTACACTTATTGGGGACCTTAAAGGCTAGTATATCAAGGATAATAAATTTTCATATGCTCGTTGTTCCAGGAGTGGGGGAGATGGAGGCCTTCAAGATCTTCTAAGTGGTAAGAACTAGGTTTAGTCGATCTGACTAGACGATATGGGCCTTCCCAATTGGGTCCGAGTGCTCCAGCCCCCGGTTCCCGGTATTTTGGAAGACTCGACGAAGGACTAAGTCTCCTGGTCGAAACTGCCTAGTTTTGACTTTGGAATTGTAGAATTGCACCAGCTGTTGATGTCGAGCAGCGGTCCGGAGTCTGGAGATCTCTCTGACCTCTTCTAATAAATCTAAATTGGCTACCATCTGCTTGGCGTTATGATTCCCTTGATAGTTTCTTACCCGAGCTGTGGGGAGGCCAATTTCGACCAGTACCATTGCCTCCGAGCAGTACGAGAGTGAAAATGGGGTCTCTCCTGTGGATGATTGAGTCGTGGTCCTATAGGCCTTAAGGACGAAAGGGAGCTCCTCGGCCCAACTGCCTTTTTCTTTTTCCAACTTTGTTTTGAGATGATGCTTGATGTTCTTTTTAACAGCTTCTACTTGTCCATTAGACTATGTGTGCCGAGGATACGAGTACGCATTTGTGATGCCGAGCCCCTGGCACATGCCCTGGAACTTGTCGTTATCGAACTGCTTGTTGTTATCGGACACAATGGTGCATAGAATTCTTAACCGACAGATGATATTTTTCCAGACAAAGTCAATAACCTTCTGTTTTATGATTTTTGCAACGAGCTCAGCCTCGGCCCACTTGGTGAAGTAGTCGACTGCGACGACGACGAACTTGACTTGCCCATTTTTGTAGGCAGAAGGCCAATAATGTCAATTCCCCACTGAGCGAACGGCCATGGACCGCTCATGCGGGTCATTTTCTCTGCGGGTTACCTCGGCACAGCCACATAGCGTTGGCATTTGTCACACTTTTGAACGTAGTTCTTTAAATCTTCCTTGATGGTCAGCTAAAAATATCCTTTTCGGATTATCTTCAAGGCCAGGGCTTAGCTGGCAGAGTGGTTCCCGCAGATTCCTTCATGAATCTCCTGAATCACATAGTTGGCCTTGTTGGGTCAGAGGTACCTGAGGTAGGGCTGAGAATGCCCTTTCTTATATAGAGTACCATCTAAGATGATGTACCGTGCTGCCCTGACCTTCAGGCACCTAGCTTTCAGTCTATCCGAGGGGACCTTGCCAAAAGTGAGGTATCCATAGTTCAGATCCATCCAGCTCGGAGTGTCATCCATTGGGTTAACCATTTTCTTCTTCGTCTGGTTGATGCTTGGATGCTTTATAATTCCACAGGGATGATTCGTGGAATCTTTCCTTTCGTGGTCGAGGCTAGCTTTGTTAGGGGATCAACCCATGAATTTTTCGCTCTGTGGATCTGGTGGATGGTGCAGCTCCAGAACCTTTCTATTAATTTCCTCACCTCATTTAGATAAGCACTCATCCTTGTCTCATTGGCCTTATACTCGGTGGAAATATGGTTCACTACTAGTTGAGAATCGCATCAGACCTGGAGGGACTAGACTCCCAGACTTGCTGCCAATCTGAGCCCTGCAAGCAAGGCCTCGTACTCTAGTTCATTGTTCGAGGCTTTGAAACCAAGCCTAATTGCATACTGGATGGGTGTGGAATCAGGCGCGATTAAGATAATCCCTGATCTGACTTGCTTGGCATTAGACGACCCATCTACATAGAGAACCCATCCTGGCTCTGATAACATCTTTTGATCGTTTGGAGGATCAGGCGGAGGAGTCGTCTTGACTTCGGTACTGATCTCGCCCCCGCTCGGGGTGGTGAATTTCGCAATGAAGTCGGTCACGGCTTAACCCTTAATAGTCATCATTGGAAGGAACAAGATGTCGAATTCACCAAGTTAGATAGCCCATTTGGTCAACCGACCCAAAACTTTGGGCCTCTGGAGAAGCTGTTTGAGGGAGGAGTCTGTCAACATGACAACGGAATGAGCTTGGAAGTACAGACGTAGCTTCTGAGCTGAGACGACGAGACTAAGTGCCAGCTTCTCCAGGGCCGGGTATCTCGTCTTGGTGGGCACCATGGCCTTACTCACATAGTATACGAGATGCTTCTTCTCCCTACTTCTCTAATCAAGGTTGACCTAACAGCTAAGACTGAGACCGCGAGGTACAAGAATAGAGGCTCACCTTCTTCAGGTTTGGACAGCAGGGGTGGTGAGCCTAAATATTATTTCAGTTGTTGGAAGTCTTGCTTACATTCTGACATCCATTCTGCCTTCTTATGACCCTTCAACTGCTGAAAGAAAGTGAGGCATTTGTCCATAACTCTGGAGATAAATCATTTGAGCACTGCCACTCGCCCAGTGAGGCATTGTATCTCTTTAATAGTCCGAGGCAAATTCATGTCGAGAAGTGCCTTGATCTTGTCAGGGTTCACTTCAATACCTCTTTGACTAACTTGAAACCTAAGGAATTTTCCTGAGCCGACTCCGAAGGCGCACTTCGCGGGGTTCAGCTTCATCTGATATTCTCAGAGGATGGTGAAAGTTTCTCCGAGATCTGTCAGGTGATCGAACGCCTTGACACTCTTTACTAACATGTCGTCGACGTACACTTCCATGGTATGCCCGATCTACTTGGTGAACATCTGATTCATTAACCTTTGGTACGTGGCCCCAGCATTTTTCAGGCCGAACAGCATGACCTGGTAACAGTAGAGCCCCTTGTTCGTGACAAAGGTAGTCTTCTACCAGTCTGGGGGATGCATCATGATCTGATTGTACTCGGAGTAAGCATCGAGGAAGGAAAGTAACTTGTGTCCCGCCGTACTTTCCACCAGCTGATCAATCCAGCGGAATGAGAAGTTATCTTTTGGACATGCCTTGTTTAGGTCCGAGTAGTCTATGCAGACCCATCATTTCCTTTTCGCCTTATTGACGAGGACCATGTTTGCGATCCACTCAGGATAATGTACCTCCTCTATGAAACCGACATCGAGTAGAATGGAGACTTCGTCGACTATAGCTTTATACCACTCAGCGTCGAATGGTCTCCTCTTTTTGTTCACAGGTTTTTAATCTAGGTCCACGTTCAACCTATGGACCATGACGTCCGGAGAGATTCCGGGCATATCTTCATGCGACCATGCAAAGACGTCTTTATACTACCGTAGGAAGGCTAGCATTTTGGACCGCTGCTTAGGGTTCAGTGATGTTCCGAACTGAACAGTTCTGCTTGGATTTGCCTCATCGAGTGGTACTTTCTCCAGGTCTTCTACAGATGATCCCTTCGCGGGTCCTCTGGGGTCTAGCAAGGTCCTCTGGGGTCTAGCATGTTAACAGTAAGTGCTTGCTTAATCAACCCCTTCTTAACTACTATAACATAGCATTTTTGAGCTTCACGTTGATCGCCTTGGAGGTATCATGTCCCTCCCTCTGCAGGAAACTTCATCATCAGATGATAGGTAGAAACAATTGCTCTCATTGCATTGAGGGAAGGTCTGCCCAAGATGACGTTATGTACGGATGACACATTGACAATAAGGAAGTCCACCTTAAGTGTGACCTGATGTTGTCTTTCTCCCGCAATCATAGACAGGGAGATGACTCCTTCAGAGATTACTCTTTCCCCGACAAAGCCATGCAGGGGGGTCATCACAGGTCTGAGATGAGACCTTGGAATCCCTATTCTTTCAAAGGCTTCGGAATAGATTACGTCGGCCGAGCTTCCGGTGTCGACCAAGATGTTGTACACCTTACAATTCACTATGGTCATGGTAATCACCAAGGCATCGTCGTGAGGGTGTTGAATTCCGCATGCATCATTTTTCGTAAAGGTTAGACTGCATGGGCTGACCCTGAGTTTTTTACTAGGCCACTCGGTCAAGTGGACATAATGCTCCGGATCGAACTTCCAAGAGTGTTCTTTTCGAGCTCAGTTTGAATCTCCCCCACCGGACAAGCCCCAAAGATGGCACGGATCTCAATTGGCTCTTCCATGGTGTTGTTCGACTGCTCTCGCTCTCGCTCTTCTCTTCGAGCGATTCTTTCTCCCTTACTATAACGGCATAGATGACCCTTATGAATAAGGGTTTCAATCTCGTCCTTGAGGTCTACACGGTCCACATGATGTTCTGAGTCGGTCTTCATGCAAACAGGTCAATTCAGAAGCTTTTCTCCTCGGATGTCCAGTAGAATCTGCTCGGTGGATGTGTTAAGGGAGGTGTAGGAACGAAATTTTTCCTCTGCCCTTCTACTCGGGCAACGATTGTGAGGGGCATGGTCATCGGGTCCCTTCCCAGACAGTGTGATTCCTCGTTCCTAGGCCTCTTCCCTTTACCGATCGGATTTGTTACCTGAACATTCTTGCGGGTGTTGGTAAACTCCTCGGCATTAGTGTATTTCTGAGCTCTAGCGATGAAGTCAGCTAATGTTTTTGGCGAATTCTTCCCAATGGAGAAGGTGAATCTTCCCTCTTTCAAGCCACTGAACATGGCAGAAAGTGTCATCTTATCACCATAATCTTTTACTTGTAATGCTTTCTCATTGAAGCGCGCGATGTAGTCTTTCAATGATTCCTTAGACTCTTGTGTGATGGTGAATAGGTGAGTATTTGACTTTCGACTCTTCTTATTGCTTATGAACTGGGTAAGGAATAATTGGCTAAGTTCTGCAAAGGATCCAATGGAGTTAGGCTTGAGTTGACTGTACCAACTCTAGGTGGATCCTGTCAGTGTAATTGAGAATCCCCTGCATATCATCACGTCCGTCGCTATTTGGATTTGCATACACGAATGATAAGCTTCCACATGCTCGGACAGGTCACCAGACCTAGAGTATTAAATGACGGGAGGTATCCGGAACCTCTGAGGCATCACCTCGTTTATGATTGTCGAGGTGAAGGGAAGCTCGGTCTCTTCCATCATTGCCTGTACGATGAAGGAAACTGACGACAGCTTCTGCTTCTTTTCCAGCATCAGGAATTTGTCGTTGAGTTCCGCGAACCGTTTCTCCCAAGGGTCTTTGTTCTCAGCTATAATCTCTTGGGTGTTTTCTATCTCTAGAGTCCTTATTCCCCTCCTTCGTTCTAGCTGATGACGAAGATCCATAGGTGCCAGGGCCGAAGTAACCGAGGCATTTGTCAGGGCTCGAGTAGTTATATTTCGAGCTGAGACTCAGATTTGGGTTGGGGGAGGATTCTGGCCCGAAACCGGCGCCTGAGGGCGTTGAGGCACCTCCAGCCTCACACTCCTCGGTGTGAAGTGAGCTTCCACGACCAGACTAATCGGCTCAGGAGCAAAGTTTTTCTGAGCAGGATGTGGTTGTGGCTCCTGTCGCTGCTTCATCTAGTTAATCTCGTCCCGCAAGGCCTGTATTTCATTTTACATAGCTCGATGTTTTCTCACCCGATTGCGAGAACGTTGGGAAGGCCCTGGGGCTAACTCGGCATGAAGTGGTGAAGAGGAGCGAGTTTGCTCATTTTGCTTCGGTTCCGCAGCTACTTCTTTCTTCTTTCCTCTTGCCATTATGTTTAGGAATAAGAACCTAACCTTTTGTATCAAGTTCCCATAGATGGCACCAAAAATGTTAATGACAAAATCCGGATCACCCCCACTCCGCATGGTGTATCTTCAAAGAACCTTGGTCTTGCACAATGGATTAGTAAAGGAAACCCTGGCTAAGCCGGGGGACCCTCTGATGCTTAAGTCAGGTCAAGGAAATCTGGGTCTAAGTTGAAGAGTAGAGGGAGAGTGCAAAATATTGCGTACTTGTAGCAATGGGGTTTCATTCTATTTATACCTGGTTATCAGACAGTCTGGGCATGTTAATCTCGGCACGATTTGCTCAATCAGTGGGATCTTCAAATTGTGGAGATATTATTCGAAATTCAGGGATCGTGCAGTGTGTCATGCATATCTGCGGGCGATGTTATCGGTCACGTCTGCTTAAGGAAATATCTTATTTCTGCATGTGAAGCGTCCATTCTTCCGCCCTGGCCTCAGCTCGGTTCCTTTGGCTGGAGAGGTTCTGATCAGCACATTTATGGGCCTTTATCATTGATTTGTTAAATGAAGATTGTGTTTCGAGTCTGAGCCGATCACCTACCTGAACTTATAACGGACTCGGCCTATTTTGTCTGTCAAACATTCTAAAGGTCTTCCCTTCGAGATCTGAGGCAGACATCGGACTTGTCCTATTGAGTTGGTTTTCTCGCTATTGATGCTAGTAGTCATCTGTTTCCAATTGGACAATGGCGGAATGGTCTGAGGTCTTTATCCTAATTGCTCCGGTCGTGGATTACTCCGAGCCTATTACCAGCCTTAGAGCGAGAGCATAATTATGATCGAGCCGGGTGTCTCCCCTTCGATAACATTTATTATTCGATACGGAGTCTTGTGCATCTGATTGGATTAAGGAGATGTCTGTCTTCGAAATTATAGGGGCTCGGATCTTCCCATAACAGTGGGCGTTCAAGCGTACAATGCTTGTAAGGTATTGACATGTGAAAGTTTTATGAGCCCCACCATGATGTATGTGTTATATACACACCATTCACTCATTTTTTCAAATCATTTTAGCCATGTGTGCAAAAATTCCGCGGAATTAAAGCTACCACACCAAAAAAACAGTGGGGGATCGAACATCTACTATTGAAAACTTTATGAGAGCCACATAAGTTGTGGATCAAGCTGATATCTGTGTCATCCAGATCTGTGTGACCTCACGAACAGGTATGATGACAAATAAACACTACATTGGGGCTTAGAAAGGTTTTGAAGGTGGGCTTGATTGCCCTGATTGCTTTCTGATGCAGTCCACTTGAACTTTGCGTCTACCTCATTTTTCGTCTTATGCTCTTAAATGACCTGCCAAAATCAATGGACGGTGTGAATATAACATATACGTTATTGTGGGTTCATGGGACTTTCCCAGGTAGTAACATAATCAGTTTTGAAAGCTTGGAAGGGTAGATGTTGGCAGAAATACAAAAGTCAACTGTGGTCCAAAAGTTTAAAGCCAAATCACTTACCACATTGACATTTTAAATTTGAAAAAGATGGGTTAAGTGCTTCGTGCATTGACATTTTGGTAATCTCTTTCATATTTTGAACCTGAAAAGAGAGAAAAATAGCATAAGAATACATATTTAGGTACCGTAATTTAATTTTTAACTTGAGAAACTGATAAAATATCTCATGCATTAGCCTTTTGTTACCCTTGCTTATACATTTAAACTGTACCATTTATCACCACCTCAAGGTTCTGCATTAGGAATCATTAACAAGTTCTTAAACTTAAAAAAATAAAAATAAAAATAAAAAGAAAAATAAAATAAAAAAAGGAAAAAGAAAAAAGAAAAAAAAAAAAAGAAAAGGGAAAATAGATTATGGATTGGTATTTTGATGCCTTACTTAGATTTTAACTTAGAAAGTGGGTAAGGGTCTATTTGGATGCTACTAAATTTGCCAAATTTATGAATTTGACAATTAATGTGTTTGGCTCGGCATTAACTCATAAACTCACCAAAGGCCTGGTTTGGAAGTGAGATTAGGTGGTATGGAATTGTATTTGATCTATGTATTTCATTTGGCATTTGGAATTTGATAGGATGTGGATCGAATTAATCTAAGTATTTGACATTTCAATTCGAGTGGAAGTAGAAGATACATCGAGATTTTTGGTGGAATTCAAAATCCATTGCATCTGTGGACCCTAGATTGATGAATGTGTTTCATCCATACCATCCATCCATATGGGCCTTTTACACGTGGCACTCAAGTTGCGTATGAATATAGGTGACCAAAAATAGTCATGAAATCTAAATTTAAACTTGAAAAAAGAAGGTTCAGTGCTTCTTGCATTGACATTTTGGTATTCTTTCTCATATTTTGAAAAGAGAGCAAAATGCCATAAGAATACACATTTTGGTACCATTACTTAAATTTTAACTTGGGAAGTGGAAAAAAAAAATGGCTTGCTTATAAATTAAACTTGTACCATTTTTCACCACCTCAAGGTTAGGCATTAGGTATTACTAACAAGATCTTAAACTTAAAAAGAAGGAAAAATACATTAGGGATTGGCATTTTGATGTCTTGTCTTAGATTTTTAACTTAGAACGTGTGTAAGGGTATATTTAGATGCTATTAAATTTGGCAATTAATGTGTTTGGCTCGGTAGATAAATTCAATGAAGGCTTGCTTGGAGCGTAGGATTAAATAGTATGGAATTGTATTTGATCTATGTAAATTTTAGTTGGCCATTGGAATTTGAAGTATTTGATATTCCAATTCCACAAAGATACATTGAGATTTTTGGTGGAATTCAAAATCTATTACATATGTGGACCTTACATTGTGCGTGTTCCATCCACACCTTCCATCCATCCATATGGGCCCTTTACATGTGGCACTCAAGTTGGATATAAATATAGGTGACCAACATCAGTTATGAAATCTAGTCTATTGATCACAGTTCCGACATCCATCGATCCTCAATTTTACAATGTTTTCCTAAAAGGAAGAATTTAGTCCCCAAATGTGAGATTGGATGATCAAAATACCATAGTACTTCTAGACACAATCATTATGTAATAATAGTGTTAATTCTATTTAATGTAATTCAATACCACTTAATCCCCTATTCCAAATATGCTAAGCTGCCTGCCCAGATTGAGTGACCTAACCCAAAATGGCTAGAGCTTGAGCTATTAAACATGGCTCAGGACATTTTCTTAGTGTATGCTATATAGTACACCAATGTTAGTAATGTAAACTGTTATGGAGAGATCCGAGGCCACGGTAAAACGTTAATCGGACTTGAAGTCCGAGCTGAAGCGCCCAAGGCATGATCTATCTGATCAAGACTAAAGCATCGCAACAACAACACGCGAACGTCTTTGAGTCAAGGCCAGCTCGGAGTTGGTCCTAATTGTCAGATCAGATAACCCGGTACCCCCCAACTCCGAGACGCTTAAGTCAGTCGGATCAGATTCGGTATGACTAGTCAGATGGCGTCCTACTCGGAGCGTTCTTCGATATGTCCTGGCAAGCCGAGCCGACCAGACCTTCTGACGTGCGTATCCCACTCGCTAAACATGAAAACTGCCACAACCAAACGTGGCCAATAACTTCACTCACAGATGTGCACGATCCGCCAGATACGCAGCGCAATCAATAGATTGCGGGCAGTATCTCCATGATCCCAGAATTCCTCTGATCGTGTCGAGATCATCGGATCCGAACCGCCTCACAGGCAAGTATAAATAGCCCGCAATGCTATGTCTACAGGTACGCAAAATTGAGCTCTCTTCTACACTCGACATAGACCCTGATTTCCTTGTCCTGACTTAGGCATCGGAGGGTCCCCCGGCTTAGCCAGGGTCACCTTTGCCTTTCCTCTTGGTGCAGGTTTTAGGGACGATACGCAGAGAGCTTTGTGGAGAGAGGGCCGACCAGATTTTTTCATCAACATTTTTTGGTGCCGTCTATGGAAACTTGAAACTAGAAGTCAGGTTCTCATTCACCTAAGCAATGGCGAGGAAGAAGAAAGCTGTAGTGGTGGAACCGGAACCGAGCGAGCAGGCTCGGTCATCATCAACACTTCATGCCGAGTCCGCACCAGGACCTTCTCAACGTTCTCACAACCGGTCAGGTAAATACCGCGTCATGCAGAACGAGATCCAGGCCCTGCGCGATGAGATCAACAAGATGAAGCAGAAGAGGGAACCAGAGTCACTTCCAGTTCAGGAACAGCCTGTTCTCGAACTGGTGGGACTCTTCGTGGAGACCCACTCTGCGCCAAGGAGTGCAAGACCTGAAGCCCCACAGCATTCAGGGGTGCCATGTTCAGGACAGAACCCTCCTACAGTGCATGGTGAGGGATCCGCGCGGAATGCCCACGGACCTCCAACATCGGTTAGAACGGAGGAGAGAAGGGAGAACGCCGGAGGGCGAGGATACCCCAGAGGTTGTCGCGAAAAATAGGGACCCATGGGAGGCACGATTTGCAGAGTTGAAGGACAAGTTCCTAACATTGGAGAAAAAGCAACAATAATCTACAGTCCCAGCCACGATCCAGGCAATGATGGAAGAGACCGAGCCTCCCTTCACTTCAGCCATCCAGTATTCAGATGGCTCTGCGGCATCACTTCAACAACATAGCTGAAGTGATGCCGCAGAGGTTTCAGATGCCTCCTGTCATCCAGTATTCAGGGTCTGGGGATCCATCCGAACACCTGGAGTCCTACCGATCGTGGATGCAGATCCAGACTGCAACGGACGCAATGATGTGCAGGGGATTTTCCATCACCCTTATAGGATCCGCTCGGATTTGATATCGCCAGCTCAAGCAAAACTCCGTGGGCTCTTTCGCAGAGCTAAGCCGACTATTCCTTACACAATTTATAAGTGGTAAGAGAAATCAGAAACCTAACACCCACCTTCTTACCATCAAGCAGGCTCTGAAGGAGTCGTTGAAAGACTACATTGCCCGTTTCAATAAAGAGGCGTTGCATGTCGAAGACTATGATGACAAGATGGCTCTTGCTGTCATCCTGAGCGGACTGAAGGAAGGAAAGTTCGTCTTCTCCATCGGTAAAAATCTCCCGAAAATGCTAGCAAACTTCATGGCGAAGGCTCAAAAGTACACCAACGCCGAGGAGTTCACTAATGCCTGTAAAGGACTACAAGTCGCCGACTCGGAGAACAAAGGGAAGAGGCCAAGGAACGAAGACTCCCAGCCGAACGACAAAAGGACCGATGACTGCGCTCCCCCGATCGTCGACCGAGCCGTAGGCCAGAGGGAAAATTTCGTTCCTATACTCCTCTTAACACATCTGCCGAGCAGATTCTGCTAGATATCCAAGGAGACAGGCTACTTAATTAGCTGTTCTGCATGAGGGTTAACCCCGAGTGACGGGACAAGCAGAAATTCTACCGCTTCCACCGAGATCATGGCCATAACACGGATGACTGCGTGGACCTAAAAGACGAGATCGAGTCCCTCATCCATAAGGAACATCTACGCCGTTACACCAAAAGAGAAAGATCCACTTGGAGAGAGGAGAAGTCGCAGGAAAAGCCAAGCAACCCTCCAGGAGAATCCACCGAAATTCGTACCATCTTCGGAAGATCAGCTGTGGGAGGGGATTCAAACAGGGCTCAAAAAGCCCATTCCCGGAGATCCGAGTCAGAGCATCACGTTCACCTGACAGAACGTCCCAGCAAGGAACTACGAGTCGCTCCGTGTAGCCTGACCTTCACGGAAGACGATGCGCGAGGGATTCAGCATCCACACGATGACGCCCTAGTGGTTACCATGACCATAGCGAATCATAAGGTGTTCCGTATCCTGGTCGACACCGGGAGTTTGGCTGATGTCGTGTATTTCGAGGCATTCGAAAGAATGGAAATTCCACGGTCTCGGCTCCGACCTGTGAAGACTCTCTTACACTAATTTGCAGGAGAGAGAGTAATCTCCAAAGGAGCTATCTCCCTCCTAGTAACAGCGGGAGAAGGGCAACATCAAGTCACACTTCTGGTGGACTTTTTGGTTGTCAATGTTCCATCTGTCCACAATATAATCCTGGGCCGACCCTCCCTCAATGCAATGAGAGCTGTCGTCTCAACTTACCATCTGATGATGAAGTTCCCAGCCGAAGGAGGGATCGGCTATCTCCGAGGCGATCAACGCGAGGCACGAAAATGTTATGCTATAGCGGTTAGGAAAGGAGCCGCTAAACAGGCTCTCGTTGTGGACGCCTTGGACCCTCGAGGACTAGCAGAAAGCTCATCAGTCGAGGATCTGAAAAAATTTTCCCTCGATGAATCAGACCCGGGCAAGACTGTCCAGCTCGGGTCATCATTGAATTCTGAGCGGAGGAACGAACTACTAGCCTTCTTGAGGCAGCATCGAGATGTCTTCGCATGGTCGCATGCAGATATGCTGGGAATCTCTCCTGATGTACTGGTTCACAGGTTGAATGTGGACCCAGATCATAAGTCGGTCAAGAAAAAGAGAAGGCCGTTTGACGCTGAACGATATGAAGCCATTGCCGAGGAGGTCTCCGTCCTACTCGATGCTGGCTTCATAGAAGAAGTATACCACACTAACTGGATAGCAAATGTTGTACTCGTAAGGAAGTCCAACGGGAAGTGGCGGGTCTGCGTAGACTATTCCGATCTAAATAAGGCGTGTCCCAAAGACAGCTTCCCATTACCTCGAATCAACCAACTGGTGGACAGCACGGCCGGACACGAGTTACTCTCGTTTCTGGACACTTATTCCGGATACAACCATATTGTTATGTATCCCCCAGACAGGCAGAAGACTACCTTTGTCACGGACAGAGGACTCTACTGTTACTGGGTCATGCCATTCGGCCTGAAAAATGATGGGGCAACATACCAGAAGCTGGTGAATCAGATGTTTGCCAAACAGATCGGGCGCACCATGGAGGTGTATGTGGACGACATGCTGGAAAAAGTAAAGGAAAATTGGGCAGAGGAGCACCCCTTCGTCCTCTGGGCTTATCGCACCACAGCCCAAACCTCGACGGGTGAAACCCCATTTTCGTTATCCTATGGCTCGAAGGCAATGGTGCTAGTAGAAATCAGACTCCCAACGGCGCAGGTAAGGAGGTTCTGTAACACCCCAGATTTTGGCTAATCTGGGATTTGACGTCCTTAGGCAGTGGGTCAATTAAAACACCTGAAAAATCGTTCAGAACCCAATTCCATAGCCAAAGAAACCACTTAGGATTAATTTCTTTAGAAACTAAGCATAAGTTAGTTAGCGCAACGTTGGAGTGGCTGGGAAACAGTCCCTGATCACTTTAAATACGTTCTACAAGACCCAAATCGAGTAGAACCAATGACCCTATAATACTCTATAACCTCGGATCAAACTCTAAGCAGGTCTGTTCTCTGGACCACATTGAATTTTTGTATTGGATTTAGACCGCGCGTCGAAGGTCCGATACCTCCTATCTTAGACCGTTAGAACCGCCCAACTGGACTTGACAAGCATCTCGAAAATCAAGTCAAACCGATAATCACAGACTATTTCGTTGAACCCGGACTGAAGAGACCGCGAATAGGGACAGATTTGGAATTTCAAATTCAAATCTGGCACACGACTTGACGCGTCAGTATTAAGCGTTCTGACCGTCAGAATTCATCCAGATTACACCCTCGGATCAGGAAAAATTTCTATTTATTATCATGAGACTTTCAGCCCTGATCTATGTGCGGTGACCGCTGAACTGAAACTGGTCCGCCACGAGCGATCTGCGAACCCTGCCAGACTGAAAACTTAATACGTGCTACATCTGGTACGCATGAGCTTAAGTCCGATCGCAATCGACCAGGGGACCACCAGAAAGCAGCTTTTGGACCGAAACAGCCCCGATTTGGATATACCTCAAGTATACTTTGTTCCTAAGCCTGTTTTGGGCACATTTGAGCTTATAAAAGGGGTTGAAACCCTCACTTCTCTCACTCATCCGAATTTGCTAGAAACCCTAGCAAGAGTGAGAGAGAAAGTGAGAGTTTGTGAGAGAAGGTGGGAGAGCTTTTCCTGCTGCTGCTGTACGTGCTTAGGCAACGCACTCCGATCACTTTCCCGGCGATTCCTCCGCATTTTCAGGTAAGAAAAACCCTAGAAAGTTGCTGATTTGATGCTTCTTCCGTTTCATAGCCTGATAGTTAATAAATCTTGTAAAACAGGTTCTCTTATCGCTGTAGACGAAGCGTATACGCTCGGTTCAAATTTCAACATCCATAAGAGACAAGGTGCAGATATTAGACGCTTTGATTGACTGTTTCCAAAGCTTTCAATGTCGTTTAATAGTAGATTCTTGATGGCAACGCCGTTTGACATGTACAACATGCTCTCCGTTTCCCGTTTCATAAATTAACGAAGAATATGAGATTTAGGGCATTTTAGTCATTTGTAGGAAGTACGGTCTACATGCATATTTTGCTGACGTGATTGACATGGTTTGTTGCCGCATTAGGGAGTTAGGAATGCTTACATAATCAGTTTGGCGAAGAAATTCGCCTAGTTGCGCACTTTGGGTCGACATACTATATGTAGACTTAAGTGTGTAGTGTATGTGTTTGTATAAATGCTTGTCTTAGTATGTATTGAATTAAATGATGTTAAGTAGTAGTTTGAGAATGATTTCTTGATTAATATGCTAACCTAAACAATTTCCTACATGTTGACCATATGCATGATTCCATTACATGCATGGAATGTATGTGTTTGAAGATTTGCTTAAGTTGAATGTTATAACATGTGTTAACATGCTCACATGATTGTATTTCAATTCCAATACCTTTGCATATATTGTTAATGTGATTTCATAGATGTGTGGGACTAGACTTAGTCCAGGCAGTCGGTAACTGAGCGAATTCGTGGCTGACTGGTCATAGCCACGAACGACGCGTCGATGAACGTGATTCGTGTTTAGAGTTGGCGGCAGTGGTTAGGCCACGCGAAGTGTTTTACGCACTTCATGTCGTTCGACTTGAGATGCGATCGTGCTAGTCGAGCCCGTCAAGTAACCCAACTGGCCGATGTATGTTCACCTTGTATGAGTCATAACTGCTTGAACCTAGGGTACTGAACTTACCATTGTAAACCCTGTTAACCATGGTACCTTGATCCACGAAGACTCATGAGCCGGGCATGGTGATATGGGACACCGTGGTCGAGCTGTCGGCCTACGCTGGGGCCACAAACCTCCCCGTAGTGACCAGTGAGCACCTAGACTCGTGAGCAGATTTTGGTAGTATGGGACACTATATTCTAGCTGTCGGCCTACACTGATCAGGCGACGAGCCCTTTGTAGTGACCGCGAGCGTATTCTGACTCCACGGGAGGCGACGACCCTTCCGTTGCAGTAGAGTACGGTAGGCCTGTATTGATAAGGTGATGGGGGAGCGGAGCAACGAGTGCGTGCAACAGCCCTGGCAACCCTTGCAGCGACCTACAAAATATACATCGTATGAGATTACTAGGAGTGACGACCCTAGACAGGATCTGTGTTGGGATTGATACAAGGGAAGTACCTTAGTTTCCCAATCCTGCTGTTTGAATGGACTAATAATAACTTGGAATTCATATCACCATAGCATTGCATGTGCCTGGAAGATGTGGAGCACTCTAGGGAGTGTGGCATGCCGCGGTCGTAAGATGTTGCCGCATGAGGGTGATCGTCGGTGAGGGCATACATCACGTCATGTCATAATTGCATTAATAACAGTATTAGGAATGTTTGAATTACTGCTTTACTATTATCGCATGATTGATTTGATAACATGTTAATCTTTGCTCTATTATTCCACTGAGTTATCTACTCACTCCCACGTTACGGGATGGTGTTCCTGGACACCCACCAGACCTTTTTGTGATTGCAGATGATGGCGCGGCCTGTGAGGCGGAGCCGGACTTGATGATGATGAGGAGGATCCCTCCTTTATGCGTGTTCTGATCGACGGGATTACAGGGAGGTTGATTAGATACTTTGACATTTGTCATTTTATATTTTTAGCGCACTCATGTATATTCGTTTCATCTACTTTTGGAGTATACATGTATGTGTATAACCTGGTAACATGTTCACACTCTGGAGACATACAACAGTTTATATATGTTATACATACTATTACAGACTTCCGCTGGTTAATTTAACTGTCTCTGGAGTATGATATGCTGTTCTGGCTTAATTTCACTCATGTTTAATACATTATCACAGACAACATTCAATCATACATATCTCCGAACGGCGACTCGGCACAACAAGTAGCGCGCTTCTACAATTCAAAGGTCAAAGTCAGGTGCTTCCGACCAGGGGATTTAGTCCTTCGACGGGTCTTCCAGAACACGGCTGAGCCGGGGGCAGGAGCACTCGGATCCAACTGGGATGGACCATATCGTGTGGTCAGATCTACCAAACTGGGCTCGTACCACCTGGAAGGCCTCGAAGGCCGCCAGCTCCCTCATCCCTAAAATGCTGAACATCTGGAGATCTACTACCCTTGAGGAACTAGCCTTTAAGGCTTATAATAAAGTGTCTCAAAGCGACTAGCCTTTAAGGCTCTTAATAAAAATTCCAATTCGGCTTCGAATGTTTACTCAACTGTCTTGGTTAGTACGACTATGACCTAATGGTCCGACCCCCAAGGGGTTGGAGCCTAATCATACAAAGATCAACAAGGCATCCCTTTGGAGAAAAAAGCCTAATCATAATCCGATTCTCCAGTGGAGTATTCGGCTCGACATACGATAATGAAAAGTTCTCGCCTGAAGAGCGACGAACCGAGCACTCCAAAGGATCGGACCCAACTAAGACTTGGGCCGAAACCGGATTAAGCAACAAACAAGGGACTAGGCCTGTAAAAAGAAATCAGCTCTACAACATCTCACATCAAGTTGACACAATGTAAAAAAAAATATTTTTCATTAAATTCCCTCAGAGGGGCAAAAGTACATTGGTTAAGATACATTGATGGTTTCTTAAAAAAAAAACAACCAAAATGATAAAACATCTTCAGGCCGGAGGAGGAGCTTAGGCATCAGGGACTTGGTCCGAGCAGACGACTTCCGCAGGGGCATCTTCAGAGTTGTCAGGCAGGAGGGAATCAAGATCGAGGTCTGGGTATAAATCCAGAACTGCCTCGAGACACGCGTCGAAGCCGCGATTGTAAAAAGTCGATGCCTCGGCGTCCCTCTCCTTGGAGGTTTTGAAGTTTTCAACTGCAGCGGCAACTGCCGCAGTCGAGGAAGCCTCATCCTTGACTCGCTGAGCCTCCACAGCATGGGCGATGGCTCGGGCCTATTCTTCAGCCGCCTCGGCCTTGGCGCGATTTAGGGCTTCACTGAGCCGAGCGGTCTCCATGGCCAAAGTGTCCTCGTGAGCCCTGGCACGGGTCAGCTCAGCGAACACTGCATCGCCACTCTTCTTAAAGTCATCTGCCATGTCCTACAGATGCAGCTCCCTGGCTTCCAAGTCGACGACGACTCCCTGCAGTCACCTAACCTTGGCCCTCTCGCTCGTAAGCTGTTGACGCAGATTAGTCTGCTCAGACCTCAAGGCCGCTGCCTCGGCCTGAAGAGCCTCCAACTCTGCCTCCTTACTCTTATGCTCCCGCACCCTCTGCCGAATCGAGAGCAGCATCGGGACAGCTTGAACAGGAAACAAAAGATCAGAATCTACAGAATGTGTATAACGACATGAAAGAAAGTCTTCTCGGAGATATACCATATAGCATACGGAGACGAAGTTGTTAAGGAAGCCGCCCTCCGACCGTTCAAGGGTCTGAGCGATATCGTCTTCCTTTGCAGGCTTGGCAGCCCACGGAGCCAAGCACGCCATATGATAGCCGGGCTCAAACCTCCCACTGCTTGTGCCCGCCTGGGGCGAGGCCTCAGCCCCCTCGGCCCCTACCCTGCTGCCGGCCGAGTTCTGACCCTCGGCACGGACCTCTCCCCCGACCTCGGGGGGGGGGGGGGGGGGGGGAACATATTGTCGGTCATTTTGTTGGCCTCCTCCTACTCGGAGGAGGAGGGAACAACGATGGGGGCCTCGGGGACCGCGGCAGGCACCTCCGCAGTGGGGAGAACGGCGACGGAGGGAGCTCGAGGAGCAACGGAGCTCGACACGATTGGGGTGCCGACCACAGTCGTTTCAACGAGTCCTAGTGGAGGACGTATCAATGGGCGCAAGACTGCCGAGGGAACCGCGGCAGTGCTAGGGAGCTCTTGAGTTGGCAGTGCGGAGGACGAGCCAACTGGCCTCAGTGTTGGGGCTGCTGGGGTCGACGCAGAGGAAGATTCCCCCACACGAGAGGGAGCCGCCTTCTTCCAAGTGATCTTCACTCGGGAGGCTTCCTTTAGCAACTCCGCCGCGGTCAGGGTTGCTTTCCTCTTTCGAACCCCGGACGCCTCGGCCATGCCTGCGAAAAAGAAGGTCATTCAGCTACTAAATAACTGAAGAAAAGTTCATCGGAGAGATCAGGGCATCTTACTGCCCAGGACCGAAGCGTCTCTGACTGTACTCTGGCCTTTGCTATCTGATTCTTCTGGTCCAAGTCGATGAGCGGCAACCCCTTTGTAAAAGCTGTAAAAAAAAAAGATGTCACTTCAACAGAAACATATGAAAACTAAGGCAACAACCCGGGTGCCAGATGAAGTCCGACTTGGTTTCATAAAGTGGGTTGGAATATGAGCCGTCGAGGCCCTAAGCTCAGCCATTGGTGCCTCCCAGTCACCTGCCGCCCAGAACCACTTATTCTTCCAATCCTTGTTTGAAGATGGCAGGTGCATAACTAATCCCTACCCCTTGCTCCCCTGAGTCACAAAATAGTACCATGGATCGTTTCTATCATGCTTGACCAGGTACAGGCTCAGCAGCTCCTCTGGGGTCAGCTCGGAGTTACCAACTTGCCTCCAGATAATGTAGGAAGAGATCATCACCCTCCAGGCATTCGGAGTAAACTGTCCGGGGGCCAATCCGAGGTGAGTCGCAACCTTTCTGATGAAGGGATGTAGAGGGAGCCAGACCCCGCATTGAAGCGCACAAAGGAAGATAGCCACTTCCCCCTCGGTCGGAGCGCCAGCAGCGTCTAAAGGACCAGGAGCCCTTATCTGAACGGAGTCAGGGATCTGGAACTCCGAGTGAATCTACTCCATCTGAGATTCTGACATGACAGAACCTCCGGGAACTACCTCTGTGGTACGCAGACTCGCAGGCATCTCGGTGGTGGTAGTGATCTCGACTCGACGGGCTCGGGGGGCTGTCTTCTTGCTGGGCTGTTTGGTCTTAGAAGCCAACGTTTTTTGTTTCCGAGGCAGGGGGTATAGGAGAGTGGTCTCGAAAGGGCCTTTGGAAGACCCACTCCCACTTTCAGTGGTCCCCGGCTCGGAGTCATCTCCGTATTCGCGAACCACTTCCAGATCGGAAGACATGGTAGAAAGAATGATGAAGGTCAGCGAGACTCACCAGGTAATTACCGAAAATCGCCTTCTGCCGGAAACTTCAAACTTGGCCGGAATCGCCTCTCGTCGGAAATCACCTCCTCCGGTGTGCTCTTATAGACCAAAACATAAAATGGCAAACGAAAGTCCGGGGCGCCTTATATAGGCAGCGAAGGATTTTCGCATTGACAGCAAGCTTTGATGGCAGCAGCCGAATCGGCACGAGCCGACCTTCGAGCACATATGGCAACACCGCATTGGATGAGCATCGAACCGTCGTTACGGCTCTGATATCGAGCAGTGTGCCTTGACATGCGAAGCAACGCCTCAACAGTCGGAGCCATCATAAATACGCCACCTCAAGCCTGCGTGAAAACTTCTCATAGGCTGGGAGAAGATCCAGGATCGTAACCATCGCCACGCGTTAACCAAAGCGACCAGCATGCGCGATTCGAGACCTGTCATCATTGCGGTAAAGGCGGGAGATTTCCTGTATAAGTACTCTCCGAGCCCGCAAGCAAACTCGAAGAGTGGGGGGCTTCTGTTATGGAGAGATCCGAGCCCGCAGTAAAACTTTAATCGGACTTAAAGTCCGAGCTGAGGCGCCATCTGATCAAGACTACGGCATCGCAATAACAACACGCGAACGTCTTCGAGTCAAAGCCAGTTCGGAGTTGGTCCTAATTGTCAGATCAGATAACCCGCTATCCCCCAACTCCGAGGCGCTTAAGTCAGTCGGATCGGATTCGGTATGACTGATCGGATGGCGTCCTACTCGGAGCGTTCTTCGATATGGCCTGACAAGCCGAGCCGAGCAAACCTTCTGACCTGCGTATCCCACTCGCTAAATATAAAAACTGCCACAACCAAACGTGGCCGATAACTTCGCTCGCAGATGTACACGATCGGCCAGATACGCAGCACAATCAATAGATTGCGGGCAGTATCTCCATAATCCCAGAATCCCTTTGATCGTTCCGAGATCGTCGGATCCGGACCGCCCCACAGGCAAGTATAAATAGCCCGCAGTGCTATGTCTACAGGTACGCGAAATTGAGATCTCCTCTACACTCGACATAGACCCTGATTCCCTTGTCCTGACATAGGCATCAGATGATCCCCCGGCTTAGCCAGGGTCACCTTTGCCTTTCCTCTTGGTGTAGGTTTTAGAGACGATACGCAGAGAGCTTCGTAGAGAGAGGGCCGACCAGATTTTGTCATCAACATAAACTATAAAGCTCATATTTTAGTGTAGTATTTAAGTATATATTTACATGTCAGACTAAGGTAGGCGGGCGTGGCCAACTATTTTAGACTCATGCTAGGGTCTTAAGGGTTAGGCCCGGCCCATTATCACCTTATAAGAAATGAGGGTTTAAGACTTCCATGAGCTGGATGGGAGTATTCCAAGTATTTTTATTTTTTTCCTACTCATGACAGTAGATAAATAACTTATTTTAGATAAGCAAGTTTGGTTTATGATTACTCAAAGTTATTTAATCATTTCAGCTACTCTTTTATATATATCTTTTTTAGTATTCATAAGGTGCTGAAGAGAGAATCCAGAGAAGAAGATAATAAGTACCTTTAATTACCAAACATACATATATGTTTAATAAATAAAAATTAAGATAAGGCATAAGTAGCTTTAGGTAACTTAAAGACCAAAGGCCCTAAAGGTTGACTGAGTGTAGGTAAGCTTAACCTCCAGAGTCCAAAACTTTGTCGTAAGTCCCAATGGTGGATTAGGTGCGCCTCCACGTCACCCAAGATTGTGCGGCCCTTAGCGTGGGGGCGCCTTGATGCATATATTATTTATCCACGCTATACATCTGTTCTGCAGGTCATTTCTGGGCATGAGCCCAAAAATAAAGCAGATCCAATTCTCATATAAACCATACCATAGGTAAACAGTATGGTGGTTGAACGCCCTATCATTAAAAACTTCCTAGGCCCACTGTACCGTGTCTTAATGTTTATTTGCCATCCAACCGGTAAATAAGGTCATATAAACCTCGATGAAGGTGAAAATAAAAATGAAGCAAATATCAGCTTGATCAATCGCCACTGTTTCCTACAGTATAGTCCACCTGAGAATTGGATCTGCTTCATTTTTAAGCTCGTGCCCTAAAATGATATAGAAAAGTGGATGGACGGCGTCGATATAGAATATTGCATCAAGGTGGGCCCCACCGTAAGGGCCGCACCTGATCCGCTCCCTAGGTAAGCCCTCTTTCTTTCTGGACATGCCCCATCCATTACGGGGCCACCATCCCAACGGTCTAGATCACCAAGCTATGGGCCCCACATCAGAATGTCAGGAAATATCCCATGTTGTTAGGATCAATCAGTTCAATTCATCATCAACCAAAGGCCTCTCCCAACTACCAGAGCTGTCTGAGTCTTTTCAGTGGAGTTTCCAGCTCTTCTTCCACCAACCACACGCTTCCTTCTCTTCTCTTTCATGTCTTCCACCTTGCTCCTCTCATGGGCTTCTCTGAATTCATCCCTCCCAAATGGAAATTCTCGTTGGGAAGCTCCTAGAATCGGCGCGAGATCCGCATTTCTTCGAATGGATGAAGAGCGTCAGGAGAAGGATCCATGAGCATCCAGAGCTCTCTTTTGAGGAGCATAAGACGAGCGAATTGATACGATCGGAGCTCGATTCGATCGGGATCGAGTACTCATGGCCATTCGCGAAGACGGGCGTCGTCGCATCAGTCGGGTCAGGTGGGTCTCCTTGGTTTTCTCTAAGGGCAGACATGGATGCTCTTCCTTTGCAGGTATGTAGGGCTATACACCGAAAATCAGTGTATAGTTTTCTCTACTGTCCTTTAATGGGCCATCTCTCCAAAACTGCACAAATTGAATGATCCCAACCGTTCAATCCATGGATAATTGTTGTTTCGAAATGAGTGACAGTAATTCAACCAGCTCTATCATCTTATTGATTGGGGGCAGAACCAATCCAATGATCCCAACCGTCCAATGGATGCTGCCGCAGTACTTGACTCCTGATTGGTAGAACAGTAAAGAACGTGCGATCAATCAGACCAACAAAAAAAAAAATGATGGGGCACGCTGGAATGGGAGATACAATCTATACACCAATTTTTGATGTATAGCGGATCATTTTAGGAGTAAGTGATCCGGGGTACCGCGTGTTTGCATTCACTGCCGCTTGATGGCAACTGACCAGCAGTGATCGGCAGGGCCCGCTACATGCTTGATGAAATGGTCCTGCTCGAATTAGCCCCACAAATGCCTAGAAGTGGGTTCCACTCATCACCACATTCGCTCACAAGTGTCCCACTTGTCCGCAGCATCTGGTCATATCAGATTGTTGGTTAGTGAAATGCATAGTGAATGTTTGGTTGTATACAATACACACATTACTGTTCCTCTTTCAGAAATGAAAAGACGAAACCTACTCTGCCTTAATGTTCCATGCTTCTTTAATAAAATTATCATTACTTTTCAAACCAAAAAAAAAGTACCAGAATGTAAATCTATAAAAATCAGGAGTATTATATAAAATTCTCTTTAAAGAAATATAATTTTCTATATGTACTAACAATTTTGTATATAGATAGTCAAGTGGTGCTTTTTACCTCTCTCAAATCCTTCTTTTTCAAGTAATCCTCATAGAAATTAGTCCATCTCTACTAAAAATTTTCACCTTCTACTCAATTTATCGATGGGTGACGACCACCAGTTGTTCACTCCCCAAGTGCAGGGTTGTGATGTAGTAATAACTCGGTAAGACCGAGGTCGAATCCCAAGGGACTGAAACTTGTACGTTATCTAAAATTAACTGGAACTAGAACTAGAATAAGATAGAATCTAAATTAGATGTAATTTGATGAATAATTGTAGGTTAATTAATCTAAAACTTGGGAGATATCAGGAGAAAAGGAAACTAGGGATTCAGAGGATCCACTTGTAGAGATCAGGGAGAATTTATGCTTGCATCAAAAATCATGGAAATTACTGAACTGCCGTTGATCTAGTTTTCAAAGAGATGAAAGGTGTATGAATTAGAATGGATTCCATCACCAAACCATGCCCACAGACTATGGCAAACAACAGAATTAAACTAATTACCAACCAATCATATGTATGAAGGTTAAGAAGGGTACCGTCATCCAACCATGCCCAGGAGACTATGGTGAACAATAGGGCTTCCTAACGTCATAAACATTAAAGAGAATGGGAATATTAAAAGTCATTGCAGACCCATTGTAATTTCAGTCACAATAGACCATTAAAAACCTAAAATATTTCCATTAAAATCAAACTAAAACCAACTTCAATTCAAAAATTAAAATTAAATTAAAAGCATATAATCTCTCATCTCACTACAAGCTTCACCTCCTAGCCCTAGCTAGGAGGATTTAGCCTACCATGGATGGGCTCAATCCAAATAAATAAAGAGAAAAAGAAAAGGAAAAGGAAAAGGGAAAGAAAAAACCAAGCTCCTCTCTCTCTCCTTTGCCCACTTTGAAACCCAAGCTCGAGCCCTCTGTTCTTCCTCCCAAGACCTTGAATGAATGCTCCCCACGTCCAAAAACATCTTTTTATAGCTGCTGGAAGGCTGGAGTCAGTGACAGAGTTGTAACAGGACACGGAGTGCAATTTTTGCAGCCAAGTTCGGTACCATGAAACACGCCACTTTCCTCGCTCAAATTCCAAAGAAACATCGTCCCTTAGTACTTTCTTGGGTCCTCTACATGATAGACGGTTCAGATCTGCCATATGATCAAAGATGGTGGGCCAAAACTGTCCGAAAAAGTCGGTTTTCGCGGATGTGCGAAACCTTTCGCACCATTTCGCTGTTGTGGTCGGTGGGCCCCACAGAAGCATTTTCTGGAAAATCCACCCCGTCCATTGGATTCAGAACGAAATTTCAGTCAAGAATGGGTGGTTTTGAACGTCCATTGACGTGGCCCAGAGAAGAAATCACAAAAGAATCAGTTTTAAACGCTACCGAGCAGCCCTTTTGTGGCCTCTGTATCTCACACGTGTGCACGCATGGGTAAAAAGTGATAACATGATTTTGTAGTGCTCGAAGCCCTCTACACGGTGGACGGATCGGATTGAGCTTATGGGGCACGTGTGGGGCCCACAACTGATCGCAAAAACGGCCAGCGCCGTGCGTCCGCTGCACGTTTTTTTTTTTTTTTTTTTTTTTTTTTTTTTTTTTTTTTGTTTGAGTTGTAGACGGAAACGTCGGTCAGCGCAGCTGACCGACTTTTGGAAATTTTGGTGCACGGCGAGTGCACATGTGTACTATACACACTCATTTCATATGGGGTCCATTGCAATGTTTTAGAGAAATCTGCACCGTCCATCTGTTTTGACTCCTTATTTAAGGCGTCAATAATAATTTTGAGACAGTTCCAGATATCAGGTGGGCCCAGAATCAACGGTTTATGGGCTGATCTGTCAGTTGGGGCACTTCCCGAGATCTTCAATGGCTGAAATTTTATATGTACGGTTAATTTATGGTCCTCAGGCGACGTATGAAGTTTTGAGCCGAACGGATGGTGGGAACCTCGTGATCTTGCATTCTGGACGTCCTTCAGGCCACTTGAGCTTCAATTTCTAACTTTTCTCGGATTTCTGACCGTGTATATTTGTCAATCTTGATCCCCTGGAGTGTGTCCCTTGCCTTTGGCGTCATCAGATCGTTAAATCTTAACTTTTAACGTCTTTTTTCTATCCATGCTCATAAAATCACTTTGCCACATAAGAATGAGAAAACGAGCCATTAGACAGCATTATATTCGTAAATCCAGACAATATCTGGGGTCTAATATGCAATATTTGACCCTCAACACCAGTCTCAATTTTTTATATTTATCCCAAAAGTTCATTTGAATAATCAATGTTTTATTGAAAATCATGTTTAATATTTTTCCTATATTCTGAAATATACAGAGTTTTAAACATTTAATCAATTATATGATTTTTTTTCCGAACATACCAAGTTTTGCTATGGGTGGACCATGAGTGTATGTTGAATATAGGCCATTGCTCATTTTCTCCAGCCATCCATTTTTCTCAAAAATATGATGCCCACTTGATGATTTTTGGGCCAGGACATCCAAAGTGGGCCATTGATGATTGGTGGATCTCTTATTCACATGCCAAGCTAGTGCATGAACCGTAAATCGCATCTTCAATCTATCCTGGTGCGAATTGCCTTAGCATTCCTCTTTTAAGAGTATATCAGAGACTTGTCTTTAGTCTATAGTTTGAATTTTCTCTCCATATGGCTGTCTAATCTCTTACAGTGATGATGACTGTTTTGAAGGAGCGGATAGAATGGGAGCATAAGAGCAAGCACAATGGTAAGATGCATGCTTGTGGTCATGATGCCCACATAACAATGTTACTTGGCGCAGCTAAGTTGCTTCAATGCCGAAAGGATGAAATGAAGGTAAATCCATAGCCAGTTCTTGTCATAGTTTTAAAACTTGGTGACTCGACTCGAAACCTGGCCAAGTCAACTTGACTTGGTGAGAAATTCACAAACTTAAATGAGAATTGATCACCTATGGGCATCTGCACCACTCCTTGTGGTGCAGGGCATTTTCAGCCATTGGATTCATTAAATGTTTTTTTCATTTTTTTTTTTTTAAATCTCCCCCATTTTAAGCATCATCCAATGGCGAAAAATGTCATGTACCATAAGGAGTGGTGCGGGCGCTTGTAGGTGATCAGTTCTCAACCTAAATCTCTTGAGCTTGATCTTACCTCTTCCTTCCCTTCAAAGGGCACAGTGAAGCTTGTTTTCCAGCCGGCTGAGGAGGGTCAGGCGGGTGCTTATCATATGTTACAAGAGGGTGCTCTCGAGAAGGTAGATGCAATTTTCGGACTACATGTGGATCCTAGTTTGCGGAGTGGTTCTATTGCTTCAAGATCGGGTCCCATTATAGCTGCATCAGCCCCCTTTGCAGCCACAATTCAAGGGAGAGATGGGTATGCGGGAAAACCACACAAAAGCAGAGACCCAGTACTTGCCGCATCCTTTGCCATCCTTGCCCTCCAACAGCTTGTTTCTCGAGAATCAGATCCTCTTGAAGGCAGAGTAAGATTCTTCACTAGCCACTGCATGTTTAGTATACAGTGTGGGCAGGGGATAACATACATTTGTAACAACTCATGCACTGTACACCTAGCATACATCCATACCAATCTAGACCATCCCAAGTTATGATCCCCATTGGATATGAACACAGAGCCTGAAAATCACAGTTGATCAGGCAGTAATAACTGTCCAGTTCACTGGATGAATTTGGATGGCTGGTGATTTTATTTATAGTCAAACACTTTGTGGCTACCACTTGGGTTGTTGGGAAGGATTGTCCAATCGGCCAAATTTTCAGGCTATACTTGTCAATTATGGAGCCCGCAGCATGGACAGCCTGGATTGGCATATGCATGCATTCCCACAAGTTGCATACAGTAGAAGGGCTAGACTGTAATTTGCTTTCGCTGCAACTCGCTGAATTAGGGTGCATTTGGTTGCACCCAATATCATGAAACATTGCACCAATTTAGACTGATTAATCATGAAATGTCATTGTATTTTATGATATTAGGTTAGACCTACTTAAAGACGACCTTATGATATCATGTTCTCCGTCTCTCTCACGGGCATTGTATATCATTCATGTGACCCACCTGAACTTTGGGTTGCCCCGTCCTCATGATGACATGGTGGGGCCCACTTTGTGTATGGTGCTAGATTGGCTACTCGCACAGATTGGACAGCCTGGATTGGCATATGCATGCATACCTGCAAGTTGCATACATTATAAGGGCTAGACTAAATCTGCCTTTGCTGCAACTCAAAGATTAAGAATGAAATATCATCATCACCTTTCATGATATTTGGTGCAACTAAACACACCCTTAGCATGGTTTTGAATATTGGTATCGGGGGGCGTATCAACCCAGCCAAAAATGGATACAATACAGGCATCATGTATCGATATTGGACTGTATTGATAAAAAAATTCTTTAAGCCAAAAAAATTGAGTAAAAATATCAGAAAAATGGAAAAAGCAAGAAACTCATGAATCCTTTTTTTTGGACATGTATATGATGGTGTATCATACCATTCTTTTATGAGAATATTGTCTATTGGCTTGACTTATTGAAAGTCAACTGAATGAACGCTAATTGAATACAAATCAAGAAGGATTTGATAAATTAGTCCCCATTACATGAAATAAAATAAAAAGAAGATGAAAAAAAAAACATAGATGGTTCTTTCCGTAGTGTTCATTCCACTTCGATTCTTTGGATCTCACCCAAACCTTTTGTTTTGATCCCCAAAATAAGCACTGATCTAGTCTAAAATGACTTCCTAATCTTCTTCCATGGTTCAAATGAAAAAGGAAAAGGAGAATGGGAGGTAAATTGGAAGAAAAAAAACAAGGTTTAAATATGGCCCTTTAAGGTCGTTTCAGTCCATATCAACATGCATCCAATATGGGCCGATATGGCCCATATTTTTAGGGTGGGTCGTTTTAACCCTGTACCGGCCGACTCAAGCCAATACAACCGTTTTTTTTTATGGTGGGCCATTTCGCCCCGCATCGCATATCGTATCAGGCTAATTCAGATACAATATAGTTGCATCAGCTAATATGATACCTATATTCATAACCATGTCCCTTAGGGCGTGTTTGGGTGGTGGGATTAGATGGGATTAGGTGGGATGGAATTCAAAAAACATAATTATTACCCATGGTAGGGATTGTCCCCTATTGCCATGAGATAAGATTAATGCCATGCTTTGCTAGTAATACGGTGTACATTGAATGGATATACCCATCATCATTTGAAGTTACTGAGAATAACACACGTGTTATATCTAAACCATTCATTTGTTTTGTAACCTCATTTTATGGCATGGGCCTAAAAATTAGGTGGATCCAAAAATTATGTGGCCCCAAGGAAGTTTTCAACGGTAAATATTCAATCCCCGTTGCTTTCTATGGTGGGGTCCACTTGAGCTTTAGATTTACCTGATTTTTTGGCCCATGCTCTAAAATTATCTCAGAAAACTGATGGATAATGTGGATATAGCCCACACATCATGGTGGGACCTACACAACTTACTAACATTGAGTGAAATTGGCATGGGACTCAATGCAATTCCTTCTAATCTAATTCCAAGCTTTTCGATTCTTCCCAAACATGGAGTGAAATTGGCTCAGGACCAGATGAATCCCATCCCACCTAATCCCTTCTAATCCCACTGCCCAAACACACCCTTAGTGAGTCCTCTTTGAAAATATTTCCATACTATATATAATGATGTTTTCATTCATTATATGGAAGTAGAGTTTCAAAGTTTTTTTTTTTTTACCAGAATAATCTTAGTTGGTTAAGTTCTATGGACCTTCATTGCCTCTGCTGACAAATCTACTCGCCAACTGATACAGGTAGTCTCAGTTGGGTTTATATACGGAGGCGAAGCACATAATATAATCCCAGACTCCGTGAAATTTGGTGGAACTTTTAGGAGCATGACAACTGAAGGACTCGATTACCTATTCAAAAGGATAAGAGAGGTAACAACTTTCATGTTTCATCTACAAACAAAGTTGTTCTGAATTTTTCACTGTTGTTTAAATGGTCAGCCCTTCAAGAGATTTTCCTGTACATGGTCCAAGGGGATCTTTGAGGGGAGTGTGGAAACTAGGTCTGCAAACTGACCCAACCAGGTTGGTTGGGTTAGGGCTCAAAAACTCCAACCCAATTTGAAATGGTGTTGGATTCAGGTGGAGCAAATTCGGGTTGGGTCAGGCTGAACTGGGAATAATCACATATATTTGTGTCAGGTCAGGTTGGGTCGGGCTAGGGTTGAGTATAGAGGAATTTAGTTGGAAGTTGGGTCGGGCTAGGGTTGAGTATAGAGGAATTTAGTTGGAAGTTGGGTCGGGCTAGGGTTGAGTATAGCGGAATTTAATTGGAAGTCGGGTCAGGTCGGGCTTGGGTTGACACTCAACCTGACCCAACCTGCCGAGTTGCAGCCCTAGAAGCTCCTAGACATTCATCAGCTGGACCCGCCTTGAACATGCCCTGGCATGAGAATTAGTCTGGTCAACTCATTAGATGTGGGCTGTGGGCACTACTAGACTAAGAGCCTATTTGGTTGACACTTGAAAATGCATTCATCTCATTTTATTTAATCATAATTATGTATGAGAAATGCTCCAATGCTTTTAGAGCACTATAAATTATAGTGCTCCTAGTTGCATTGGGAACAGTTTGTCCAATCCATTGATCCAGACTGTTTATTAGGGCCAACACACACTTCATGGGCTATGATGCGAACATCTAACCAACCAGACAAATACTAACCATATAATCAATAGGTTTTAGCATGGATGATCAAGATCATTTGCACAATAATATGCTTAACAATTTTATCTATCTATTTCTTAGGACCAATATGGATTGTTAATGATCTTAAAGAATAGCTTTTGTTAGGCAATTGTAACGCAAAATCAAGGCTGATTAGATCATCCGATCAGTGCCATTTTTGCATCATAGCCCTTGAATTGTGCTCTTGACATAATAGACAGTTTTAAATCAATCAATTGGAATGTTCGAGTGAACCGATGCAACTAGGAGCACTGCAAATTACAGTGCTCTGATACGATTGGAGCATATCTCATCATCTATTAGAGATCAGTTTTTTGTTAGGAATGATCTTCAATACATGTGAGGCATGGACGTGAGCTTTAGAGAAGCTAGAATCTCCTTTCCTTCCATGTTTATAGCATGTTTATGGCGATGTGCAGATATTTTCTTTGATAGGTAATAGAGTCACAGGCAGTTGTGCACCGTTGTATTGCCACAGTGGACTTCATGGAGAATAAACGGATACCATATCCAGCGACTGTGACCAATAAAACAATGTACGAGCATGCAAAGAGGGTGGGAGAGATCCTACTTGGAGAAGGCAATGTACGCTTGAGCCCGATGATCATGACAGCTGTAGACTTCAGTTTCTACACGCAGAAGATGCAGGGTGCGTTCTTTAGTATTGGCATAAAAAATGAGAGCGCGGGGTCAACCCAACCATTGCACTCTCCATACTTCTTCCTCGATGAGGGAGTTATTCCCATAGGAACTGCCTTGCATGCTGCCATTGCAATCACTTACTTGGATAGCCATGTCATTGAGTCCTGACCAGTAAACAACTTGAGACCATCCTTGATTTACACAAGGACCCACCTGAATTTTAAAACAGCATGACCCTTCATCCAGACCAGCCTCTACATTTTTGGATTTGCAAAACACAAGCTCCACTTAAATCATATCATTTTCTACAGTTGTCATTACCATTTGAACTGATGTATGAAATATATTTTGCCATCTAGTCATTGGTGTCAGAGTCATGACATGCCAAAATTCAGATTTTGCATGTTCCATCTTAACCTTCAGCTTTGTATAATTTATGTATCATTGATTCTCTTCATCTTCAAAAGTCAACTCTCTTGTATCTGCTTTTATTTTTACATCCTCACCAATGGATTTCGAATTTGGAACTTCTCCAACTCCATTGCATCTTGATAATTCATAATGTGGTGTTTCCTCCAAGAAATCGCACCAGTTAATAACTTTCTGTGTGCATGGAACTTTTCGAGTTAGGTGAAGTATTGTTGTTTCTCAACCTTCTCTTTTTTTGACGAAGCTCTTTATAATAGATTCATTATTATTCTTCTCTATCTTCTTGAAATTGATGCAGTTGAAGCTTAAGAAATTAAAATCAATGGATTTTAACTCAGGAACACAAATCTTTAAGATGTCAGGTTCGTGTAACCCACCTTTTGTATCTTCAAAATATTCTTTGGACCAACTTCTCCAATTCTTCAATATTTCTCCAGTTTTCCATCCTAAAAAAGGAAAAGAGATTTTTCAATTTCGATGTCCTCATTATACTCTTTTGTTAACTCAAAATTGCCAGCCATATTTCCTGCTATTGCTTCTTCCTTTACCATAAGACTAGAAGTGTCACAGGATCCTTCACTTTCAAATTCGTTGGTTCATCAACCATAGCAATTTTAAATGAAGCTCTGAAGAACCTCAAGGGTGAGTGGACCATGAATGAGTACCTAATCAATCTCATCGACACCACCAGCCACATTGACCTCTCTTCTGAGGTCTCAGCTGCTCTACATATATTACCAACGGTGCAGCGGTTCTCGTGGATTGTGTTCGGACCTGTCTTGACTCATAACAAGATGGATTGTTGTTTCAACGAGTTTCAGGTTGATGGGAAGCCTATCAGAGCTCGTGTTGAGTGATTGAAGATGCCAATGCCATCATCGTGACCCATGAAGGTCACTGCTTCTTGGTGATGTTCAAGTCTCCCTGGAGAAAGGAACTGTCTCCTTCACCAGTTTGCATGGGTGGGCCTTCACTCTAGCCAAGTTTTGGGCCACAACTTCTTCAACATGGCCACCATGGAATGGACGGACAAAGAACATTGGATCCTCGGCCTGCAACTGCAGCTGTTCAAACATGTCAAGGCTATCATCATCTCATGCATGAATGATCACAAGGACAACTTAACGACTCTTCTACGTAAGTTCTGTGTTAGTATCATGCTTAAATTGAATCATATCCAAAGCATTGATGGAGCGCGTAATAACTACTACCTCCCCAAAATTGAATCATATCCAAAGCACAAGTAGATCACGCTACAGGAAACAAGTGCATATGAGCTGAATCAAACCGAGTTGAACCAAGCCAAGTTTTGAGTCGAGCCAAACTGGTACTACTCTGGTTTGAGTTTGGTTTGTTTTTTTGAACTAGCTTGATTTCGAGGCTTGGTTTGCTTTAAACTTCTATTCAAACCAATCCAAACCGACCTTTTCAAACCAATCTGAGCTGAGCTTTTGAGTTGGCTTGGTTCGTGTCCAGCTCTAACTCTCACATTGCATGAATCAGGTTATTTCTGATATTACGGTGTGAAAAAGAATTCATTAGAAAGAAAACTTCTCCCCTTTGCAAATCGCCTGCTGAACTGCCTAAGTTCTCGGTCATAAATGACCGCTCATGGTTTTTTTTTTTTAGTCTATATTAGTGTTTGGGGATATAGGCGTTCCGTTCAGATTGAGTTGTGAAAGGCTTTGGCACACGGAACATCATACACACATACATACCAATGACCGAATTTGAAGCCCAACGCCCACAAAACTTGGGTTACTATAGATTCACGTGGTGCTTTTGCTATCTTTGGAAGAATAATGCATGGACCACATTTAAAAACGTTGAGCTGCCGGGTGCCCCTACAGGTCAGCGATCAATGAGGGACGTGGTCCATGGACCACAACTTGCACTGATTATACAATCGGGCCCAGTGATCATGTGGCATTCGTGTCCCATCTTCAATTTGTACAAGTGGGGCCCATTTTTCTGTGATCCAAAACCACTGATACGGTGGGTCAATGGTGTACGACCATGAGGGAAAGGATAAAAAAAAAAAAAAAAAAAACTCAAGAGACAAAAAATTCCTATACAGCTCACTAGTTGGGCCAACAAAGAAACGGTCAGGGAAGAAAGCACAGCTATGATTGTCACTGTAAACCCCACCTTTTACCTAGCGGCTTTTCTAAACACTCTCAAACTTTACTTTCCAAAATTAAATCATTCTGTATAGGCACACTATTTGCAGACAAAAATTCACTGTGGTGCCGTGATATGCACGCTGCTACAGTGGAACTCTGTTTTGTCCACGGTGGCAGCGTGCAACACCATCAGGCCGTAAATAAAACATAGAGCTACATATTATAACCATAGCTATTAGGACCACCATTGTGTCATTTGATCCGTAGCCCTTAGCTCTAAAGCTACAGATTTAAACCCTAGATATTTCTTCTGTAGCCAAAAGTGATGTAACTATGGATAATTGAGCAAGCCTAACATGAAATTTGATGAGCCTCAAAGGAGAGCCTAACATGAAATTAAGCGAGGCAAACATGAAAGTTAGTGAGCCAAGCTGGAAATTGAGCGAGGCTAACACAAAATTCAGCATGGCGAACTTGGCATTGAGCAAGGATAACACGAAATTAAGTAAGGCAAACAAAAAATTGAGTGAGGCAAAGATAAAATTAAGCGAGGCAAATTGGAAATTGAGCGAGTCAAAGATGAAAGTGAGCGAAGCAAAATAGATATTGAATGAGGCAAACATGAAATTGAGCGAGACAAACTGAAAATTGAGCGAAGCAAACTGGAAATTGAACGAGGCTAACATAAAATTGAGCAAGGCAAATTGAAAATTGAGCAAGGTAAACAGGAAATTGAGCGAGGCTCAGAGGAAATTGAGCGAAGTAAACTGGAATTTGAGGGAAGCAATCATGAAATTGAGCGAGGAAAACTGGATATTAAGCAAGGAAAATTGGAAACTCAGTGAGGCAAACTGGAAATTAATCGAAGCTAACATGATGTTGAGCAAGGCAAAGAGGAAATTGAGAGAGGCAAACATGAAAATCGAGCAAGGTAAATAAAAAATTGAGTGAGGAAAACAAGAAATTGAGCGAGGCAAACTAAAAATTAGGCAAGGCTCAGAAGAAATTGAGCAAGGCAAACAGGAAATTGCGCAAGGCAAATATAAAATTCAATGATGCAAACTGGAAATTGAACGATACGAACATGAAATTGAACGAGGCAAAGAAGAAATTGAGCGAGGAAAACTGGAAATTGAGCAAGGCAAACACGAAATTAAGCGAGGCAAACTAAAAATTTAACGAGGTAAACTGAAAATTGAGCAAGGCAAACGGAAAATTAAGTGAGACAAACATGAAATTAAATGAGGCTTAAAGGAAATTGAGCGAGGCAAACAGAAAATTGAATTAGGCAAACATAAAATTCAACGACGCAAACATGAAATTCAACGAGGCAAACAGGAAATTGAGCAAGACGAATATGAAATTCAACGAGGCAAACATGATTTCGGCCAAAAAATAGTGTCTAATTTGGCCTAACCAGGTTCTTCTCCTTACTTTTCTAAGCCCTTTCATGTTGGGCATGACTTTCACAACTCAAAGGATAAGGTGGGACAAATTGTAAAAACTAATATATATATATACTATTGAAAAATATCTAAATTCATGTGTAACCCATTTGATGGTTCGATTGGCTGGTTTTTTTTTTTGGTGGTGTGAACATCATGGTGGGTTTCATATGTTAGATTGATTGGATGTTATATGGATGCCACATGGGCTCCATAATTCTTGATTTCACCACCTTTAAAAGAAAAGGGAAAAAAAACTAAATGGGGGCATTTAGTTTTTGGAGCCTCGTTGAATTTCATGTTTGCCTTGTTGAATTTCATGTTTCCCTCTCTCAATTTTCTTTGAGCCTCATTGAATTTCATGTTTGCCTCGTTAAATTTCATGTTCGCCTAACTCAATTTCCTGTTTGCCTCACTCGATTTCCTATTTGTCTCGTTGAATTTCATGTTTGCCAAAGGTTGTACACGAGTCGAGTGAGCTTGGTCAGCTCGCTCCATTCGACTCGAAAAAGCTCAACTCGCCTTAGCTCAAAATTGGATTCGGACCGAGTTGAGCTGGTTTTTGGAGTACGAAATTTTTTTTGACCCGAGCTCGACTCAACTCGAATCGAACCTCAAGTCAAACCAACTCAGATCGAATTAGATTGGTGACTCGGTTATTTTGATATGGATGTTGCTCGCAGAGTGTTTGATGAAATGACTCAACGAAGTGTCGGCTGGTTCAAGGAAGGTGTGTATATGAAAGAAATACCATTTTTTTTCTTGATTTTGATGTTGCCTACAACGTGTTTGATGAAATACCTGTAAAATTGCTGCGGCGGTTTTACATATAGTGAGAATTTAAATGTGCAATCCACGTGTCTGTGAAAATGTTGCAAGGAAAACTCAGCTTGATCTTGGCTCGAAGTTGACTCAAATTGGCTCGAGCTGCTAATTGAACCGAGACGAGCCGACTAGTCAGGCTCAAGGACCGAGATGAGTTGAGTTGAGGTCAGCTACTGGTCGGCCGAGTCGAGCTTAGCACAAGTTCGACTTGACTCGACTTACATACACCTCTATATTTGCCTCGTTCAATTTCCTTTAACCCTTGTTGAATTTCATGTTATCCTCTGTCAATTTCCTTTGATGCTCATGGAATTTCATGTTAGCTTCACTCAACTTCTAGTTTGCCTTGCTCAACTTCCAGTCTGCCTCGCTCAATTTCTAGTTTGTCTCGGTCAATTTTATGTTAGCCTCGCTCAATTTTCAATTTACCTCGCTCAGTTTCATATTTGCCTTGTTCAATTTTCAGTTTGTCTCGTTCAATTTTCAGTTTGTCTAACTCAATTTTATGTTAGCCTCGCTCAATTTTCAATTTACCTCGCTCAGTTTCATGTTTGTCTTGCTCAATTTCCAGTTTGTCTCGCTCAATTTTTTCTTTGCCTCGCTCAATTTCAAATTTGCCTCGCTCAATTTCATGTTTACCTTGCTAAATTTTCAGTTTGCCTTGCTCAATTTCATGTTTGTCTTGCTCAATTTTCAGTTTTCCTCGCTTAATTTCCTTTGAGTCTTACTCAATTTTCAGTTTGTCTTGCTCAATTTCCTTTGGGCCTCACTCAATTTCATGTTAGCCTCACTCAATTTTCAGTTTGCCTCGCTCAATTGCATGTTAGTCTCGCTCAATTTCTAGTTTGCCTCGCTGAATTTCATTTTTGCCTCGCTCTATTTCCTCTATAACTAGCTCAATTTCCTCTTTGTCTCGCTCAACTTCCTATTTACCTTGCTAAATTTCTTGTTTACCTCGCTCAATTTTCAGTTTGCCTCGTTCAATTTCATGTTAGCTTCCCTCAATTTCTAGTTTGCCTCATTGAATTTCATGCTTGCCTCGCTCAATTTCATATTAGGCTCGTTGAATTTTCAGTTTGCCTCGTTCAATTTCATGTTAGCCTCCCTCAATTTTCAATTTGTCTCATTGAATTTCATGCTTGCCTCACTCAATTTCATATTAGGCTCATTCAATTTTCTTTTAGGCCTGTTGAATTTCCAGTTTGCCTCGTTCAATTTCATGTTAGCCTCCCTCAATTTTCAGTTTGTCTCATTGAATTTCATGCTTGCCTCACTCAATTTCATGTTAGGCTCATTCAATTTTCTTTTAGGTTTGTTGAATTTCGTGTTAGGCATGTTAGGCTCGCTCGATTTCACGTTAAGCTCTCTCAATTATTCATAACTATATGCACTTTTAAGTACAGAAGAAATAGCTACGGTTTATATCCGTAGCTGTAGACATGATGGCTATGAATTAATGAAGCAGCGAAGCTACCAATTGCTACGGTTATAAACCGTAGCTATGAGTGTTTAGATACAACTTTTACCCCTTTTCATGGTATTGGACGGTGCCACTGTGGAAAAGACAAAGCTCCCACCATGGAGGTATTTTCAAGTATATCTTATAAAACAAGGGTATTTTCGTATTTAAATAGTGTCTGTACACAATAGTTTTCGTCTCGGAGGTAAAGTTCAGGTGTGTTTACAAAAGCTGCCGTGTAAAAGGCAGGGTTAACACTGGTAAAAAACTACCAAATATTCTTGTAGAGTTATTTGATACCCTATAAGAGGGTGATGGTTGATAAACTGTACATGAGTCGTGTATTAGCTTAAATTAAACCTATGTCCTTGAGACATGCATGCTGTTGTTTTCATTTATATAGGTGGGCCTAGCAACCGGAATATGCACCTTTACTACGAGAAATTGAAGGGGTGATTGATGGCAATGTACCAGAAATCCGGGCCATCCGAGATGTGGGACACACTTGGCACCGACCCTTGTATGAAGATATGGTCAGCCATTAATCAAATGAACGGTTCGAAGGATGATGACTGGCATCTTATGCTCAAGAGGTAGACCGAGAGAAGATACTTCGTTACAACATCTAAGGTCCTTGTATGGATTCCCTAGTGGGGGTGGCTAACAGTGGAGTGTGGTCTGACGGCCGGATGTGTACTAACAAGCTAACCCAGAAAAAAAAAAATTTGTTGCCCACCAAATGGGCCTTGATTGTTTTCTGTGGATCGAGCATGTCCAAGGTGGCCCCCACCTTAAGATGGGCGGGTCCCACACAAATGTGCTGCAAATTTCCTCATCAATCTCCTCTTCCCACGTGTGCCATGATAGGAAGGTACGGATTGTGGCATGCCCAGATTGACTCACTCATCATTAGGTGGCCGCACATGTTATTATACCTATATTACGAAATTGATGGATCATCTATATCTATGCATCAATAATGAAAATTCAATACCATAAACTAAAAGGTGTACCATATTGGGAATATATCTTGATACTTCGAGCTTGCCAATTGAAATTTTGATCTTTCATACCTTACACTTTTAGGAGAAACTTCCAATGGGACTAAGTTTTTTTTTATAGGAAAGAGGACTAGAATCTTACCCATCACACTTCTTCCTTTATAATCTCCACACTGTAGGTTTTCATATCTAACTTAATAACCGAATACAGGGATAGCAGTTCAAGCGTCTTATCCCAAACGTATTTACAATTATCACAATTGAAGTGGGGCCCACTGAATCGCTTAATGTGAATAATCCGACAATCATATCTGAACCGATGATCCTCTGGGGCCCACCTGATAGGAATCTTGCACATGTATGTTTATGTATTGGCCATAATATAAGTGCGGCACACGGGATTGGTTCATTGGCGTGATTTATGGGCCAGGGGAAATTTTCAGCCTGCCCCACCTAAGAGATTAGCCATGATCTCTTACACATGTGCTGTGGCTATCATCTTCAAGATCTCTTCGACCAATTCAAAGACTACTCGGCTGCCCAGTATCCATTGATAGAGATGGTACACACCGGGTAGCCCTAGGATGCCCATTGCTTATTGAGTAAACTCTGTGAGGCCCGCTATAATGTATGTATTTCATCCGCTCCGTCCATACGTTTTATAAACTCATTTTAGGGTATGAACCCAAAATTGAAGCATAGCCAAAGCTCAAATGGACCACAATGGGTATTGAACTCCTACCGTTGAAAACTTATTAAGGGCCACAGAAGTAATAGTTCAAGCTGAATTTTTATTTTCCTTCATCCATGTATGTATGACCTTATGAACACATTCGATGACAAATAAACATCACTGTTGGCCCTGGGCAGGTTCAACGATGCACATCATTATCCCCACTGTTTCCCGTGGTGTGGTTCACTTGAGCTTTGGATATGTTTCGATTTTCGGCTTTTGCTCTAAAATGAGATGATAAAACTAATGGACAGCATGGATAAGACACATACATTGTGGTGGGCCCCACTGTATGCAATAATCCAGATGCACATGTAACATCCTGAGGCCCATTATAGCGTGTCCCACCGTCATGTATGTCTTATCCACGCGGAACATACGTTTTATCAGCTCATTTAGGGCATGATTCCAAAATTGAAGCATATCCAAAGCTCAAGTGGACCACATCATAGGAAACATTGTGAATTGACCCACCGTTGAAAAGTTCTTGGGCCACAGAAATTATAGATCAAGCAGATATTTGTGTTTTCTCTTAACCCATCTCAGTGTGGCCTTAAAAAGCTTGTTGGATGACAAATAAATATCACTGTGGACCCAAGAAGGTTTCAACGGTGGACGTCATTATCCCCACTGTTTCGTGTGGTGTGGTCTATTTTAGATTTGTATATGAGCTGTAAAAATGGATAGGCAGTGTGGATGAGGGCCCGGATTAGGTATTACCCGGGTAACAGCTCAGTGGGTGTTACTATTACCTAGGGCCCACCTTTAATGATATGTTGTATAGCCACACCGTCCATTCATTTCTCCGACCTATTTTAGAACTCGTTCCCAAATATTAAGCACGTCCAAATCTCAAGTGGACCACACCATAAGAAAAAGTGATGTTTGAATGCTCACCATTAAAAGCTTCCTAAGGCCCATTGTAAGCATATCCTAATTGTTTATTTGTCCTCCAACCTGTTGATGAGGTCAAATAGAACTGAATTAAGGGAAAATACATAGATTAGCTTGATCCAAAACTTTGTTGGCCTGAAAAAAGCTTTTAATGGTCATTCACCACTTGTTTCCCGTGGTGTGGTTCACCCAAGATTTTAATCTGCTTAATTTTTGGGAAACCATTCCTAAATGAGCTGGAAAAACGAATGGGTGGTGTGGATATTGAACGCATTCATCAAGGTCCACCCCACAAGGTAAGGGTAACACCCACTAAGCTGTTACCCTAGCAATAGCTAATCCGCTCGTGGATCATGATTAAGACACGTACATCTATGGTGGTAATGTAGAGCGGGTCGTGGAAAGTTTCATGGCCAAGATGGATGAGAAAAGGCATGGCCGACGACAGAAGTGATCCGAACCATCAAACATTAGATCGGGCGTATCTCGCAATCTGAAATGAGTTATTTGATGTTAAATATATGATTTTGGGGTAGAACGAGCTACTTTAACCAACCAAACACCAGGTTGCGCAGCCCGAATTTATGAAAAACCCCCTAATCGACGGTCGTTTCCCTGTTTTATTTTTGTTTTTACTATAAATAGTAAGTTTTAGTTTGATTATAGCTCTTCGTCCGTTGGGCTTTAGGAGTTATGTCCAACATGAAAAGTGCTTAGGATAGTTAGGAGAACGGTTTGGTGAAGCCAAATAGGACACTTACTATTTGTAGCCGAAAACCTTGTGCACTAGTAGACATCATAACCGTCTATAAATAGTAAGTTTACTATTTATAGTAAGTCGCGGATTCTAAGGGTTTTAGTTGTAGTTTTCTTCTGATTTCTTTCTTATTGCTTGGTACCCTTATTTAAAGGGTTGTGAACTCATTTTTATTCATTCATTAATCAATTTCAAATTTATTAGAAATTCTTTTTATTTTCTACTTTCTTTCCTCGTAGATTCGAGAAGTCTCTGTGAGGAGTCCAAAGAAGTTTAGTGGATTTGGAATAATTATCCTCTTGATGAAGAAGGTGCTCGACCTCACGTCCTTCCCTACGTCAGTTTGGTATCAAAGCGAGGTTTCTCCTCGGATCAATGGCTTCTAACGACAAGTCGGGCAACAATCCCATGGGTGGTGTTCCAGGAAATTTATCTTTAATGGAAGCAGCTTTCGAAGCAGCGTAGCAAGAGAATCGGCAAGTCATGTAAGAGGTGCAGGCTTCCATGAACTGCATAGCGGATTTCTTGGCGGAAACCCTAGGGCAACTCCATGTTCCTGGTGGTAATCCTCCATCGCCGATTGCTGAAACCTGCAATCGTCCTGATCACAGAATAGTACCAGTAGTGCATCCATGGGTCATTCCTGAGGAAGGGGGCCCCAGTGAGGAGGAAATCGACAACATAATCTTCCAACACCCCAGACAAGGAGACGATCGAGTATATTGGACAAATCGAGAATTCAAGATGCGAGTTAATATTCCTAACTTTAATGGCCAACTACACATTGAGGATTTTCTCGATTGGCTTTCTAAAGTTGAGTAATTTTTTGACTATATGGACATCCCTGAAACAAAGAAGGTCAAACTTGTGGCCTACAAGTTGAAAGGAGGAGCTTCAGCTTGGTGGGAACAACGGCAACTCGCACGAACCAGACAGATAAAAGCACCAATCCACACATGGCAACGGATGAAGTAGTTACTACGTGCCCGATTCCTCCATAGTGATTACGATCAGGTATTATTCCAACAATACCAAAATTGTCGACAGGGTAATCGGTCGGTGAGAGAATACGCAGAAGAATTTTACGGCCTAGCGGCGCGTAACGATTTAGTTGAGACTGAATCGCAGCAAGTCGCCCAATTCAATGGTGGACTGTGTATAGCGATCTAGGATCGGGTCTAGATGCAACCCGTCTGGACGATGAATGATGCGATCAAGTTGGCTACTCAGGCAGAAGCGTAACTTGAGAGTCCTACCACACGACCCTATTCCACTGCAAGGATCACTGTGGCAGGTCTACCCCAGGGAGCTCCACAGTTTAAGGGGAAGGAACCCGTAGGAGCACGCACTCAACCTCCTACATCTGAGAGCCAAGATCAGGGAAGCGGACAAGCTAAATTCCAAAGGGGCATATCGACTGCTGCTGGTCCAAGTAGAATCTCGAACCCTTATGCTCGACAATTGCTATCGTTGTGGCCAACCGGGCCACCTATCAAATACTTGTCCCCAACGAAAGGTAGCGAACCTCACCATCAATGATGGTAGTGCTGATAATGCCGTTGGAGATCCAGATGTTAAAGAACAAGAGCATACCACCGAGAACAAGGTAGATGAATCAAGTTGGGTTTAGCAAGATCACGGCGAGTCACTCTTCGTGAGGCGGCTATTATATGCGCCAAGAAAAGAAGTGCATCCACAGAGGCATAACATCTTCCGTACTAGGCGTACGGTGAATCGAAAGGTTTATGACGTGATTATTGATAATGGTAGCAGCGAGAACACCATCTCCAAGGTCATGGTAGAGAAATTGTAATTGAAAACGGAGCATCATCCCTCTCCATATGCAATCGGTTGGATCAAGAAGGTCAGCGAAATAAAGGTAACTGAACGGTGCACCATATCCTTTTCAATTGGTAAACATAATAAAGATGAGTAGTATGCGATGTGGTTGACATAAAAGTATGTTACATACTACTCGGTCGACCCTGACAATATGACCATGATGCCACTCATAAATGGTGAATATATCTTCGTTAAGGACGGTCGGAGGATCATATTGGCCCCCATAGATCCAGAGGGACCACCTAAAACTTTTAAAGTGGAGGGTCATTTTCTCTTAACCATACGGGACTTCGTGGAAGAATCCAAAGAAATAGGACAGGCTTATGCATTAATTGTAAAAGGGGAAGAACTCGATCCTACCATCATCCCTGAAAGACTAAGGTCCTTTCTACATGAATTCAAAGAAATCTGGCCCGATGACCTTCCGATGGATTACTTGTCACGCCCCAAACTCAAAAACCGGGCTCACAAAATTTTCGATCTCCGAATCCGGTGCCGACAGCCTCCGTAAAACCCCATTCTCGGCTCCTAGCGCCCATTCGCCAGGTTCCGATCCTGGGATGCTACGAGGAGGATTTTCAACGTCAGTTTGATTCGTAATTAACATAACCAAAGGCATAACCCACAAACAATAACCAAGAACTCCATTACATTTCCACTATGATAAAAAACTTTACAAGTACAATGAGCATAACAGGAAATATAATAGTAAGGAACAAAAACCCCAAAAATGATCTGCAAGTGCTCTGGCCTCAGTGCTGCTGCGCCCCAACGTCACCTGCACAAGCTTATAGAAAGCTTAGAGGGTGGTGAAAGTGTGTGCGCAAGGTAGTAATATGATCATGCAATATCAGAGTAATGCGGAATATGCAGATGGATCCATAATATCATGAGCCGTACCAAGACTATGCAATGCAAGATACAAGTCAAGCATACAATCCTCATCTAAGCCCACATGTCAATACAGCTCAACTCTGGGATATCACCGGGGTCTAGTACACTCTAAACCAGATCGCCGCCTCATCGCGCGCAATAAGGTAAGTGGAAGAGACCTTACTATCCGTCTGCCAATATCGGGCTCGACTCGTCGATAGTGGACCCATTCCTCGAGCTGGTTAGACTCAGCTTAGCTTTGCCCCCTACACTCGGGCGGGTAAGGCCGCACCCCCTTCCAACCGACCACGACACAGTGAAGAGCACAACCGTCTGGTAATCGGTACTCAACGCTCATTTACCCACTCGGTCTAGACGTTGGAGCAACCTCTTGGTACCATAAGGGTTTAGAGATTTTCACCCAAGGATATCTATAGCACCCCATGTAGAACAATATTTTCGGTATCCAACCACGATACACCTGTGGAGGCTAAGACCCCGATGTCACTAGGGCATACAATAACCATGTCACACAAATGCGAAATGCATGAATCACACTATCCAGTCATGCAACAAATCCTGCGCATATCGTGCGCTCATGTAGGGCAACACCACCTAATCGGGGTCCCATAAATAGTCTGCCCGAAGGCATATGCTATGATCAGTCACTTCTCATATCAAGCACACATATGATGCGTATGATCATGAGTCATGGAACAATACTAAACATGTTATAATGAAATGAACTATTCTTACAATGCAGATGGGCCCGGACGGCCTATACACAATAAGTACGGGACTAATAATGGGCCCTAAGGAGAGTCGTAATGTGGACATCCAACTAGCATTACACTCGCAATGTAGACGTCAAACCATCATTGCTCCTAAGGCACGATCGTCGTAAACATTATTACATAATCCGTGTCGGGGTCACACATTACAATGGACCTTAGGTACATCCCATTGGGCCTTAAATATATCAAATGGGCCATATCATATGGGCCTTCCATTCGTCAAGCGGGCCACATCAATGGGCCGCACCAATGGGCCTTGTGCGCATTGCAATGGGTCATAACCCGTTGGGCCTTGAATTGCATCAAATGGGCCTAATCTCATGAGTCTAATATGTAACAAATGGGCCACACCAATTGGGCCCCATTTTTCCCAGCAATTGGGCCTCAAGATACGATAAATGGGCCTAATCCCATGGGCTTTAAAATATATCAAATGGGCCTAATCCCATGGGCCTTGGAACACATCAAATGGGTCCAATCCCATGGGCCTTGGGATATATCAAATGGGCCTAGTCCCATGGGCCTTAAATAAATCAAATGGGCCTAACCCATAGGCCTTTTACAAAATCAAATGGGCCTAACCCAAACATAGGTGGCCCACCCAATCTTCACTCATGCCTTAAAATGATCTTACCAAGTGGATGGACGGTCTGGATGCATCACATGCATCATGGTGGGGTCCACTAAGGTTGGGCGGTGCACGAGTATCACCGTGGGCCCAGCACCACCGTCCAGCGGACGGATAAAACACGAACATCATGGTGGACTTCCACCGTCCGCCTGGACGGTGGATATAAAGCACATACATCACTGTGGGTCCCATGTGGGGCTCATTGAAATGTTTAGATGCCATCCAAACTGTTGATAAGGTCACTTGGACCTGGGTGAAGGTAAAACACCAATTTCATCTCGATCTAAAACTTCTGTGGACCCAGAAATGGGCTTCAATGGTGGAGGTTCAATCCCACTGTTTCCTATGGTGTGGGCTGTTCGAGCGTCAGATCGACCTCATCTTTGGGGGGGACCCGCTTCAGGGAGCGGCCCACCAAATGAATGGGTCAGATGGCAGATAAACATCAGGGTGGGGCCCACGGCTGCAGCCGTGGGTGGCTGCCCCACCGTCCGTCCGCTCGCCCGCTGTATGCTGGTGTCAGCAGAGGCTCTGCCTCATTTAGTTTTTTTTTTTAAATTTTGGAAAACCCATTATTCCGGGGTTTTTGGTATCTATGGCCCGCAACAAGAAAATCCACCCCATCCATTGGCTTCCCTGGCTCGAAACAAGCCCAACGAGTCTAAAGTTTAAATTTTTTTATGATTAGACAATGAAATAAAATAAGAAAAGGATCCTTGAATGGTAATGATACATTCTTCGATGCTATGGCCCACCGGATCTTCCAATCCACCCCAACTCTTGGCTCAATGCCTAAAGTGATAAGGAAAAGAGGATGGACGGCTTGGATTGTGCCAAAACATCAAGGTGGGGCCTATGAGGGGACCACCCTAAAAGCTTCCTTCTTTCTCTCTTTTTTTTTTTCTTTACTACAGGGACGTCTAGCATCCCAAATGCTGGACGGTTTAGCTTTAAAAAAAATTACATTATAGTGGGCCCTGTTGAAGTGGGCCACCACTGATGAATGTTGTGGGTACAACATGTAAGGTGGGCCCCACTTGAAGAACACTTGGACAAAATAAGTACCTCAAGGTGGGGTCCATTCAAGTGGGCCACACTACCCTATTATATAAAATAAAATAAAATAAAAAGAAATAAAAAGAGAGAGAGAGATGGAGAGTGGGACACGCTTGTGATGGGGGGCTCCGCCACTATGAGCCCTCCAAAAAAATAAAAATAAAATCATACAATCCAAGGGATCCCTTTACACATGGGACCATAAATTTTAAAAATCAACGGTGAGGATCCTTTCCCCACCAATATGAACGGTCTAGATGACCTTTTTAAAGAAATAGACATCATGATGGGGTCCATGGAGAATGGCCCCACCATGGATGATCATGATGATCAAAGTGGGCCATCGGCCACAATTTAGGGTCCCAAGTGAGATCCAAACCATTGATCGGTTGGCCTCACTTAGCCCACCTCAAAAACATGAAAAGCCTATATTAACAAGCACCCACCGTCCGATCTTCCTGCTCCTATGGGCTCCTTAGCACCTTAGCTTCAACTTCAATGGATGAGATGAAGAATGGATGGCTAGGATGGGAGATGATGGGATAGGAAAGTGGGCCACACTTGGAGCTTTGGAAGGAGAGGGAGAATTCCATACGTGGGATCTTTCTTTCTTGAGAAAATGGGATGAGAATGAGAGAGAAAGAGTTGTAAAAGGGAGATGTGAGGTGATGGGGTGATGGAGTGATGGATGGGAGAGAGAGGGGTGTGTAAGAAAATCTTGACTTTGGTGCCCTTTTGTGTAAGAAAAGCATGGGCTTTGTAAGACCTTTTTGACTTTTGAGGATTTTTGGTGTAAGAAGGTATGGGCATGGAAGACTTTTATGGCTTACTTGGGAAAGGGTGAAAGTGATGTGTACTTGACATGTGATGGCTTGATGGATTGATGTGATTGATGTGACACATCGTAGAGATTCTCTTGGATTTTGCAACGCACGGCGTTTTTCTCGCACCGAACGTTGGCCCACATCTCTTGACCAGGGTATCGTCTCGGCTCGCAAGTCACGGCATCGGAATCGCAGCGATGGCGCGGTCGTTATGGTAATGGTCTTGGGTTGAGTCAACTCGGGTTGACGACATACGAATCAGGGTCACGCGTTAATTCGGTTAAGGGTCAAAGGTTGCCGGAATTCGACCGATAAGACCACGGAGGTCTATGGAATGGTACGAACTAAGATACGAGTCTTACATTACCCCCCATGCGGGATATCCAACGCAATATCGATTTTGTCCTTGTGTCCAGTTTACCCAATCGGCTTCATTATCGAATGAGTGCAAGATTCTTCAAGGGCAAGTAGAAGAGTTGATCCATAAGGGTTATATTTGAGAAAGCATGAGTCCATGTGCTGTACCAGCTCTATTAACTCCAAAGAAAGATAGGAGTTGATGCATGTGTGTCGATAGCCGAGCCATCAACAAAATCACCAAAAAAATACAGGTTTTCTATACCACGGTTGGATAATATGCTAGACATATTAGAGGGTGTCAAAATATTCTCTAAATTGGATCTAAGGAGCGACTACCATTAGATTCGAATATAGCTGGGTGATGAGTGAAAAATGACCTTTAAGAACAAGGAAGGATTGTATGAATGGATGGTCATGCCTTTCGGTTTTTCGAATGTTCCTAGCACATTAATGAGATTGATGAACCAAGTTCTAAAACCTTTCATTGGGCGGTTCGTTGTGGTTTATTTTGATGATATTTTGATATACAGTCAAGACGAAACTATCCATACGGAACACCTCAAGAAGGTCCTTTAGGTGCGTACTGAAAATAAACTGTATCTCAATTTAAAGAAGTGCAGCTTCATGACAAATAGCCTATTGTTTCTGGATTTTGTCATAACATCCACGGGCATTCGGGTGAATGCGAAAAAGGTGAAGACAATCAGAGAATGGCCGGTTCCCACAAATATACACGAAGTGTAAAGTTTTCATGAACTAACAACATTCTATTGTCGGTTCATGAGAAATTTCAGTACTAATGTGTCACCAATCACAGATTGCATAAAGAAATGGCAGTTTCAGTGGACTGACCAAGTTGACAGGAGCTTTACTGAAATCAAACACAAATTATCCACGACCCCTGTTCTTGTACTTCATAACTTCAACAAACTGTTTGAAGTTCAATGTGATGCCTCATATGTCAGAATTGGGAGAGTTTTGACTCAAGAAGGTAGGTCGATAGCCTTCTACAGTGAGAAAATAGCGATGCACGCAAGAAGTGATCTACATATGAGATCAAGTTATACGCGGTGGTCCAGACACTACGACACTGGAAACATTATTTGATTCAAAGGGAATTCATACTTTACACGAACCATCATGCTCTCAAATTCATTAATAGTCAAGTTAACATTAACCTTGTGCATGCTAGATGGATCTTATTTTTGTAGGAATTCACATTCGTGCTAAAACATAAATTAGGACAATAGAATAAGGTAGTCGATGCGCTGAGTTTTCGTGTGACTTTACTAGTCACTATGAGTAATGAAGTTATCGGGTTTGAGCGCCTTAAAGACATATATGCCGCCGCCGATGACGACTTCAAGGACGTATAGATTAGATGCCAAGAAGGTCACTCTGGCAACTTACATATGTAAGACGGGTTCTTTTTCAAGGAAAATCGATTATGCATCCCCAACAGTTTGCTAAGGGAATAGATAATCCAAGAGTTTCATGGAGGTGACCTTAGTAGACACCTTGGGCGAGATAAGACGCGAGCTCTTATGAAAGAACGGTATTATTGGCCGCAATTGGTACGTGATATGGGAAAGGTAGTCCAACGTTGTTATAATTGTCAGACCTCCAAGAGGCAATCTCCTAATACGAGCCTCTATACCCCGTTGCCCATGCCTAATGGCCCTTGGGATGATTTATCTATGGACTTTGTGCTTGGTCTCTCATGAACACAACACGGCATGAATTCAGTGTTCGTGGTAGTAGATTGTTTCTCCAAGATGACGCACTTTATTCCATGTAAGAAGACTCTCAATGTAACATACGTGACGAATCTATTCTTCGGAGAAATTGTGCGACTACACGGGGTTCCCAAGACTATTACTTCTGACCATGACACGAAGTTCATAAGTCACTTTTAGCGGACTTTGTGGACTCGATTCGATACACGAATTCAGTTCAGCAGCGCCTATCATCCACAGACTGACTGTCAAACTGAGTTTGTGAATCGCACGTTGGGAAATCTCCTTCGATGTATTTCAGGAGAAAAACTGAAGTAGTGGGATTTGACCTTGTCTCAAGCGAAGTTTACATTCAACAACATGGTGAACCACTCGATAGGAAAATCTCCGTTCCAAGTTATTTACGGATGAGTACCTCGCCACACACTAGACTTGGTCCCTCTACCCAAACTCCCAGGCATGAACATTACAGTAGAACATATGACAAACAGGATCATGGGTATTCATGCAGAGGTGCAGACCAAGCTACATGCCTTTAATGAAAGTATAAGGAGCAAGTGGAAAAGCATCGACAATAAAAGGTGTTCGAGGTGGGCGACTAGGTAATGGTTCATCTACGAAAAGAAAGATTTTTGACTGGAATGTACAACAAGTTGAAGAATAGAAAGATTGGACTGGTACCAATCATTCGAAAGATCAATGACAACGCTTATGTTGTTGATCTTCCTGATGACATGGCGATCTCACGGACTTTCAACGTCGCAAACTTGACCGAGTATCATGAACCAGAGTAGGAGGAGAACTTAAGGACGAGTTTTTTTCAAGTGGAGGGGACTAATGTAGAGCGGGTCGCGGGCAGTTTCATGGCCAAGATGGATTAGAAAAGGCACGGTCGACGGCAGAAGTGATTCGGACCATTAGACCTTAGATCGGGCATATCTTGCAATCCGGAATGAGTTATCTGACATAAAATATATGATTTTGGGGTAGAACGAGGTACTTTAGCCAACCAAATGCCGGGTTGTGTAGCCCGAATTTGCAAAAAACCCCCCTGATCGACGGTTGTTTCCTTGTTTTATTTTTGTCTTTACTGTAAATAGTAAGTCTTCATCCGTTGGGCTTTAGGAGTTGTGTCCAACATGAAAAGTGCTTAGGATAATTAGGAGAACGGTTTGTTGAAGCCAAATAGGACACTTACTATTTTTGGCCGAAAACCTTGCGCACTAGTAGACATCACGACTGTCTATAAATAACGAGTTTCCTATTTATAGTAAGTCACGGATTCTAGGAGTTTTAGTTGTAGTTTACTTCTGATTTCTTTCCTATTGCTTGGTACCCTTATTTAAAGGGTTGTGAACTCATTTTTATTTATTCATTAATTAATTTTAAATTTATTAGAAATTCATTCTATTTTCTGCTTTCTTTCCTCGTGGATTCGAGAAGTCTGTGTGAAGAGTCCAGAGAAGTTTCATGGATTCGGAATAATTATCCTCTTGAGGAAGACGGTGCTCGACCTCACGTCCTTCCTTGCGTCAAGTGGGCTCCACAAAGTTTACTATATTAGATTATTTTTTTTATTAGGATAGATTTAGAAAATTTTTATTTCTATTTTAAGCTCTATATCTCTTAAAGAATTTCTAGAAAATCTTTCAGATATGTGCATATCTGTCTGTATAGACACGCACGTGTAACTCCCAATAAAATAATAAAAGACAACAGTCTCTTCAAATTTCTATAACCCCCCCGCGAATGATTCAGTGAAGACATGCCGTTGGATCTCTCACGTCACATACCACATTTGGCCACACATGTGGAAGGGCGGTTGGTGAATCAGGTACGTCCATCTACTGGCCCCTACTACGTATGGTCAAGAGTTTAAAAATCATGCCGATCCCATGGATAGTATGATCGCATGGATGGTTCTGGTTCACTTTTACGGATCCAGCGGCTATTGTGGTTTCACTTAAATTGTAGGTACGATTCGATGGTGTAGATCACAAGATAGAACGCCGATGTCTCATGCTACTCAGTGATACGATAAAATAAAAGAAACTAGGCAACGTTCCGATTTGGATGAGGATTTGAACGTTAAAGCGACTGCGTGACCTGCGTAGTCATGCGTTGGGCGTGAGTTTCGCTGACGTGTTTAGAATGAATTCATGTGGAAGAGATCCTAATCGTCCACTAGATGAGCCCCCATATTTTTGGACAGAGGACCAAAAATCTGGCCAATTCAAAGCTTATTCGGATAATCCATGGGGAACAGTTGAGATGGGGATGTCTACCATTAAAATCGTGTAAAATGTACGTGGGGTCTAGTGTAGTGTATATGTGAGATCGAAACCAACTACATATGATAAACAATAATAAACTGGCAAAAACATAGGCAAACTAGACCCTAAACCCTAAACCCTAGAACACCTTTATTAAGAAACCTTAGTATGTGAAAAATCCTAATCATAATTGTAATATGTACTGAAGCAAGAGGTAAAGAAGACATCATGTTATTGTAGCGATATTATTGTAGCGTGGTATTATAGCTGACGTATTATAGCACGAGTATTATAGCATGATTATTGTAGCACTGGTACTGTAGCACGGGTACTGTAGCACAACTAAAGTATTGACAACAAAAATGAAAATACTAAGCCTTTTTAGTAAAACACAGACATAAAACATAGTAAAGCACGATAAGGACACAAAAACTAAAATATATTACTGCTATAATGGATGACATATACATGGCAAAGATGGAAGCTGATGTGGTCGCAAATAAATAGAATAGGGAAAGAAGAAACAAAAATAATATCAGTGATTAATAAAAAATGTGAAATATTATATGGAAATAATTTGCAAACACGAAAATGAAATTTGAAACAAACTCTTTTCCTTAAAAGATAAAGGAAAATATTAGCACTTTATTTACAATACTCAAACCACTTGTATAAGCCTTTCTTCTTTTTCTCACTACTACAGCTTCCAACTTTTTTCCAAATTTTTTCCAACTTGTGAAATACAAAGCAAGGGACATCTATTTATAGATCGAGGAAACACACTGTAGCAGATGTGAAATCGTTCTTCAATTTGCCAAATCTTATTACCTTGGAACTGCTGGAAAGAATAACACTTCTTTAAATGTGTACAAAGGACACGCGTTCATTGGGCAGAGGCTGGAGCTAGACATGTATGTCCTGTAGAGTACTGAAGAGAGACACTTGTTGGGACACGTATGTCTTGGAGTGAATTGAAGAGAGACACGTATGTCATTTATTATAACGAGGAGGGACACGTATCCCGGAGATTCTGCTAGAGAGGTAAAGAAGGTATTGATGGTGGCATGAGAGTTTCTTTTTTCTGTGCACAATTGATGACTGTTACTATTCTGAATAGTGACTTCTCATAACTTCTTATGACATGCATTGATGAGGAGCACTCGTAGAACATAACTAGGCTTCATTGTCAAAAGAAGTATCACTATCACTGGGAGAAGGGGCCATGAGGATCTCCATGTTCCTCTTCATGTATGTGACAAAGTGCTCTAGGAAAAGATCATTATTGGCGATGGTGATCGGATTCAGCCAGATAGAACTGGGAATATTAGTAAATTGAACATTGTTTAGTTCACACATTTGGCATTTGAACACGTGGAACACTGTAAGTACTATTGTTTATAGCCCTTTGTTATTGTCAAATTTGTGGTGACAAAGACACTACTTTGAAGCTTGTATATGTGATGAACAAAAGAATTTTTCAAGATCTCAGAAGTGTTCAAGTTCAAGAAGCTTTCAAGATTTTAGAAGTTTTCAAGATCAAGAAGCTTTCAAGCTTAAAGATCTCAAGCTTTGGTTATACTCAAAGGTCACTTATCTTCATGTTTCAATGTCCTTACTTCACTATTGAGGTAAGACTGACCTTAGGTTGACCTTTAATGTAGGCCATTTTGGATACATAATCCATATATGTTTTATATGTAAATTTGGTCTGTTCTAAGACTAGTCCTGGACTTTGTTCGACTAGTCCTAGCACTGGTTCGACCAGTCCAAGAAATTCCATGACCAGTCCTAAGTTGTTAAGAATTTTTGAAATTTTTTGGTTACTCTACGACCAGTCCTGGTGACTGTGCGACCAGTTATAGGAATAGTGTGGACTGGTTCTTCGACCAGTCATAGACCTTCGACTCAAAGTCTAGCAATGAAATTCATTGGTCTACGACCAGTCGTGTGAAACCTACTACCGGTCGTGTGAAACCTACGACCGGTCAAAGGTAACCTACGACCAGTCGTAGGGTATCCACGACCAGTCATGAAACCGTCTTATCTTATCCCGCTCGAAATTTCAATTTTTTGTTAGTTCTAAGACCAGTCGTAGAGGTTTTAAGACCAGTCAAAGACGTGTTTCGCTCAGCTATAAATAGAACATGAATCTCAGAATAAAACAGAGAATTTAAGCTAATTAATCCGACCTTCTGAGAGATAAGACTGTGCTCCATTCTAAGCTAAGTGTATGTATTTAATATTCTCTTTCATTAGCTTTTTTAATTGATTTTATTTTTTGTATTCCAATGTAATCTGAAAAGAGGAATTGCTGTTTCCCTTTCTTTGGAATCAAAATCAATTAAAGCTAGCCCATTTTGATTTAACTTAAAATCAATTAGAACTAGAACCATTGTAATGTGAGTTTGGACATTGAACTTGGAAATTCAATCATCTACTCTGACTTGGTTCTTCTGGGCTGCTATAACGAAGGAGATATTTAGGTATTTTACATTTAATTGTAAATTCCTTTTTATTTTTGATTTTGTTTGGGATTTTTTAGAAAAATCTCATTGTATTGGTTATTTGAGGAGAGCCAAAAAAATTCAAAAGTGGGGTTTTTTAATTGTGTAAGCCCACATAGAAAGACACAATTGTAAGGTTTTGGGTGAACCTGTAAAAACCTAACTTGATAGTGAACACTAATATCTCCTGTGTGAGGATATTAGGAGTGGAGTAGCATTCTGTGTGGCTGTTATTAAATAGTTGATGAACACACAGGTGAACCACTATAATCCCTTGTCTCTCGTGGTTGAATGATTTATATTTCATATATTTTATTATTCATTTGTGGGATGTATATGTGGATGTGAATGCTGTAATCATTTATTTCAAGCATTGTGAGAATGTTGTAATAATTTAGAATTTACTTCTTGCAATTTCTTTTTCAGCATTCTTATCTGTTTTAGTAAAGTTGCCTTGCCATTTCTATGGTGCACGGTTGTCCTTAGAACAGTATATAATTTATTGCAGTTTATTCTTCAGTACAGTTTGTATTTTATTTTATTTTTCTCTTCGATTTGAGATTTGATACAAAAATACCTTTCTAGAATAAGGTTATCTTACCATAAACTCTGGTTTTTGGTGTAAGGTTGTCCTTAGAATAACATTTGTATCAACCTCTCAAGATCTGAATTTTGAGGTTGCTTTACATTCTTTACATTCCTGCATTGGGATTGGTTTACTTTAATTGTTGGCTATATCGTATTTGTTTAATTTCCGTTGTTACAAGTTTTATTTGGCATTGTCCTATTCAACCCCCCTCCCCCCCCTCTAGGACATATAGCTAAGCCTTTTCAAGTGGTATCAAAGCCTAATAGCTCTTTTTAATTCTTAATTCTTGGATTTATTTCCTGAGCTAACGATTTAAGCTATTTAAGATGTTAAATTTTGATAGCCTATCAGTCACTAGGCCACCACCCTTTGATGGCTCCAACTATGCTTATTGGAAAGCCAGGATGAGAATATTCTTAAAATCCATGGATGAAAGTGTGTGGTTGGCCACTGTGAATGGTTGAAACCCTCCTACCACTGAAGTAACTAGAGTTGATGGTTCAAAATCTATGAGAATAACACCTTATTTCTCGTGGATCACACTTCAGAAAAGTGAGAGTAGTACAAATGCTAAAGCACTAAATGCAATTACTTACGCACTATCACTGGATAAATTCAAAAGAATTATATCCTGTGATTCTGTAAAGCAAGCTTGGGATATATTAGAAATGACACACAAGGGTACCTCAATTGTCAAGAAATCAAAAGTCCAACTCCTGAAGAAATTCATATGGAGGAAAATGAAACATTTATGGACTTTTATACACGATTAAATGACATTGTAAACTCTATGTGGGGTCTTGGTGATAGAATCCCAAAAAGTAAAGTGTGTGCAAAAATATTACGCTCACTTCCTGAATGGTTCAACTCTAAAGTAACCGCGATCTAAGAACTTCGTAACACGGATAATATGAGGGTTGAGGAGTTAGTTGGTTCTTTATAAACCTACGAGTTAACTTTTAAAGATCCAAAAGGAAAATCAATTACCCTTAAAACTTCTAAAAACAATTTTTAAGAAAATTCTGATGTGGATAACTTTGAAGATATATGGCTCTTTTGGCAAAAAGTTTTATAAAATCTTCAAAAGTAAAAACAGAGTTGATTTTCAAAAAGGAAATGATAAGGAAAAATTAAAATCTAAATCTAAAACTAGGAAATCTTTGAAAGATAGTCAATGTTACAACTGCTAAGAATATGGGCATTTGGCTAACAAGTGTCCTAAAAAGGACAAACCTAAGAAGAAGGGTATGTTGGCTACTTGGGATGAATCCTCTGATTCTGAAGCTTCTTCTGAATCTGAAGATTCTGAAATTGAGTCGGACAATGAAGTGAAAGCCCTTATGACTCTAGCCAAATTCACATTTTCAGATAATGATTCAACAAGTGATGAAAATCTGAATAGTGAATGTGAAAATGAAGATGATCTTCAAGATGCCTATAATGCCTTATACAAGGAGAGTTGTAAAATTGTGATAAAACTGAAACTTCAAAAAGAGAAATTTTCTAAACTTAAAGAAATTTATGAATCTCGTGTTTTAGAAAAGTCCCATATTTCAAACTGTTTTGAAAAGATAAAATGTGATTTGGATTTTAAGACTGCCAAGTTAAAACTCTTAAATCTGAAAATGACAAATTAAAACATGAAGTCTCTTCTCTCTTGAGTTTAAAGGAAACTTGAAAATATGCCCAAGGTGATTATAAATTAGAAAAAATCTTATCAGGATCGAGAAAATGCGGTGATCGATCCGGTCTAGGTTATGATAAGAATGTTTCTCCTATACTGAAGAATGCACCTCCTAAGTTTGTAAAAGGAGAGACCTTAAACTCAAAAGGAAAAAGACAAGTGTTTTCTAAAGACCCTAAGTCTGTTAAAAAACCTAAAGAAAATTATTTCAACTATAGGAAACATAACCAAAATCCTTTGGCTAAAAAGATAGTTGATTTACTTAAGAAGCTTCTAAAGTCTAACTCAATAGGTCATACTTATAATTCTTACAATCAGAAGAAGACCAACGATCCACCCAAAACCAAAAATGTTTATGAAATGGATTCTAGAGGTCACTTGCTTGGTTACCCACACTGCTTTCAAAGCTACAAGCCATTCAAAGTGGTACCTAGATAGTGGATGCTCTAGGCATATGACAGGCGACAAGGCTCTATTCACCGATCTAAAAGATATGACTGATGGTTCAGTCACATTTGGTGATGGTAGTAATTGCAAAATTATGGGCCAAGGTACAGTTCAATTCTATAACCTTCCGTTATTTAAGAATGTCTTATATGTTGAAGGACTAAAGCATAATTTTCTAAGCATATCTCAAATATGCAATAATAACCATAGTGTTCAGTTTTCTAATCAAAGCTGTGAGATTCTAAACAACAGGAGTTCAGTAATATTAACTAGATGTAGAACGTCTGAAAACTGCTATATTGTTAGTGAATTCAGCTCATCTAATCAAACATGTTACATGGTCCATACAGATGAGACTGAATTATGGCACAAACGTCTTGGACATGTACACTACCGAAGCCTATTTAGATTGAGCAAAAAGGAACTTGTAAGAGGTCTACCCAAACTTCAAAAGTTAGATAATATATGTGGTGAATGCCAGTTTAGCAAATAAATAAGGAACTCACACAAAAAGGTGAATTCCAATACCACATCAATACCACTCGAACTTCTCCACATGGATCTGATAGGACCTACCAGAATGGAGAGTCGAGGTGGCAAAAGGTCTATGTTGGTAATAGTAGATGACTTTACTAGATATATATAGGTAGTCTTCTTAGGGGACAAATCGGAGACCCTTGAAGAAGTAAGAAAAGTTCTTAAAAGGATTTAAATTGAAAAAGGTTCTCAAATTAGTAAGATTCGTAGTGATCATGGATCTGAATTTGAGAATAGTGGTTTTGAGAAGTTCTATAGCGACCAAGGAATATTACATGAATTTTCAGCGCCCAAAACTCCACAACAAAATGGGATAATGGAAAGAAAAAATAGAGTGCTACAAGAAATGGCTAATGTCATGTTGACTAGCATGAAGCTCTCTAAGAATCTTTGGGCTGAAGCAGTCAATACAGCTTGTTATATTATTAACCGAGTTCATACTACTAAAGGAAATAATAAAACGGCTTACGAAATGTGGTTCGACAAAAAGCCTACTGTCAAATACTTTCGAGTTTTTGGCAGCAAGTGCTATATTTTACGAGATCGTGAAAATCTGAAAAAATTTTATACGAAAAGTGATGAAGGGATCTTTGTAGGATATTCTTTAAATAGTCGTGCTTATAGGGTTCTTAACAAAAGGACCGGTGTGATTCAAGAATCTATCAATGTGGTCATTGATTGATCACTTAAACACACCAGTCTCAAGTTCAGATAATGATGATGTTTTTGCAGTTGATAAACCTGATACTTCATCTAATCAGACTGATTCTGAACTAAGGACTGTTAAAGATTATCCAACTACTTAAATTCTTAGAAACCCTCTCACTAGTGTGCATACTCGTAGACAACTTGAGGATATATGTAATTACGTACGTTTTACATCCCATATAGAACCATCTAGTGTAAAAGAAGCCCTTGCTAATGAAAACTGGATTGTTGTGATGCAAGAAGAACTTAACCAATTCGTAAAAATGATGTTTGGTATCTCATACCTAGACCCAAAGATAAACACATCATTGGAACAAAATAGATTTTCAAAAATAAGTCTGATGAGCTTAGAAATATAATTAGGAACAAGGGTAGGCTAGTGGTACAAGGTTACACTCAAATTGAAGGTATTGATTTTGATGAAACCTTTGCACCAGTAGCACGTCTTGAATCAATCAGACTATTTATATCCATTGCATATTTTAGAAAAATCAAGATTTATCAAATGGATGTGAAAAGTGCTTTCTTAAATGGTGATTTACATGAGGAAGTCTATGTTGAACAACTAATGGGTTTTGAAGATCCCAAAAATGCTAATCATGTGTATCACCTTAAAAAGGCACTTTACAAATTAAAATAAGCTTTCAGGGCATGGTATGAGAAACTAACAAAGTTTCTGTTAAGCCATAATTTTTAAATGGGATCTGTTGATAAAACTCTATTTGTTAAAAAATATAATGATCATATTTTAATGGTACAGATTTATATTGATGACATCATTTATGGATCTACCTTTACTAACATAACTACTGAGTTTGCAGATTTGATGAAGTCACAATTTGAAATGAGCATGGTTGGGGAATTGAATTATTTCTTAGGGTTGCAAGTAAAGCAACAACCTGATGGAATATTCATTTCTCAATCTAAATATGCTTTGAATTTAATTAAAGAATTTGGATTTGTGAATGGTAAGAACTTTGATACTCCTATGAGTACTATATTGAAACTCTCAAAAGATTCTAAAAGTAAAAATGTTTGATTCGAAATTATATCGGAGTATGATTAGTAGCCTATTATATTTAACTACTAGTAGACCTGATATCGCACTAAGTGTTGGTATTTGCGCCGGATATCAATCTGATCCTAAAGAAACGCATTTGATCACTGTCAAGCGGATTATTCGATATGTCACAAGTACTATGAATCTCGGTCTCTGGTATCAACATGAGACTAGTGTTCAACTAGCTGGGTACTCGGATGCTGTAAGACCCGTATCTTGGTCCGTACCTTTCCGTACACTTCCGCGATCTTACCGGTCGAATTTCGGCGACCTTCGACCCTTAACCGATATCGACGCGGGACCCTGATTCATGTGCCGACAACCCGAGTCGACTTAACCCGAGACCAATACCATAGCGACCGCGCCGTCGTTGCGGTTCCGATACCGTGACTCGCGCGCCGAGGCGATACCCTGGTTAAGAGTTATGGGCCAACGTTCGGTGCGAGAAAACGCCGCGCGTTGCGAAAACCAAAGGAATCTCTATGATGTGTCACATCAATCCCATCAATCAATCACCCATCAATCCATCACATGTCAAGTACACATCACTTCCATCCCTTTTTCCAAGCAACCACAAAAGTCTTCACCACCCATACCTCTCTTACACAAAAAGCCACAAAAGTCTTCACCACCCATACCTCTCTTACACAAAAGCCACAAAAGTCAAGTTTTTCTTACACAACCATCACTCACCCATTCATCCATCACTCTCTCTCTCTCCCTTTACATCACTCTCTCTCTTTCTCTCTTTCTCATTTCAAAACTCCAAGCAAATTCTAACTCCATACGTTTGGAATGTTTGCAAAAATCCCTAAGCTCCAAGTGGCCCACCTTCCTACCCCAAAATCTCCCATCTCAACCCTCCATTCTTCATCTTAACCATTGAAGTTGAAGCTAAGGTGCCAAGGAACCTCTAGGAGCAAGAAGATCGGACGGTGGGTGCCTATATAGGGTAGATTTATTTATTTTTATGGTGGACCAAGTGAGGCCTACCGATCAATGGTGTGGATCTCACTGGGACCCTAATACGTGGCCGATGGACCACTTGGATCATCATGATCATTCCATGATGGGGGCCATTCTCCATGGACCCCATCATGATGTTTATTTTCATTTGGAAAGGTCATCTAGACCATCCATATTGGTGGGGAAAGGATCCTCACCGTTAATCTTTAGTTTTGATGGTCACATGTGCAAAATGACCCATTTGATGTATAATTTCATGTATGGGAGGGCCCATAATGACGGGGACCCTCCATCACAAGCCGTGTCCCACTCTCCATGTCTCTCTCTCTCTTCTATTGCTTTTATTTTATTATTTTTTTTTATGCTATAGGATGGTGGCCCACTTGAATGGATCCCATCTTGATGTATTTATTTTATTCAAGTGGGGCCCACCTTAGACGTTATTCCCATGCCGCCCCTCATGTGGTGGCCCACTTCATTAGCGCCCACCATTTAAAAAAAAAAATACATATTATGAACCGTCCAGCGTCTGGGACGCTGGACGTTGTAAAGATAAGTAAAAAAAAAAAAAAAAAGAAAAGAAAAGAAAGAAGGGCTTTGGTGGCCCACTTGCATAGGCCCCACCGTGTTGTACGTAGACAATCCAAGCCGTCCATCCTCTTACCCACGGCATTTTAGCCGTTGGGTAGAAGTTTGGAGCTGATCCAATCACCTGGTGGGCCATAGCGCCAAATATTGCGTCCTCACCATTCAAATGCTATTTCTTGTGTTATTTCACTTTCCAAGCGTAAAAAAAATTCAAACTCTGGACTCATTTGGACGGCGTCGAGCCACTTAACGCAATGGCTGGGGCAGATTTCATTTTAGCGGGCCCCATACGTGAAAAACCCCAGGAAAATGGGTTTTTCCCGAAATTGAGAAGAGGCAGAGCCTCTGCTCTTGCGTCAGGCGGGTGGCAGCGCTGCACGCTCCTTTGTGCAACCTTGTACAGGCGGGCGGACGGGCGTGGGGAGGTGGCCCACGGCCCTGCACGTGGGCCCCATTGAAATGTTTATTTTGTCATCCAACTTGTTCATTAGGTGGGCCAGCCCAGTGGTGGTCCCCCCTCCAAAAATGAGACAGATCCAAGACTCAGGTGGCCCACACCAAGTGAAACAGTGTGAGTTGAATTCTACCATTGATCAGTTTTTGGGGCCCACAGAAGAATTGGATCAAGCTGAAATTTATGTTTTCCCTTCAACCAGGCCCGAGTGACCTTATCAATGGGTTGGATGCCGAATAAACATTGCAGGGTGGGCCCCACATGGGACCCACAATGATGTATGTATTAAGTCCACCGTCCAGCGGACGGTGGCACTCACCACGGTGGCCCCACTTGATGTTTGTATGGCCTCCACCGTCCAGCGGACAGTGGGGCCCTGTGTGATGTATGTACCATATCCGCACTGTCCACTGGTTAGTGGGGACCCACCATGATGCATGTGGTGCATCTGGACCGTCCATCCACCTAGTGAGATCATTTTAAAGCTTGATGTTACTGATTTGGTGGGCCATTCACACATGGATTAGGCCCATCTGAATTGTAAAAGGCCTATGGCTAGGCCCATTTGATTTATGAAATGCTTATGAGCTGGGCCCATTTGATTCATTTAAGACCTAAGGATTTGAGCCCACTTGAAATGTAAAGCCTACGGGCTTAGGCTCACTTGATATTGAAGGCCTATGGGCTAGGCCCATTTGAATTTCAAAAGGGCATGGGCTATGCCCATTTGATTTATAAAATGCCTATGGGCTAGGCCCATTTAATTCATATAAGGCCTATGGACTTAAGCCCATTTGATGTGTTGCAAGTCCATGGGACTAGACCTATTTGATGTGCTTCAAGGCCTACGGGTTTAGACCCATTTAATGTACCATAAGGCCTAGGGGTTTAGGCCCATTGAACTCATGTTAGGTCTGTGGGTTGAGGCCCACTTGACCTACATGTGGGACCCATCGGTGAGACCCATTTGATACATACTAGATTCATGTGACTAGGTCCAACTGATGCAAGCTAGGCTCACGGGTTTCGACCCATTGCAATGCACATAAGACCCATTGGTGTGGCCCATTTATATGGCCCATCTGATGGATAAAAGGCCCATAAGATATGGCCCATTTGATATATATGTAAGGCCCAATGGGATGAACCTAAGGTCCATTGCAATGTGTAATCCCAATTCAGGTTATGTAGCGACGTTTAAGAAGATCGTGTCTGGGGAGCAATGTTGGTTTGACGTCCACATTGTGAGGGTAATGCTGGTTGGATGTCCACATTACAACTCTCCTTAGGGCCCATTGTTAGGCCCGTACTTATTGTCCGGGCCCATCTGCATTGTCAGGATAGTTCATCTCATATACATGTTTAATATAGTCTCATGACTCATGATCATACGCATCATATGCATGCTTGATATGAGGATTTACTGATCATAGCATATGCCTTCGGGCAGGTTGTCTATGGGCTTTTGGTTAGGCAGTGTTGCCCTATATGAGCGCACGATATGCGCAGGATTTGTTGCATGATTGGATAGCGTGAATCATGCATTCTGCATTTGTGTGACATGGCTATTGTACGCCCTAGCGACATCAGGGCCGTAGCCTCCACAGACGCATCGTGGTTGGCAGGATTGGATACCGAAAATCTTGTTATACATGAGGTACTATAGATATCCCTAGGTGAAAGTCCCTAAACCCTTATGGTACCAAGAGGTTGCTCCAACGTCTAGACCGAGTGGGTAGATGAGCGTTGAATGCCGATTACCAGACGGTTACGCTCTCCACTGTGTCATGGTCGATTGGAAGGGGGTGCGGCCTTACCCGCGGGAGAGTAGGGGGCAATGCTAGGCTGAGTTTGACCAGCTCGAGGAATGGGTCCGCTATCGACGAGTCGCGCCCGATATTGGCAGATGGATAGTGAGATCTTTTCCACTTACCTGATTGCATGCGATGTGGCGGCAATCTGGTTTAGAGTGTACTAGACCCCAATGATATTCCATATTTTGAGCTGTATTGATATGTGGACATAGATGAGGATCTGTATGCTTGAGCTGCATTACACATCACATGGCCTTGGGATGGCCGATACCATTCATGTCTTGCATTGCATAGCCTTGGTACGGCTCATGATGTTATGATTCCATCTGCATATTCCGCATTACTCTGACATTGCATGTATATATTACTACCTTGCGCACACACTTTCACCACCCTCTAAGCTTTCTGTAAGCTTATGCACGACCGTTGCGTGCAGGTGACGTTGGATCGCAGCAGCGCTGAGGCAGGAGCACGTTGCTGAGTGTTTTGGAGCTTTTGTTCTACACTACTGTATTTCCCTTTATGCTCATTGTACTTGTAAAGTTTTTAATCATAGTGGAAATATAATGGAGTTCTTGGTTGTTTTTTGTGGGTTATGCCTTTGGTTATGCTTATTACGAATCAAACTGACATTGAAAATCCTCCTCGTAGCATCTCAGGATCGGAACCTGGCGAATGGGAGCTAGGAGCCGAAAATGGGGTTCTACGGAGGTTGTCGGCGCCGGATTCGGCGATCGTGAATTTTGTGAGCCCGGTTTCTGAGTTTGGGGCGTGACAGATGCTGATTGGGTTGGTAATCTAGATGATAGAAAATCAACCAGTGGTGGTTATTTTTATATCAGAAACTGTTTAGTTTCTTGGTTTAGCAAGAAACAAAGTTCTATATCACTTTCAACAGCTGAAGCTGAATACATCGTAGCTGGTAATGCATGTACGCGGCTTATTTGGATGAATCGAATGTTAAGTGATTATAAAATTAAACAAGATTCTACGTTATTATATTATGATAATTCCAGTGCCACAAATATTTCAAAAAATCCTATTCAACATTCTTGTACTAAGTACATTGACATTAGATTTCATTGCATCCGAGAATTAGTAGAAGAAAAAGTTATATCCTTGAAATATATACCTATCGAGAATCAACGTGCTGATATTTTCACTAAACCTCTCGAAAAAAGCAGGTTTAACCAAATAAAATTTGATCTTGACATGTGTATTTTAAGATGATAATTTATGCCTTTTTGTATTATATTGTATATTCTTGCAAGTTTAGACTTTAATTTTTGCAATTCATACTGAAAAATTGTGGAATACTGCATTTTTGGCTGGTACTCGACTGATCATGAATATACATGACCATTTGGGGTACGACCGGTCGTGTACATCCACGATCAGTCGTGAATCGCATGGATATCTTTAATTTGGGGAAAAACCATCATCTTCCTCTATTTCACTCTCTAAGGGGCCGAACCTCGACTAGTCGAAGCCAACTTCCAAAATCTTCATGGTTAGTGCTCCATTTTCATTTCTTCTTGTAGTTTTGTGTTTAGATTACTTCCATTTCTCTCTTGAAGTTATTTATTTCAAATTTCATTGTGATTTGGGATTTTTCTTTTAAAAAATCTGATTTGAGAAAACCCACTTCTCAATCGTTTGTAACTCTTTATTTCTTTAAAATCCTTATTGTAAATGGCTTCTACGGGAAGAAAAATAACTTCTCGTGGTCCATCTTCTTCCAGATCAGCCATTATCTCTAAGTGTCATCTTAAGGCTCCCGAGGATGATCCATCCTTTGTTCGGGACATCCGATTGCGTAATGTTATTTTGGAACATCCTGTTGATGTTAATCATACTGCTCCTTTTGATATCCTTCCTATGCTCTAAGTTGTATGTTGGGATAACTTAGTGCATTGGGGTGGGCCAGCATACCGGTCCATTATCCAATCCATGTTTGCTTGTTTATGTGATTTCTCACTGGAAAATCTAACGTTTAGAATTGCCACAAGAGAAGGATCATTTGACGTTAATCGTCACTTGATTTTAGCTCTTATGGAAATTCCTGTGAATGATGAGGGAGTTCCCATTCATACACTATCTGAAAGACCCTCATAGGCTGAAAAACGTATGCTAACTAAGGATTTATACAATCTGGATGTTCAATGGACGCATAAAGGAAATGCACTCCCGTCAAGATTTTTGTTACCCAAATACAGAGTTCTTCATAAGATCTTTGTGTCAAATTTGTATCCTCGATCGGGTAATAAAATTGAGTTAACGACGTTCATGGTTCGTGTTCTTCATAATATTGTCAGAGGTGCTAATATTTGCTTACCATCATTGATTCGTTACTCTATCATTCAGTTTAGACTCCATCCTGGTCATAGTGATATCCCTTTTGGTTATTTAATGACTGTATTGGCTTCGCATATGTTAGTCGATATGCCGGTTGGTGAAGCCCCTATCCATCATCTGATATTTAACAACTCTAATATCAATAAGATGAACCTGAAATTTTTTTCTGGCCAAAGAGATGGTGTTGATACGGCTTAAGCTGAACATGAGGAAGAAGCTGGTGATCTTCCTCCTGATGATATTAATATGGATGATATTTTTGAAGAAATTAAATCTGACTCTACAAATGATTTAGATTATGAGCCTTCTGTCTTTGATGCTCGACTGAGTGCATTGAAGGAGAAAGTTGAGAATATAAATGTTAGGATGGAAAACATGTCTATTGCCCATGATTTATAATTCAAGTATATGCGCAAGTATCTTAGGCGCTTGAATAAGGGTATGCATAAACTTGATCCTTCCATCCCTGCTCCTTCATCTGGTTCAGATTAGTGCATTTTCTATTTACTGGTCTGTAATAACTATATTTTTATTATGTTCACTTGACTGGATTTGCTACTATAGTTATTGTTGATTTAGCTCAGTTCATACATTATATATGTTACTTATGCTATGCTCTTAATTCTTATTTGCTATCCTCTTCTTTATCTCCTTACCAATCTGTTTTCATGCTTCCTTTATCATATTGTGACAAAAAGGGAGAGTATGGATATACATACATTGATTTTCTGATGATATTATGCTGGATGGTGCTATGAGGAGGGAGTGGCATTGCATTGCATTATGCTGATATTATGTGAGTGCCATATTTGTCATAATTTTTGAGATATATGTTACTCAGGGGGAGTATGTGCAGAGATAAACTGTATGAGTATGAGTGTATGAGTATGGACTGTATGTTGGTTAAATATTAGTTTGTAAGTATATGAATGTGTGCTAGTTGATATCAATTGGTGCATGATTTTTTAATCAGATATTCAGTGTTATGTATCATATCTTTGATATGTGTTTTGTCATGAATTTGACAAAGGGGGAGATTGTAAGTGCTATTGTTTATAGCCCCTTGTTATTGTCAAATTTGTGGTGACAAAGACACTACTTTGAAGCTTGTATATGTGATGAACAAAAGAAACTTTCAAGATCTTAGAAGTGTTCAAGTTTAAGAAGCTTTTAAGATCTCAGAAGTTTTCAAGATCAAGAAGCTTTTAAGATCAAATATCTCAGGCTTTGGTTATACTCAAAGGTCACTTGTCTTCACGTTTCAATGTCCTTGCTTCACTATTGAGGTAAGACTGACCTTAGGTTGACCTTTAATGTAGGCCATTTTGGATACATAATCCATATATGTTTTATATGTAAATTTGGTCTGTTCTAAGACTAGTCCTGGACTTTGTTCGACTAGTCCTAACACTGGTTTGACCAGTCCAAGAAATTTCATGACTAGTACTAAGCTGTTGAGGATTTTTGAAAAATTTTGGCTACTCTACGACTAGTCTTGGTGATTGGTCGACCAGTCATAGGAATAGTGTCGACTGGTTCTTCGACCAGTTGTAAACCTTCAACTCAAAGTCCAGCAATGAAATTCATTGGTCTACGACAAGTCATGTGGAACCTATGACCGGTCAAAGGTGACCTACGACCTGTCGTAGGGTACCCACGACAGGTCATGAAATCGTCTTATCTTATCCCGCTTGAAATTTTAAATTTCTGTTGGTTCTAAGAGCATTCGTAGAGGTTTTAAGACCAGTCGAAGACGTGTTTCGCTCAGCTATAAATAGAGCACGAATCTCAGAATAAAACAGAGAATTCAAGCTAATTAATCCGGCCTTCTGAAAGATAAGACTGTGCTCCATTCTAAGCTAAGTGTGTATATTTAATATTCTCTTTCATTAGCTTTTTTAATTGATTTTGTTTCCTGTATTCTAATCTAATCTGAAAAGAGGAATTGTTGTTTCCCTTTCTTTGGAATCAAAATCAATTAAAGCTAGCCCATTTTAATTTAATTTAAAATCAATTAGAACTAGAACCATTGTAATGTGAGTTTGGACATTGAACTTGGACATTCAATCATCTACTCTGACTTAGTTCTTCTGGGCTGCTACAATAAAGGAGATATTCAGGTATTTAACATTTAATTATAAATTTCTTTTTATTTTTCGTTTTGTTTGGGATTTGCCAGAAAAATTTCATTGTATTGGTTATCTGAGGAGAGCCAGAAAAACTCAGAAGTGGAGTTTTTTAATTGTGTAAGCCCACATAGATAGACACAATTGTAAGGTTTTGGGTGAACCTGTAAAAACCTAACTTGATAGTGAACGCTAATATCCCCTGTGTGAGGATATTAGGAGTGGAGTAGCATTCTGTGTGGCTGTTATTAAACAGTTGGTGAACACACAGACGAACCACTATAATCCCTTATGTCTCGTGGTTGAATGGTTTATATTTCATATATTTTATTATTCATTTGTGGGATGTATATGTGGATGTGAATGCTGTAATCATTTATTTCAAGCATTGTGGGAATGTTGTAATAATTTAGAATTTACTTCTTTTAATTCCTTTTTCAGCATTCTTATTTGTTCTAGTAAGGTGGCCTTGCCATTTCTATGGTGCATGGTTGTCCTTAAAATAGTATATAATCGATTGCAGTTTATTCTTCAGTGCAGTTTGTATTTTATTTTCTGTTCCTCTTTGATTTGAGATTTGATACAAAGACCTTTCTAGAAATAAGTTTGTCCTACCATAAACTCTGATTTTTGGTGTAAGGTTGTCCTTAGAATAACATTTGTATCAACCTCTCAAGATCTGAACTTTGAGGTTGCTTTACATTCTTTACATTCCTGCATTGGGATTGGTTTACTTTAATTGTTGGCTATCGTATTTGTTTAATTTCTGCTGTTACAAGTTTTATTTTACATTGTCCTATTCACCCCTCCTCTAAGACATATAGCTAGGCCTTTTCAAATATGTCATCATAATAATTCCAAAATACTGCACTAAATTGAAATGTCTACAGCCACAGATCACCACACGATCATAAGCAAAGGGAATGTAGTACAACGCGTCATCAATGGCGGAGAGGAGATCCCTAAGGTTCTTGAATGTGCTCTCAATAAATTCACTGTGATGATGGAGCTGCGAGTGCCAAACATGGAGCGGATGAAATAGTTTAAGGAACTTGGACAAATTTTTGTTGGTCTGAGTCATTTGGTTAGCACTAGAAGAGTCGTCCCATTGGATGCGAGTAAGGTATGCATGGAGCGAAGCCACATTGAAGATGAACATAATCGTCCAACTTTGCACAAGATAATACATGAAGCAAAAAGCTTCATTGGGCAAGTAATACAAATCTCGGAAGGATATGGGTGTGACGTATGGGTAATGAGGATGTGGGATATGGAAAAAAACAGGAGCATTTCAAAACTGATGGATCTCAAGGAAGGTTTTGTGATTGTGGGTTGGCTGATTTGCAATGTACATGGAGCGAATTATGGCCTAGAGTTCGGGAGGGAGAGTTGGAATTCTTTCAAGAGGAAAGATATGGGGTATGGAGAGTTCATGGATGGCTAGAGAGGATATGGTTTTTGGAGGGGGTTGGCAAGGAAGGCGAGACAGGAAATCTGTGAGGATGTTATCCTTTCCTTTGATCTTTTTTACTATAAAACTCCATTAGGAAAACCAATTAGACCAACGTAGAAGTTGAGGTTGAGGGATCATCTTTTGCTTAAAGTCGAGCATTCGCGAGAACGCCGACATATCCATCTCTACCAAAAAATGGTGGCCAAGTAGATGGAACTGGAACTTGAAAATGCTGTATTTTACTGCTAGATTTTTTTTGTAGGTAGAGTGGTAATGTTGTTTTGTGGGTTTAAACTGACCACTACGATACCCACAAACTTATCTAGTGTCTTTGATGTCTTGAAGAAGAACAACACCCTATTAAGTGTTGCTGGTGTTTGTCTGGAGGATATGCACTGCATTCGTGCTCGGAATCTACAGTGGAGGGAGATTGGGGATAATCTTGAGAGCTCGGATTGTATCTGTATGAGTATCATTCCAAGGAGAAGCTTCTTTCCTGAGCAATGTGGTGAGGACGTTACAATACGAACTCACATGCGGAATGAAATCAGAGACATAATTCATAATGCCGATGAAATGTTGAATTTGCTTTGCAGTTGTCAGAACATCGAGAAATTTGAGAAGATGTTCAACAATGTGCGACAGAGGAGAGTGTCATCCATTTCTGATTTCCATGCCGAGAAAATCAATGTTGGCATGAGCCAACTGCATCTTTCTTTCAGAGAGCATGATGTCGTGTTCTACACAGATTGCATGAAAGCGCCGCAGAAGATCACTGTGACTCTTCTCATCTGGGGAGTAGAGCAAAAGATCATTAATGTAGACCAAGCAATGGTCAAGAATGGGTTGAAAGATCCGAACCATCACTTTTTGAAAAAGAGACGGGCGATTTTCAATCTAAAAGGCATTATCGTCCATTGATAATGTGCATTTGGGATAGTAAACGCTATTTTGTGCCAATCAGCTGGGTTGATACCTAGTTGCCAGAATCCTGCCTTTAAATTAAACTTGGAGAACAGATTTGCAATTGTCAAGTGTTTAAATAAGGAGGCATGATGTGGCAATGGAAACTTGTCATCCTAGAGATATTTGTTTAGTAGTTTGTAGTTGATGACAAGGTGAAGTTTTCTACAAACTTGCTCGGCGTGCTTGTTCACGTAAAAAGCTTCGCAAGTCCAAGGTGAATCACTGGGCTCAATGAGACCCTCAGCTAGAAGGCCAGCATGTTCATCATTTGCAAGTTTCAAATGATCTGGATTCATCCCTTGATAACTTGTTTTTGTCAGAGTGACCGCCACTTGTTTCTTGAACGAGAGGTTCACAAAAAACTCTAGGCGAGTCCAAAGAAGGGAAGGGTATTTTTTGGCAAGGAATTAGCACAACATTATTCAACAAGGAGATTTTTGATGTTGAGAATGGGTTGTGTCAAATGGAGATTTGGAATTTGGGACCAATGTAAAAAGAAGGATCTATACTGGAGGCCATTTGGTAACCACTGGAGACCTTTGATTTTGTGGAGAATATCAAACCCAAGGATGAGGTCTTTCCTTGATAGAGAGGAGCCAAGAAAGGAATGGGATATGGTGAGGTTAGGGAAAAGCTTTATGGGCAAAGGATGAGAAATTTTGTCCACATGAAAGACTTTGCCATTGGCCGTTCGGAAGAATTAGGAGTGGGAAGACAAAGAGGAATCAGGGAGGATAGAAGGATTGAGAATGGAGATGGCTGCGCCAGTATCAGCTAGGCAATGACGGGGATCGGAGAGGAAGAGTGTCGACAGTATAGTTCAACTTGAATGAGTGGAGTTAGACTGACTGACGTAATGGAAGGGAGCATAACAGCCTCAGAAATGCTGTCAACTTCTTCAAGAGTGCTGTGTTCATCATCATCAGAGGAATCATCATTAGAATCAGAAAGATGTTCTAAATGACTTGCTGCTTCTTCAGTGTTATGTCATATAACCAAAACAACCAATGGGTCATACTCATCACAGAGAGAGTAGAGGGACTCGAGGTCATCTTCTTTGTGAGGAAGAAGAACAAATGCCTTTTCAATCATTTTGGCATATTTGGGACGATGACGCTTGGGACGCTGTTTGGAGAAGTGCCCTTTTTTGTTGTAGATGTAACATCGATCAGTAGTCTAGAGTCGAAAGGGTTTCTTCTTGAGAAATCACCAAACATGCTTTTTCTTGAATTTACGACATGATTGTAACCCATCATCTTTGGAGTATGTTTCTTACGGAAATGGTGTTTCTTCTTGAAAGAAAAGTCACAAGACTTTTTATCTTTGCATTTGATGGAGAGGTATGGCTTCTCACAAGTTGTACCAAGACGGGTGTTCATCTTTTCTGCACATTTCACGAATTTATGCTGGTTGCATAATTTCTGAATTGCATGGAGCGACGTTTGATGAATTTGGCCCAACGTGACCGACTGAAAGGTGATGAATTTATCTAGTATCAGAGCGATGGCTTTCTAAATTGCAGTGTGAGATGTATGCTATGGACAAGACTGCCTTCTGATGATATTCGGTGTTCACATAGTCTATCTCCTTTTATTAGTAGATAGTTATAGTCGTCATGATTAGTATGCTCTACAGTTGCGCTTCGTGCTATCTTCTATATCAAAACACTTGGTTTGATAGTATTTATTGAAAAAGCTGGATATAAAATTCCTTTCTAGCTATTAAGTTCATGTTGGTGAGTTTCGACCATTTAGCCTGAGGTAGGCATTAAGGTCACCCCCCTTTTGTAGCCAATATGTTCTTGATAAAAGGAATATGAATTGTACCAAAACTATGTGACACACCAAGGATCGTCTACTCTCCTAAAGGTTGCCCTATCCTAACCATACGTCCTGCTCTCTCTTTTATTATGTCTTCAGCTCATTCTTCATTTTCGTCTTCTTCTTCACAATAGTCTCTTCTTCTTGCTTCTTGTAGTGGTAATAAATATGATTTCCTTATGAAGTAGAATATGCTGATGATAGTAAGGTCCTAGCTACCGTATTCCTATCTCAAACCCCTACCAGTTTTTCCAAAAAATTCATGGTTCCATTTTTGCCATCAAGGAGTATGCTTTGTCCTCAAAGTTTGACCAGGCTCCCAGCCGAGCCACCAGCTTGAAGAATTTGTGACTCTTCAGTTGCCAAAAGAGAAACTTCTTGAATGGAGGACACAAGGATTCACTCATTTGCACTTTGGTGTTGTACGCCTTGCTATCACTTTCCATAGCAGGAAAGGTCTTCCCACAGCCTGCAAACTTTCTTTGCTAGATACTAGATTCAAGCAGTACCAGCATGTGATTATTGGCACGATCCAGACTACACTGAACCAAGGTATGGTGTTTGTCACCTTGTATCCCAATTTCAATATTCTATTCAGTGATGCGTACCTTTTCACGGCTCTCCAAGCCCAAGTTCAGTTCACTGGTTCTGAGCTTCAAGAGTGTGCTATGGCCGCTACTCTTCACTACCAAGTAGCCTTCTGAATCTAGAACCATTCCATCAACTTGTAGCTTGTGTCGTGACAAGATGCCCCATTGATCTCTATTGACTAGAACAAGGTTCCAAAGTGTACGTTTGTCTCGTGACAACTTACAGAGGAACAACTGAAGGAGATTCTTCCTTCTTATTTGGTCACTAATTATGAACATCAGGTCAAGGCCTCCCAAGTCATTTTCAATGATGCTGCAACATTCGTACGCTGCAAAGACAAGTCCGTAGAAACCAGATTTAATACTAGCTCTTAAGCCAAGCCAGTTTTCTCGACGCCTCTTCCTGAGATTAATTTCTTCTCATTAGTTCATCCAGTCTCTGGTTAGATAATCAACGACAAGTATGTTGAAGAGCCAGCTCCCACTGGGCCAAATCCGAGTGGCACTCATTATACTGAATGACGCCGCCGCAACAATTTACACAAGCCAAAACTTCTTCATCTAAGGGCAAACAATGCCTTGATGATGATCATCCATTTACCTTTGACTTAATGGCCTCTTCACTCCCTTCATCCGAATATCTCTCCCCTGAGCCATTAAACCTGATTGCCTCTTTCCTAAGAGCTCATGCATTGATTCCTTCCTCGCTAGATGAGTTGGATCTGTCCGACGATGTCAATCTCGACATCCCTAGCTTGTTGATGTAGTAGACACATGGTGTTGTCATGCCCCAAACCTGAAAATCGGATTCACAGGAATCCCGATTGCCAAAGCCAGTGCCGACAGTCTCCGTAGTGCCCCATTCTCAGCTCCCAACCAGCATACGCCAGATTCCGATCCTGGGATCCTACAAGGAGGATTTTTCAATGTACATTTATCTTGTAATAAGCATAACCACAAGTTTACCCAAATCATAAAGGCAACATCATCTTCACATATCCACTAATATAAACAGTTTAATACAATGCTGGAAGGAAAATACATATGTATCAAAATCAAAGCTCCTGAAAATCGCTGCATGATCTAAGCTCAACGCTGCTACAACCTAACGCCACCTGCACGCATCTATCGTGCATAAGCTTACAAAAGCTTAGAGGGTGGTGTAAGTGTGTGTAAGGTAAGTGCCAGGTATACAATAAAGCTTATAAATCATACATCATCTGGATAAGCAGAAATACTAACAAGATCATGAATCATAGGATATTAGAGTGATGAGGAAATATGCTGTAAGTCCATGAATACAATCAGTTGTACCAAATATATGTGATGCAAAGCATGAATGCTATTGGCCATACTAAGGCCATGCAATGCAAAACTTAATAAGACAATAATAGATGCTGAGGATACAATGCAATATGCAAATCCAGACGAGTCATAATACCATCAATCTCATCTAGGCCATATAAGTGCAAAGCATCGTAACCCAAAATACTAAGTACGACGGATGCAATGTAATGTGAGGTGCGAATGAAATGACCATGCTGGAATGTGAAGTCGGGATGATAGTACGAAGTATCGCAAGCTATGGGGTCCATCACAAGGGACTTCTATCCAAACCAGTCCCATACCTAAATTTGGATAGCCAGACACAATGTGGTAAACTCCTGATCTCAAGTTAGTTGTGCGCCCAACCGAAATCCTGGCCATGTGATGGTACACGTAACAAATAGTTATGCACCACTAGCCTGAGTGAATGTGAATGAATGAATGAATGAATATGCAATTTCTGCTCAATAAGTTCACATATCAGTACAGTTGCTCTCTGGAAAAATCACCGGGGTCTATTACACTCCATGCCGACTGCCTCCTCCCTAGCTACACAACCCCTTGAGCAGAATAGAACTCACTATCTGCCTAACTATTAGTCTTCTAATACCTACCCGGCTTGTCGATAGCGGACCCATTTACAAGCTGGTCATACTCAACATAGCTTATAGCCCCCTCACTCAGGCTGATAAGGCCACACCCCCTTCCAACCGACCACGACATAGTAGGAGACACGACCTTATGGTATAGGCACTGATGCTCATATTCCACTCGGTCTAGACGTTGGAGCAACTCCTAGTACCAAGGAGGTTCTGAGATTTTCACTCAAGGACATCCTAAGTGTCCACAGTGCTAGAACTAATTATTTTCGGTGTCCCCTCTAGCCATCCACGATATGCCTGTGGAGACCATGACTCTGATGTCACTAGGGCGTACAATGATCAAGTCACATATATGCGGGATGCATGAGCCACACTATCCAGTCATGCAGCAATCCTGCGCGTACGGCGCGATAATGTGGGCACTCCATCTCATAAGGAGTCCCGTAAATAGTCTGCCCAATGGCATATGCTATGATCAAACAATCCTCATATCAGACATACATATGATGCGTATAGACATGAATCATGGAGTTACACTAAGCATGTTATAAGGTGATGAACTACTCTCACAATGAAGATGAGCCTAGACGGCCTACACACAACAAGTATGGGCCTATCAATGGGCCCTAGTTAAAGTCATAATGCAGACATTTAACCGACATTATTCTTACAATGTGAACGTCAAACCAACATTTCTCCCAAGGCATGGCTCGCCATAAATGTCATTACATAACCAATGGTGGAATCACACTACAATGGGCCTCAACCCATGGGTTCCAAATACATCACACTGGGCCTCAACCCATGGGCCCTATACACATCACAGTGGGTCTCAACCCACGGGCCTTTATACATCACAATGGATCTCAACCCATGGGCCCTAATACATCGCAATGGGCCTTAACCCATGGGCCCTAGAATACATCACAATGGGCCTTAACCCATGGGCCCTAATACATCACAATGGGCCTCAACCCATGACCCTAAATTCATTACAATGGGCCTCAACCCATGGGCCATCAACACACTAAAGGTGGGCCTCAACAACGGGCCTTAAACATGGTAAGTGGGCCACATCACATGGGCCATATGCGTATCAAATAGGCCACACCAATAGATAAGTAGTGGTAATGATTTCCACCATTAAAATTCCTAAGATGTCCTGCTAAACGGGCCTAAAAACCCATCCAGAGTGTAAGATTATCGGGTTTCCACCATCCAATCAACTCAAAACTTTATATGCAACCTTGGGACCACAAATTAGTCGTACACGTCAAATTTCAGCTCCTAGATCCTTCTAAAAATGGGTAAACTGATAGATCAGCCCCTGATCTCATGATTTGGGGCCCGCCTGATATCTGGATAAGCTTCAAATTCAGTCTCAATGCTTTAAATGAGCTGACAATGCGGATGGACGGAGCATATTTCTCACGATTATCACCATGGACCTATATGTATATTGCATGCACATCACGTACATGCATGACATCTTCTCATTTACGTAAACAGTGTTTACACTGTGCATTTAAAATTTTCTTAGTACGGCCTACTCCATATTTAAATCATTGATCCGTACTGTCCATTATGTTCAGAAGGAAGATTTAACCCTTGCCAAAGTGGCATTCTGAAACCATGCAGGCTATTGCAACATCCTAGCCGTTAAATATAAGATGGACGGCGAAGTAGACAAACCCGTGGACTGCACGAATTTCACTCCAAAAACAGTCCTTTTCGGATGGTTTTTCATCCTGAAATCAATGGATGGAGTAGATAAAACACATATATATCGTGGTGGGTTCCACCTTATGATGGACGACATGAATGAAACACATACCATGGTGGGTTCCAGCTGAACCTGAGATCTGACTCATTTTTACTCTCAAGCCCTAAAATGGGCTTTCAAAATGGTTGGACGGTAGGGATGCAACACATGCATCATGGTGGGTCCAACTGTCCAAGCAGTGGACAGTGTGAATAAACACATACATCACTTGGGGGTCCCACCGTCCAGTGGTATGGACGATGGACAGAACACATACTTTAAGGGGGGTTACACCGTCCACTGCCATGGACGGTGTGTATAAAACACATACATCATTATGGGTCCCATGTGGGGCCCAATATAACGTTTGTTTGCATCCAATTTGTTGATAAGGTCATACAGACTTGGATGAAAAGGAAAGACAAACTTCATCTTGATCTAAAACTTTTGTGGCCTAAAAAGAGTGTCAATGGTAGATGATCAATTCTCACTATTTCTTATGATGTGGGGCACTTGAGCCTTGGATGTGGCAGAAATTTGGAGGGGGCCCACCGCAGGAAGGGGCGCACCTAATGAACCGGTTGGATGACAAATGAACATTATGGTGGGGCCCATGGCTGGAGCCGTGGGACCCTTGCTGGCTGCCCATCCAAAACGCAGCAGCGTCCTGCTGCTGTGTCAGCGGTAGCAGGTGCTGTCCTTATATATTTTTTTTGTCTTTTCTTTAAAAATAGAATTTCTGGGGTTTTTGATACATAGGGCCCACATCAGGGAAATCCAACCCTGCCATTGCATTCCATGTCTCGAGACATACCCATCAAACCCAATATTTGATATGTTTTGGGGTACAAATACATCCGGGTAGATTTCAACGGTAGAAACACTCTTTGTTATGCTATGGCCCGCCAGAACGTCGGATTGGGTCCATTTTTCAGCTCAACATCTAAAATGAGCTAAGGAATGGAATGGACGGAGTGGATTGAATACATCCGCCAAGGTGGGGCCTGTATGAGTGGTCCACCCAAATAGTTACAAAAAATCTATTTTAAATTTGTTAGAACTCTCACTTCCTTCACAGTGTCTAGCGTCCAGGGACGCTGGACGTGGACATAAATGTCAAGGTGGGTCCCACGTGAACGTGGCCCACATATCAATTAGATATTTGTGTTTTTCCCCCACCATTAAGGTAGGGCCCACATAGCTTGGATGATATAGATAAGACATACATTAAGGTGGGGTCCAATACATGTGGACCACACAACCCACATCATCACACACCAAAAAAAAATAAAAGCAAAGGAGAGGGAGAGAAGGAGACACACATGTGACGGAGCGACCCCGACACTATGGGCCCTCCTTTGCAATCAATCATACATCAAGTGGGTCCCATTACACATAGGCCCACCAAATCAAGAATCAACGGTGGAGATTACTTCCCCACCAAAATGGAAGGTCTAGATGACCCTTATCAAACTAGAAGTAAACATTATGATGGGGTGTCAAGCCCCAAACTCAGAAACCGAGCTCATAAAATTCCCGATCGCCGAATCTGGCGCTGATAGCCTCCGTAGTACCCCATTCTCGGCTCCCGGCACCTATATACCAGGTTCCGATCCTAGGATGCTATAAGGAAGATTTCTACTATCCATTTAATTCGTAATGAGCATAACCATAAGCATAACCCACGAACAATAACCACAAGAACACCATCACAAAATCCACTATGATCAAAAACTTTGAGTACAAGGTGTATAAAGGAAAATACAAGATAGTGCTAATAACAAAACTCCAAAAGCTCGACTGCACGCTCCTGCTGCTACTACGCTACGGCTGCGTCCTGACGTCACCTGCACGCATCAATCGTGCATAAGCTTATAGAAAGCTTAGAGGGCGGTGTAAGTGTGTGCGCAATACGAGCGTGCTCATAATGCAAGGTCAGAATAATGTTGTAATGTGCTGATGAGTACATGAATACAATCAGCCATACCAAGGCTATGCGGTGCAAGATATGAATATGATCGGCCACATCCAGGCCATGTGATGCAGAATGCAAGTCAAGCATGTCAATCCTCATCATATACTAGTACAGTTCTCATTCTGGATAATCACCGGGGTCTAGTACACTCTACGCCAGCTTGCCGTCCCTATCCGAACGCACAACTGGGAGAGCAGAAGAGACCTCACTATCCGCCTGCCAATATCGGGCCCGGCTCGTCGATAGCGGACTGATTCCTCAAGCTGGTCAAACTCAACCTAGAAGTTATCCCCTCACTCAGGCGGGTAAGGTCACACCCCTTTCCAACCGACCACGACACAGTGGGAGACGCGGCCTACTGGTATACGGCCATCATGCACTCGTGTATTCACTCGGTCTCGCCATTGGAGTCATCCTCTGGTATCATCAGGTTTAGAAATTTTTACCCAGTGACATCTATGGCGCCTGTATGCTAGAACCAAACATTTTCGGTATCCAATCTAGCCACCCATGATGCATCTGTGGAGGCTATGGCCCTGATGTTGCTAGGGCATACAATAATCACAATCATACAAATGCAAGTGCATGAGTCACACTACCAGTCATGCAACAGTCCTATGTGTACCATGCACTAGGGCAACTCCGCCTACCAGGGAGCCCATAAACAGTCCGCCCGAAGGCATATGCTATGATCAGTCACTTCTCATATCAGTCATACATATGATGTGTATGATAATGAATCATGGATCTATACTAAACATGTATATAGAGATGGGCTCTGTGTATAACTGAGATGGGCCTAGACGGCCTACTTACTACAAGTATGGGCCTATTAGTGGGCCTTAGGGAGTGTTACAATGTGGACATTTAACCAACATTGTACCTACAATGTGGACGTCTAACCATCATTGTTCTCAAGGCATTACTTACTATAAATATCGTTATTTGCCATGGAGGGATCACGCATTGCAATGGACCTAGTTGCACTCAATTGGGCCTTAAGTACATCAATTGGACCGTATCATATGGGCCTTACATTCATCAAATGGATCACCTTAATGAGCCTCACCAATGGGCCTTAGGTCCTTTGCAATGGGTTATAACCCATGGGACTTAGAATTCATTAAAATGAGCCCAATCACATGAGCTTTATGTACATCAAATGGGCCTAATCACATAGGCCTTATATATACCAAGGTGGGGCCTCAACAATGGGCCACAAATACATCAAATGGGCCTACACACATGGGCCCATATATAACAAAGTGGGCCTTAGCGGGCGGGCCACAAATACATTAAGATGGGCTTCAACAATGGCCTTAAAATGATCTCAAAATGATTGGACGGTTTGGATGAAACTCATGCATCATGGTAGACTCCCATGTGGGCCCACTATAACATTTATTTTCCATTCAGTCCTAGGCCTACTAAAATGCTTATTAGCCACCCAACCTGTTAGTAAGGCCACGTGAGCAAGGGCTCCACTATAATGTTTACTTTACATCCAACCTGTTGATAAGGCCATGTGGCAAGGGGGGGGGGGGGGGGCACCAAAATATTTATTTTCCATTCAAACCTATTGATAAGGTCATATAGACCCAGGGCCCACCGAAATGTATATTTTCTACCCAACCTGGGTCCACTGTACTATTTATTTGCATCCAAACTGTTCATTGAAGCACATGGCCTAGGGCCCACTGTAATGTTTATTGCCATCCAAACCTGTTCATAACGTCACGTGGCCAGGGGCCCACGTGATGGACGGCGTGGACACAATACATACATCTGAGTGGGGGCCACCGTCCACTGCCGTGGACAGACGGCGTGAGTAAAACACTTGCATCACAGTGGGTGTCACCACCCACTGTTGTGTACGGTGTGGTAAGCCACACATACCACAGTGGGTCCCATGTAGGGCCCACCAAAGTGTTTATTTGCAATCCAACCCGTCCATTACGTGTGTCCCACCTGTTTGAGGGTTCACACCAAGTTTCAGCCACATTCAAAATTCAGGTAGGCCCCACCAAGTGTTTTTATATGATTTAGGCATGTCTTCACATGATTTGGATGGTATGGCCCACCTGAGTTCAGTTTGTGGATGATTTTTGGAGTCAACGCACCATTCAAGGGGACCTATTAAATGAACGGTATAGATGTAAAATATATATCATGGTGGAGTCTACAAGTGGGCCAATGCGGCCACCCTTTTTAACGTTGACGTCTCTGGACTCATGGCACAAAGTCATGCTAAAAAAGAAAATTATTTTTTTATCCCAGATGGGACCCACATTAACCAGATCTACCCCATCCATTGCATGTGTTCCACAAAATTAGGCGTCCAAACCAAGTTTCAGCCACGTCCAAATTTCAGATAGGCCCCACCAAATGCTTTTGTATGTTTCAGGCATGTCTTCACATGATTTTAGATGGTATGGCCCACCTAAGTTCCGGATTGGTCCCAAATTTTGGCTCAACGCCTAAATTAATCTGAGGAAGATGGTGGAAGGCTTGGATTAAATACATGCATTAAGTTGGGGCTTGCAAGAGTGGCCCACCATTTCCCTTCTTTTCCTTTCTTTCTTTTTTTTTTTTTGGTTAGACATCCAGACTCCTCTGGACGTCAAGTAGGCAAATGCATGCATGGATTTTCTTTATTTTTGTTTTCCTAGGTGAGACCCTCATTAAACAGATCTACCCCGTCCATTGCATGTGTCCCATAAAATTAAGGGTCCAAACCAAGTTTCAGGTGGGTCCAAGCTTCTGGTGGACCCTAAAAATCATTCTTCCAAGTTTTCAACGGAAAATACTACCATTCTTAATACCACAGCCCGCTAGATGATTGGATTGGTCTCATTTTTCGGCTCAACGCCTAAAATGATATGAAAAATGGAATGGATGACGTGGATTGCATACATACATCAAAGTGGGGCCTGCATGCAAGGTCCACCCCAAAGCAACCCCTTTTTCTTTTTTTCTTTTTTTCTTTTTTCTTTCTTGTCAGTACACGCCCATGCCGCCTGTACACATACTCCATGATGGCCAACACGCCTGTCCAGCGTCCAAGGACGCTGGACGGCATGGATAAATACATCATCATGGTGGGTCCCACATATACGTGGCCCACCATATACATATATATATATGTGTGTGTGTGTAATATTAATATAATATAATATATATGTATATATATATATATATATGTATATATATATATATATATATATATATATATATATATATATATATATATATATATATATATATATATATACACACGTATCATATCACCTAAAGTGTGGTGGGCCACACCATTTGATGAATGGAGTAGATTTATCATGAATTGGTGGGGCCCACTTCATTTTAGGAAAAGGATAAGGAGAGAGAGAGAGAGAGAGAGAGAGAGAGAGAGAGAGAGAGGGAACAATAAACGGTGATGGTGGGGCCCCGCCACTATGGGCCCCACATAATACAAATCATACATAAAAAAATAGATCCCACGAATAAGTGGTCCCTAAAAAGAATTTAACGGTGGATCACCCACCTCTAAGCCTCCTCCTTGCTCCCTTGGCCTCCAATGCTCCTTGCCTTCACCTTGGATGGTGGATGATGGACCTTTGATGGTGTGGATGAGAGATGAGAGGGTGGGCCACACTTGGCCTTTGAAAAAGCTTGAGAATGCTTGGACGTGTGAAATTTTTACTTGGAGAGATTTTTTTTTTTGAGAAATGAGGGAGAGAGAGAAGTGATGGGTTGATAAGAAGTGATGGAGTGATGTGTGATGGGTTTGGTGATGGATGAAGTGATGTGAGAGTGGACTTTGGGTTGCTTGTGTAAGAGAAAGGTATGGCCATGACATGGGTTAGTTGTACTTGGGTATGGAGTGACTTGACTTGTACTTGACATGAGTGATTGATTGATTGATACGACATCTCGTAAATATTCCCTCGTGATTCGCAACGTGCGGTGTTTTCTTCGAATTGAATGCAGACTGACATCTTTTAGCCTGTGTATCGGGTCGGTGCGCGAGTCGCGGCATTAGAACCGCGGTGACGGTGCGGTCGCTAAGGTATAGGTTTCAATTTTAGCTAACTTTGGCATACAGGTCTCAGCTTAAGATAGTATGCAAACATTAGAAAGTGGTCGAGGATTGCTGAATTAGACCGGAAGGATCGCGGGAATCGACGGAACAGTACGAACTAGGATACGGGTCTTACATGGGGTCCATGAAGAATGGCCCTATCATGGAATAATATTGATAATCAAGATGGGTCATCGGCCACATCTTAGTGTCCAAAGTGAGATCCATACCATTGATCAGTAGGCCTCACTTGGCCCATCTTAAAACATGAAAAACTACCCTATTAAAGCACCCACCTATCGATCTTCTCGGTCCGTTGGAAAGCCTATCTCCTTATGCTTCTCTTTGATGGTGAAAGATAAAAAATGGATGGCTAGGATGGAGGTTTTGGGAAAGGGAAAGGTGGACCACACAACTCACATTTCTCACTTGGAATGCTTGGACGTCCACCTCTCTCTCTCCTTTGTTGCTTGGAAAATGGTGTAGAGAAAGAGAGAGAGAGATGGGATGTAAGGAGAGAGAGTGATGGATGTGAGTGATGGGTGAGGTGAGAGACGAGTTGACTTGGTGGTTGCTTAACTTGTGGAGAAAGGAAGCATGGGTGATTTGTACTTGATGTGAGAGGTGATTAATGGGATTGATTTGACATATTGTAGAGTTCTCTTGAGATTATAAATGCATGGCGTTTTCTTCAAAATAAACGCTGACCCACATCTCTTAGTCAGGGTATCAGATCGGTATGTGAGTCGCAGCGATGATGCGGTCGCAATGGTATAAGTCTCGGATTAAGCCGACTCAAATCTACGGGAAGGATCACGACAGTCGGCGAAATAGTACGAACTAGGATACGGGTCTTACAAGTGTCGTGCCCACACAGCAGACTCAAGATCCTCCTCTGAGCCTCAAGTAGATGAGGCAGCCAGCGATATCGATGAAGACAGGCCTCCTCCGCAACACATTCCAAGAATGGTCATTCATGAGAATGACAATAAGAAGCTTTTCACCCTCGATAATATTCCTCCCCATGAATGGCAACAACGCTTGATGGATATTCATGCCTGGATGAAAGCAGGAATGCATATTCCAGGTGCTACAGCTCACCGCACTTGTGATTACTTGCCTCCAAGTGTAGAGGTTCGTAAGTAGTATCTTGTGATTACAGGGTCGATCCCACAGGGAGATGAATTGTGAGAAGGAAAAAATCAAATGCAAAACAAACTAAGTAATAAAAACTAAACTGATGATTTGATTTTAAAATTTTTGAATGGATGTAATTCGACTAAATAAAATAACACCCAAGCTTCAAAGTTCCACACATAGGTTAATGTTCCAAAATCATGATGACTTGGATAACACAACTAGGATCTGAGTACTATGACCATCCTAATTAGAAAATAAAATAGTTTAAATATTTTAATAAGTGATATAAAATATTAAAAAATCATGAATTTGCACCATTGATATTTATTCTCTATTGTCAGTGATTTTAAAAATTCAATATTAATGAGATAATGAAAATAAAAGAAATATAACAGGTTGAGAACTCCTCCTATCTAGGAAATCTGATTGATTTAGGGTAAGCCTATCCATCAATGTGGATCTCATATGATGGAAACATATGGATATCACAAAAGGATCAAAAATAAAACTTAAATAATAGATAACATGCATATACCATTCTTCTCATCATCAAAATAATAAATCATTATAACTTAAAGAATTATTAAACCCATGTGCTTTCCTTCTAGCTTGGGCTAGAAGGAACCTAGAAAATTATAATTAAATTGCAGAAATAAAAAGCAATAAGAAAAAAATACAAATATAAAAGATCTAAAATTAAAAAAATAACTTATAAAACTTTAATAAATCTAAAAACTCTTTTAAAACCCTAAATTTTTCTTTAGGATTCCTTGAATAATGCTTAAGAATGCCCTGGGAAGCCCTATTTATAAGTAGGGAACTCTAATTTTCGTATAAAATTGAAAAACCCTAGAAATCGCCTCAAATTTCTGAACTTTTTAAAAATAGACTTCATGCTGCATAGTTCATTTAAAACAGACTTCCTGCTGCGCAGTTTTCCAAAATGGACCTCAAAGCTTCATAATACACTTTTTAAGGACGATTTCAGGATTCTTCACTTTAAATCTTCGATTTTCTTCATTCTTCACTTGGTTTTCTTGGATCTTTGGCATGTAAATTCTTCAATCTTGGTCTCCTAATATCCATCCCTTGCCTTGGTGATTCTTGAGTATCAAATCCATACTTTTTAGGACTAATTTTCAATACAAGCTCTTAAATTCACCTTACAACATATGCATGAGTAAAATAGAACATTAAGCTGATTCATGTTCATAAAACCAAGATATAAATGAGAAAAATTATGTAATATTTGAATCTCAACACACCCCCCAACCAGCATTTTGCTAGTCCCGAGCAAAATAAGCGAAGAAAAATAAAAATAAAAACTAATTCTTGAAACAAAATTAAAATAAAAAAAATTCTAACTACAACACTTTCACAAGTAATCTCAATTGCATTTAGCATATGAAACAAGCTTTTAAACACCTAGGTTTCCCCTAGTGGATGAGTTATAGTCTCGTGAGGGTTTTCAGAAATGTTACCCACAAATATTGAAAACATGAAAAATAGATCAACACTCAGAAATTTATACAATTATACCTCCATTCATCATGTGAATTCCAAAACAAAACAATACTTACCCTAAGTCTGAAGTTAGTTAGAATTTCAATTTTCTAATTCATTACATCCTTGAGTTCAGAGACCTAATCAAAATTTAGAACAGTTATGATCCAATATCCTTAAGTGCTCGTGACACTAGTCTAACTTTGAGGAATATGCATGTTCCCTATCCTAACTCCTTTCAATCATCCCAAGAATATGAAATCTATAGTTATCTCATTTTCTTCATGACATTTCTTCTTTTATCATCATATACTCATTATTATAGATCACCCTTAGATGAAGATTCTCACCGGGTTTGCTTCATAACCTAAGGTATCGTACTTGTAATGGTAACTGTAATGGATACTTAGGTATCCTTACTCCGGATTACTGACACGATTGTTATGGTCATTGCATTCATGCTCTATAATAAAATTTTCCTTTTTCATTACTCTTTTTTTCTTTCAATATTCTCTCTTTTAAACATATATCAATGGTCCTAGTTCATTCAACCTTGTTTGAATCAAAAGTTGTTATTTTAGTTCACATATCATATTTCTCACTTAGTTAGCTAGGGTGTATTATGAATTCAGTACATTAAATTACAACTCACTTTAAACTAGTGATTAGATAATTGAACTTAAGTATATAATTTTTAGTTGTCAGAATTCTGACTACTATCAACTTAGAATAAATATTAACTTTGCCTTTAGAATTCGTATAATATCATGTTTACATTCTTGTATATAAATATATTATTTTGAAAATGTTGAAAAAATATTCCCCGTAAACCTTAAAAAAAACTTAAACCTAACTGAAACCTAAAAATAATAAAAATAATAATAAAATAAAATGAAAATAAAAAAAAAAAAAAAAACTTCACATGGATGACTATCCACATCCCCGAACCTAAAATCTACATTGTCCCCAATGTAATGATAATGTAATGAAGAGAATAATAAAAATAAAAGAAAGGGTGGATAGTAAGTGAGTTTGTATCATATTCAATTCCTTTTAGTGTTACATAGCAAGTGAGTTTTTCATGGTAGGTACTATCCACCCTTTCTTTTATTTTTATTATTCTCTTCACATGGATGACTATCCACATCCCCGAACCTAAAATCTACATTGTCCCCAATGTAATGATAATGTAATGAAGAGAATAATAAAAATAAAAGAAAGGGTGGATAGTACCTACCATGAAAAACTCACTTGCTATGTAACACTAAAAGGAATTGAATATGATACAAATCCTACACAAATACTCCGTCAGACTACGAGTATCAATCTGAATATTCTGGCTCATGAAGAGGGACAAACTCCTCTCTCAAATGAAAGTTTTTCACATAAGGCTTCAATCTCTGACCATTAACCTTATACACATTGTCATTACGTGGATTCTCAATTTCAACAACCCTATGAGTATAAACATTCTTCACAATGAAGGGACCTGTCCATCTTGATCTTAACTTTCTTGAAAAGAATTGGAGACATAAATTGTACAAATAAAAGTTTTCCACATAAAGCTTCAATCTCTGACCATTAACCTTGTACACATTGCCATTCCATGGATTCTTAATTTCAACAACTCCATGAGTATAAACATTCTTCATAATGAAGGGGCCTGTCCATCTTGATCTTAACTTTCCTGAAAAGAATTAGAGACAAGAATTGTACAATAGGACGTTTTGCTGAGGTTTAAAATTTTTTCTTAAAATGTTTATGTCATGAAAAGCTTTAGTCCTTTCTTTGTATATTTTAAAATTTTCATAGGAGTCTCTCCTCAGCTCCTCTAATTCATTTAACTCTAATTTTCTTTGTCCACTATAAGTACTATAGTTTCTGCTCCTTTGATTGTCAAATTTTGTAGTGCCAAAACCACAATATTTATTTTGTGTAGCATATTGATATATATATACATATATATATATATATATACATATATATATATATATACATATATATATACATATATATATATATATATATATATATATATATATGTTTAAGGCAATGCATTACATGTTCAAGTCAAGTCAAGTGCTTCAAGTTAAGAATAAAGACCTACTTCAAATGCAAAATCAAGTACATTGTTTACTTCTTTAAGCTTCAACTATCAATGTTGTAAAGCGACATATATATATATATATATATATATATATATATATATATATATATATATATATATATATATATATATATGTTTAAGGCAATGCATTACATGTTCAAGTCAAGTCAAGTGCTTCAAGTTAAGAACAAAGACCTACTTCAAATGCAAAATCAAGTACATTGTTTACTTCTTTAAGCTTCAACTATCAATGTTGTAAAGCGACATCGAAAGACATGTGAATGGTTCAAGACTCAAGGTGAAGTTCAACATATGTACTACAAATTCAAGATTCAAAGGATCTCAAGTACAAGCTTCATCATGTGTCAAGATTACAAGCTTTATGGACTTTAAAGAAAGACTATCAACTAAAAGGAAAAGAAGTTCAATGTCCATTCCTCACTAATAAGGTTTGGATGACCTTAGATTGACCTTAGGGTAGGTCATTTTTAATACATTATTCAATTGCTCTTTTTATAAGTGTTTGGTCTATTCTTCGACTAGTCTTGGACTCTGCTCAACTAGTCCTTGCACTGGCTCAACTAGTCCAAGAAATTCTAAGAACAGTCCTAAGTTTATTGTAAATTTTTAGAATTTTTTGTTGAGCCACGACCAGTCCTTGAGTCTGCTCGATCGGTCGTGTAAATAGTGCACGATTCATTCACGACTAGTCCTGCAGCTACGACTCGAACTCCAGCAACTGTTTCTAGTTTCACATGACCAGTCGTGGACAAGTCATGACCACTCGTGGAGGTCTCACGACCGGTCGTACAGTGCCTACAACCAGTCGTGGAACGGCTTTATCTGATCTCGCTCAAAATTTTAAAAATCCATTGGTCCTACGACTAGTCGTAGTGTCCACAGGACCAGTCGAAGGTGTAATCTACTCACCTATAAATAGAGCACGGATTTCAAAGTTTGGTAATCCAATTCAAGTAAAATCAAGGCATCACTCTAGGAGATAAGTTTGTAAACTTCTTAAGCTATATTGTGCTCATTTAATATTCTCTTTTTATAGCTTTCTTTGCATTTGATTTTGAATTTCTGCATTCCAATTATATTTGAAAGAGGAATTGAGGTATTCCCATTTCTTGGAATCAAAATCAAATTAAGCTAGCCCAAGGTACTTTAACTCTAAAATTAATTTAGAACCTAGAACCATTTCATATGTGAGTATTGAACATTGAACTTCATCGTTGAACTTCTACTCCGATTTGGTTCTTCCGGGCTACAGTAAAAGGAGAAATCCAGGTATTTTACATTTGTGTAAATCTTTTGTTTTTGGTTTCTTTTGAGATTGAGCTAGAAAAATATCATTGTTATGGTTATCTGAGGAGATCCATAAAACTCAGAGAGTGGGGTTTTTGAATTATGTAAAGCCCACTTGAAAGACACAATTGTGAGGGTTTTAGGTGAACCAGAGAAGAACCTATTTTCATAGTGAACGCTAATATCCACTATGTGAGGATATTAAGAGTGGAGTAGCTGTGTGGCAGTTGTTTAAAAGTTGGTGTACACACAGGCGAACCACTATAATTCTTTGAGTTCGGATGTGTGATTTAATTTTTATATCTTTTATCATTCAATATTGTGGAATGTATTTGTGGATGTGAATGTTGTAATATTTATGTTTTAAGCATTGTGGGGAATGTTGTAATAGCGTAGATTTCATTTCTTTATTTATTTATTCCTTTGTATCAAGTTTGAGTTTTTGAAACAAAGACCTTTCTATAAATCAAGTTGTCCTACCATAAACCTTAGTTTTTGGTGTAAGGTTGTCCTTAGAACAACATTTGTATCAATCTCTCAATACTCATACATTTGAGGCTGCTTTACTTTTCAGTATTGTGGATTGTTTATAGAACTATCTTACCTTAATTTAATTATTGAAATTTCACTGTTATCATTTTAAATTGGCATAGTCCTATTTACCCCCCCTCCCTCTAGGACACATAGCTTAGCCTTTTCATTCACTTACTTGGTCCATATTAAAGTTTAATTTCTTTATTGTCCAGTAGGCTCTATGTTCCAATTCCATAGGCAAATGTCAAGCCTTCCCATACACCAATCTGTATGGAGACATTCCAATTGGGGTCTTATAAGTAGTCCTATGAGCCCATAAAGCGTCGGATAGTCTGAGGGACCAATCCTTCATATCTGGCATTATAATTTTCTCTAAAATGTGTTTAATTTTTCAATTAGAAATCTCAGCTTGCCCACTCGTTTGTGGGTGGTATGGGGTGCTCACTTTATGCTTGATGTCATATTTCTTCATCAAAGCCTCAAATGTACTATTGCAAAAGTGGGACCCGCCATCACTAATGATGGCCTTTGGAGTTCCAAATCTATAAAAAATATTTTTCTTGAGGAAACGTCTGACCACTTTGTTGTCATTGGTCCTACTTGGAACTGCCTCAATTCACTTTGAAACACAGTCCACACCATCCAATATATAAAGAAATTCAAAAGAAGATGAAAATGGGCCCATAAAATCAATACTCGAACAATAAAAAATCTTCAATGGTAAAATTGGGGATAAAGGTATCATGTTGCGCCAGGATACTCTTCCCAACCTTGGATATCTATCACACGCAATATACAAATCATGGGTGTCTTTAAACATGGTGGGCCAGTAAAAACCAGATCGCATGATTTTTACAGTAGTTTTCTTAGCAGAAAAATGGCCACCATATACTTCCATGTGACGAAATGAAATAACACTTTGAACTTCATCCTCTAGGACACAACGTCTAAAAATATGATCAGTCCCATATTTATATAAATATGGGTTATCCCGGAAGAATTTCTTAACCTCAGTTTCAAAATGCTTCCTATCTTGTGACTTTCAATGATATGGCATTTTTTCCGTTACAAGATAGTTCACTATATCCGCATACCAAGGCAATTTGGAAATCGTAAATATTTGTTTATCAAGGAAAGTATCTTGGATATGCATCTCCTCAGTGGAATCATCTAACACCAATCTAGAAAGGTGATCATCTACTATATTTTCTACTCCTTTCTTATCTTTTATCTCTAAGTCAAATTATTGGAGTAAGAGGATCCATCTCAAAAGTCTTAGCTTTGCATCCTTCTTAGATAACAAATATTTCAAAGTCGAGTGGTCCGTGAAAATGACCACTTTGGATCTCAGCAAGTAGGACCTAAACTTATCTAAAGAAAAACCTACTACAAGTAACTCTTTTTCAGTTGTTGAGTAGTTTTCTTGGACCAAGTTTAGAGTTCTACTCACATAGTAAATAACGTAGAGCCATTTATCTTTCCTTTGGCCCAAAACAGCTCCTATGGCATAATTACTTGCATCGCACATTAGTTCAAAAGGAAGTGTTTAATCTGGTAGACTCATGATAGGTGCAGTGGTAAGAGATGATTTAATTTTATTAAAGGCACTTGCAAACTCATATGTCCACTTAAATGGGACATCCTTTTGAAGAGTATTAGTCAAGGGTCTAGTAATGACAATAAAGTCCTTGATGAATCTTTTATAGAAACCAGCGTGCCATATAAGTGATATAATATCTTTAACAGTTCGGGGGATAGGCAGATTAGCAATAATGTTGAGTTTTGAACGATCTACCTCAATTCCTTTTTTGGAGATAACATGGCCTAAAATAATTCTTTTTTGAACCATGAAATGACATTTCTCCTAATTTAAGAAAAGGTGTTTCTCTTCACACCTAGATAAGACAAGTGATAAATTGTTAAGGCATTCCTCAAAACTATTCCCAAATACAGAGAAGTCATTAATGAAAACCTCAAGAAACTTCCCAACCATATTTGAAAAATACTTAACATACACCGTTGGAAAGTTGCTGGGGTATTACATAATCCAAATGGCATTTGTTTGAAAGAAAATGTGCCAAATGAACAAGTGAATGTAGTTTTCTCTTGGTCTTCCAAGGCTATCTCTATTTGGTTATATCCATAATATCCATTAAGAAAACTATAGAAGGAGTGACCTGCTATCCTCTCTAAAACTTAATCAATGAATGATAAATGGAAATGGTCCTTCTTTGTGACTTGATTCAATTTTTTATAGTCAATACAAACACACCAACCAGTAGTGACACGTGTTGGTTTGAGTTCATTATTAAAATTTTACAGAATAGTTATTCTAGATTTCTTTGGGACTACTTGAGTTGGACTCATTCAAACACTATCAGATATTGGGTAGATGATTCCCACATCCAATAATTTGATCACCTCATTTTTTACAACTTCCATCATGTTTGGATTGAGACGCCTTTGAGGTTGTCTAATTGGTTTAGCGTTCCCATCGAGGTGGATCCGATGAGTGCATATGGAAGGGCTTATACCCTTGATGTTAGAAATGGTCCAACCCAAGGCTCCTTTTTCTTCCCTTAGAATATTCAACAATTTAATCTCTTGATCCTTATCTAAAAATGAAGAGATTACCATAAAATAAGTTTTATTTTCACCTAAGTATACATACTTAAGGTCATTTGGTAGTAGTTTTAAATCAACCTTTGGAATATTGGTTGGTGATGGCAGACGTTGTGAGTCCTCGATAGATAGGATTTGAGTGAGCGGTCTCCATTGGTACATACCAATGTCCTGGGTGGTAGTGCTCTCATTATCATCGCAAGTTTCAGCAAGTACTTTTTCTAAATCAGAATTTTTTAGCTACCCAAAGACTTTAATCAATTCCTTAGTCAGACTAGGTTCCAATTCTTCTTCTTATATCAAGCAGTCCATGAAATTCAGCTCATGAATTTCATTCTTATCAATGGGCTGCTTACATCGATTAAAAATATTTAGCTCTAGAGTCATGTTACCAAAAGACAAGTTCATCATTCCATTCCTATAATTTATGATTGTATTTGAAGTTACTAAGAATGAGCAGCCTAAAATGATGGGAACTTGAGCGTTAGCATTTACACATGGTTCATTGTCTAGTACAATAAAATCCACGGGGAAGTAGAATTTCTCCACTTGGACTATTACGTCCTCTAAAATTTTCCTTGGTACCTTAATGGAATGGTTAGCGAGTTGGAGTATAATCGTGGTTGGTTTAAGCTCACTTAACTCCATTTGTTTGTAAACCGAATAAGGTACTAAGTTGACACTTGCACTTAAATTAGGAAAGCATGCTCAATTTAGAAATTCCCAATAATACAAGGAATAGTAGGACTTTCTAGGTCTTTGTATTTGGGTATGACACTTTGTTGAATGATAGCGTCACTTTCTCAGTAAGGAAGGCCTTTTTGTGCACATTTAATTTTCTCTTTACAGTGCACAAGTCCTTGAGATATTTAGCATATGATGAAATTTGTCTAAAGGCATCAAGCAGAGGATTATTAACTGTAATCTTTTGGAGCACATCCAACACTTCTTAATATTTCATGGGGACAGTCAGGTTCCGAAGTCTAGATGGGAATAGAACTGAAGGCTCATATGACTTAGTCTCTTTATCCTTTTGCTATTGCAGCTCTTGAACCATAGCCAGTTCATCATTTTCTTGAGACAATGGCCCATCCTCTAGTATTTCTACCGGTTGCATTATCTTGTTATCGACTTCTTTTCCACTTCTTAAGGTAATGATGACCTTAGCTTGTTTATGATGTAGCTCACTTAGATTTGTGTCTCCAATGAAATGTTTGTTTCTAGGGTTTGGCATAGGTTGAGAAGGAAGGGTGCATTTTTCTCTAGCATTTAGTTGAGTCTTAATCGTAGCCATGACCGTCTTTAATTCCTGATTTGATTGAATTAGATATGATTCATTTGAGCTTAAAAGCTCACGAATGCGGTTAATGCATCCTCACAAATGATCGCTTTGACGGAGGCACATATGGTGCATTGTTAGGTGCCCCAAAGAAGTTGTTTTATGGAGAATTTGAGGTGCATTGGGTGCATTAATTTGTGGTCCATTCCTCCAACTAAGATTAGGATAGTTACGTGAATTTGGATTATACGTGTTTCCCAATGGTTGCATAACTGACCTTTGGTAGTTATTTATAGCATTTGTTTGCTCATGCTCATGGGTGATATTTTGTACAACTGATATTATTGGACAATCGTTTGCGTTATGGTCTGTACCACCACAAATGCTATAAAAATTACCTAAGGAAGTATTTTCTTTAACCATATCAACCTTCCTAATTTCTAAGGCTTCGACCTTTCTAGCCAATGCAATGAATTTTGCATTAAGGTTGTCTTCCTCTCTTAGGACATACATCCCCGCTTTTTCTCTAGGATTGGGTCTAGTTTGGTCTGGTTTAGTAGAGACATCCCATGTCTGCGTATTCTCTGCTAATATATCTAGAAAATTCCAAGCCTCATTATGATCTTTGTCAAAAAAGGTTCCACCACACATCATCTCTATGAACTGACAGGTATCCATGGTAAGCCCCTTTTGGAACGCATCAATCACATGCCATGGTTCATAACCATAATGTGGACAAGTAATTAGAAGGTCTTTGAAGTGCTTCCAAGCTTGAAAAAATAGTTTATTCCCCTTTTGGGAGAATAACATGATTTCTTGTTTTAGTGCATTTATTTTGTGCTCGGGAAAGAACTTTTTTAAAAACTCTCTACTTAAGGTGTAACACCCTGAAAATCGGGGGTCGTGTATAAACTCCACTCCCGAGTTCCAGACCGTCACTTATACAACAAAAATGATTATGATTCAATGTTGTCTGATTTAAAGCATTCACATGAGTAAAAGTATACCAAAACTGTAATTCATACCTCAGATCCAGTGATAAATGCAAGCGGAAGACTGAACAATATATATATCACTGTATGGAAAAACAAGCTAAATCTCATCTGTCTCTAAGTATGAATACATCACTGAGTCTCATATACATATACATGAACAAAAGTAAATGTCCAAAACAGTCCCACTGAAGTCCCATCGATCCAGGTCGCCTACGCAAAGCCATCGTGATACTGCATGTACGAGAACTCGTCCTGGTCCTCGTCGAAGTCTGGCTCTGCCTCCTGGATCTCAGCCTCACCTGCATCTACAACAGGGTTTGGTGGGTGTTGCAAACACCATCCCGTAACGTGGGAGTGAGTGATCAACTCAGTGGAATCATAGAGCAAAGATTAGCATGTTCACAATTCAATCATGCGATAATAGTAAAGCAGTAAATCAGACAATCCTAATACTGTTGTTAATGCAAGATGACATGACGTGATGTATGCCCTCACCGACGATCTCCCTCATACGACAACATCTTACGACCGTGGCATGCCACACTCCCTAGAGTGCTCCACATCTTCCAGGCACATGCAATGCTATGGTGATATCATTTTCAAGTTATTATTAGTCCATTCAAACAGCAGGATTGGGAAACTAAGGTACTTCCCTTGTATCAATCCCAACACAGATACTGTCTAGGGTCGTCACTCCTAGTAATCTCATACGATGTATATTTCGTAGATCACTGCAAGGGCTGCCGGGCTGTTGCTCGCACTCGTTGCACCGCTCCCCCATCACCTTACCAATACAGGCCTACCGTACTCTACTGCAACGGAAGGGTCGTCGCCTCCCGTGAACTCAGAATACGCTCGCGGTCACTATAAAGGACTCGTCGCCTGATCAGTGTAGGCCGACAGCTAGAATATAGTGTCCCATACCACCATAATCTGCTCATGAGTCTAGGTGCTCACTGGTCACTACGGGGAGGTTTGTGGCCCCAGCGTAGGCCGACAGCTCGACCACGGTGTCCCATACCACCATGCCTGGCTCATGAGTCTTCGTGGATCGAGGTACCATGGTTAACAGGGTTTACAATGGTAAGTTCAGTACCCTAGGTTCAAGCAGTTATGACTCATACAAGGTGAACATATATCGGCCAGTCGGGTTACTTGACGGGCTCGACTAGCGCGATCGCATCTCAAGTCGAACGACATGAAGTGCGTAAAACACTTCGCGTGGCCTAACCACTGCTGCCAACTTCAAACACGACTCGCGTTCATCGACGTGTCGCTCGTGGCTAAGACCAGTCTGCCACGAATTCGCTCGGTTACCGACTGCTTGGACTAAGTATAGTCCCAAACACTTATGGAATCACATCAACAAATTATGTAAGAGTACTGGAATTGAAATACAGTCATGTGAGCATGTTAACACATGTTATAACATTCAACTTAATTAAATCTTCAAACACAGATATTTCATACATGTAGTGAAATCATGTATATAGTCAACATGTAGGAAATCATTTAGGTCAGCATATTAATTGAGAAATCCATCTCAAACTAATTCATAACATCATTTAATTCAATACATACTAATACAAGCATTTATACAAACACATACACTACACACTTAAGTCTACATATAGTGTGTCGACCCGAAGTGCGCAATTAGGCGAATCTCTTCGCCAAACTAATTATGCACGTATTCCTAACTTTCTAATGCGATAACAAACCATGTCAATCACATCAGCAAAATATGAATGTAAACAGTACTTCCTACAAATGACTAAAATGCCCTAATTCTCATATTCTTCGTTAATTTACGAATCGAGAAACGGAGAGCATTTTGTACATGTCAAACGGTGATACCGTCAAGAATCTACTATTAAACGACATTGAAAGCGTTATAAACCGTCAATCAAAGCGTCTAAAATTCTCACCTTATGTCTTGTAGACTCGTGAATTGAAACGGAGCGTATACGCTTCGTCTACGTCGATTAGGGAACCTAATACACAAGATCCATAAGCTACATCGCTATGGAAACAAAGGGATCTCAAATCAGCAACTATTTAGGGTATTTGCTTACCTAGAATTACGGTGTAATCGCCGGACAAGCGATAGAGGTGCGTTGCTTAAGCACGTGCAACACGTAGCACAAGTGGCAGGAAGAACTCTCCCACTCTCTCTCACAATCTCTCACCTTTTCTCTCACACAAGCTAGGGTTTCTAGCAAATTCGGATGTGTGAGAGAAGTGAGGGTTTTAACCCCTTTCATAAGCTAAAACATGCCCAAAATAGGCTTGAAAACAATGTTTTGGAAACAATGTTTACTTGGTGTGTAACCAAATCGGGGTCGTTTCGGTCCAAAAGAGTATTTCTGAAGGTCCCCTGGCCAAATGCGGTCGGACTTAAGCTCATGCATACTGGATCTAGCACACATCCAGTTTTCAGACCGGTAGGGTTCCCAAATCGCACGTGGCGGTCCAGGATCAGTTTAACGGTCACCACACCAAGATCAGGCCTATAAGTCTCGTGATATGTAATAGATATTTTTCCTGATCCAAGGGTGTAATTTGGCCGTATTCTGATGGTCAGAACGCTTAATACTGATGCGTCAAATCGTGTGCCAGATTTAAATTTTAAATTCCAATTCTAACCCTATTCTCACTCTCTTCACTCTAGGCTCAATGAAATAGCCTCTGAATGTCAGTTGGACTTAATTTTCGAAACGATTGCCAAACCCAGCTAAGTGATCATAACGGTCTAAGATGGTAGGTATCGGACTTTCGACGCGCGGTCTAGATCCAATACAAAGTTTCAAGGAGGTCCCGAGAACAAACCGGCTTAGAGTTTGATCCGAGGCTTTAGAGCATTATAGTACCATTGGTTCCACTCGCTTTGGGCCTTGTAGAACGTATTTAAAGTGATCAGGGACCATTTCCCAGCTATTCTAACGTTGCACTAGCTAACTTAGTCATATTTTTCTAAAGGAATAAATTCTACACAATTTCGGGTCGAGTTGGTACTCGAGCCCAAGTACGGATTTTTCACGGGCATTACAATCTACCCCCCTTAACAAATAATTTCATCCTCGAAATTTTGTACCTTTTCGTACTCCTCGAGAAGCTGTGGGTAGTTCTTTCTGATCTCGGCTTCTGTCTCTCAGGTAGCCTCCTCCTCAGAGTGATGCGTCCATAATACCTTCACAAGGGGAATCACCTTGCTACGCAGTACCTGCTCCTTCCTGTCTAGGATACGTGTCGGTCGCAGGATATAAGTAACATCCTCTCCTAACTGCACCTGCTCCCATCTGATGATATGGGAAGGGTCAGCAACGTACTTCTTCAGCATAGAAACATGAAATATGTTGTGAACGCTCGCGAGTGGCATGGGTAAAGCCAATTGGTAAGCCACCGCTCCCACACGATCGAGGATGTGGAATGGACCAATGAATCGCGGTGCCAGCTTCCCCTTCTTCCCGAACCGAAGGACTCCCTTCATAGGGAAAACTCGTAAAAACACATGATCCCCAACTGTGAACTCTAGTGGCCTCCGTCTCGTATCGGCGTAGCTCTTCTGTCTGCTCTACGCTGTAAGGAGCCGACGTCGAATAATATCAATCTTCTTTGACGTCGCCTGCACTAACTCTGGGCCAATCAAGCTACGCTCACCGACCTCTAGCCAGCAATGCGGTACGCGACAAGGTCGCCCATACAGCGCCTCATAAGGTGCCATACCGATACTCGCCTGAAAACTGTTGTTGTACGCAAACTCTGCATATGCAAGACAATCATCCCAACTGTCCTTGAAGTCCAATGCGCAAGCTCGCAACATGTCCTCCAAGATCTGGTTCACCCGCTCTGTCTGTCTGTCTGTCTGTGGGTGGAAGGCAGTACTGAACTTCAACTTCACACCCATAGCCTCCTGAATGCGAGTCCAGAAAATGGAAGTGAACCGCATGTCTCTGTCCAACACGATCTCCAGCGGAACTCCATGCAGATGCACAATCTCTCTGATGTACAATCTGGCCAGCTCGTCTGCAGAGTTCGTAACTCTGATCGGTAGGAAGTGCGCCGACTTCATCAGACGGTCGACGATCACCCAAATGGAATCATGTCCCTTCCTCGTCTTCGGCAACCCAGAAATGAAGTCCATGGAAATGAAATCCCACTTCCACTCTGCGATCGGCATAGGTTGCAAAAGTCCAGGTGGTCGGCGATGCTCTGCCTTCACCTGCTGACAAGTGAGACAACGGGACATGAACTCAGCTATGTGGGTCTTCATACCTTCCCACCAATACGTCCTCTTCACGTCACGATACATCTTTGTGCTGCCTGGATGCATCGTGAGTCTAGTAGAATGCGCAGCCTCGAGAATCTCTCGTCTCAAGTCAGGGACATCTGGGACGCATAGGCAGCCACGATAACGTAAGCCCCCATCCATACCAACTCGCCAGTCGGCATCAGCATCATCACTGGCCTGCTCTCGAAGCTCAGTAAGATGCGTATCGTCCCTCTGCGCCTCGATGACTCGGTCATCGATCTGAGATCGCACCTGTACATGTGCGACGAACTCAAATGGCTCCTCTACGGTGAGTTTCTGCTCAAAGTCTCGTAAAAACTCAACCATATCCCACTCGGCAACCATCAGCGGAGCCGCAAACTCTATCGCCTTCTTGCGGCTCAATGCATCAGCTATAAGGTTCGCCTTCCCAGGATGGTAAGAGACTTCAAACTTGAAGTCCTTCAACATCTCCATCCATCGCCGCTGCCTCATATTCAAGTCTCGCTGCTTGAATATGTACTTGAGGCTCTTGTGGTCACAAAAGAGCTCGAACTCCTCTCCGTAGAGGTAATGTCTCCAGAGTCTCAGTGCAAATATAACGGCTGCCAACTCTAAGTCGTGTGTAGGGTAATTCTCCTCGTGCTTCCTTAATTGTCTCGAGGCATACGAAATTACCCTGTCCCTCTGCATAAGGACACAACCCAAACCAACGCTAGACGCGTCAGTGTATATAGTGTATTTAACCCCTTGCTCTAGCAATACTAGCACAAGGGCGGACGTAAGTCTGTCCTTCAGCTCCTGAAAAGCTGACTCTGCCTTGTCATTCCAGGCGAACTTCACGTCCTTCCGTGTCAACTGAGATAAGGGTCTCACGATCTTCGAGAAGTCCTGAATGAAGCGCCGATAGTAGCCAGCGAGACCCAAGAAACTCCTCACCTCAGTGACAGAACCAGGCTGCTCCCAGTCCTACACCGCAGCTACCTTAGACAGGTCAACTGCCATGCCATCCTTGGACACCACGTGTCCCAGAAACTTCACCTCCTGCTTTCAGAAGTAGCACTTCTTGTACTGTGCAAATAACTGATGCTGTCTGAGCGTATCCAGGACTAAACGTAAGTGCTCCTCATGCTCCTCTCGACTCCTAGAGTACACCAAAATGTCGTCAATGAATATAACGACGAATCGATAGAGGAAAGGTAAAAATACCCGGTTCATCAGATCCATGAACACGGCTGGTGCGTTCGTGAGACCGAACGACATCACGAGGAACTCGTAGTGGCCAAAACTGGTCCTGAATCCTGTTTTCTACACGTCCTCATCTCTGACGTGCAACTGATGATATCCCGACTGAAGATCAATCTTCGAGAAGTACTGCGCTCCTCTCAACTGATCAAACAAGTCATCGATCCTGGGTAAAGGATACTTGTTCTTCACCGTGACCTGGTTCAGCCTGCGATAATCAATACATAATCGCATCGAACCATCCTTCTTCCTCACGAACAAGACCGGTGCTCCCCAAGGAGACACACTAGGCCGTATAAGGCCAAGCTCTAGCAGACCATCAATCTGTGTCCTCAACTCCTCCATCTCACATGGTGCCATGCGATACGTCGGCAGTGAGACGGGCGTAGAACCAGGAACCAGATCGATAGTGAAATCGATCTCACGTCGGGGCGGCAAACCAGGGATCTTCCTGAACAGATCCCCGAACTCGGAAACGACTGGCACATGCTCGAGTATCTGGGCACCAGCGTCGCGCAATAAAGTGGCGTAATTAAGTATGCGGAAAAGAAGATTTACCCGCACTGAAAACGTGAAAGGAGTGCCCTCAGGCTCGTACACCGTCACCATACGAGCCTTTCAGTCAATCTCGGCCCTCCCAGCAGTCAACCAGTCCATGCCAAGAATGACGTCGAGATAAACGAGCGAGGGATCGACGGCAAGATCAAGAGCCATCGTCCTGCCTCCCATATCAACTAAACAACCCTCACACATCTGGGTAACATCCGAATAATCCCCATGAGCTGCAAAGACCCGCACGCTATCCATAGTGATAGTCTGTAACCCAAGACGCCTGACTACAGCATGCAATATCAAAGAAATCGTGGAACTAGTGTCCACCATCACAAGAATAGGAGTACCTCCAATATGGGCTGTGACCTCGAAGGATGAATGTTGAAGAGTCGGTGTCGCAGCTGCCTCAGCTGTCAATGCATGAACCCAAGCCTACTGTGGCCAGTTCGGCCACCGTGTCAAGGGCCATGGAGGCTGTCTGATCTGCGATACCGGAGGTCTAAAAGAAGGGTGCGCAGGAGCTAACCGTAGAGGCGGTGCTGATATCGCCTGTGAACGAGCACGGTCAATCTTCTGCGGCGGCGAGAACCTGCTGTCCCGCATCCGAGAGAAACAGCTTTGCGCCAAGTGGCCTGTCCACCCACAGTATGTACATGTCAAATCAGGGCGTCGAAACGGTGGTACAGATGTTGTAGTCCTAGTAGGAGGGTCAATGCGAGGCCTCTTGCCCGCGAGGGGCCTGTCCTGCATGTCTGGTCGTGACCTAGAAGCAACCGGGCCACGAGATCGTGCAAGTCGATCCACATCCTGCTCTGCTCGCATAGACATGTGAATCAACTCCGCATATGAAGGAATGGTCACACAGCACATCTTCGACCGAATGTCCGGTTGCAAACCCTCCAAAAAGCACCGTATGTGCATCTGCTCATCAGCCAAAATCGTCGGGACGTATCTGCCCAACTCCGTGAACCGATGCTCATACTCTGTAACTGTCATGGCTGCCTGTCTGAGGTGGAGAAACTCATTCTCCCTGTCATGCCTGTAAGTCTGGGGATAATACTTCTCATGGAGGCGGAACTCAAACGCTGCCCATGTCCATGCAAAGTCGGCTGCAACAGTCCGCAGTACGCTATCCCACCACAGGCTGGCCTCACGCTCAAATATAAATGTAGCCAGCTCTACCTGCTCGGCCTCTGTGCAATGAAGCATCCGTAAAATCTTCGACACACGGTCGAGCCAGTACTCAGCCTCCTCGGGTCTGTGAGAACCCGTGAAAGTGGGAGGCCGTAAGCGCTGAAATCGCTCTAATAGGCCCCGTGTATCGGTGGGATTCCCCGCAGGGTAAGCAGGCGGCGCAGGATGAGTCATGCCCTCATCCTGGGCGTATGTATAAGCATCCTCAGCTGGATGCTCAGGTGGTGCAGGTGGAGCCACACCCCCACCCTGTGCTAATGTCCCCACGATGGTAGTCAGAAGCTACTGCTGCTGCTGCATCATAGCCAACATCTGCTCAAATCTGTCAGGAGGTGGAGCAGGCTGTGGCAGGTGCTGTGTGGAAGTAGATGCACGATATGACTCTCTGACTGACGGTGTAAATGGCGGTGGTCCAACTGTAGGACCAGCAGCAGGCTAAGACGCACAAACTGTCTCAGGAATCAGGCCCACAGCAGGGTCCGCATGGGTGCCAGACTGCGAAGGAGTCTGATCCATATGCTCAGTCAGTACAAGACGAGCCGTGCTCCGCGTAGCCTTAGGCGGCATTCCCTATATTCAAAATAGGGCGCAACCTTGTCAGTCTTAATTGCACAAATACACCGCAATCATTCACACAAGGAGTCAAAGGCATTTCATGCATTCCATTTAATCAAAATTATCACAATACAAGGGATATATCCTCACAAGCATCATGACGAGAAATACATGGGAACTAAGACAGTTAAAATTGTAACAGCAACATAAGCAAAGCACTAGTCCTAACAGGCTTACACACATAAAGCAGGAAATGACTAACTACTGACAACTACATCAAAGGTCGCATCGCTAGTCAGAGTCTAGGGACGGAGGAGGAGCACCCTTATCCTGTAAGCAACACAGGATCGCCTTCAAGGTGCGAGTCACCTTGCCTAATTTCTTCTTTGTAACGGCCTTGGCATCCGTGACTTCTGTTCGAAGTTCTTAAACTTCCCTTCGCAAAGCGGTCTGACTTTCCTCCATTCGAGCAATGCGATCGTCGATAGTAGCCTGCGCAGAAGGAGGAGGGCTCTCATCTGTATCCTGAGCCTCCTCTTCTGCCTCTTCCTGAGCTTCTTCCTGAACCTCTGCTCCAGGTTCTTCTTCGCTTTGATCTTCCTCATCATCAAAGTCATCCTCGCTGTCCTCCTCGAGCTGATTTTCACGGTACTGCGACCCAATCTTCATCTTGACCATAGTCGACTCATCAATGGTATGAATTGATACTGGCAATTCTGGCCCAAGTCTGTAGGCAAACTCAAGCGCAATCTTGCAAATCAGTCGGCTAAAAGGAAGCGATTCGGATGTTCTTCTTGACTTGGCTATGAGGATTATTTGTCGTAAGATGAAAGTAGCCATGCATACATTCTCTCCCTGGACCACCAGGTACAGGAAATCAACCATAAGGCGTGTACATTCAATGCGATTCGTCGACCTGGGATAAACATTGAACGTGCAGATATGGTGCAGCAGGCATAAATCATCAGACATGTACGTCGCCTTGAGACTATTATTAGGCTGCCATGGAACCAACTTACCGCACAGAAACCTGGTGCGGCGATCTCATTCATGCCTACTCCTCAGGTTCTTCTCACTAGGATGTACATCACCAAGAGGCACGTTCAGAAGTCGCACAATCAGTCGCACATCAATCGTAGCCATCCGATCTCTACCAAAAGAGATTTTAAACTGCAATGGCTCCAAGGTAGGATTCTGAATACTAGCATAGAAGGCACGTACGGTGCTCTCATTAGCACGAGCGCAAGCTTCAAAGATCGGACCCCAATGCGCAGCTTCAATGCGCTCGAACAACAAAAATTCACCGAATAGTCGCCCTTCCACGTCCACCTCAAATAACACTTTGTGATCAGTGTATTGCCCATGAGGCATCTCTAATAGAATTACTCGCCCAAGGTGAGCATGGGGATCCAAATTCCGCTTTGTACGGCACTCTAGGGCTGCAGCTGGACCTGCCGCGGCGCTTGAACTTGCGGCACCACCCCGCGGTCTTCTCGATTGAGCAGGGCGGCTTGGCCCAGCCTCGTCTATTGCGATTTTCCTCTTACCCATCAAAGATATGATGGATGAGAGTGATAAAAGGCCTAAAATGGCTTCCACGAAAGCCATGAAAAATGGAGAAAATGCGGAGAAGTGGCTGTCCAATCTGGAAAAAGGAGATTTAGGCATCGTAGAGGGATGCTTCAAGCTTCCCAAGGATACATTTTCAAAGACAAATGGAAATGAAAAAGTGGAATGGAGCACCTCACGATTTCAGCTCGATTTGGAGGTTTTTGGAGCTCCAAATGATGAAATCTTCAAGAGAAAGGGCTGCTAACTCTAAAGAAGTGATGGATGATGGTCAGTTTTGGCCAAGGAGGGATCTGGAAGCGATTTGGAACCATAAAATTTAGGGGTGGTTGCTGAAAAATGAAAATAGGGCTATGGGGAGGGCTGTTTGTGAAGGAGGGGTGTGATTTGGGGGTTTTCGTCGGACGAGACCTATATGGGGAGGGTATACATACGATTTATGGGCGTGTGCCCAAAAATCATATCCATCTGGCCCACCTGTACGGCGATGCATCGTCAGATCGGCGATGGCATCGCCGACCGGTGGTGCATCCGGCCGGTGGGGCCAGATGGGTTCGGTCCCCTATGGTCCAAGGGCCCCAGATATATATGGTTCGACTCCTGGTTCATAGTATTTTGGCCTATGTGAGCCCAAACATGTGTTCGGGGCTTTCCGGGACCACTCCGTAATCCCGAATACCAAACCCTATGATGCAGCATATGAATTTGGGGTATAAGGATCTAGTACATCCATCTAGATCCTTAGTTACTAAAGAAAGTGAAGTTAGAATGGCCTTATGGCCATTTTTTCGTGAAATTTTACTATTCACTGTAAAATTTTGTGAAAGTATCATTTTATGTTATTTTCACATTAGGTTTAATGCCTAACATGAATTGGATAAGAAATAAATGAAGATTGGAGTGGTGAGAGGAAGAATTTTAAAGATTTTTGTCGAAACGGGATTTTTAAGCCCTGACGATTGATTACAGGAGTTGTAGTCATCCCACGGCCCAAGAATTTACTTTTACGGGTTTAAAATCGTTCATAAGACATCTCAACCCGACTTCCTACGGCTTAAAAGCTATTCGGGTTGCTTTACGCGACCCGAGATGCGTTACAGACTCGATCGTGCGATCGATTCGAATAGACATCGCCTATCGGCGAATCTGCGATCCTAGAAGTGTTTCTAGACTCTTCTCGCACCCACCTAAGTCAAAGGAAGCGACAACGTACATCGCGAGACCATAACCCAGGTCCAGTATACTTTTATTCACGCTCTGATACCAACTTGTAACACCCTGAAAATCGGGGGTCGTGTATAAACTCCACTCCCGAGTTCCAGACCGTCACTTATGCAACAAAAATGATTATGATTCAATGTTGTCTGATTTAAAGCATTCACATGAGTAAAAGTATACCAAAACTGTAATTCATACCTCAGATCCAGTGATAAATGCAAGCGGAAGACTGAACAATATATATATCACTGTATGGAAAAACAAGGTAAATCTCATCTGTCTCTAAGTATGAATACATCACTGAGTCTCATATACATATACATGAACAAAAGTAAATGTCCAAAACAGTCCCACTGAAGTCCCATCGATCCAGGTCGCCTACGCAAAGCCATCGTGATACTGCATGTACGAGAACTCGTCCTGGTCCTCGTCGAAGTCTGGCTCTGCCTCCTGGATCTCAGCCTCACCTGCATCTACAACAGGGTCTGGTGGGTGTTGCAAATACCATCCCGTAACGTGGGAGTGAGTGATCAACTCAGTGGAATCATAGAGCAAAGATTAGTATGTTCACAATTCAATCATGCGATAATAGTAAAGTAGTAAATTAGACAATCCTAATACTGTTGTTAATGCAAGATGACATGACGTGATGTATGCCCTCACCGACGATCTCTCTCATACGGCAACATCTTATGACCGCGGCATGCCACACTCCCTAGAGTGCTCCACATCTTCCAGGCACATGTAATGCTATGGTGATATGATTTCCAAGTTATTATTAGTCCATTCAAACAGCAGGATTGGGAAACTAAGGTACTTCCCTTGTATCAATCCCAACACAGATCCGGTCTAGGGTCGTCACTCCTAGTAATCTCATACGATGTATATTTCGTAGGTCACTACAAGGGCTGCCAGGGCTGTTGCTCGCACTCGTTGCACCGCTCCCCCATCACCTTATCAATACAGGCCTACCGTACTCTACTGCAACGGAAGAGTCGTCGCCTCCCGTAGACTCAGAATACGCTCGCGGTCACTACAAAGGACTCGTTGCCTGATCAGTGTAGGCCAACGGCTAGAATATAGTGTCCCATACCACCATAATCTGCTCACGAGTCTAGGTGCTCACTGGTCACTACGGGGAGGTTTGTGGCCCCAGCGTAGGCCGACAGCTCGACCACGGTGTCCCATACCACCATGCCTGGCTCATGAGTCTTCGTGAATCAAGGTACCATGGTTTACAGAGTTTACAATGGTAAGTTTAGTACCCTAGGTTCAAGCAGTTATGACTCATACAAGGTGAACATACATCGGTCAGTCGAGTTACTTGACGGGCTCGACTAGTGCGATCGCATCTCAAGTCGAACGACATGAAGTGCGTAAAACACTTCGCATGGCCTAACCACTGCCGCCAACTTCAAACACGACTCGCGTTCATCGAAGCGTCGCTCGTGGCTAAGACCAGTCAGCCACGAATTTGCTCGGTTACCGACTGCCTGGACTAAGTATAGTCCCAAACACTTATGGAATCACAACAAATTATGTAAGAGTAGTGGAATTGAAATACAGTCATGTAAGCATGTTAACACATGTTATAATATTCAACTTAATTAAATCTTCAAACACAGATATTTCATGCATGTAGTGAAATCATGTATATAGTCAACATGTAGGAAATCATTTAGGTCAGCATATTAATTGAGAAATCCATCTCAAACTAATTCATAACATCATTTAATTCAATACATACTAATACAAGCATTTATACAAACACATACACTACACACTTAAGTCTACATATAGTATGTCGACCCGAAGTGCGCAATTAGGTGAATCTCTTCGCCAAACTAATTATGCACATATTCCTAACTTCCTAATGCGACAAAAAACCATGTCAATCACATCAGCAAAATATGAATGTAAACAGTACTTCCTACAAATGACTAAAATGCCCTAATTCTCATATTCTTCGTTAATTTACGAAACGGGAAACGGAGAGCATTTTGTATATGTCAAATGGCGATACCGTCAAGAATCTACTATTAAACGACATTGAAAGCATTGTAAACCGTCAATCAAAGCGTCTAAAATCCTCACCTTATGTCTTGTAGACTCGTGAATTGAAACGGAGCGTATACGCTTCGTCTACGTCGAATAGGGAACCTAATACACAAGATCCATAAGCTACATCGCTATGGAAACAAAAGGATCTCAAATCAGCAACTATTTAGGGTATTTGCTTACCTAGAATTAGGGTAATCGCCGGGAAAGCGATAGAGGTGTGTTGCTTAAGCACGTGCAACACGTAGCACAAGTGGCAGGAAGAACTCTCCCACTCTCTCTCACAATCTCTCACCTTTTCTCTCACACAAGCTAGGGTTTCTAGCAAATTCGGATGTGTGAGAGAAGTGAGGGTTTCAATCCCTTTTATAAGCTAAAACATGCCCAAAATAGGCTTGGGAACAATGTTTACTTGGTGCCTAACCAAATCGGGGCCGTTTTGGTCCAAAAGAGCATTTCTGAAGGTCCCCTGGCCAAATGCGGTCGGACTTAAGCTCATGCATACTGGATCTAGCACACATCCAGTTTTCAGACCGGTAGGGTTCCCAGATCGCACGTGGCGGTCCAGTTTCAGTTTAACGCTCACCGCACCAAGATCAGGCTTATAAGTCTCGTGATATGTAATAGATATTTTTCCTGATCCAAGGGTGTAATTTGGCTGCATTCTGACGGTCAGAACGCTTAATACTGATGCGTCAAATCGTGTGCCAGATTTGAATTTCAAATTCCAATTCTAACCCTATTCTCACTCTCTTCACTCCAGGCTCAATGAAATAGCCTCTGAATGTCAGTTGGACTTGATTTTCGAAATGATTGTCAAGCCCAGCTAAGTGGTCATAACGGTCTAAGATGGTAGGTATCGGACTTTCGACGCGCGGTCTAGATCCAATACAAAGTTTCAAGGAGGTCCCGAGAACAAACCGGCTTAGAGTTTGATCCGAGGCTTTAGAGCATTATAGCACCATTGGTTCCACTCGCTCCGGGCCTTGTAGAACGTATTTAAAGTGATCAGGGACCATTTCCCAGCTATTCTAACGTTGCACTAGCTAACTTAGTCATATTTTTCTAAAGGAATAAATTCTACACAATTTCGGGTCGAGTTGGTACTCGAGCCCAAGTACGGATTTTTTACGGGCGTTACATAAGGCTTTCCATGTAGTGATGGTATTAGGTCTTAGAGAGTTGAACCATGCTTTGGCCTGATCCTTTAGAGAAAATGAGAATAACTTAAGCTTAAGTACATGCCTATTACCATTGTTTACTTGTAATGCTACAATTACTTCCTCAGAGTCCTTGAGGTGCAAGTAGGGGCTTTCAAAATCCAAGCCATAAAATTTAGGAATCAATTGAATCACACCTGGTTTAAAATCAATGTTTATTATGTGAGAAGAGAACACTATGCAAGATCGTAAAGTTGATCTCTCAGGGTGTAGATGTTCACGTAAAGTCTGTGGTTGGTTTAACACATTCCTATGAACTTCATTTTCATCCTCAAGAAGAGGATTAGGTTGATTTTCTCTATTTTGATTTATTGTTGGATCTGATAGTTTTGGATTTGGATCATCAACTGGGTCTACCATGGAATCCAAGTGATGTTGAGTGCATCTTCTAAGTGAATGATCAAGGCATGGAACTAGTCCGCATTCGGAAGAGAGTCAATTGTTTCGATCCCTACTTCAACGGGACACAAACCATCCACACCACACAAAAAATACTATTAATTCAAATAGCAAATATGATACTTAAAATTAAAATAAAAACTTAACCAATAACCCAGGTGGCAAGGCCGACTATGAGGGCTCATTCCACAAAGCATTTTAAATATCTATGTCGAGAACCCTCTTTCCAGTCCCCAGATCTTTCATCTCAAATGTCCCTGATAACTGAGTCTTCGGTACATCAATTTCAGACATGTCATGACTGGTGATCAACATATCATCAACATATAATACAAGGACAACTCCGAGTAAATTTATGATTCAATATGAAAGAATCAAATTTTTTATATCACTGCCTAGGCGACTATTTCAGGCCATACAACGACCTCATTAACCTACAAACTTTGTTCTCTACCCATTTGACTTCGTAGCCCTTTGGTTGCTTCATGTAGATATGCTCTTCTAATTTCCCGTGCAACAATGCAGTCTTGATATCCATTTATTCCAACTTGAGATTGTATTGGAAAACTATCGCTAAACATGATTCTGATAGATACTTGCTTTACAACCAGTGTGAATATCTTTGTGAAGTCGATGCCTTCTATTGGAGCATAACCCTTTGCTACTAGTATCGCTTTGTATCTATCATGCTTCCTTTTGAATAACCACTTGCATCTAATCGATTTTTGGCCCACTAAAAGCTATACCAACTCCCATGTGCTATTTTTGTGCAACGAGTCCATCTCATCGTCCATAGCTACGTTCTACTTTTCTACATAAGGCTCATCAAGAGCCTCCTCAATAGTAGATGAGTCCCTCTCATCTATAATGAGGGCATATGCAATATTAGAGTTGTCCTTGTATCTTACCGGTAACCTGCGATCATGCGGTGAGTTTCTTCTCACAGGTGGTTTCTACACCTACTCCTGTATCTCTGTTAGCGTATCTGTTTCAGCCTTCATACCCAGCTCACTCATGTGGCCCAGACAAGCATGCCACATATGAGAAGAAGTGGAATTCGATATAGCCATTGTAGCTCCACCTGTTGAAGTACTCCTGATCAACCTGTAAAGGTTTTCGAACCTCCGTGCTTTCATGATTACAAGTGCCCCCTTAGATACTTTAAGGGCACCATCACATCCAGTGAACTTACATCCTATTGCCTCAAGTGCACAAAGAGAAATCAGACTCTTCTTCATGTCGAGAATGTGCCTCACCTCATCAGGGTAGACTCTGTCCCATCAAACATATTGATGCACACCATACCAACAACCACACCATTACAGGCAATATCATTGCCCCTAAACACATGTCCATCATCACACTCTTTGTAGTTGGCGAACCAACTCCAATGAGGAGTTATATGATATGACGCTCTTGTGTCAAGGATCCACTCATCTCTATGATCAATAGACATAGACAAGACATCACCTTCACATCCACTCATACATTCATCAAACATGGCAGCATTGGCCTCCATGGAAGAAGCCTTAGAGTCTTCTCTCTTCAATTTATGATTTATATAATCCTTCTTCATGTGTCCCATCATCCCACAGTTCTAACACTTTAACTTGCCATTACCCTTGCCCTTGGTTCAGATCTCGACCGAAAAGGTCCTGTATCTCGCTCAGATTTCTTGTCTCTCATAAGCAGTGCATCAGAAGAGGTCTCTATGCTATCATTTATCTTTCTCATAGCCATCCCTTGAAGGGATGAGATAATGGTGTCTACACTCAGGGATGATTTACCAGTGTACAATGAGTCCTTAAATGACTCATACGGCATTAGAAGAGAATTCGATAAAATACATGCCTAATCTTCATCTTTAACCACTTTCTCCATGTCTTCTAACTTACAAATCAACTTATTAAAACTATTGATGTGAGCCTCCACATCTCCACCTTCTGCCAGCCTGAAGTTAAACAACCACAGTTTCAAGTCTAGGCAATTCTCAAGGGACTTTTTTGCATAATCGTCCTCTAACTTTGCTCATAAACTCGCTGTGTTTTTTTCTCCCCCAAAACAATATTATAGAGAACCTCATCTGTAAGACACAATCGGATAGAGGATTTGAACTTCTTATCAAGAGTATTCAAATCATCATCACTCATACACGGTCGGCGCTCCTCAAGAGCCCCATCTTTGCCTTACTTAGTTAATAGGATAATCATCTTAACCTTCTGTAACTCAAACTTATTTTTACTTGAGTACTTCTCAATATCATACTTAGTGTTTCCTATTAATACTAATCATTCATATTCAAGCCTATGCCTCAACATTAGCACTGATACCACTTGTTGGGTGACCACAGAAGCACACAAAGATAAATCAAGGATAGTTATCCAATAACACCAAGCAAAAGGAAGAAGAACGCAATGATTTTAATGTGGAAAAACCCTTTCGGGAAAAAATCACGGCATAATGCAACAAATGATCACTATGAAAGCAGAAATCATAAAGAGAAAGAGCTTACCCAATTCAAACAACCTCGAATCTCCTTGCTAACCATTTGAAACCCTAGGATGATTTAAAAACACTTAAAATACCTCACAATCCCATTTACACCCATATATATAGCCTTGAAAAGAATCCCAAATGAAATCGGAAACAAATCCCATAAATTCATAGCTTTGTGAAAAATCTGTGCAGAATCTGTCGATGGCAGCAAAACTAATCCTTTGATGGCATTGAAACTATGTCGATGGCATCGAACTAACACCTCAACTGTCCAGAGACAACGTAATTTTTCAGAAATTCTTGATGGCATCAAAAAAGTGGTCAGTTAGTCCAGCGACCAATTGAAGAAAATCTAGAAAATATTGATGGGATCAAGAACTGTTTAATTTCATTGAAGGTGAAATTATACAAACTGTCGGTGGCATTGAAAGACCCTGTAACAAACTCGATTTAAGACATTTATTACAACAATTCACTCTATGGGGCTCTTTTTTCTATGATCCAAAATTGTTGATACACTATTTTTTCTATGATCCAAAATTGTTGATACTTTGTGCCAAAGTGTACGATTCATGTGGAAAAAAAGGAACTCGAACCAAAAAGTCATATACCTACCAATAGGTGGCCAACGAAGAAACAGTCAGGAAAGAAAACACTTCTTCAGGAAAGAAAACACAACTATTGTTGCCATCTAACCAAAATAGCTCAAATATTTTTCAGGAGTTATTCGATACTCTGGAAGCGTGTGATGTTTGATGCACAAGAAACTTTACAAAAGTCATGTGTTAACTTGAATTAAACCTATGTACTTGAGACATGATGTTGTTTTCACTTAGTTGGAAAATGGGCCTTTACGACGAGAAACTGATGGCCATATTTAGGGCGATGTATGAGAAATTTGGGCCATCTAATGGGTGGGACACACACTGCACAAACCCTTACATGAAAATATGGTTAGTCCATTCATCAAATGGGCAGTTCAAAAGAAGATAACTAACATCTTATGCTTAATAGACACATGTAACACATTTTGTTTCAAACAAGAAACAAATGCATTCGGTTTGGGGATTTTAGTCACTTAATAATTAATAAAAGAAGATGAAGAAGATAACCACAATATTTATTCATTCTGAATTCTTTTACATCCTTTCTCTCCTTTGATTTCAAAATAGAATATTCATAGAACCATAATACAAAGAAAATGTGACATATATCTAGATCACTCCTTTGATCAAATTTGAAGCTTTTTTTTTTTTTTTAAATCTTTAACTGCTGGAGAAATCATGCATATGTCACTTTAACGAGGAAAAATCATTGTGCGTTAACAGCACTTCACGTAGGAGCATTGTGCACTAGAACACTATGCTAGAGGGCACTGTGCGTTGTAGCTTGTTGTGCACTACAACCTGTTGTACACTGATAGTGTTGTGTACCGCACATCACTTATTCCGCACAATAGGTGCGAACTCTACCTCTTTCTCTCCAAGGTCTGCTCCTCTTCTTCCTCTCTTCTTGAACCTAGTGCTAATGACCCCTTTAGAAGGGTCATGGGATATTTATAGCCCTCTCACACATGTGAATATGTCACATATTCATCGTGCGGTATTCATTGTGCACCGATCCCCTCTATGCGGACCCGAATGTGTGGACTCCACTGTGCAGCCTCCATTGTACGAACTCCACTGCGCAGCTTCCATTGTGCGGACTCCATTGCGTGGCTTCCACTATGCGGACTCCACTATGTGGACTTCTCTATGTGGGCTGGCCTATTAGTGCACAATTCCTTTACGTGCAACAGAAGTTGCCTCTCTCTCTCTCTCTTTTATGCCTCAATAGATGCCCCTTTAATCCTATTTTTTTTAATCTATAAAAATAAAAAAATGTGGGATCAATACTTCAATATTCTAATTAATTTTGCTTCTTTTTCTTCACTGAATGCTCTATATAATTTTGTGCACAATGAGTTGCACATAATGAATTGCGCACAACAAACTACTCTCACTAGATTTGCGCCGGTCTATAAATATAGGGTCAATGCTCATTTTCATCACTATCTGCTTCACTTCCTGCTCGCCCAAATCCTTTACGCACTAAACTTCCCTACACACAACAACATCTTGCGTACAACAGAATTTCATGCACAACAATAAGTAGTGCACAACAACATCTTGTGCACAATGGAATTTCTCACACAATAACAAGTATCGCACAACAATAGGTAGTGCACAATGGCTTCTTGTGCACAATGCTTTCTTGCGCGTAATACTTTCTTGCACGCAATACTTCCTTACGCACAATAACCCTGTGCACAATGCAAACTTGTACATAACTAGAACTTGCTTTCTCCCTGATTCTAATTTGTTCACTGACTTGTGTGCATTTGCAAATTCTGCAGATCTTCGATGGCTAGCTCTAAAAGACCTCGTATTTCTCCAAATACTGCTGGACCCTCAGATTCTTAACCAGCTGAGACTCACAATCTAAAAAAACCTAGATATGCTGAAGGTTATTCTTCCCTTTTTAAGGAACCCGCTCCTTCAATCATCAATTTCATTGACCATATCAAAAGTCTGTCGAACCACATTCACACGACCATTCTAATGAGGGAGATAAAGGGACCTCCTATCGAAGGCCAAGAGTCCGATTGGGAAGACTGGCTAAAATCTATTGCCAATCTTCGAATAGACGACACCTGTCTGGACCCTGTCGAATCTTCCCCCTCTTCAGCGATTTCGAAGAAAGCAAGGGAAAACAAATAAAGATGAAGCTTTCTAAGAGAAAATCTGGCAGCACAATAAGAGATGCTTCCAAAAAGCCTGGGATACGGTCAAGTCTAATGTTGACGCAATCAAATTCTGCAATCCCTACAAAGATGAGTGTAACGCCCGTGAAAAATCCGTACTTGGGTTCGAGTACCGATTTGACCCGAAATCGCGTAGAAATAATTTTCATGGAAATTAAGCGTAAGTTAGCTAGCGCAACGCTAGAGTAGCTGGGAAATAGTCCCTGATCACTTTAAATACGTTCTGCAAGACCCAAATCGAGTAGAACAAATGACTCTACAACACTCTATAACCTCGGATCAAACTCTAAGCGGGTTTATCCTCTGGACCATATTGAAATCTTGTATTGGATTTAGACCACGCGTCGAAGGTCTGATACCTCCTATCTTAGACCGTTAGAACCGCCCAGCTAGACTTGACAATCATCTCGAAAATCAAGTCAAACCGATAATCACAGACGATTTCGTTGAACCCGGACTGAAGCGACCGCGAATAGGGACGGATTTGGAATTTCAAATTCAAATCTGGCACACGACTTGACGCGTAAGTATTAAGCGTCCTGACCGTCAGAATTCATCCAGATTACACCCTCAGATCAGGAAAAATTTCTATTTATTATCATGAGACTTTCAGCCCTGATCTACGTGCGGTGACCGCTGAACTGAAACTGGTCCGCCACGTGCGATCTGCGAACCCTGCCAGACTGAAAACTTAATACGAGGTACATCTGGTACCCATGAGCTTAAGTCTGATCGCAATCGACCAGGGGACCACCAGAAAGCAGTTTTTGGACCGAAACAGCCCCGAAATGGATAGGCACCAAGTAAACTTCGTCCCGGAGCCTATTTTCGGCGATTTCAAGCTTATAAAAGGGGTTGAAACCCTCATTTCTCCTTCCCATCCGAAATTCACAAACCCTAGGAGGAAAAGAGAGAGAGTTGGAGAGAAAGAGAAGAAGGGATTTTTCCCGCTTCCGAGCCCCTGACAGTTGCTGCTTCAGCACTTCCTTCCAATCACCTGGCTGGTGATTTCTCCACTTTTTCAGGTATAAAATAACCCCAAAAACTTGCTGATTTAGGGTTTGCTTAGATGCTTAACATGTTAGCTAACGTATTCCATAAATCAGCTTTCCTACCGCCGTAGACGAAGCGTACACGCTCCGTTCGAAATCCTGCAACCGTAAGAGACTAGGTGAGGATTTTAGACGCTTTGATTGACGGTTTACAACGCTTTCAATGTCGTTTAATAGTAGATTATTGACGGCATTGCCATTTGACATGTAAAACATGCTCTCCGTTTCCTGTTTCGTAAATTAATGAAGAATATGAGATTTAGGGCATTTTAGTCATTTGTAGGAAGTACGGTCTACATGCATATTTTGCTGACGTGATTGACATGGTTTGTCGCCGCATTAGAGAGTTAGGAATGCTTGCATAATCAGTTTGGCGAAGAGATTCGCCAAGTTGCGCACTTTGGGTCGACATACTATATGTGGACTTAATTGTGTAGTGTATGTGTTTATATAAATGCTTGTATTAGTATGTATTGAATTGAATGATGTTATGTAGTAGTTTGAGATTGATTTCATGATTAAAATGCTGACCTAAATGATTTTCTACATGTTTACCTTATGCATGATTGCATTACATGCATAGAAAGTATGCCTTGAAGATTTGCTTCAGTTGAATGTTATAACATGTGTTAACATGCTCACATGATGTATTTCAATTCCAATACCTTTGCGTATCATGTTAATATGATTCCATAGATGTGTGGGACTAGACTGAGTCCAGGCAGTCGGTAACCGAGCGAATTCGTGGCTGACTGGTCATAGCCACGAACGACGCGTCGATGAACGTGATTCGTGTTGAGAGTTGGTGGCAGTGGTTAGGCCACGCGAAGTGTTTTACGCACTTCATGTCGTTCGACTTGAGATGCGATCGCACTAGTCGAGCCCGTCAAGTAACCCGACTGGCCGATGTATGTTCACCTTGTATGTATCATAACTGCTTGAACCTAGGGTACTGAACTTACCATTGTAAACCCTGTTAACCGTGGTACTTTGATCCACGAAGACTCATGAGCCGGGCATGGTGGTATGGGACACCGTGGTCGAGCTGTCGGCCTACGCTGGGGCCACAAACCTCCCCGTAGTGACCAGTGAGCACCTAAACTCGTGATCAGATTATGGTGGTATGAGACACTATATTCTAGCTGTCGGCCTACACTGATCAGGCGACGAGCCCTTTGTAGTGACCGCGAGCGTATTCTGAGTCCACGGGAGGCGACGACCCTTCCGTTACAGTAGAGTACGGTAGGCCTGTATTGATAAGGTGATGGGGGAGCGGTGCAACGAGTGTGAGCAACAGCCCTGGCAGCCCTTGCAGTGACCTACGAAATACACATCGTATGAGAATTCTAGGAGTGACGACCCTAGACAGGATCTGTGTTGGGATTGATACAAGGGAAGTACCTTAGTTTCCCAATCCTGCTGTTTGAATGGACTAATAACAACTTAGAAATCATATCACCATAGCATTGCATGTGCCTGGAAGATGTGGAGCACTCTAGGGAGTGTGGCATGCCGCGGTCGTAAGATGTTGCCGCATGAGGGTGATCGTTGGTGAGGGCATACATCACGTCATATCATCTTGCATTAACAACAGTATTAGGATTGTCTGATTTACTGCTTTACTATTATCGCGTGATTGAATTGTGAACATGCTAATCTTTGCTCTATGATTCCACTGAGTTGATCACTCATTCCCACGTTACGGGATGGTGTTTGCAACACCCACCAGACCCTGTTGTAGCTGCAGGTGAGGACGAGATCCAGGAGGTGGAGCCAGAGATCGACGAGGACCAGGATGAGTTTTCGTATATGCAGTATCATGACGGCTTCCCGTAGGCGACCTGGATCGAGGGGACATCAGTGGGACTTTCTTTTTGAACATTATTCTTTTGTTATGTATATGTACATGAGACTCAGAGATGTAGTCATACTTTGGAGACAGATGAGATTACTTTGTTTTTTCCATACAGTGATATATACATTGTTTAGTCTTCCGCTTGCTTTTATCACTGGATCTGAAGTATGAATTGCAGTTTTGGTATACTTTTACTCATGTGAATTCTTTAAATCAGACAACATTGAATCATAACCATTTTTGTTGCATAAGTGACGGTCTGGAACTCGGGAGTTGAGTTTATACACGACCCCCGATTTTCAGGGTGTTACAATGAGATTATCACCATCCCCTTACATCTTCAGTGTCATCTGTCAATACTCCAAAGTGAACCGACCGATTACATGACACAAAACTGACTCTTAAATGTATCAAACTAGGTCAAAGAGCTAAAAATCCTCAAGGGCTATCTCATGGAGAAATGCCTAATCTAGAAGATCGGCCAGATATCATACATGTGCTTCCTTATGCCATGTTACAATCCTTATGCCATATACCCCACTCATTTCTTTGAAACAATTCAACAATATTTTTATGATCGTGATTCCCTGTGGGCTAAAGATGAGTTTAGAAGACGAGGTCTTTGGGCTGATCCTTCGTACTATAGTGCATGGGCTAAGGTGATCCTGAAGAAGTATAAATATGTCCTTGTTGCAACAAAGATATATCAAGCTATAGAAGCCACTTCAGAGTTCTTTCACAAGGACACCATGATTTACAAAGGCTTTCTGAAGTACTGGTCTTCGACTACAAATTCTTTTTACCTCCCAGTTGGTGAAGTAAGTATCACTCTGTGGGATCTGTATGGGATGACAGGTTTGCTTATCTTTGGATCCTTTTTGGACGAATACGTTCCAACGAACGAGGAATTTGGTTACGTTGCCCCAAATAGGGTGCTTAAGATTTCAGCAGCTACCATTGAACTCTTCCGCGAGATGTCTTGTTTCCCAGATGTTCACAAGATATCCCCTCTTCAACGGCTCACGCATTTCTCACGATACCTACTGTAAGCATTTCAACATTCCTTTTCTCTTTTAGATATAATTTCTCACACGTATATATGCTTATTTCACTTTCCTTTTTTTTCCATCCCTTAGGCTCTCTGGCAGTCATTACGCCGAATTGGAAGCAACTTGTAAAAAGATAAAGGGCCCGGCCAAATTCACCACTGAGACTGAGTCAGCTGCTTTCTTAGCTTATTGGTTAAGCCTGGTCATCCTTCCTAGTTCGAAAAGCTTAGATTCTGTTTGACCAACCTTATTTGTAGTGACGAGCATGATGGTGGAAGGAAGGAAAAAAATACTCTCTAGCTCCTCCTGTGTTATTCTCGCTATATAGAGCTTTTGGACATGCTGCTGCACATTGCTCAAGCTCAGCGATAGGAGCCTCATCTTCTTTCACCCCATGACACTATTTCTCAGGTTGGCTCGACATTTACTTCCCTTGGATTTATGGTGACCCAAATAAGGCCTATGTCCATCCCGAACGTCTGCCCTTATGGCATTTCCTTAAGCAAAAGATGATAAAGAAGGGGTATAACTGGATAGTGGATAAGATTGAAAACACGAAATCTATTGATTTCTTTCTGTTCTATTTCGATTACCAAGATGAAGATAGGGAGGTTGAAGATAACAACAACTTGGAACCTATTGAGAGGACATTCTTTCTTTATATCTGCTCCTACAGCTTACCCATGCGAGAAGGGGTAGAGTTCTGGAGAGAGCCGTACTATCCGAGTAGATTTTTCAGATAATTTGGGTATGATCAAGCCATAATATCTGAGTAGATTTTTCAGACAATTTGGGTATGATCAAGCCATACCTCAGGCAGGAGGTCACACGGATAATGAGAAGCTATGAAGTCGGCCCTTATAATTAGGCTCTAATATGAAAGTAGCTCTTGACAAGAAATTTTGGCTCCCACTTTCTTCTTTTAGGGTATAATCATCGAGTAATAGCCTGTTATTCCTAGATGCAGTGGTGGACGCATCATTACTACTTTATGCACAACTGTTTTCCCATGGATCACCTTATTTGGGTTCCTCCTTCGTGCTTGGGAAACTACAGACTGAAGTAAGCAATTGGATATTTGATTGAGAAAGACCATGCCGCTATTCTGGGGCAACTTCGCCACAAAATTTCTATAGAAGGACTAATTAGAGAGATAAAGTCATCGATGGATTGCTTTCAGCTCTCCTTTGGGCTTGATAAGACGGGGAGAAAGACCAGCTACTCCTCGTGATGAATTCGAGACCGTGAGTGGTATTCTGCCTTCCCCTACTCCTAAAGGAAAAGACTAGCCCGAACATCCTGCTCCTGTCACCTCTCCTGTTACAGAGCCTGTCGCAACTACGACTTCTCTCGCCATTGACCATGCAGCCACCATGGTCGTCTCTGCCATGGGTGATGCAACAGCCATAATCTCTCTTATTATAGGTCATGCTACAGTTATAGCTTCCCCTACTACAAATTGAGTTACTATTACTACATCTCCTATGACTCGTTCACGTGCCAAGTCATTGTCTCCTGAAGTTCTGGCACAACAGGCTCCTTCTCCTGTTCGAAGTGCTCGTCTTCTCCCCATGAAGACTTCTTACAAGGGGAAACAAACCATGTCGGAAGAAGATAGTTCATTAGAATACTCGACTAACACTTCAAGCAATGATATGTCTTCTTCTACAAGCTTGACCGACGAAGGAGACGTCTTATTGAATCAAGAAACTGAGGTTGATGTAGATATTGAAGAAGAGGATGAAGCTAGGGCCAAATCTCCGCCTCCTAACACCTAAATCAGTCATCTCGTTGTCCCTCTTCCGATCACAATGACCTCTTTAGAAGAAGAACAGCTTAATTATGGAGAGTCTGGCTATTCTCCTGGTGCAAATATCTTTCTTTGTTTTGATGCCTCATATTCTCCATGTTCGTGGAAGTCGCCGATGTAATTGTTCGTGAAGCATCGACACTAAGGGAAGCAGAAGCCCAATCATCAAAGATTTAAACAGGGATGGAAAATATGCTTCTTCTTCAAAGCACAGAAAAAGTCTTATTGATGATCACCGCAACATTTGATGCCCTCATTCATGCTGATAAATCTCCCACTGTGTGCCCTCCTCCTATCCAACCAGTAGCCCGAAGTTTAGAATTCTTCTCCAACCCGGTTGACGTTCTAACTCTGACAACTCTCGACTCAAGTACCGGAGGGGCTCAAGAGATTTCTTTCAACATTGTCGTGACTATAGACGCACCTAGATTTGCAGCACTAGGAACCTATTTTATGCAAGCTACTTCTGCAGTTGCCCCCAAATAGGGTATGTACTTTCTTTTCTTCTTCTTGTTTTCTTTACATCGTTATATATATGTATCCTTTTTTATTTAATTTATAATTCTTCTTTTGTTTCTAGCTTCGGTCGTACCAACTCCAAGCGGATCTGAAGGCTCTAACTCAATAGCTATAGTTTTTTATAGACTTTTGTTGGAGAAGGTGTCACCTCTCATGCTGGGATTCTTCAAGAATGCAATCTCTGTCATCATAAGTGCTTTTAAAGATCTAACCCAGTGGCCCCTTTTAGACAGTGCCGTAGCCGTTCTTAATCACTCAGCTCGTCTAGTGCACGTCAATGTCCAATCCCTTCATAATTCCTTATCACAGTTTTATGACTCCACCAAAAATTTGGAGGCAACACGAGGTGTAGTCATTGCTCTAGAAATTCTGAACCCTCAAAAAGAGCTAGTGCTACTCAAGGAGAAACTTTCTCGTACAGACGACATTCTCTCTAATTGTGGTGCTATTAGTCAATCTCTTCATGAGAGGTTGAAAGCTTCTGATAGAAATAAGGCAATCATTGATAATCAAATCATCCTTCTTGAGAGAGAGATTATGCTACTCAAGGTTTAAAAGAAGCAGAGGAGTTGAATATCCATCAAATTAGGGAGGAGCTTAAAATGAATCCTTAAGTTACCGACATCGAGAAGGCTAAAAAAACGAAGAATAGGGAAGTTGCTACCTTTTTGGAATTAGAATTAGCCGGTGTTCCTGATCAGGCTAAGATTATTCTTGAGGCTGAACACACAATTTCTACGGCACAAATTCAGCTAAAAGAGGAATTGCAGCGTTATGTAGCAGTATTAAACATATCTGAGGATCTATAATAATTGCATATTTCATATAGGTTTCTTCATTTCTCTCTCTTTTTTCTTTTTTGTTTCTTTTTGTGCTGTGATGTATCAACAGATTGTGGTGTTTTATTTGCAGCAAGTATATTCTTGATAATACAATCATTGATTTTAGGATACATGTTGATTAAATACTTTCATATTCATGCTTCATTATATCTACCATTTATATTCATGTATTGTAAAGCGATCTTGTGATGTTCATTTCAATGGGCGAAACTATTTTGTTTTAAAATTAGTAGAGCCAATTTTACAAACAGTTTAAGCTCTTGAGTAGTGGAGCAATCACATTTTTTTAGAATCATAAGTAGTTGGAGTCAGGTCTTACACGAATGGTCTGTCTATCTCTCCTGAGTTCTCTAGACTTATCATGGCCGGGGAGTTCACAAACCACGGTCCATCAGAGGGGCCCAATGAAGCTACCGGGGCCGTGAAATTAATGGGATTTACGTGCATGGTTGGCCATAGTAACTCTCTATAGTTCATGGGGTGTACAAGGATACCTTTGGTACCAAATCCAAGGTCACCAGTCCATCAATAAGGGGGCGTTTATTGAAACCCTATCCTCATGAGTTAATATTGAAATCAAGCCAAGGATCTGGGGGGTCTTATTCTATTCTCCATTTGTCTTCGTCTGTAAGTTCGGAACCATTCACAGGAGGGTATTTTCATCCTCGTCTATAACGTTGTTGGAGAACTTACAGACGACATTGGTCTCGCGTGTGACTGGCCATTGAGGACTTCTGGCCTTTTGAGGCTTTTATTCACTGGCTCCACCCGCTGCTCACATGGGTATGCACGTGATGTGGCCTATAAGGGCTTTTTAGGGTTGCTGGCTCCAGACTACTATCTCGGATAATATACAGGTCATATGCGTAGTGGCCCACATAGGGCTTGGCTAGGCTGCCTTAGATGATGGACCACCATTACTGTCATAAGAATCTATATGCACTTGGCCGTATATGTCCTTCAACTACCATGAATGGTGAATCAATAATTGATATATCATTGTTTCTTGCTATTGCCCGCAATAATCTGATAATATCTATCTTTATATTCAGTCAGCTTGGATAGGTGACTCAAAATAACAGTGATGGCTACGACTTCAGTAATAGTCACTGATGTTTACTCTTAATATGCTTAAGAATTCACTTTTTATTCATCATTTGTGAAAAAAGAATACAAGGCTTTGCCTTTAAAGGCTGTTTCACCATTTCGTCTGTGATTGCCCCCTTTTGATGTAGAAGTATTATTCTAATGATCTTCTAGATCAAAACTTTTCTCACTATTAGGGACAATATTTCTTAATGAAGCGAGCATTGACCAGTATGCTGATGCCTCGTCCATCTTGATCTATTACTCTGTATACCCCATTAAAATAGACTTCAGTTATGATGTACGACCCATCCCATTTAGGGTCGAACTTGCCTGCTGTCCTTCTGGTGACCACTATTGGTCTTTTCAACATCAGGACTAGATCCCCTTTCTTGAAGGATTGGTTCTTAACCATTTTATCAAAGGCGGCGAAAATCCTGGCCCGATGTAACTGCAATTGCTGCTGAGCTGCCAGTCTTTTTTTTATCAAGCAGGTCCAATTCTATCAATCTTATTCTTGCGTTCTTATCATCTATAATTGACTGGTGCACTGCTATTCTAAGTGAGGCGACTTGCATTTTGATTGACACAACGACCTCTACACCATAAATCAATGAGTACGGGGTGGCTTATGTCGTCGTATGATGGGTGGTCCTATAGGCCCATAAAGCTTCTTGTAGGTTTTTATCCCAATCACGCTTATTCCCGGTCGCTATTTTTTTCAATATTTTTACAATTATTTTATTGAACACCACTGTCAACCCATTGGCTGGTGGATAATAAAGTGTTGAGAATGAATGGTGAATACTGAACTTGAGATATACCTTCTCCATGCCCCTATTCTTGAAAGGAGTGCCGTTGTCTGTGATGATTTTCCTCAGGATGCCATGACGATAGATTATTGAGTGCCAAATAAAATTGAAAACATCTTTCTCTTTGACATTCCGCAGCGCAATTTCCTTTGTCCATTTAGAGAAATAATCTATTGCTACCAATATATACTGTTTTCCTCTAGACGATGACAGCAAAAGGCTAGGAAGTAGTCGACTGATGAAGTTCTTCAAGGGGTACATGTATAATATCCCCGTGGATTTGACATTCATGGCATCACTTTGCATAGTATATGGAATCTTTAAACATTGTTGGTCTGTAATATCTCATCCGGTGCACTCGGTGGAATAAATTTTACCTAGCCTGATGTGCCCCACATTCCCCAGAATATGACTCTCGTAGCACTTGACCTACTTCCTCTTCACTCAAGCATCACAGTAGTATTTCGTTATGAGATCTTCTGTATAACACCTCGTTACACATAATGAATCTTTTCGATCTTTGCTTAATCTGTAACTTCATCTCTGGATCTTCTGATAGGATATCGTACTTGAGATAATCAACAACAGGCTGACGCCAATCGTCTGTTGTCACTTCTAAGCACGATATAGGGAGTGCTTTGGCTTCACTGATGATTTCTCTTGAAGAAAAAAAATCTCTTTCTTCAATTGTCACTTGTAGGAGGCTTCAATCTGGGCAAGATAGTGCTATTGCTAGACTAGCCAAAGCATCTTCTTTCACATTCTTATACCGTGGTACATGCTTGATTTCAACATACAGGAATTGTTCTAACAAATGTTGCGCCTTTCAACACTATGGAAGAAATTCTTGTTTCCTTATTTCAAACTCAGTCGTCAACTGATTTATGACCAGCTTGGAATCCCCATAAATTCGAAGTGTTTTTATTTTCAGCTTTCTAAATATTTCCATTCCAATGATAAGGGCATTATATTTAGCTTTGTTATTTATGCATGCAGTGCCCAACGCAAAGGAGTAAGGCAACAAATTGCCTTGGGAGGTGATAAATATCACTCCGGCACCTACTCCTATTGCTCGTGCTGCACCTTTGAAGAACATTTGCCACGAATTCGACGATTCAGTCATCATGACTTGCCCATCAGGAAACTCATCAAAAATGGCTTCGCTACCTGTTGTAGGATGGGCTGCAAGAAAATCTGCCACTACCCGCCCTTTACTGCTTTTATCGGCTTGTACATAATCGCATATTCTGATAATAGTAACATCCACTTCGCTAGTCTTCCTGACAACATCGGTCTTATCATTAAAAACTTGATGGGGTTTGCTCTAGATATCAAGGTTATATCATGCGATAGACAATCATGTCTTAGCCTCTGGACTACAAATACCAATGCTAAGCATACTTTTTCAATCAGCGTGTAATTGCATTCTGCACCTATTAAAGTTCAACTTAGATAATAGAGTGTTGCTTCCTTCCCGATTTCGTTCACTTGCGCCAACAAGGCTCCCAATGAATTTTCAGCAACCGATATGTATAAGATAAGAGGTCTTCCTTTCACCGGTGCTATTAACACTGGAGGTTGTTTCAACAATTCTTTTATCGAATTAAAGGCATTCTAGCAAGGCTTGTCCCATATGAATTTTGTTCCTTTCTTCATCAAATAAGAAAACGGTTGACATCTTCCTGATAAAGCAGCAAATATATGTTAGTTTACCTTGCAGCCTTTTCAGTTCTTTCAACGTTTTTGGGGGTGGCATATCTCGAATAGCCTTAACTTTTCTGGATTGATCTCGATGCTTCTGTGTCTTACAACCAAACCAAGGAATTTTCTTGATGATACTCCGATGCACATTTGGCTGGATTCATCTTTAATTGTTTCTTTCTGATTCAGCGGAAGACTGAAGCCAAATGCTCGTGGTGTTCCTCATGATGGTTTGACCTGACCACCAGATCGTCCACATAACACTCAATATGCTTATGCATTATGTCTTAAAATATATTTTTCATCGTCCTTTGGTACGTCGCACCCGCATTTTGAGACTGAATGACATAACTTTATAACAATATATTCCTAAGGGAGTTCTAAAAGTTTTTGCTTCCTCGTCTTCAGGTGCCATCTTTATTTGATTGTAACCAGCGTAGCTGTCCATGAAGGACATGACAACATATTGCATGGTACTATCCACTAGCAGTTTGGTGATCGGTAATGGAAAATCATCTTTCAGGCATGCTTCGTTTAAATCTCTGAAGTCGACATAAACCCTGATCTGCCCGTTTCTCTTCTCTACTGGGACTATATTCGATATCCATTTGGGATATTTAACTTCTCTGATAAATCTGACCTTTATTAGTTTTGTTTGTTTCTTCTTCTATCCTAAGGACTAGATCTGGATGGAACTGCCTTTGTGTTTGCTTGATTGGCTTTTTATCTTTAGAGATATTCAACCGATGCATTGCCACTGATGGTTCTAGGCCTGACATTTCTGCTTATGTCCAAGCAAAGATGTCTTTATTCTCTTTCAAAAGACTGATATACTGAATAACTTCTTCCTCTGGCAAACTTGCAGTTATAAATGTGTTTCGTAGTTGTTCCTCTGTTCCCAAATTTATCTCTCTCAAACTATCAATCGTTGGATGCCCCCCGTCTTCTATCTACTTCGAAGCTGTCTCAGGCTTTCTGATCATTTCAGAATCTGTTTCTTCCATCTGGCAGACTTTTATTATGTTTATTGAAGCTTCTACCCCCAGTCCTTGGAACTTTTCTCACTTTTTTTGATTATCTGTGATCGGAATCTAAATTCCCTTTCCATAATTTAAGCCAACGGGTTCTTCGTAATCAAAGCCCATTTTATTCATGACTTTCCTACTTGTCGGACTATATCTTTCAAGATCTTCGGGTGTTAAATTTTCACTCCTCATATCGCTGTCGACTACTTCCTCTATCTTTTCTTCTGAGGGGGTGTAGAATTCAATTGGCTCTGGGTATTTCGCGTTGGGCTTGACATGAAATTTTTTCAGGATGAGAGGAAATGGTTTACTCATTTCAGCACACGGGAGCAACACCATGTAATTAGACTACAAGAATTTTAACTACTCTAGTGGCAATAATGTCAACGGTGGCTATCCTAGTTGTCGCAAATGCTTTGGCACAACATAGAACTTCTTTTTCTCCTTTTCTATTACGGACGATTCTGTTTCTTTTTGCCTCACTATTTCCATGCAAACATTTTCTTGGACCTTGTTCTCATCATTTCTCTTTTCTCCTCTACTGGCAAATGCATCATAGTAACTAGCGTCTGCGAAGAAGACTTCAGCTTCTGTGTACGGTTTTTCATCAACTAGCACTTTATATTGCACCCTATCTTTGCAATATTTGAAGCACTGGTGTAAGGTGGAAGGTATGATGCCATACTGATGCATCCATGGCCTCCCTAGAAGGAGATTATATGTTGTCACTGCATTTATAACATGGCAGACAACATTTGTAGTTAACTTCCCTATTTCCAGTGTTATCGTGATCTTACTAAGCGCACGCTGTCCATCTTAATTAAAGCCCTGTATCATCATTCCACTAGGGCATAAATTTGAGCATCGATAGACCAATTCATTCAACATTGCCAACGGCAACAGGTTCATGGAAGACCCATCATTGAGAATTATGCGGTTTACTTTTTTACCGTGAATGTGGCCCTCTATCATCAATGGTCTATTATGTTCCCCGTCACAAACCAGGTCATCATTGGAGAAGGAAATAACTATCATACAATCTTCTTACTTCTCATCTCATTCTCCATCTCAGTTAGCAATACTCCTCTTATATCTTCATCAGATATGGCTTTAATTAGGCTCTTCTGGGAGTCTTCTGACAATTTCGGAGCATCATAGACTCTTAACCGAGCTAGAATGCCTTTCAAATGGCTTATAATATCATAAGTCACTTTCTCTATCTCTTGGACCTTTTCTTTCTCGCTGCTATTACTGTTGCTGGTGTAATTCTTGACTGTTCTTATCTTTAATTTTTTTTCTTTTTGAATTTGGTGGGTTGGCCATCTTCTTCCTTAATCGCAGGGTAGTCACTACAACTTTTTTCCCTATTTTCTGATTATCCGCCATTGTCCTTCCTTTATAGTCTTTGCGAATGGTGAGTACGTTTGTCATCTCTCTCCTGTCTCATTCTTTTTATTTTCTGATTATTATCTCCCCCCTATTTATCATCCTTTGTATGATACACTTCAGTATATAACAATTCTCTGTCGGATGCCCTATTATGGGGTGATAATGACAGAAGTCTCTTTCTTTCATTTTGGATGCCTCTTCAGGATGCTTTAACATGGGCAGTTCAATTATTCCTACTTTTAGTAACTGATTCATCATAGGAAGTACGTCCTCCTTTTCAAATGCAAAACCCTCATGAGAATTTAACAATCAGAGTTTTTTATCGTAAAACGTTCCCCTGGGGCGATTCAACTCTTCTTTTCTTTCTAGCCTTTTACCCCTTGCTTCTCTCGCATCCTGGTTTCTGTATTCTCTCGCATCATGGCTTCTCTTTTCGTGCTCAACCACGTTCGTGATCAACTTTTGGGGTCCTCTTCTAACTAGTTCACAATTGAACGCCGGCATTTTTTGAGTCATCAGTTCTAGGGCATGCACTTTCGTAGCCAAATCGAGAAAGGTCCTGATATCGGGGCTGGTGAGACCGATTGCCACTCCTGTTTCCATAGTGTTCAAGCACATCTTCACCTGCTTTTTCTCTTCTTGTAATTGGCTGCAAGAAGCCCCCAAGGTCTTCCATCTATCTATAATTTTTTCCACTAGCTCTCCCTCTCTCTGTCGTACTGAAGCTAGTTCTGTGATACTGACATCTTGTTCTGATGAGAAAAAATTTGACATGAATGTGTCTTATATCTGTTCCCACATCCTTATCGACCTAGGTCCTAAGCTAGAATACCATCTGAATGCTTTATTTGTCAGAGAAGACCCAAATAACCGGAGGCAATACTGGGGTACTGTGGAGAAATTCCCCATGCTGGTAATAAAATGCATCAGATGTTCTTCCGGTGATCCATCCCAGTTGAACTTATGAAAATCAGGATGCTTGAAATTGTTCAGGAATGGAATATCTTTGAATTCTTTCGAGTATGGTGTCCGATATCTAAATCTTCATGTAGCCTCACATTCTTTTTCTGACCTGGCCGCTTCTTCGATAACTTGTAGTACCTCTTCTTTTGTCACTGCTCTCATTGTGGGGGCAGATCCGTGTGACCCAGTCCTCGGTGGCTATGACCCTTCGGAGTGTTGTTCTCATTCATTTGTTTTATCAGTCATTGGGGGTGTCATCATTTGGTTACATTATGCACAAGAGTCCCCAAGACCTCCCAAAGGTTTCTACATTCCTCCATTAGTGCTTTCTCTGCCTCTTACATTCCAGCTTTGAGATCCTCTGTAGTTGGGGAAGATCCTCGATTTGTTCCAACCATGTAAACAACAGCCTTTCCATTCCCTAACGAGGTAGTAGTCGAGGCTGAATGAGAGTGTATTGACGTGATAGGGGTTACCGAAAGAGGAGACTTGTTTTGTAACAACTCGTACTTTTAATACTCGAGTATTACCAAGAAGACTTGGATTAGCATAAATAAAAATCTAATTAAATGGAACATTCACCTTTGTCCTAACATTTTGTTGATCAGTTGAAGTAAATTTCATCCTTAGACCCGACCACCTAGCCATTGCTTACTAGAGAAAATATTGTATTTGAGCATACAACTACAACAATACACATTTGCTCAGAATAACTTAATCAAATGGTTTGATGGAGAAATGCACCATAGTTTGCGAATTAAATGACTAAAGAACTACACGAAACTGACTATTTAAATGCACCTTAACTAACTCTTGACTATGGAACCATTCTAGACCGAATTAGGATCAATCCGACCATCCACCTTAGTTTTCGAAGCATGAATAAACAAATCCACACCTAGGACTCAAAAGTTGAAAGTATAGCCCACCTAAGCTCTGAAATTGCCTGATAAATGGACAGATGCCCAAATAGGATACGAAACACGAGATTGATGGTACAGATCGTACCATGCATCACTATGGACCCTACCATAGGTGATGTGCATGCGCAAGATGTGTACACGCATGGTGTAACCAATGGTTTGGTCAATATAGTATTGACCCGATACTACTTAAAAAGGAGGGAATTTTTATCTCCTTCCCGCCAATGACGGACTGGGTTCGTCCATTGGGCCCACCATCTTCAAGCGTCCCCATGATCTGAACCGTTCATCTTATAGTGGACCTAAACATGTCCAATACCTACCCAGTTTCACCTATTGAATTGCACATCCGTGCACACAACGTCGAGCACAAAGTGATCATGTGCGGTAGATTTTTCAAAAAAGGAAATATTTTGTTTCCTCCCACCTTCCACGCTGGCGATCTGCATGAATTTGTATCCCCACATCTCAGCCCTCCATTTAGAAGCATCTAAGCCCTACGTATTTAGGGTTTCTTAGGCTATGGCTTAGCATTTCTCATCGTCGCAACACCAAATCGTGCTAACCATCAGGATTGTCATCCTGAATATTCAAATGATGGGTCCCACACTTATCACTCGACCCATCCGATCCATCCAAAAGTTATGGATTAGAGGATGTGGCCATCGATCTAAAACCACCATGATCAGACCCATCATCTTCTCCGTTCGTCCAAAAACACCCACCATCTGCAGTGGGCCCCATCTCGCGATCAGAGCCATCCAACTGATGAACCATGGTCCTAAAAATCCATCCATACAGTCCGATTACAATCAAGTGAAAATGATTTAATTTTATATCATTGTAAAATGATATGAATTAAACAATTGAGGACCATAACTAATCCATTGATTGGTTACAATTCAAACCTTCTGGAGTGTGTTAATGGACCTATTAAAGCCTGACTTTTAGGGCTTTCTGTAACACCCTGAAAATCGAGGGTCGAGCATAACTCAACTCCCGAGTTCCAAAACATCACTTATGCAATATTTTTAATGATGGATGTATGTTGTCTATATTAATGTATAAAATATAAAGTAGATTAAGTCAAATCAACAAAACATAATCCAGGGATAGTTGTAGTATGTAAGCGGAAGACTGAAATGAATATATAAATAGTATAAGTCTCCAAAATATGTATGCTCTGCCAGGTCAATAGTTATAAGTATTGTTTTCAAAATACAAATATTAAAAAAGTGATAGTCCTCTACAAAGCATAAACCCTAAAGACCCGATGATTCAGAATGGTCTAAGTGAACCCGCCTGAATACTGCATACACGAGAATGCCTCCTCATCATCCTTGAACTCTGGCTCTGCCTCGCGGAACGCATCAACATCTGCATCTAAGACAGAGTCTGGTTGGTGTTTAAGCACCATCCCAAAACGTGAGAGTGAGTGATCAACTCAGTGGAACTATACAACAAAGGTTAACATGTTATCAATTTAGTCAAGCAGAAATGATAAAATAGTACAATCAAACATGTCCTAGATACTCTGATTAATGCAAGAATGAGATGTAGTATGATACATGCCCTCACCTGCACTCCCTTTGCGATCTTCATCTTACAGTCAAGCTTGTCAGTCACTTCCTCAGTACTCTGTCCAATGCCAAATGGCACATGCAGTGCTGTGCATGTACATGATTACCGAGTTCTTATTAGTCCTTTTCATACAGCAGGATTGAAAAGCTAAGGTACCTCCCTTATATCAATACCCAAACAATGATCCATTCTAGGGTCGTCAGTTCTAGTAAATCTTAGACGATGTTACGGTTCTAGGTCACTGCAAAGGGCTCGTCACTAATCAATGCAGGCCTAGTTATACCCTAGTTACTACAAAAAGGCTCGTCGCCTTAATGCAGCTTCAGGGTATGCTCGAGGTCACTACAAAGGGCTCGTCACCAATCAGTGTAGGCCGACAGCACGAATACAGTGTCCCATATCACCGTATTCGGCTCACGAGTTTAAATTTACTCACTGGTCACTACGGGGAGGCTCGTCGCCCTAGCGTAGGCCAACAGCTCTACCATGGTATCCTATATCACCATGCTCGGCTCATGAGTCTTAGCAGATCAAGGTACCAAGGTTCACAGGGTTTCATTGGTGAATTTGGTACCTTAGATTCAAGGAGTAGCGTCCAAACATGGTGAACATACTTTGGTCAATCGGGTTAATTGACAAGCTCGACTAGGACAAGCGCACGTTGAGTTGATCGGCATGAAATGCATAAGCACTCCATGTGGCCTAACCACTGCTAATATCCCAAGTACGACTCGGATTCATCGAACACATCCTGCGTAGCGAAAATAACCTCAGCCACTAGTTCAAAGCCTGTTAGCGATTACCTAGACTGTGATATAGTCCCAACCACGTGCAATCACAATATTGAGATTTAAGTCAAATCCTACAATCATATGAACACGTTATGGAATATAACATAAATATGAATACACAGTACATGGAGGAAATCATACACATAGTTAAACATAGATAAACAAGCTATGCAGTACATGGAAGAAATCATACACACAACTAAGATAATTGGGATTTATATCTCAATTTCCTTATAAATCACAATTTACTAGCTACTAACTCATTAAGACATTTTTACAAACACTTAAATGACACCTTCCAACATACATCACGTATGTTGGTTAAAATATGTATTAGGGCAAATCCTCTTGCCAAAGAGTTGTCGCATATATAACAATCATGTACCGATGACAGTTAGTCATGACAATCATGAATTCAAATTCCTAATGCATATAGACATTTCAACAAACACATGAAATACTCTATTTACAACATAGTTTATACGTACAGGTAAAATGAAATAGATAGTGCATTTGGCATGTGTAATGGCACCCACGTCAGTAATAAATCATTTACTGACATTGAAAGCTTTGAAAACCATAACCTATATGTATATAGTCTGCACCTTAAACCAGAAAATGCGTAACGGATATGATTTAGACGCTAAGTCTTCATCAACGGCAGATTGACAACCTAGAACACGAAGTAGGTTAGCTACATCATTACTTAGACTATTTGAAACTCTAGAATGGATTAGGGTTAGGTTTTCTTACCTAAGAACGGGATCAGTATCGCCTGTATAACAATACAGGAGGGATAGTAAACCACGTGGAGTAGCGGAGAAGAATCACAGGATGAATCTCCAACTTCTCTTACACTTTCTCTCTCTTTACTCTCTCTTTTCTTAGGTAGGATTTTAGAATTCGTATGGATTATGAGAGAGGGGGTTTAAGACCCTTATATAGGCCCAAAACTGATGGAAACAGCCTTAGGGCCATGGTATACTTAGGTTATATCCAAATCAGGCTTGTTCCGATCCAACAGGGCATTTCTGGAGGTTCCTTTGCTGAATGCGGTCAGACTTAAGCTCATAGATACTGGATCTTGGTCAAGCTAAGTTTTCAGTCCAATCGGGTTTACAGATCGATCGTAGCGGACCAGTTTCAATTCAACGATCACCGACACTTGATCAGGGCCACAAGTACATTGCCATGTGTGGGACATTTCCCCTGATCCGAGGGTGTATTTGGGTCAGATTTTGACGGTCTGAATGCTTAAATTGGCCCACAAGAGAGATGACTCAGATTACTTAAATTTGGATTTAATTTCTAAAAACATTCACTTTCTCACACACTTCGCTCCGAATTCAAGTAAATCGTCTCAGGACATCATTTGGACTTAATTTTTGAGGTGATTGTCAAGTCCAACTAGGCAGTCATATTCGTCTAAGTTCGTCACTATTGGACTTTTGGCGTGTGGTCCAGGTCCAATATACTGTTTCAATGTACTCCCGAGAGCAACTGAGTTTAGAGATTGAGCCTAGATTTTAGGGTAATGTAGCGTTAACGATTCTACAAGTTTTGGTTCTTACAGATCATAGATAAAGTGATTGGTGCTAATTTCACAGATAATCTAGTTTAGCAATTCTCATCAAATTTCTAAAGGATTTAGTCCTACGAGCTCTCTGCTTGAGGTGGTACTCGTGTTTTCAGACGGATTTTTTCAAGACGTTACACATTCTTTCCAAAAATGGAAAGAGAAAGAGAGAAAGAAAGGGTACCGTTTCAGTTGCCGCTTTAGGGTAGAGCTAACTCAGTCTGAGTTGCTGTAAGTTTGGGCCGATTTTAGGGCTCTACTCAGTTGCTTCTACCAGAGGAAGATGATGAAGAAGAAGAAGTAGAGAAGATTGAGTGAGAGTGCAGCTAGCACCACATTAAATGAAGTTAGATCGAGTCATGATCCAAGATGGATCTAGATCGCTGAGTTCGGATGTTGCACGTGAAGGAAGCAGAAGAATGAAGAAAGAGGGGAAATGGAGAAAAGAAAGAAGAATATCAAGAAGAAAGGAAAGAGAAAGAAGAAAGAAAACAGGAAGAAAGAGAGAGAGAGATGGAGTGTCTGCCGTCGTTGAAGCGAATTCCAGCTGCTGTTCCACCTCAACCAAGATAATTCTGATGCATCCAGGCCCCTTGTAGCGTCCACACAGTGCCCTGGTCAGGTAACCATGCACATCTGCCTTGGTTATTTTCAGTTTTCACCCCCCTCAATCGACTGGGTTCAAAGTCTCTTCAACTCGGTCACGAGATCAGTGACTCATCTTGACATTTCAAAGTGTGGCCCCTGATCTGAAATCGTGGCCATGATCAGTTCGTCTCGAGAGAGGATCAACATCTCGAATCAATCACAGATTCCTACTTTGCACTGCGTGCTACTAAATAAAGAAGGGCTCGACCGAGTCTAGTCATTACCGAGTCAGTGACTTAGTTTCCTTTTAACCTAAAAGCCCTGACTCAGTTGGGCCTATGTAGTAGCCCGCCCAGTTAAACTTGAGCCCAATCGAGGGCATTCCAGATCTACCCAGTTCAGGGCTGACCCAACTGTTTTACCCCACTGAGTCAACTCAATACTCATAATCGAGCTGACTCGGTCAGTTTTTTGGCTGAGTACTAGCTTGTTGTGCATGATTCTGAAAAGCATTGGGTTCAACAAACGTTCAATCTAACCCTGAGGCTAACAAGACCCTTGAATCAAACTCGACAAATTGTTAGTTGAAAACCCATCCGAGTCAACTCAGTACTAACTCATTAAGATGTTATAATACTCTATTCAGGGGCTGTTTGCAGTGGATATACGTGAAAGACATTTTCCTTCAATCAATCTCAAACCATTAACTCATCGACTCACCTCATTCAATCAAGGTGAGTGATATCCCACATGGCTTCATCATTTCATTGAATTCTAATAAAGTTGTATAAAGATCTTAATATCGTGTAAATAGTAGTTGTGTTCCTTTAATATTGAATTGATATGAATAAACATGTGGGAATGTCTTAAATTGTATTACTCAAATCTATCTCATATGAATATTAGCATATTCATTATGCCACATTTGAAATTACTTGTGGACATGTATACTCCTGCTAGATGTATTAAATTTAAGAAGTCCTATTTCCATTCCAATGAATAACTTGCTCCATTTCTCCTTATATGGACTAGATTCATGACAATTTATTTCTAATGAAGTTTTAGAATGCCACCAATAGTAAGTTAGCTCTTAGTTTACCCATGTGGATGTGATAAACATGAGTTAGTAGATTAAATTCCATTAATCTAAGCCCCACAATCGATAACTATGAATTTAGCCTTCTAGGCTCTATGATGTTTTAGTAATGACTGGATTTTGAACATATTCCTACTAGTAATAATGAGGGTTAGGACATTTCCTTTTTACCCTATTTTGCAAATCAAGGTTATGTGTGGAATGTTATCTTCCATGAAGAATGTGGGATAAATTTGTTATAAATTTAACATGCTTGAAATGCCATATTGTGGACCTCCTTTAGACCTAGAGAAAATAAATGGATTTATATTGAAATCATGTGTGGATGATTCATATTCTAATTAAAAGACTGTGAGTTTTGGTCCTGTTTATGAAAGCATGCTTGTTAACCCTATGAAGTGTCCATGAGTATCATGATGTATAACATTCATGCATGACATATGAGCTTTTCTGAGTGCTCAATGTAAGCCACACTCTGTTCAATTTACTAAAAGTTTCAACACTTCATTTAAGCTCACAGAGCATGTGTATTTGTGTCACTTTGGGCGTTCTTTCTTTACATGAGGCATTTTCGGGATTAGACACTCTTCGGGCGTACCCTGTGTATTTTTTCAGGAGATATCCTTAGGTTAATCTCTTACATGGCTTTTTCCGGGTTGATAATCTACTGCAAGCGGTCTGCATAGTCTTTTCCTGGTGACTAGTTCTCCTTGGGCGTACATTTGAGTATTTTTCTGGGTGACTAGTTCTCCTTGGGTGACCCTTTATTTTGACAGTTGGATGTGCATCCCCAGATCTATGACTTGAACATACATTCATACACCCATACATTCATTTGGAATTTCATGATTAGTCTCCTTGTAATTTGAATATGTTGATTTAAACTATTTTGGAATGACATGATATGCATGAATCCTTTAGGGAAATTCCCACTGAGTTTTCACTCACCCAATAGTGTGGTTGCATCAAATAGATGCATGAATGTGAATAGGGGGAGACCTCTACAATGGGTTTCCAAGGATGGCTGAGGTGGAGTTTGGCAAGAAAGTACTCTATGCCATTTGCAGTTGAGCCGTTGGAGCTTGATTGATAATTTAGGATTTACTTACTTTCAAATCTTAGACTTTAAGTTTTGTTTGAGTTGTAATAAAATATTTCCCCTGTGGAGGGATTTCATGTTGCTTTCATTTACTTGTATTAAATTTCCTTGTTATTACTTTCAATATTCTTGGTTTATGCAATAGTTATTTACTTAATGATTTTGAGATTTGCCATTAATTAGTGCATGTTAGTTTATTTTATAACGTAATTCTCAGGTTCTTAATGAGGAGCGACTATCCTTGGGTTTTGAGAACCAGGGTGTTACACGTATGATCTTCGCATATTTTCATGGTAGTCAATTGATCGGGGGGTTGTGGAGATTGGTGACGTGGATCCTGGTGAGCTCATCAGTAGAGTTTTGCCCTTTTTCTCTCTTGTCCACTAGGAGTTCTTAGTAGGCAGGGTAGGAAAATCTTGTATTGCTAAAGGAATGACAACTTGCCTAAGGTAGATTGCTGGTGGAGTAAGTTTGGGATGTTTCTTGGCTATATTTCGCATTATCTGTCGCCTAGCTCTTCTCAGTGGTGAACTCGTTCCTATAGTAGTGATGTTCTGGGTCCTTGTCCTTCTGCAAGTAACAATGATCCAATCATCTCTTTCTTCCTGTGCTACTAGTGAAGCGGTTATGACTGCAATAGTTGTCTATGATTCTGTATGCTTGACTGATGTTGCTCTTCTTTTGCAATATTCAGCTTGTTCATCGGCATATTCGATGACGAAGCCTATCGCAGTGAAGTAGAAGACTGTATTTTTTTGAATGATTGCCATTGATTGATTGTAACATCTTCTCTCTCTTGAATCTCTCCATATTACAAAATGGCACAAGTTAGTACTTAAATGAAGTTATATTCTATTTTGGAGATGAAAGGGAGGATGTTCCCACCGAGAGTTGCCATTTTGGTGCCTTAAAGATGCTAAACAGTAGTGATTGTCCTTTACATAGTTCTTAAGTTAATATCAAATGAATACAATGATCCCCATTTTGTTTCGAACAAGAAACAAATGCATTTGATTTGGTGATTTTATTCACTTAATAATTAACAAAAGAAGATGAAGAAGACAACCACAATATTTATTCATTCTGAATTCTTTTACATCCTTTCTCTCCTTTAATTCCAAAATAGAATATTCATAGAACCACAATACAAAGAAAATGTGACATATATCTAGATCACTCCTTTGATCAAATTTGAAGCTTTTTGTTGACCTTTAACTAATGGAGAAATCAGACATATGTCACTTTAATGGGGAAACATCATTGTGCACTGACAACACTTCGCGCAGGAGAATTGTGCACTGGAACACTATGCTAGAGGGCACTGTGCGTTGGCGAGCATTGTGTACTGCAGCTTGTTGTGCGCTGAAAGTGTTGTGCGCCGCACAACACTTGTTCTACACAATAGGTATGAACTTTACCTCTTACTCTCCAAGGTCTGCTCCTCTTCTTCCTCTCTTCTTGAACTTGGTGCTAATGACCCCTTTAGAAGGGTCACAGGGTATTTATAGCCCTCTCACACATGTGAATATGCCACATATTTATTGTGTGGTATTCATTGTGAGCCGATTCCCTTTTTGCGGACCCGAATGTGTGGACTCCACTGTGCGACCTCCACTGTGGTGACTCCACTGCGCGGTTTCCACTGTGCGGACTCCACTGCGCAAACTCCTCTGTGCGGGTTGGCCTATTAGCGCACAATGCCTTTACGAGCAACATAAGTTGCATCTCTCTCCCTCTCTCTCTCTCTCTCTCTCTCTCTCTCTCTCTCTCTCTCTCTCTCTCTCTTTCTTTTATGCCTCAACAGTGATTATTTTATATGAAGCATGTCATGTAGAGTGGGTCGTAGACATTTTCATGGTAAAGATGAACTAGAAAAGGGCCGATCAGTGGAGGAAATGATCTATGAAATTGCGGTTTATACCACTGGTACTAAAATATGAATGTAAGACAAGATCTTAGAGGGGGGATGAATAGGATCTTTTTAATTATTTTGCCAATTTTAAAATCCTAATTACCTAACACAAACTACTTATGTCATGCCCCAAACCTGGAAATCAGATTCACAGGAATTTTGATTGTCGAATCCGATGCCGACAGCCTCCGTAGTACCCCATTCTCGGCTCCCAGCGCAGCATACGCCAGATTCCGATCCTGGGATCCTACAAGGAGGATTTTCCCACATACATTTGACTTGTAATAAGCATAACCACAAGTTTATCCAAATCATAAAGGCAACATCATCATCATATATCCACCAATATAATCACTTAAATACAATGCTGAAAGAAAAATACATATATCAAAATTAGAGCTCCTAAAAACCGCTGCACGCTCCAAGCTCAACGCTGCTACAACCTAACGCCACCTGCACGCATCTATCGTGCATAAGCTTACAAAAGCTTAGAAGGTGGTGTAAGTGTGTGTAAGGTAAGTGCCGAGTATACAATAGAGTCCATAAATCATACATCATCGAGATAAGCAGGAAAAATGGCAAGGTCATAAATCGTATGATATCAGAGTAAGCAGAAATATACTGGTAAGTGTATGACTCACATAATATCAGAGTACGCAATGCAGATCATAATGAGCCAAGTATTATATATTGCAGATGCGATGCAATATGCAGATCCTGTCAAGTCCTTCTAAGCCACATAAGTGCATAAACGTAATAATTCAAAATGTCATATGCCGTGGATGAAATGCAATATGCGATGTGAATGAAATGACCAAGCTGGAGTGAAGTCGGGATGATAGAACGTAGTATCGCAGGATACGGGGTTCATCACAAGGGAATTCTATCCAAACCAGTCCCATACCTAAATTTGAATAGTCAAACACAATGTGGTAAACTCCTGATCTGAAGTTAGTCATGCTCCCCAATTGAAATCCTGGCCATTGTGAAGGTACACATAACAAATAGTTGCGCACCGCCAGCCTGAGTGGATAGTGAATGGATGAATAAATGAGTATGCAACTCCTACTTAGTAGCTTGTTAGCATAGTAGCCTGCCAACCACTGGTAGCTCGCCCAGTGTGGTAGCTCGCCCAAGCTTCAGCCCCACCCATATCACACCCGCCCACATCAGCGTTCGCCCACGTGTGCCTGCCCACATACACAATAGTGACGGGGTGTTATAATATCATGTCAGTCCTCATATCAAGTCCATATATCAGTACGGTTCCTCTTTGGGAAATCATCGGGGTCTATTATACTCCACTCCGATTGCCTCCTCCTTAGCTGCACAGCCCAGCAAGCGTAAGAGACCTCACTATCCGCCTGGACAATAGTCTGCCAATACCTATCCAGCACGTCGATAGCGGACCCATTTACAAGCTGGTCATATTTAGCCTAGCTTATAGCCCCCTCACTCGGGTGGATAAGGCCACACCCCCTTCCAACCGACCATGACATAGTGGGAGACACGGTCTCATGGTAAAGGCACTGAAGCTCATATTCCACTTAGTTTAGATGTTGAAGCATCTCCTGGTACCAAGGAGGTTCTGGGATTTTAACCCAAGGACATCCTACGTGCCCATAGTGCTAGAACCAAGCATTTTCGGTGTCCCATCTGACCATCCACGATGTGCCTGTAGAGGCCACCACCCTAATGTTGCTAGGGCGTACAATGATCAAGTCACATATATGCGAGATGCATGAGTCACACTATCAGTCATGCAGCAATCCTGCACGTATGGCGTGATAATGTGGGCACTTTGTCTCATAAGGAGTCCCGTAAATGGTCTGCTCAATGGCGTATGTTATTATCAAACATTCCTCATATCAGGCATATATATGATGCGTATGGTCATGAATCATGGAGTTATATGTAATACCTCGAATTTTTACCAACCTGGACTTAGACGTCCTTAGGCAACGGGTCAACCATATCACTCTTAGAGATCAATCCTAAAGTCTAAAAATCACTTTTCAACCTATTTCCTTCAAAATCTCACCTTTCACCACCCCATTCTTCACTTTCTCCAAGTACTTTCATATTAGCCATAAACCTAAAGTTTAAAAGGTGAGGAACTATACTTAAACTAAAATTTATTATAAATGGTAAATACATGCGTAAAATAGGATTTTGACTATTTAATATTTAGAATTTTATGATGTAGATAAGTTATTTGGATATATTAGCTTCTTCTACCCCAAAATCATATATTGTACGTTGCGTAACTCATTCCAGTTTACAAATGAGACTCGATAAACGCCTCGACAGACTCGTGGGCCCAAACGACTCAATTCGGGGGGGATCCAAGGTGGGCCCCACATATTTTCGGCATCCCTGGGAGGTGAGGACCTCACCCATGGGACGATCCCTCACCAAATAATTCAGTGACCGGCGAGGTCCTCGCGGCATCGGCGAGGCCTCGTCCGTACAGCGGACAGGCAGCCCGATTTTTATATTTTTTTATGCATTTTATTAAACTTTGAAAAATCATATCTCCTTCGTTATTATTCCGATTTAGATGATTCTAAAACCAGATTGAAGACAAATGAGTCTAGTTTTATATACAAATATGTAAAAAAATATAATAAAATATTTAGTATAGTTTAAAGTAGGTCATTGTGAGCAACTGTCCGATAATCACTTATTGGACAGCTGCTGCTTCTGGAATTTTTAGAATTTTTCTACAACTTAAAATCTTATGAAATTTGGTGGAGTCAGGGTAAACTTGATGATGAACCACTTCAAAAATAATTAAAATAATACAATGCCTAAAAGTTCCCAAAATGGGGCATAGAATGGCCCTAGGACTGTATTCTGCTATAATTAGGGTAGAATTTGGTTAAGTACCAAACTGAATACTCAGTAGAATTGACTTGAACCACTTTAAATACGAATTATAAGATCCAAAATAAGTGGTACTGCTAACGGTATGTTACCTAGAAATGTAGGATCAATCTCTAAACCCAGTTGCTCTCGGGAGCATTCAGAAACTTCGTATCGAACCTAGACCGCACGTCGAAAGTCTGATAGCGATGAACTTAGAAGATATTGATCGTGTTATTGGACTTGACAAGAACCGCAAAAATCACGTCCAAACAATGCTCTAGGATGATTTCCTTGAGTCCGGAGTGAAGAGTGTGAGAAAATGAAGATTTTTAAGAAATTAAATATAATTTTAAGAAATCTGGCACATTTCACTTACGCGTTATTTTTAAGCGTTTTGACCGTTAGAATTTGACCAAATTTCACCCTCGGATCAGGAAAGTTGGCCCTTACATGTCATAGCACTTATGGCCCTGATCGAGTTTCTGTGACCGCTGAACTGAAACTGGTCCGCCACGGTCAATCTGAAAACCCGACCGGATTGAAAACTTAGCTTGACCTATATCGGATACTAGAGAGCTTAAGTCCGACCGCATTTAGTAACAAGACCTCTAGAAGTGTTCCGTTGGATCGGAACAGACCCGATTTGGTTATAACTTAAGCATACCTTGACTTCAAGTCTGTTTTCGTCATGTTTGGGCTTATAAAAAGGGCTTAAACCCTCCCTCATTCAGCCCATACAAATTTGAGAGAAACCCTAGGAGAGAGAAGAGAGAAAAGAGTGAGAAAGTGTGAGAGAAGTGGGAGAACCTTTCTGCTATTCTTCCCTGCCGATCTACATGCTTAACCATCACTTTACAATCGCTTCTCCGGCGATTCTGGCTTCATTCTTGGGTAAGTTAAACCAACCCTAACCTGTTTTGAAGCCTAGAATAGTTCCAATGACGTTATAGCTAACCTGTTTCATGCCATAGGTAGCGTATTCGTCGTTGACGAAGACTTATCATCTGAATCATATCTGATGCATGTTTTCTGGTTTAAGGTGTGGATTTTAGACGCTTAGGTTACCATTTTTTAAAGCTTTCAATGCTGTTTAATGGTAGATTGTCGACAAGGATACTGTTTGACATGTAGAACATGTTGTCCGTTTTTCATTTCGAATACGTACGAAGAATATGAGATTTAGGGTATTTTAGGTATTTGTAGGAAATACTGTATACATACGTATTTTGCTGATATGATTGCCATGAGTATTTATCGTGTACCTATGCTAGTTATGCATGTATGATTTGTTTGACGAAGAGATTCGCCCTAATGCACATTATTGGCCGACATATGCTATGTAGACTAATGTGTGTAGACTAAGTGTTTGTATAAATGTATGTATTAGTATGATTTGAGTAAATGGTGTTGTAGATTAGCGTTGAGATTGGATTCTCAACTAATTTGATGATGTACATGATTTCTTCCATGCTTGTTGTATTTGAATTGATTACCTTATGTGTGAAATACTCGTGTATGGTTAACTGCTTATGATGTACGTTATAACATGCTGATAACATGTTGGAATTACTTGTATTTCAATTCTGTCTCTCTCATATGATTATTGATTTAGATTACAAGTGTTTGGGGCTATACTCTAGTCCAGGAAGTCGGTAATAGATTTGAATTTGTGGTTGGATTCTATTAGCCATGAAGGACGCGTTGACGAACCCGAGTCGTGCTTTGGTTGATGGCAAAGGTTAGGCCACATGAGGTGTTTATACACTTCATGTTGTTCAGCTTAAGGTGCGCTCGTACTAGTCGAGCTCGTCAAGTAACCCGAATGACCATTGTATGTTCACCTTGTATTGGTCATAACTGCTTGAACCTAGGGTACTGAACTTACCAGTGATAACCCTGATAACCGTGGTACCTTGATCCACTAAGACTCATGAGCCAGGCATGGTGGTATGGGACACTGTGGTCGAGCTGTCGGCCTACGCTGGGGCCATGAGCCTCCCTATAGTGACCAGTGAGAAACCCAGACTTGTGAGCCGATTATGGTAGTATGGGACACTATATTCGAGTTATCGGCCTACACTGATAAGGTGATGAGGGAGCGGTGCAACGAGTGCATGCAACAGCCCTGACAGCCCTTTATAGTGACCTCGAGCGTACTCTGAGTCTACGTGAGGCGACGACCCTTCCGTAGCAACAAGAGTACAACTAAGCCTGTATTGATAAGGAGATAGGGGAGCGGTGCAACGAGTGCGTGCAACAGCCCTGACAGCCCTTGCAACGACCTAGAAATATATCATCGTATGAGACTACTAGGAGTGACGATCCTAGACAGGATCCTTGTTGGGAATGATATAAGGGAAGTACCCTAGTTTCCCAATCCTGCTGTATGAAAAGGACTAATAACAACTCGGTAATCATATTCATATCGCACTGCATGTACCTGGAAGATGTGGAGTACTGAGGGAAGAAAGCATGCCGCGGACGTAAGATGGTGTCGCATGAGGGAGTATGTTGGCGAGGGCATCCATCATGTCATTTCATTCTTGCATTAATTACAGTATTTAGGAATGTTTGATTTGCTTGCTTTATCATTATCCCTTGATTGATTTGATAACATGTTAACCTTTGCTCTATGATTCCACTGAGTTGGCCACTCACTCTCACGTTACGGGACGGTGTTGTACACACCACCCAGTCCCTATTTTAGTTTCAGATGATTGCACTGCTTGTGAAGCGGAGCCGGACTTGTTTGATGATGAGGAGGATTTCTCCTATAGGCGGTTATCAGGTGGGTCTAGGTAGACCATGTTCTGATCGATGAAATTACAGGGAGGTTGATTAGACGTCATGACACTTGTCATTTTATATTTTTGGAACACTCATGTATATTCTTTTTGATCATTTTTAGAGTATACATGTATATGTTTAACTTGGTAACATGTTCACACTCTGGAGACTTACAACAGTTCATATATTTTATATATCTATCACATTCTTTCGCTTGCTAATTTAACTGTCTCTGGAGTATGATATGCCGTTTTGGCTTAATCCACTTCATGTTTTATGCACTATTACAACCGACATTCATTCATCATTGAAAATGTTTCATAAGTGATGTTCTGGAACTCGGGAGTGGAGTTTATCCTCGACCCCCGATTTTCGGGATGTTACATTATACTAGGCATGTTATAAAGTAATGAACTATTCTTACAACGCAGATGGGCCTAGAAAGCCTACACACAACAAGTATGGGCCTATCAATGGGCCCTAGGGAGAGTCATAATACAGACATTTAACCAACATTATTCTCACAATGTGGACGTCAAACCAACATTGATCCCAAGGCATGACTTGCCATAAAGGTCAACACATACACCACAGTGGAATCACATTTAATGGGCCTTAGGTACATCCCATTGGGCCTCGACCCATGGGCCTCCAATACGTCAAACGGGCCTCATAACTTGGGCCTCAAAATACGGTCACAAATAAATCAATATGGGCCTCTTACGTATGCCTTACATTCATATCAAGGTGAGCCTCAACAACGACCCTATACACATCTAGGTGGGCCTCAACAACAGGCCATACACATCAAGGGAGCCTCAATAACGGCCTTCAATACATCATAATGGGCCTCAACCCATGGGCCTCCAATACATCACAGTGGGCCTTAACCCATGGGCCCTAATACATCACAATGGGCATCAACCCATGGGCTACAAATACATCTCAATGTGCCTCATCAAATGAACCGTATAGATATTCAATACATAAATCATGGCGGGCTGCATAAATGGATAGATAGATAAAACACATATATATCGTGGTGGGTTCCATCTCATGACGGACGGCATGAATGAAACACATACCATGGTGGGTTCCAACTGAACCTTAGATCTGACTCATTTTTTACCCTCAAGCCCTAAAATGGGCTTTCAAAATGGTTAGACGGCTTGGATGCAACACATGCATCATGGTAGGGTCCACACACATGGCCTACCAATTAAATGGACGGTGTGCATACACGCCGCCTGGATGGACGGTTTGGATATAATACAAACATCAAGGGTGGGGCCTCAACAATGGACCTTATATATCACATCATGTGTGGTCCATACAGATGGACGGTAGATTTAACACATTCATCAAGGCAGGCTTCATACAATTAAGGTACGTCCATCTGATGTGATGGACGGTGGATATAAAACAAATACAATTAAGATGGGATCCACTGCACAAATGACGCAATAAATAGTTATATCAAGGTGGGGTCCATTGCACAGATAGATGGCTGAATATAAGGCAGATAGGCAGCTTGCATTAAAAATAAATATATCAAGGTAGGCTCCATCTACCATTGTCCAGTAATGGACGGTGTAGATGGCACAGATGAAACACATATGTCAAGGGACCCCACAGACCTTGCTGACGTCCAACACAGCGGCAGCAATGGCTGCTGGTGAGGTACGCCAGCCAATTCACTTCCAATCAACAAGTGGGTCCCATGTGGGGCCCACCATGACATTGATTTTCCATCCAATCTATTAATAAGGTTACAAATACCAAAATAAATAGATAAATAACTATTATATTTATCCAAAACTTCTAGACTCCAAGGGAGTCCAATGGCAGACGTTCCATCCCATTGCCTTTTGCTGCGTGGTCCACTTGATAGGCAGATCTGTCTCATTTTGTATCACGCCTTAAGGCTAGCTCGTCACAGGATGGACGGTTTGAATGTAATCTACATATCAAATGTGGGGTCCACTGTCGGCCAGTGGTTGGACAGCTTGGGTGATGCACATCATCATGGTGGTGCACGGAACTGCCGATGCCAATATCACAGTAGCGTTACGACTGCTAGGACCCACCGTCTTCATCAATGGACGGTGTGGAAAAAGCTCATACATCATGGTGAAATCCCACGCAGCAGCGAACGATGTGGATCTCACACATATATCATGTGGGCCATGTCAAAATGAATGGACAGTTTAGATATGGCACGTACTTCATGACCAAGGCCCACCCTTGCTAACATCTTGGAGTTGCGTGGGCCCCACAGAAATTACTGTCGTTAAAACCACAACAGCTATACAGCTGGTGTGTTGGCCCACCGTCCATTAGACTGTCAGTCTGGAGAATCAACAGATGAACGGTGTGGGTGAGACCCACACGTCAGATGGATCCCACATGGAGCCACCATGATTCTTATATATATAATATTATTATTATTATTATTATTATTATATATATATATATATATATATATATATATATATATATATATATATATATATATATATATATTTATTATATTATTATATTATTATTTTTTTGAGAGGGGAGGGTTGCTCCAGCGTCCAGGCCTGGATAGACAGCTGGACGCAAACCACATGTATCACGGTCCCCACCGTCCAGACCACTGGACGGTGTGGATTTCACACGGATGACAAAGGTGGGCCATGTGTTGGATGGAGCACGCACGCACGGTCGGCCTTATATATGGGGGGGCATGGATGAAATCAAAAGGTCATGTGGACCACGTCCACAACATTTGCTGTCGTAGTATAGCAGCTTTGCTGCTGGGACCACCATCCCTCCAACAGATAGGGTAGGACGTATACATCAACGTGGGCCCCACCTCCACACGTGCAGCACGTGTGGAGTGGGTCCCACCCTAAAAAAAATGGATGGATGGTTGGAATAAAATACATGAATTAAGGTGGGGTCTACATGGACCAAGATGATATTTGTATTTCCCTCCATCTTAGCTGGCCCAATATGGTTTTTAGATTTTTGGGTGGGCCACTTATATAGGCCCCACCTTGATGCATTAATTTAAGCCACACCATCCATTCCATTCCCCAGCTCATTTTAGGCGTTAAGCCGAAAAATGAAGTGAATTCGATTTTCTGGCTGGCCATACCAAAGAAAATAATATTTTCTACCGTTGAAATCCAACCTGATGTTTCTATACACTAAAATACCCTAAATATTGAGCTTGTTCGGACTGTCTTGAGTCATGGAATGGCTGGAGTGGATTCAGATCATGCGAGCCTCACCTGTGAAAAACCTCGAGAAAATATTTTTTTAAAAAAACAACACATATATGCAGCAAGATGCTACTACTGCCTGAGGACACACAGGCAACATCCTGCGCTGCTGTGGATGGACGAACAGGGACCCACGGTCCCAGCCGTGGGCCCTATCATGATGTGTGTTGATCATCAATGCTCTGCATTTGGTAGGTACCCTGTGGGATAGTGGGACCCCTAAAAATCAGCTGTATGAGGAGCTTAGGTGGCCCACATAACAAGAAACAGTGGGATTGAGCGTCTGCCATTGAAACCCTTTTTGGGTGGTCATAGAAGTTTTAGACGATATGAGATTTGTTTTTCCTCTTATTCAAGGTCTATGTGACCTTATTAACAGATTGGACGGAAGATAAACGTTATGGTGGGCCCCACGTGGGACCCACCTAAATGAGGATTAGCTGGTATACGAATACACCAGCTATATAGCTGTTGTTAAAGACGTCAGCAAGTTTTGTGGTCCCATTTGATGTATGTGATTACTAGCCGTCCATCTCTGTGGATGGTGAGCCGACAGCAATAACTGCTATGTTAACACAATAAGTTCTGTGGATCCTATTCATGAGGTATGTTGTATACCCAAACCACTCATCCCTGTGGGTCCCACATGTGCTGCATATCCACACCGTCCAATGGACTAGACGGTGGGGATCTCCAGGATTTATGTGTTTGGCATCCAAGCCATCCAGGCTCTAGACGCTGGATATTGGTCGGTTGCCTTTTTAAAATAAATAAATATATATATATATATATATATATATATATATATATATATATATATATATATATATATATAAAAAAAATAATAATAATAATAAAAAAATAAATACTTATGATATTATAGTACATGTATATATACATATGTTATATATATGAGGTGGGCCCCATGAGGGACCCACGTTGATGTATTTGCTTTACATCCTTACCATCCCTTTGGACGGTGCTTGTGAAGCCGACCTCGATGAAGGCCCTTCTCCACGCCGTCCATTTATTTTGTAGGGTGTGGGACCCACCTCACACGTGCTACACGTGTGAGGGTGGGACCCACCTATTAACGTGTAGACTGTCCAGGTGGGGCGCATCGAAATGATGTTTGTGTTTACACACACACACCATCCATCTGGATGGTGTTAAGCAGGGCCTACCATGATATATCTAACTAGCCACACCGTCCATGCATTTGCAACTATGTGGGGCTCACCTTGTCATTTGTGTTATATCAAACCGCCCATCTCTTTGGACGGTGGGTAGCCACCATGATGTATGTGTTGTTCGTACATGTTGTCCAATGTTTGGATGGTGCAGATTTACCTGTCCAATGTCTGGAAGGTGCTAATTTACATGGATAATGTTTGGGCAGTGCTGATCACCATTAGCGAACCATGTACCCCATAGAGTGATAGTGTACAGTGTTACACATGCTGCACTTGTAACTATATATATATATATATATATATATATATATATATATATATATATATATATGTTGTATATTCATACTGTCCATTCATGTGGACCCCATGTGATGTATGTGTTTGAGGCCCAATGTAATGTATGTATAGCCCATGTAAAGAGGCCCATTGTGATGTATATGCAGCCCTTATACAAGGCCCATCGAGATGTATTTGAGGCCCATATGATAGGACCCACCTGTTGTGTATATAAGGCCCACGAGTGAGGCCTATTGTAATGTACTGGGGTCCATGAGTCGTAGCCCATTGAGATGTATTTATAGCCCATATGTCATGGCCCATTGTGACATATATTCAGCCCATGTGAGGTGACCGATTATGATGTAATCGAGGCCCATGTGATGCGGCCCACTTAATGTAATGAGGGCCCATTGATATATATTTGAGGCCCATTTGATGGGGCCCACCTGTTGGGATTTACAGCCCATGGGTTGTGGTCCATGTAATGTATTTGAGGCCCATGTGCAGGGTCCACCTATTGTGTATTTATGGCCCATTTGGCAAGGCCCATTGATATGTATTTGTGGCCCGTTTGGTAAGGCCCATTGGTGCGGCCCGTGGATGCGGCTTACTTGATATAATGTAGCCTATTGTGATATATTTTCGGTCCATATGATGAGGCCAATGTGATGTATTTATGGCTCATGTGCCTAGGCCCATTGTGATGTATATAAGGCCCATTGGTGCGGCCCAGGTGGTGTGACCCATTGTGACGTGTTCAAGAACCGTAGGATGTGGCCCGATATGATGTGTTACAGCCCATTCGATAAGGCCTAGTGTGATGTACATTAGGTCCTTGTGTGAGACCGTGGGCCCATTATACGTTTGGCCCTATGTGGGCCACTCCTTGGGAGCAATGTTGGTTGAATGTCCACATTAATGGGTAATGATGGTTAAATGTCCACATTATGACCTTCCCTTAGGCCTGGTTAGGTTTATTCTCATCATTCTCTAGTAGGTTAACCTAAATTATTGGGCCCCATTGATATTGTTTGATCCATCATTGGTCATCCATCTATGGACCCTGCCTTGCGCTGATTCTAATTGTCAAGGCTAATTTTATAGACCGGTTCTGATTATCGAGGCCGATTATCGATCAATTCCGATTGTCATGGCCGATTGTCGATTCGCGATCGAGGCCGATTATAGTGACCGATTGCCGATTTCGAATGACATGGCCAATTTACCGATTCTGATTATTGAGGCCGATTGTTGATTCTGATTCTAATTATCGAGGCAGATTATCGATCGATTCCGATTGTCATAGTCGATTGCCGATTAGCGATCGAAGCCGATTATAATGACCGATTGCTGATTCCGATTGACATGGCCAATTTGCCTATTCTGATTATCGAGGTCGATTTCGATTGTCAAGGCTGATTCTGATTGTTGAGGCTAATTCTGATTGTTGAGGTTAATTTTGATTGCTGAGGCCGATTGTTGAGACCTATATGATGTATGCGGGCCGTAGTTGAGGCCCATTGTGATGCATTTGAGAGTCAGGCGATGGATCCATTGTGATGTATATTAGGCCCATGTGAGAGGCCCATCATGATGCTTATTAAGCTCTTGAGTAAAGCTCATGGTGTTGTATATTAGGTCTTTGTGTGAGGCCATGGGTCCATTATATGCCAGGCCCTATGTGGGCCATCCCTTGGGGGCAATGTTGGCTAAATGTCCATATTGTCGAGGCCGATTGATTGATGCCAGTTATTGATACTGATTATGAATATGTGATAGCATAACATCATGATACATGTCCATGAGCATCATCTGCATGTTTGTTATGAGATGTGATTGACCATTGCATATGCAATTAGGCAGGTTGTTATGAGACTCCCTGATAGGCGGAGTTATCTCACATGAGTGCACGGTATACGTAGGATTGATGCATGACTGAATTGTATGACTCATGCATCTTACATTGTATGTCGTGAGTATTGTACACCCTAACAACATTAAGGCAGAGGCCTCCACAAGGATATTGTGGGTGGCCAAATGAGAAACCAAAAATATTTAGTTCTAGCATACGGGCGCCATAGATGTCTCTGGTTGAAAATTCCTAAACCTCCGTGGCTAGGAGATGCCCCAACCTCGAGACCGAGTGGATATATATGAGTGCATGAGGGTTGTATACCAGTAGACAGCGTCTCCCACTATATCGTGGTCAGTTGGGAGGGGGTGTGACCTTACCCGCCTGAGTGAGGGGGCAATGTCTAAGTTGAGTTTGACCAACTTGAGGAATGAGTCCGCTATCAACGAGTCAGGCCTGATATTGGTAGGGGGATAGTGAGGTCTCTTTCACTTACCCAGTTATACGCTCGGATAGGGGTAGCAAGCTGGCTTAGAGTGTAATAGACCCCATTGATGATCTCAGAGAGGAACCATACTGATATGTGGACTTATTGAGCAGGAGTTGTATACTCATTCATTCATTTATTCACTCGGGGTGGTGGTGCGTAACTATTTGTTACGTGTATATTTACAATCGCCAGGATTTTGGTTGGGGTGCGCGACTAACCTGAGATTAAAAACTTTAGCACATCAAGTCTGACTATCCAAATTTAGGTATAGGACTGGTTAGGATAGAAGTCCCTTGTAATGGACCCTATAGCCTGCGATACTACGTACTATCATCCCGACTTCACACTCCAGCGTGGTCATTCCATTTACACAATATATTGTATTACATCTGCGACATATGACATTTTGGGTTACTGTGTTTCTGCATTTATATAGTGTAGATACAACTAACGCTATTCGTGAACTCATCAGAAATTGCATATTGCATCGTATCCTCGGCATCTGATATTTGGCTCTTTATGACTCCTCATTTACATAGCTGTCCTATATTGCGTATTCTGATATTGATTGACTCATGGACTTGTCCGTATTTCCGCTTACTTTGTTATCGTATGATTTATGATCTTGTCAGTATTTTTGTTTACTCTGATAATTCATGCTCTTGTCAGTATTTCTTCTTACTCTGTTAATTCATGATCTTGTCAATGTTTCTTCTTATTTTGATATTGTACGATTTATGGATTACCAATAATTTTGGTACTGTATCATGATGGCATTGTATTTAATACTTGACACTTACCTTATGCACACACTTACACCACCCTCTAAGTTTTCTATAAGCTTATGCACGATAGATGCGTACAAGTGATGTTAGGTTGCAACAGTGTTGAGCTTGGAGCGTGCAGCGGTCTTCTGGAGCTTGATTTTTTATTTATGTATTTTCCTTTCAGCATTGTACTCAAATGATTATATTAGTGGATATGTGATGATGATTTTGCCTGTGTGAATTGGTTAATCTTGTGGTTATGCTTATTATGAGTTAAATGTACACAAAAAAAAAATAATCTTCCTTGTAGGATCACAGGATCGGAATTTGGCGTATGGACGCTAGGAGCCAAGAATGGGGTACTATGGAGGTTGTTGGCACTGTATTCAGCGATTGAAATTCTTGTGAATCCGATTTCTGGGTTTGGGGCATGACATTAATCCTTTGATTTAACTGTGTGTTCAATTATGTGGCAGGAATCTTCAAATTTACCAATGGAGCTCATATAGGAGGCATGATCTTCTGATATACAAATTTAGCTTAAATGAACCATTAACCATTCGTTAGAGATGGTTGATCTATAGTTTATAAACATTTAATCGTTGTATGTGTATAAACCTTTTCTGGTTCAAGATAAGTATCATATCATTCATGAAGATTTCAAAAGTTATGCATGATACTTGATTTATATGGAGTTAGTTATCATGAAGGTACTTTTATCAAATTCCATAGATAATGAAATTATTAGTCAAGAATTAGTTTGTAAATTGATCCAAAAAAGAATATGCTATTTAATGTTCTTAAATCCATTTTATGCAACTATGATTTACTTCTTGACCAATTTCTTTAAATCAATCCTCAAAATTTTTATGGCTCATTTTTACTATCAATATTTCCCCTTTTAAAGTACTTGACCCATTGCTAAGTATATCTAAAGATGGGTCAAGGTAAGTTGTTGATTTACTTGGAGTAAATGTTACAAGGGCCCGAGTTATTTTCAGGGCACTTATATCTGTTTTGCGTTACTCATTTGGTAACTATTTTCTTTGAGCTAAAAGTGTATTTCTCTAATTGACTTCGAAATAATTTAGATGTGATTTTGAGATTTGCTTTGAAGTAACATCAGGGTTTTTAGATAAAGGACATTCCCTTTTGTAGTGTCCTATCTTTCCATAGTGATGGCATGACGATTCAATTGAATTTTTTTATTTTGAAATAGTTAAATTTGTCGTCATTGATGAGGTAGAGTGTTTCGACAAGAAAACAAATGCGTTTCATTTGGGGGATTTATTCAATGATAACAAAGAATGAATGAGAGAACATTCATCAAATTTATCTGAGTTCATTTACATCCTCTGATTCCCTTGATTCTGAAAACAAAGTACAATTAATACAATATACTCAATGAAAGAGAAGATAGCTCGATGGAAATTTCGGCAGCATAACAGTGCTATTTTGGTCATCTCCTAGGTACTTAGGAGGAATTGACAAATCTGATCAATCAGTCTTCCAATGAGATAGAAATTTCGGCAAAATTCCGGCGCTATTTCGGTCATCTCCTAGGTACTTAGGAGGAATTGCTGATTTGATCAGCCAGTCTTCAATGAGATGGAGCATCCTTCCAGTCATTCTTCCTTAAAATATGAAGCAGCCCATTGAAGTATGGCCAGGCCTTGAAGAAATCAGGCTGATCATGCTAAACGGGTCTGAAAAGTCTCTCAGAATGTAAGATCAGGGGGTTGACACCGTCCGTTCGGACCGAAACTTTATGTGCAGCCTTAGAACCACAAATTAGTTGTACACGTCAAATTTTAGCTCCTGAATCCTTGTAGAAATGGCTAAACTGACAAATTAGCCCCTGAAATCATGATTTGGGGCCCGCCTGATATTTGGACATGCTTCAGATTTGGTCCTAATGTGTTAAATGAGATACCAAAGAGGATGGACGAAGCAGATTTCCCGCGAGCATCTTGTTAAAGACTGCATATGCATTGCACGTACATAGAGTCCTCGTGCACTCGCTGCACAATGCACGGGCTTTCGGTCAATGGTCGGTTTGACCCGACCTTCTTCCTCAAAAACAAACAACGTCTAAATGCTGTTCGTCATTTTTGTGTAGTGGGGCCCACTCATCGTTCATTTCGATGATCAGAGCTGTTCACCTGTCTCTGGAGGGAGGTATAAACCTCTCCTAGATGTCCTTTTATCTCAATGCAAGAAAGTGTAAGCTCTTAGCCGTTAATCAAAGGATGAACGGCGGAGTAGATAACCCTGTGGGCCACCTCGATCCCACCACAAAAGTAGTCCATCCAGAATGGTTTTTCGTGCTAAACACAATGGATGTCATGGATTTCTTATACAACTTCAATAGATGGGCCGCTGAAATTCACAGAGTCGACGTACGTCGACTCTATTGTAAAACAGAGCTTCTGTCCGTGCGTTGTGGGCCACCATGATACAGGGAGGGGCTGATCTGAGTCATCCATCAGATAGAGGAGGCAAAAACAATCGAGGTGATGCTGAGCTTTGGTGACCATATCCAGTCATATGATCTCTACAGTGATTGAAAAAGGACCGTTCGGCGGCTTTTAAGGCTTGATTATCCAGGTGGGCCATGTCAACAAACAATGAGAACTCTCCTTTCACTAACGCAATCTCGAGAGGAAGACATTGGGCGGTGTGGATATTTCAAGAGATGACCGTACTAGGCATTAACAGTGCCCCAGTAAAAGGAAGAATCTTCCTTCCTCTTTTACACGTCTACAGCTTCGCTCGGTTGTGCGGGTACATGCAGTAGCAACCTTCCTTGCGCGTGTACGCGCAGCAGCTCTCCCTTGTGCGACCACATGAAGCAGCCTTCATCTGTTGCGCGGGCTAGCATAATAGCCAAGCTCTCTCTCTCTGTCCTGACTTCTTTTCCTCATTTCTTTGGCCCACCATCTGATCTAGCCGATCCAACCCCCCAAATAGAGTAGGAGTGGGGTATTTATAGGCCCCGCCACTCTTACAGAGTGGTGATCACCACCACCTATCTTTTCACATATGATCTTCTTCTTTTCTTAAGCTATAGTGACCACCAAGCTACCTCTTAAATGGTGGTGTATAACCTTTCTCCCTTAAAATGACACATGTGCACCCCTTTTTACCAAACTACCCTTTTTAATCCCTTTTACCAGAATACCTAAACTACCACTTGGACATGGAATGTTATCAAAATACCTAAACTACTCCTGGAACTGGATTTTTACCAAAATACCTAAACTACCCCTGGACATGGAATGTTATCAAATTACCTAAACTACCCCTGGACATGGAATGTTATCAAAATACCTAAACTACCCTTGGAACTGGATTTTTACCAGAATACCTAAACTACCCCTGGACTGGATTTTTACCAGAATACCTGGACATGGAATTTACCAAAATACCCCAGACATGGAATATTTTTTATGCCTCAACATAGAGGAAGATTCTGATTCATATCGTAGGCCTGTCATATTTTTGGAGTTTCTACCCATGCTCAGGAGTTTCTTAAATTTTTCATTGCTTTGAGTGAATTTTCGGGTTAGTTTTGCTGCATGATCAGAATTTTTAATTTCTATTTTTAGATTTTTTTTTTCTCTTTTTAATTTCTCAAATTTCATTTTTAAAAGTTCAATTTTCTTGATCAGATTATCAAAAGTTATGCTTCTAACAGTAGTTCATCTCCCATTTTTAATTCTTTTAAGATCAAGTTCATCTTCCTCATTTAGTTTCTTAGGAATGACTATAGTAGTGGAGGCCATAAGGATCTTCAATGATTTTTTATCTCCATCACTTTTTGACTCACTTGAATCTGAATTTAAGTCATCAGTATCATCCCAAGTGGCTGTCATAGCTTTCTCTTTGGACTTCTTTACAGGACATTTCGTGGAGATGTGACCATATTTTCTACAGTTGTAGCATTGAAGCTCTTTGGACTTGTTGAAAGTTTTGTCTATTTGGTGCTTGTAGTTCAGTTGATCTCCTTTGTTATTGTAAGGTCTCCCACAGTTCCTATTAAAGAATCTTTTAAAGTTTTTAACTAGGAGGGCAACCTCCTTATCTTCATCTTCGTTCTCACTATCTTCTTTCTCTATTGTTTTCATGTTTTTAGAGGTTTTAAGAATGTTATTTTTGGATTTTGTGGGTGGTTTAAAGTATAGTTTAAAAGTTTTTAGAGAACCTACTATTTCTTTTACTTTTATTTCTTCTATATTCCTACATTCTTCAATGGTAGTGACTTTGGAGTTAAAACGTTCCGATAAGGATTTCAGAATTTTTCTACAAATTATGGATACTGGAATTCTCTCTCCAAGTCCTCCCATGATGTTACATATGCCATTCAATCTTGTGAAAAACTCCATGAACGTCTCATCTTCATCCATCTTTATGTGTTCAAATTGAGATGTTAGGAGTTGTAACCTTAACATATTTACTGTGTTAATTCCTTCATGGGTAGTTTCTAATAACTCCTATGCTACCTTTGAGTTTGCACACATACTTGTGAAACTCCACAGAAAATTGCATTCATAGCTTTGGCTTCACATATCCTCATCTCTTTATCAAATTGGGTCCATTTGTCCTTTGGTTTTGATTTTGTGATTGTTGTGCCATCTAGAGAACAATTTGTTCTGTTGGTGCAACATATCCAATTTGTTCTATTAGTGCAACATATCCATTTTCAACAATCTCCCACACATCATTATCTAAGGCCTAAAGAAAATATATCATTCTAGCCTTCCAGTATGTATAGTTTGTAATATTAAAGAAGGGAGGTCGTGAGACTGATGGTCCCTCTCCTTTGCCCATAATTCTACTTCAGTCAAGATCTACCTCTAGGTTGCTAAACCTTTCCAGAGGAACCCACTTTGATACAAATTGAAATTGTAGTTTATACTGTTGGTACTGAAGTATGAATGTAAGACAAGATCCTAGAGGGGGGCTGAATAGGATCTTTTCAATTATTTTACTAATTTAAAAATTCTAATTGCCTAACACAAACTATATAGCACTTAAACTAAGAAAGTCAACATAACTCTAAAGGCTTCCAAGCCAATAGAGCATCTAATCACATAGGCTACTCAAGATATGTAAATTAAGTGACTAGCCTAAAGTATAGTGAACATGTGTGTATGGAATATTGTACCTATCAATCCTAAGCATTCATCTAAACATGCATATATAATTAAGCATTCAACATATAAGCATATTTAAACAAATGTGCAAATGACAATTCCAAACATGAGCATTTATAATGGTTCGGCTATGTGCTTACTCCACTCCCGGCAGACGCACTCTCTCCTAGAGTGTATCAGATTTCACTATGAATGGTTTTAAATCAGGTTCACCATTAACCTTTATAGCCCTACACAAGGACTCAACAATTTATGCCCTACACAAGAGCAAGGGTCCTACAAAAGAACCTAAGTTTAGGCCACACAGGCCAAGGTCCTACACAAGGGCGTAGGTTTAGGCCACACAAGCCAAGGTCCTAACATAAGAGCCTAAGTTTAGGCCACACGGGGCAATGTCCTACACAAGGGCCTAGGTTTAGGCTACACAGGCCAAGGTCCTACATAAGGGCCTAACAAGGTACCTACACAAGGCAGCCTTAAATGCCTACACAGGGCTAACCCGTCCTGCATAAGGACTTGACGTATTCTCTCATCAGAGGCGTATGAAAGATCTTAGCAAGTTTGTAAAAATAAACTCTGAAATGAAATCCTACACAAGGAATAGGTCTTAGACTCTTTGGACTCTAATACTTGTAAGCGGATGAGAACTCTTTATAGCGTGTGGGTTGCTTGATCTTTGCTTGGTGAAACTTTAATCAGCTCTCGAATGCTCCCTTGATCCCGATGTTGTGGTTGATTTGATGTTTCAGCTTCATGATCAGTTTCCTTATATATGATATTCCTTTATACAGTTTACAAGGTAGTGAGAGTGGGTTGAATCTCCTATAACTTGATGACAAGTGGATTTCCTAGGGGATTCAATTGATGGATGCACTAGAGTATGATTGAGACTAAGAATATACAAATCGGTTTGGTCTCAATACTCTAGTGAAGGCTTGAGATCATGTTCTTCATTAATTCAAGCTTTGAATGCTCTTTGAGATGATGAATCACAATGAAAAGAACATAAATCTTATATGGATAGAGTCTAGAAGGGCTAGGGTAAGCTTGTAATGCACTAGGGACTTTGAGATGCCTTGATCCATACTTTTCAAAAAGTTCTGGGTTCTTCTTTTATAGAGAAAAAGTTCCAACGGATCTATAATGGCTAATTTTCAGTCCTATCGAGGGAACCTTCTGTCACACCGAACTGTCATCGGTGGGACCGAATTATCTCTCGGTGGCACCGAATTAAGTCCTGAAGTTGCTGAAAGTTTTTGGTCCATTTCAGTGGCACTGATGGATGTCTTTGGTTACAGTCAGTAGGACCGAATTATCTTCAAATGTTACTAGACTATTTTGGTCACTTTTGGTCGCACCGAAGGTTACGTCAGTAGGACCGAAGGTGCCATTGAATGGCACCTACTCCCACCTTTGCCATTGAATGGCACCTATTCCAACTAAAGGTGGGACAGATTTTCCTGCTTTGAGTTTTTGTCCTGCCATTCTTTCAATAACTTTCGAACTTTTTAAAATGGAAAATGTGAACTTATAATGGCTTTGAATAGATGATCTAAGTAGGGTTTCCTATTTGGGTTAGGATCATCAGGATCGTAGAAGCTTCTTTTTTTACTTTATAGATGTTACTTGATGCTTCTACTCCAGTTGTGTCATCGGTCTTCATTTTCCAAGGACTTATCTGACTACTTGACACAACGAGTCACGTGATTGGTAGACAAGTGTGCAAGGTGAGTGCACTAACAATCTGGACCATTAAAACCTTAAATTAGTCATATCTTGCAAACCGGGATGATTTTTTGACACATTATATATGATTTTGGGGTAGGAGGACCTACTTAAGCCAACCATGTCGAGTTGCGCACACCAAATTTGTGACATTCCATCGGATCAATGGACAAAGGTCCCGTTTAGTTTTTTTTTTTAATTATAAATAGCGGAAGTTTTAGTTCAAGTATAAGAGTGGTAGAAGTCATGCCCAACATGAACATGGCTTACAAAAGTTAGGAGAATAACATGGTTGGGCCAAATTGGACACTTACTATTTTGGCCGAAAATCACAAAGTCTAGTAGGAATAGATATTGTCTATAAATAGTACGATTACTATTTATAATAAGTCATGTTTTTAGAGTGTCTGAGCTGGAGTCTAAGGGCCTGTTTGTTAAATCTGAAGTTGGAAGTTTGAATTTGAAATCAGAATTTAAAATCTTAATCTGAAGTTGAAAACCTGGTATTGAATTAGGAGCAACCCATTTGTTAAATAATGTCTGAAATGTTTAGAATATGTTAATTTGACAAATTTGCCCTTATGAAACAATCATGATTAAATCCCTACCATTAAAATCTTCATGGATTCAATTAAAATGTTTATTTTCTAACCTATTGATAAGGTAAAAACACACCTAGATGAAGAGACCACACAAATATCACCTTAATCCAAAGCTTTTGTGGCTAGTAAGAAATTTTTAATGGTCATTTACCACTTTTTCTTGTACTATGGCCCATCTGCGATTTGGATCTACTTCATTTTTTGGATCATGCCTAAAAATGAGCTTTCAATATGGATGGATAGCATGAATGTAGTCACATACATCATCGTGGGCCTCATAGTCAAGTCACGCCTACCTCGATGGATCTAGATTGTATACTTACCAAGTTAATAGCCCCTATCTATTAGATGGTATTTTATGGCCCCCATCATAATGTATGTGTTTTATCCACGCCATCCGTCCATTTTTCCAAATCATTTTAGGAGTTGATCCCAAAAATGAGGTTGATCCAAATCTCATGTGGCTTAGAACTTTCTTGGCCCATTAATGGTCACTCACCACTATTTCCTACGATACAGCCTACTTGACAATTGGATTTGCTTCATTTTTGTATAATGCCCCATAATGATTTAAAAAAATATATATGAATAGATTGGATATAAGATACATACATCAAGGTGAGCACTACGGTTAGGGCCAAGGGTAGTGGCACATGGCACATCACACAATCCGTTAAACCCCATAATCAAACGCGGATTAGCTACTATCAGGTTGAGCAGCGAGACTCACTATTGAAGTGACATCACCAAGTTCTGTGGTTCTCATCATGATGTATGTGTTATATCTACATCGTTCATCCATTTGGAGAAATCATATTAGGGCATGATCCAAAGAATGAGTCATATCCAAACCTTCGAAGTGAGTGCATGTTGAGGGTCAAATGTTACATATTATCCCCCATTTATTTCTTGGTTTTACAAACATAATATGACTTAATGATATATTTTACATGTGTTTGTGTTGCAAGGTAAATTCAAGGACTTAAATTTAAAAGAATGCTAAAAGCATGGATTTAGTGCTCAAAATTTACCAAAGCAACGAATGAATCTTGGAGACTAAAATTGAAGATTTCAAGACCCCAACATCTAAGAAAACCAAGTGGAGAAGGAAGGAAGTCGAAAGAACAAGCGCAGAAAGCACAATGACTGTGTTATCAAGAATCGTTCGATGACATCGAATTTATGAGGGAAAATCGAGTTGGTTGTTGGACATATTGGGTGCTTTTATCAATCAATCGAAGACATGTTCGACGACTCAAAAGAAAATGCTCGATGACATCGAATTTATTAAAGAAATTGAAGCAACTTGCTGGACTATTTTGGACACATTCTCAATGACTCGAAGACCTGTTCGATGGATCAAAGCTTCGCTCAATGACATCGAAGGATGGTTCGATGATATAGAGACTTATGCAGTGTGAAAGAAGAAAAGGCATAACTTTCGGATTTAAACCCCTTTGATGTCATCGAAGGGTGTTCAATGACATCGAAGGCTTACGCAGATTGCATAAATTTGATCCGATTTTGTGATTTTGCGGAACTTGGCTTATAAATAGGGGTTTCCTAAGTCTTTTTAGGATATCTAGGGTTTAGAGGAGAAGAGCAAAAAGGGCAGAGCCGCTTCCTAGGAGCTCTTCTTCCCTTCTCCTTAGTTTTTAATGCTTTCTTCTAAAGTTTTTAATCCAATCATGTCTATGGTTGGCTAAATCCCTTAGCTAGGTCTAAGGGGTGAAGCCTGTAGCATGGTTGGGATGTTTTTCTTATTTGATTCTTGTTATTGTTGAACCTCTTTGATTCTAGTTTGATATTTAAGGAATACTTTTAGTGTTTAATGGTTTGTTGTGACTGAAATTACAATAGATCTGCAATAACTTGAAGTATTTTCTTTTTCTATTTGGAGTTTGTGAAAATAGGAAATCCTGTTGTTCGCCATCATCCCTTGGGCATGGATAGGTGATGGAATCCCTTCTATCCTTCACAATTCTCCCATGTTAGTTGTTGGATCGGTATACCCTGTTGTCTACCATTGTCTCATGGGCATGGTTAGGTGATGCAATCACTTCCAATCCTCATAACTTTCATTCGTTGAGAATTAGGTCAATGGAGGTTCATATCTGATCTTATTGAATATTTTTCATTTGGATAGAATATGACTCCAATTACAATTGAGTGCCTTGAATCAAATAAGGAAACATCCTAATAGCTGCAAGTGGATCCTTGGAAACCCTAGTTCTCACTTTTAAATTCATAAGTTTCTAAATTCATCATCTCACAATTACTCTCTACACTTCCAGATTTAGGTTAGATCTTCTCCTAGTTTTGATTCTAATTACTCTCAGAATCGACACACAAGATAAGCCCCTATAGATTCGACCTCGGTCTCATTGAGATTATTACTACATTGCAACCCTACACTCGGGGTTGTGAACAGTGCATGGGAGGGTAAAAACTCTTTATTTCCTTTGTGATTTTCCATTTTGGTGGGCCCACAAGGGTGGGACCCACCCTGATTATGAATGGAGTGTATGGTGGACTCTATAATAACAGGGGCCCACCCCGTTAGCTAGATCCTTTCCTTACTTTTCTTTTCTTTAATGTTACCGACCATTGTGGGGTCCAAAAGTGGGCCATGCTGCAAGGCAGCATGCCTTACACGCTATGATAGCATGGACCACCTTATGTGGCATGCCGTGATATTTATTTTCCATTTAACTTGTGCATAAGGTCACGTAGATTTGGATGATGGGAAAATGTAGGATTAGCCTGATCCAAGGCTTTTTGGGCCCACCTTGGCATGATTAAGTCAGTGGATGGAATGGATCACCTCCCTGTGTACTACACTAATCTATAAAAAATAAATAAATAAATAAATATACACAAGAGAAGGGGATGTCTAGGTGCACTGGATGTTCACAATGTATGAGACTATTGAAGTCAAGTGTCAGTGACGCCTGGGAGAAGACATGTAGAGTAGGGGCTCCACTTGTGGGACCCATCATGTTGTATGTATATACTCCATACAGTCCGCCTACTAGGTTAAAGCATTTTAGGGCTAAGGCCCAAATTTAAGTTAAAACCTGATTTTGGGTGGGCCACACCATATAAAACAGTAGCGATGATGATACCACTGTTAAAACTTCCTAAAGCCCACTGTGATGTGTGCGTGTCCCAGAACCTGTCCTATATTGGTCTCCTTGGGTCTACAATGAGCTGGGAAACTCGATGAACAGATTGAATCACCTCAATGTGGACCCCAACTGTAACACCCTAGATTTTTGCCAACCTAGAGTTGGACGTCCTTGGGCAATGAGTCGATCATAATACCTTAATTGACTTCTCAGAACTCAATCTTAAAGTCTAAAAATTCCTTTTTAACCCATTTCCTTCAAAATATCACCTTTCACCACCTTATTCTTCAAATATTTCTAAGCACTTTCATATTAGACACAAATCTTAAGATTTAGGTGATGAAGAATAATACTTAAACTAAATTTTTTTATAAATAGTAAATAAATAAATAAAATGGGATTTGGACCATTAAACTTTTGAAATCTCATGAAACAAATAGGTTATTTGGATAGAGCAGCTTCTCCTACCTTAAACTCATATATTGCATGTCGCGTAACTCATTCCAGATTGAAAGATACACCCATTTCAAATATCGGGTGGTGAAACCACCACCAGACAGGACAGCGAGCCGGCATGGGCTCGCCGTCTAGTAGGCCGGGCGGGCCATAACGGGCCAAGCGGCCTGTTTTCGATCCCATTTTCTACAATTTTCATCCTACTTTGATAATTCATATCTCACTTAATATAACTCTGATTTAGGTGATTCAAAAGTCAGATTGAAGCTTGATAAGTCTAGTTTCATATAAAAATAAGTGAAAAATATAATAAAAATTTAATATAGTTAAATATAGGTTATGATAAAAATTATCCAAAAATTATTAGTTTGGATAGTTAATGCTTCTAGAATTTTTAGAATTTTTTTACAATACAAAATATAATGAAATTTGATAAAGATGAAGTAGACTTGATGACAAACTACTAAAAAAATAATTAAAATAATATACTAACTAAAAGTACCGAAAAGAGGCATAGAACTGCCCTAGGACCTTATTCAATAGTAATTAGGGCAGAATTTACTTAAGTACTAGACTAAATAATCTATGCAATTGGTTTGAACTACTTTCTATAAGAACTACAAGAACCAAAGCGAGTAGAATCACTAACGCTATATTACCTAGAAATCTAGGATTCATCTCAAAACCCAGTCGGACCTGGACTGCACGTCGAAAGTTCGATTACTGTAAAACTATACGGTCATGACCGCCTTATTGAGCTTGACTACCATCTCAAAAATCAAATCCAGATAGTACCCAGAAATGCATAACTTGAGCTCAGAGCGAAGTGTGTGAGAAACAAGAATATCTTTAGGAAATAAACAGAAACTTAAGTAATTTGAGTCGTTCACTTGCAAGCTAAATTTAAAGTTTCAGACCATGAGATTCTGACCTAACAATACCCTCAGATTAGTGAAAAATTTCAACACATGTCAGTGTACTTGTGGCCTTGATCAAGTAATGGTGATCGTTGAACTGAAACGGGTCCTCTACGGTCGATCCACTGATCCGATCGGACCGAGATCTTAACATGGCATAGATCCAATGTCAAAAAACTTTCCCCTAACCATATACAAGAAATGGGCCTCCAGATGACCCTCGTTGGCCTGAAACAGCTGACTTTTGGCTATAAGCTAAGTATACTATGGCCCTGGGGCCATTACCATCAGTTTTGAGCTTATATAAGGGCTTAAACCCACCCCATTTCTATTCCATACGATTTTCTCCAAACCCTAGGAGAGAGAAGAGAAAAAAGGGGAGAAATGAGTGGAGATCGAAGGGAGATCCATGGAGTTTGCTGTCGTCCTTCTGTTCTGCTACTCCACGCCCCGATTCACCCTTTTACATCGCTACATCATCGATTTCAACTCCATTTTTGGGTAAAAAATCCTAACCCTAATCTATTTTAGGTATCCAAGTAGATGAATCGATGAAATAGCTAACCTATTTCGTGATTCAGGTAGCCTTTGTCCCGTAGACAAAGGCGTAGTGTTCAAACTAAGCTCTACACGGGTTTACCGGTGAAAGGTGTAGACTATAAATGCTTAGGTTATGATTTTCAAGGCTTTCAATATCAGTTAATAATTTATGACTGACTTGATTGCTATCACATATGCTTAGATGCGATGTTTTCCGCGTATTATATATATATATATATGAACTATATTGAAATTAATGCATTCCATGTGTTTGTTGAAATGTTTGAATGAAAGTGGAATCATGATTTATGCTTGCCATGACTATGAACTAAGAATACGAGGTTGTTGCATGTATGAAAAACCCCTTGTAAAAGGATTTATCATAATATATGTTGTGACTAATTTAGTCTATATATGTAGTAAAGTGTAGTCTAAGTATTAGTTAAAATGTTTTAAATGGACTTGAAATTATGATTTGTGCTTTCCATAATTGTTGTTTAGAATTTATGATTGTTGTACGTGTGGCAACTCCCTTGTGAAAGGATTTGCTATAATATACTTTATCACTGATTTATTACATGTATGTTGGTATGTGTAGTCTAAGTGTTTGATAAAATGTCTGAATGAGAAAATACTTGTTGAAATGTACTTAAAGGGGGTGTTGAGATGGGATTCTCAATTACTTATCTATAGTTACAGTTTTCTTCATGTAACCTATCTTACTACTACGTGATTTATGAATGAAATGCCTAGGTATGATAACATGTGCATTATGTGTTTATGGAAATGGTCAAATGAGATTTATACTGAAATTTTTTGTCACATGTTGTTTGACTATCACATATGAATGCCTATTGTGTTTGAATATGATTGGGACTACTGCATAGTCCAGGAAATTGGTAATGATTCCCGAATTAGTGGCTGAAGTCATTTTACCACACAAGACACGTTCGATGAATCTGAGTTATACAGTGTTTATCGACAGTGGTTAGGCCACGTGGAGTGCTTATGCGCTCCGTGTCGATTAAGTCAACACGGACTCGTACCAATCGAGCTTGTTAAGTAACCTGATTGGCCTAATATATGTTCACCATGTATGGACGCTACTACTTAAATATAAGGTACCAACTTACCAGTGAAAAGAACATTTAACCTTGGTACCACGATCTGCTAAGACTCATGGGCCAGACATGGTGGTATGGGGTACTGTGGTCGAGCTGTCGGCCTATGCTGGGGCGATGAGCCTCCCCGTAGTGACCAATGAGCAACCCAAACTCGTGAACTGAATACGGTAGTATGAGACACTGTATTCGAGTTGTCGGCCTACACTAAGGTGACGATCCTTTTCTGTAATGACCTCGAGTATACACTAGGACTATGCTAAGGTGACGATCCTTGTCGTAGTGACCTTGAGTATAAAATAGGCCTACCCCGATGTAGCCTGGTTGTGGTCTCCAGTCGGGTTGGGGACCAGCCTTCGAAAATACACTGCCAATTGGTAGGATGTTGGTGGTAGTGACCTCGAGTGTGAATTAAGCCTACGCTGCGGTGACGAGCCTCCCATAGCAACTACTAGTAGAAACTCACGAACTTGTCTATCGCATGTGATTAACTAGGATTAACAACCCTAGATGGATCACTGTTTGGGTTAATGATATAAAGAGAGTTACCTTAACTTCCTAAACCTGCTATATAAATATGCTTAATTAAGAACTTGGCTAATCATGCACGTGCACCGCATTGCATGTGCCTTTGGCGTTAGAGTTGAGCACAACAGGAGTGTTGCATGCCCCGATCGTGAGATGATGTCGCAGAGGGAGTGTAGGTGAGGGCATGCATCATTATAACATATCATCTTTGCATTAATAAGAGTAGCTAGGACTGTTTGATGTATTGCTTTATCATTACTGCTTAATTGAATTGATAACATGTTAACCTTTACTTTATAGTTCCACTGAATTAGCTACTCATTCCCACCTAAGATGGTGTTTTAAAACACCATCCAGACTCTGGTTTAAATGCAGCTGATGGTGAGTTATATACAGCAGAGTTGAACTTCGTAGGCGAGGAGGAAGGATTCTCCTATGTTTAGCTCTCAGACGGGTCCATGTAAACCCCGTGCTGATTCGACGAGATTACAGAGACTCATGGATTTGTTGGACATTTACACTTCAATAATTTAAAAATTTTGGAAACATATATGTATATATTCAGCCTGGTAACATACTTATACTTTGGAGGTTGTGAAACACTTATATACTTTATATATCTATCACAGTCTTCTTCTTACTCAATTTATTTATCCCTGGAGTATGATATATTATTTTAGGATAATCTCACTCATGTTCGAATGCACTCATAATAATCATCATAATCTATATTGCATAAGTGATGCGTTGGAACTTGGGAGTTAAGCTTTGCTCAACCCCCGATTTTCAGGATGTTACAAGATGGTATTAGAGCATGATTTGGATTAAACTGGACCTGAGTTATGTAACAGGATGCATTCTGATGTACTCTGACTTAGGAAGGGGGCGATGGAATCTATAAACCACATTAGAATCCTATGTTTCGCCGATAGGCGAGATTAACTGCAGTAGTTTAGTCTATATGCGTTCAAGATCATGCAAATGGATCTCAATCACATTTAGACTGTTAGTCAATGAATTGGAGTTGTAGTTAACAATTTTGAACTTGAAACAAATCCAAAAAGGCGTGAATATGGGCACGTACAGTTAGGAAAAATGGACCCTATGGGCCTAAGGACCCAAACCAAGAAATTTAGAGGAGAGTAATGAGATAACTAGGACCTTGGGAATGAAGATTATATAAATAACAATGACCATCAAATGTTAGGACATTTTGAGTTTTGGGACCTAAAGTTGGTACTCCTAGATTTCAAAAAATCTGACAGTTTAGGAAATCTAATAAATTAATAACATGAACCAGATGACCTCCTTAGCTGTATGGTCATGTGTGTAGTTCTCGAGCATAGTTAAATTCAAGTTCGAGCAACTCAATTCTAATCAGACGACCTTTGGCCTTGAGTGATAAAATAATTTCTTGTATTAGAAATGATATGAAATCATCTGGCGTACAATCATAGACTTTGGATCACAACTATTGGATTACAGCTACTCCCAAGTTAAGACTAGGATACTGGTTATACTAAGGAATGTAAAAGACTGATTATCCTAAGATAAATGAAATACAGACTTAGTTAGTTGTCTTGATTAGGTTAGAGTTAGACCTCGTTCCTTCGTTGAATCCCCTTAATACTTATAGACTTCTTTAATAACTCTTAGGAAGCTTGTTTTGATTAGAAGCTACTCATGCTTAGAGAAAAATTATATATCCCTTGGATTTAACGTTAGGTCAAGTCAATACACTCTTTAGAATTACCTTCTTAAGGACTTATTAAAATCGGGAACACGGAGTAAAGAAACTATATATAAGCGAAGTATTTACAGTTTGAATCGAATTCTCAATCCTGATATTTACCAATGAACTCAATGCTCGGATCAAGCAGAAGATCGGGATCAACTAGGATTAAGAACTGATACGACAGATTTTTTGTCATAGCTATGTAGAAGGTCTATCTATTTGGCTCAGACCCACTACACAACTTTTCTTTCGTGTTGGCCCAACCACTTACAACCAAAAGTTTACTACTTTGTCTTTGAGAAGTGTTAAGAATATATAGCCAATAGAGATTTTTCTTTTTAGGCCCAAGAAATTTCTTAAATGGGAAGCAGACAATTCGAAATTAGGTCCCGAATCACAAACCATTTGAGCATACATATTGTGCATATGAACTTAGAGAGATAGTCTGCCCGTTAACCTATTTTGTCCAAATTCCTTGTGCACTAATAATGTATAGATTATATTACAGTATTAAATCGGACCTGATTAGAAAGGGTAAGTCGGGACCATGGCAAAAGTCCTTCTTTGGTAGAATTAGGCATCTTGCCACAAACTCACACCCGTCCCTGAAATCAACCACAACACCCATCATTTTTAGTTCTTTTCTATAACCATAGGTACCAATTCCATAATACATATCATCAATGAAAGGAAGACCAATGTATTGAGAGATCGTTTCCCATTTCATGCCAAGGATAGGTCCTAAATTATACCTTGTTCCGACATACGTATCAAGACATAGATTCTTGAGCCTTGAGAGTAGAAATAATTTTTAAGGGGGGTAGAACAGTATTAGCCTAATCTAGTCAGATAATACATCCGTTGGATCAAAGTGGTGTAGTGGAAGCATAGTTAGCCCCTGCCTCACTGGCCCAGGATCGAAGAAAATTGATCTAAGCAGTGCATAGGGATAGGTCACTAAATAGGATCTGAATCTTCCTTAGAATGTAAATAATGAAGTCATTGAAGGCAAATAATTAGGATTCAAGTGTTAAACCAATTCATATTAAAGAATAGGCCTAACAATGGGTATAAGTTAAATTACAATAACCGAGGTCAGTGTATCTATAATGTGCTCGTTGAATATGGAACCAATAGAAGCCTTAGCCAATTTCAGGGTAAAAAACATTTCAAGAGGATAGACTAAAGTGAGCCCGACTAGCATATATAGTATACACCCCACCATGCATATAAACTTGAAATCAATAAAACTTGGGCAAAAGGAATAATAAAATATTTACTTATTACCCTTAGGTAATTTCAGGGACCAAATTATTTTTAAGGGGGTAGATTATAACACCCCGAATTTTTGCCAACCTGGAGTTAGATGTCCTTGGATAATGAGTTGATCATAACACCTTAATTAACTTCTTAGAACTCAATTTCAAAGTTTAAAATTCTTTTTTAACCCATTTCCTTCAAAATCTTACCTTACACCACCTTATTCTTCAAAATTTTCTAAGTACTTTCATATTAGACCCAAATCTTAAGGTTTAGGTGATAAGAACAATACTTAAACTAAAAAATTCTATAAATAGTAAATAAATAAATAAAATGGGCTTTTTACCATTAACTTTTTGGAATCTCACAAAACAAATAGGTTCACTAAACCAAAGTCGCTAAATTGGTACGGTTGGCATTTTGGTTCAAAAACGGCTTTAAGCCGTTCTTGATTTGAAACAATATTGAACTGTGCTGGAATAGTTGCTTTGTACATTGTTACTTTCACTTTTTTGTTGGTGAGTCCAGATTGAGTGTTGAATATTCTTATTTCTTTTTATTATAGCTTATTGTATTATTTTGAAATAGATGGACGAAACGAATTATATTAGAACGCTTTAAGTGGACCCCACATGGCCTGAGGTCACATTTACGTAAATATGCCGCAGACTACTAGATCATTTACGATATGAAAGGATTCCGGGAGCATAGCGTACGATTTCCTTACAGAGGAGAAGCAAAGGACCCTTCCTTCTGTGTGATTTTTTTTTCCTTTCATTTCTCTCGTTTTCTGCTCAATTTCAGAGAAAAAATGGCGGATCAGCTCACAGACGACCAGATCTCTGAGTTCAACGAGGCCTTTATCATGTTTGACAAGGATGAAGACAATCAAATCCCTTCGATCTTTGCTTTCCCCCCTTTTTCTGCTGGAAAATCTGTTGATTTTGTGAGTTTTTTTTTATATATTTTGATTTGATGTTGATTTCATCAGATCTGATGGTGTATCGCTTGGATTCGTTGAAATTAGTGGGGTTTTAGCTTGGATCCTAGAAAATTAGGGTTTGATCCGTTCTCGTTTGGTGTATGTGTGTGTTGTTATTTGTGATGGCATAGGGGGGGATTGTTTCAGATCGGGTGGATTTTTCTTCGTGAAAGATCATTTATTTATTTATTATTTTTTACCTTTTGTGTTGTTGTAACACCCTGAAAATCGGGGGTCGTGTATAAACCCGACTCCCGAGTTCCAGACCGTCACTTATGCAACAAAAATGTTTATGATTCAATGTTGTCTGAGTTAAAGAATTCACATGAGTAAAAGTATACCAAAACTGCAATTCATACTACAATTCAGTGATAAAAGCAAGCGGAAGACTAAAGGATATACATATCACTGTATGGAAAACAAAATAGATCTCAACTGTCTCCAAAGTATGAATACATCTCTGATTCTCATATACATGTAAATAAACAGAATCAAAATGTCAAAAATAGTCCCACTGAGAAGTCCCGCCAATCCAGGCCACCTAAGCAAAGCCGTCGTAGTACTGCATATATGAGAACTCGTCCTGGTCCTCATCATAATCCAGCTCTGCCTCCTGAATCGCTACCTCACCTGCATCTAAGATAGGGTCTGGTGGGTGTTGAAAACACCATCCCGTAACGTGGGAGTGAGTAGCTAACTCAGTGGAATAATAGAGCAAAGATTAGCATGTTCTCAAATCAATCACGCGATAATAGTAAAGCAATAAATCAAACATTCCAGATACTGTTGTTAATGCAATATGACGTGACATGATGGATGCCCTCACCGACGATTTCCCTCATACGGCACCATCTTACGACCGGGGCATGCTTTCTTCCCACAGTGCTCCACATCTTCCAGGCACATGCAATGTGATGGTGATATGATTACCAAGTTATTATTAGTCCATTCATACAGCAGGATTGGGAAACTAAGGTACTTGCCTTATATCAATCCCAACACAGATCCTGTCTAGGGTCGTCACTCCTAGTAATCTCATACGACGTATATTTTGTAGGTCGCTGAAAGGGCTACCAGGGCTGTTGCTCGCACTCGTTGCACCACTCCCCCATCACCTTATCAATACAGGCCTACTGTACTCTCATTGCTACGGAAGGGTCGTCACCTCCCGTGGACTCAGAATACGCTCGCGGTCACTATAAAGGGCTCGTCACCTGATCAGTGTAGGCCGAGAGCAAGAATATAGTGTCCCATACCACCATAATCTGCTCACGAGTCATAGGTGCTCACTGGTCACTACGGAGAGGTTTGTGGCCCCAGCGTAGGCCGACAGCTCGACCACGGTGTCCTATACCACCATGCTCGGCTCATGAGTCTTTATGGATCAAGGTACCATGGTTAATAGGGTTTACAATGGTAATTTCAGTACCCTAGGTTCAAACAGTTATGACTCATACATGGTGAACATACAATGGCCAGTCGGGTTACTTGACGGGCTCGACTAGTACGAGCGCATCTCAAGCTGAGCGACATGAAGTGCATAAAACACTTCGCGTGGCCTAACCACTGCCGCCAACTCAGAACACGATTCGCGTTCATCGACGCATCGTTCGTGGCAAAGATAAACTAACCACAAATTTACTCGGTTACCGACTGCCTGGACTAGGTATAGTCCCAAACATTTATGAATCCACATCAGCAATCATATAAGAGTAATGGAAATGAAATACAACAATGTGAGCATGTTAACACATGTTATAACATACAACTTAAGTAAATCATCTAACACATGCATTTCATACATATAATGAAATCATGCATATAGCCAACATGTAGGAAATCATTTACATTAGCATATTATTTGAGAATTCAATCTCAAACTAATTCATAACACCATTTAATTCAATACATACTAATACAAACATTTATACAAACACTTAGTCTACACACTTAAGTCAACATATAGTATGTCGACTCAAAGTGCGTATTTGGGTGAATCTCTTCGCCAAACTGATTATGCACGCATTCCTAATATCCTAATGCGACAAAGAGCCATGAAAATCATATCAGCAAAATATGGATGAAAACAGTATTTCCTACAAATGACTAAAATGCCCTAAATCTCATATTTTTCGTCTGCTTATGAAACAGGAAACGGACAGCATGTTGTACATGTCAAACGGCATTGCCGTCGATAATCTACTATTAAACAACATTGAAAGCGTTGAAATCAGCTAATCAAAGCGTCTAGAATCCGCACCTTTTCCCTAGAGGTGAACCGATTCGAACGGAGCGTATACGCTTCGTCTACGGCGAACCGGGAACCTAATACACAAGATCTGTAAGCTACTTCGCTAAGGGATTCAACGGAACCTTAAATCAGCAAAAGGTTAGGGTTTTCCTTACCTAGAAGTGCGGCGAAATCACCGGAAAAGTGATTGAGGTATGTGGCTTAAGCATGTGTAGCAGGTAGTGCAAGCAGCAGGAAGTTCTCTCCCAGTCTCTCTCACAATATCTCACCTTTTTTCTCACACCAGCTAGGGTTTCTAGTAAATTTGGATGGGTGAGAGAAGTGAGGGTTTAAGGCCCTTTTATGACCTAAAACATTCCCAAAACAGACTTGGAAACAATGTTTACTTGATGCCTAACCAAATCGGGGCTGTTTCGGTCCAAAAAGATATTTCGGGAGGTTCCCTGGCCGAACGCGATCGGACTTAAGCTCATGCACGTTGGATGTCGCTCACATCCCATTTTCATACCAGTAGTGTTCGTAGATCGCACGTGGCGGTCCAGTTTCAGTTCAGTGGTCATCGCACGTAGATTAGGTCTACAAGTCTCATGATATGAAAGAGAAATTTTTTCTGATCTGAGGGTATAATTTGGCTGAATTCTAATGGTTAGAACGCTTAATAATAACGCGCCAAGTCGTGTGCCAGATTTGAATTTCAAAATTCCAAATCTAACCCTATTCTCACTCTCTTCACTCCAAGCTCAACGAAATAGCCTCTGAATGTCAGTTGGACTTGATTTTCGAAATGATTGTCAAGTCCAGCTAGGCGGTTATAACAGTCTAAGATTGTAAGTATCAGACTTTCGACGGGCGGTATAGATCTAATACAAAGTTTCAAAGGGGTCCTGAGAACAAACCAGTTTAGAGTTTGATCCGAGGTTTCAGAGTATTATAGTGTCATTGGTTCTACTCGTTTTGGGTCTTATAGAACATATTTAAAGTGATCAGGGATGATTTCACAGCTACTCTAGCGTTGCGATAGCTAACTTACACTTATTTTCTAAAGGAATTAATCCTACGCGATTTCTGGTCGAGTTGGTACTCGAGTCCAAGTACAGATTTTTCCAAGGCGTTACAATCTACCCCCCTTAACAAAAATTTCATCCTCGAAATTTATACCTTTTCATACTCCTTGAGAAGCTGTGGGTAGTTCTTTCTGATATCGGCTTCTGTCTCTCAGGTAGCCTCTTCCTTAGAGTGATGCGTCCACAATACCTTCACAAGGGGAATCACCTTGCTACGCAGTACCTGCTCCTTCCTGTCTAGGATACGCGTCGGTTGCAGGATATATGTAACATCCTCTCCTAACTGCACCTGCTCCCATCTGATGATATGGGAAGGATCAGAAACGTATTTCTTCAACATATAAACATGAATTACGTTATGAACGCTCACGAGAGGGGTAGGTAAAGCCAAACGGTATGCCACTGTTCCCACATGATCGAGGATCTGGAATGGACCAATGAATCGCGGTGCCAGCTTCCTCTTCTTTCCGAACCGAAGGACTCCCTTCATAGGGAAAACTCGTAAAAATACATGATTCCCAACTGTGAACTCTAGCGGCCGCCGTCTCGTATCGGCATAACTCTTCTGTCTGCTCTGCGCTGTGAGAAGCCGACGTCTAATAATATCAATCTTCTCCAACGTCGCCTGCACTAACTCTGGGCCAATCAATCTACGCTCACCGACCTCTGCCCAGCAATGCGGTGCTCGACAAGGTCGCCCAAACAACGCATCGTAAGGTGCCATACCGATACTAACCTGGAAACTGTTGTTGTACGCGAACTCCGCATATGCAAGACAGTCATTGTAACGCCCGTGAAAAATCCATACTTGGGCTCGAGTACCAACTCGACCCGAAATTGCGTAGAATTCATTCCTTTAGAAAATATGACTAGGTTAGCTAGTGCAACGTTAGAATAGCTGGGAAATGGTCCCTGATCACTTTAAATACGTTCTACAAGGCCCGAAGCGAGTGGAACCAAGGGTGCTATAATGCTCTAAAGCCTCGGATCAAACTCTAAACCGGTTTGTTCTCTGGACCACTTTGAATCCTTGTATTGGATCTAGACCGCACGTCGAAAGTCCGATACCTCCTATCTTAGACCGTTAGAACCGTCTAGCTGGACTTGACACTCATTCCAAAAATCAAGTCAAACCGATAATCACAGGCTATTTCATTGAGCCCGGACCGAAGAGAGTGAGAATAGGGATAGAATTGGAATTTGAAATTCAAATCTGGCACACAATTTGACGCATCAGTATTGAGCGTTCTGACCGTCAGAATACAGCCAAATTACACCCTTGGATCAGGAAAAATATCTATTATATATCACGAGACTTATAGGCCTGATCTTGGTGCGATGACCGTTAAACTGAAACTGGACCGCCACGTGCGATCTGGGAACCCTATCGGTCTGAAAACTGGATGTGTCCTAGATCCAGTATGCATGAGCTTAAGTCCGACCGCATTTGGCCTGGGGACCTTCAGAAATGCCCTTTTGGACCGAAACGGCCCCGATTTGGTTAGGCACCAAGTAAACATTGTTTCCAAGCCTATTTTGGACATGTTGTTGGCTATAAAAGGGGTTGAAACCCTCACTCCTCTCTCCCATCCGAATTGGAGAGAAGCCCTAGCTTGGGAGAGAGAAAAAGGTAGGAGATTGTGAGAGTGTGGGAGAGTTCTTCCTGCCACTTGTACTACGCATTGCACGTGCTTAAGCAACACACCTCTACCGCTTTCCCGGCGATTCCACCGCGATCCTAGGTAAGTAAAAATCCTAAATAGTTGTTGATTTGAGTTTCCCTTGTTTCCATAGCGATGTAGCTTATGGATCTTGTGTATTAGGCTCCTTATTCGCCGTAGACGAAGCGTATACGCTCCGTTTCAATTCTCGAGTCTACAAGATATAAGGTGAGGATTTTAGACGCTTTGATTGACGGTTCCCAACGCTTTCAATGTCGTTTAATAGTAGATTCTTGACGGCATCGCCGTTTGACATGTACAAAATGCTCTCCGTTTCCCGTTTTGTAAGCTAACGAAGAATATGAGATTTAGGGCATTTTAGTCATTTGTAGGAAGTACTGTTTACATTCATATTTTGCTGATGTGATTGACATGGTTTGTTGTCGCATTAGGAAGTTAGGAATGCGTGCATAATTAGTTTGGCGAAAAGATTCGCCTAGTTGCGCACTTTGGGTCGACATACTATATGTAGACTTAAGTGTGTAGTGTATGTGTTTGTATAAATGCTTGTATTAGTATGTATTGAATTAGATGATGTTATTTGATAGTTTGTGATTGATTTTTCAATTATTATGCTGACCTAAATGATTTTCTACATGTTGAGTAAATGCATGATTTCATTACATGCATGGAATTTATGTGCTTGAGGATTTGCTTAAGTTGAATGATATAACATGTGTTAACATGCTCACATGATTGTATTTCAATTCCAATGCTCTTACATAACTTGTTGATGTGATTCCATAAGTGTTTGGGACTAGACTTAGTCCAGGCAGTCGGTAACCGAGCGAATTCGTGGCTGACTGGTCATAGCCACGAACGACGCGTCGATGAACGTGATTCGTGTTGAGAGTTGGCGGCAGTGGTTAGGCCACGCGAAGTGTTTTACGCACTTCATGTCGTTCAGCTTGAGATGCGATCACGCTAGTCGAGCCCGTCAAGTAACCCGACTGGCCGATGTTTGTTCACCTTGTATGTATCATAACTGCTTGAACCTAGGGTACTGAACTTACCATTGTAAACCCTATTAACCGTGGTACCTTGATCCACGAAGACTCATGAGCCGGGCATGGTGGTATGGGACACCATGGTTGAGTTGTCGGCCTACGCTGGGGTCACAAACCTCCCCGTAGTGACCAGTGAGCACCTTGACTCGTAAGCAGATTATGGTGGTATGGGACACTATATTCTAGCTGTCGGCCTACACTGATCAGGTGACGAGCCCTTTGTAGTGACCGCGAGCGTATTCTGAGTCCACGGGAGGCGACGACCCTTCCGTTGCAGTAGAGTACGGTAGGCCTGTATTGATAAGGTGATGGGGGAGCGGTGCAACGAGTGCGAGCAACAGCCCTGGCAGCCCTTGCAGCGACCTACGAAATATACATCGTATGAGATTTCTAGGAGTGACGACCCTAGACAGGATCCGTGTTGGGATTGATACAAGGGAAGTACCTTAGTTTCCCAATCCTGCTGTTTGAATGGACTAATAACAACTTGGAAATCATATCACCATAGCATTGCATGTGCCTGGAAGATGTGGAGCACTCTAGGGAGTGTGGCATGCCGCGGTCGTAAGATGTTGCCGCATGAGGGTGATCGTCGGTGAGGGCATACATCACGTCATATCATCTTGCATTAACAACAGTATTAGGATTGTCTGATTTACTGCTTTACTATTATCGCGTGATTGAATTGTGAACATGCTAATCTTTTCTCTATGATTCCACTGAGTTAATCACTCATTCCCACGTTACGGGATGGTTTTTGCAACACCCACCAGACCCTGTTGTAGCTGCAGGTGAGGACGAGATCCAGGAGGTGGAGCTAGATGTTGACGAGGACCAGGATGAGTTCTCGTATATGCAGTATCATGACGGCTTCCCGTAGGCGACCTGGATCGAGGGGACATCAGTGGGACTTTTCTTTTGAACATTATTCTTTTGTTATGTATATGTACATGAGACTCAGTGATGTAGTCATACTTTGGAGACAGATGAGGTTACTTTGTTTTTTTCATACAGTGATATATATATATTGTTTAGTCTTCCGCTTGCTTTTATCACTGGATCTGAAGTATGTATTGCAGTTTTGGTATACTTTTACTCATGTGGATGCTTTAAATCAGACAACATTGAATCATAACCATTTTTGTTGCATAAGTGACGGTCTGAAACTCGGGAGTTGAGTTTATACACGACCCCCGATTTTCAGGGTGTTACAAGTTGGTATCAGAGCATGAATGAGAGTATACTGGGCCTGGGTTATGGTCTTGCGACGTACGCTATCGCTTCCTTTGACTTAGGTGGGTGCGAGAAGGGTCTAGAAACACTTCTAGGATTGCAGATTCGCCGATAGGCGAAGTCTATTAGGATCGATCGCAAGATCGAGTCTGTAACGCGTCTCGGGTCGCGTAAAGCAACCCGAATCACTTCTAAGCTTTAGAAAGTCGGGTAGAGACGTCCTATGAGCGGTTTTTAAACCGTAAAAGTGAATCCTTGGGCCGTGGGATGACCACGACTCCAGTAATCAATCGCCAGGGCTTAAAAACCCCGTTTCACCAAAAATCCTCAAAATTCCTCCTCTAAACACTCCAATCTTAATTTCTTTCTTATCCATTTCATGTTAGGCATCAAAACTAATGTGAAAATAATACAAATTAATACTTTCACAAAATTTTACAGTGAATAGTAAAATTTCATGAAAAATGGCCACAAGGCCATTCTAACTTCACTTTCTTTAGAAACTAAGGATCGAGATAGGTGTACTGGCTCCTTCTACCCTAAATTCATATGCTGCATCATATGGTTTGCTATTCGGAATTGTGATGTGGATCCGGAAAGCCCTGAACACATGTTTGGGCTCATACAGACCAAAATACTATGAACCAAGGGGTGGGACCTAACTTTTTGGGACCCTGGGACCATGGGGGACCAGACCCATGGGGTCCCACTGGCCAACTTGAAGGTTGGCCGGCGATGCCATCGCCGGCCGGGCGATGCATCGCCGGCCGGCAACTTCCGATGGGGCCGTCCTTCGGGCGCACCCCCTTAAATAAGGTCCACATCACCCCTATACACCTCCCACCTCACGAAAATCCCCAAATCCCACCTCTCCTTCACAAACAGCCCCCTACATAGCCCTAGATTTGATTTTCAGCAACCCATTCCAAACCCCAGCGTCCCAAACCACCTCTAACACCTTCCTTGGCCAAAACCGACCACCACCCATCATGTATTGGGTGTTGGCAGCCTCTTTCCTTGAAGATATCACCATTTGGAGCTCCAAAATCCCCCAAATATAGCTGAAATCGTGAGGAGCTCCATCCCATCTTTTTGTTTGTATTTCTCTTTGAAACTATACCCTTGGGAAGCTTGAAGCATCCCTCTACGATGCCTAGATTTCCTTTTGTCAGATTGGGCATCCATTTCTCCGCATTTTCGACGTTTTCCATGGCTTTCGTGGAAGCCATTTTGGGCCTTTTGTCACTCTCATCCATCCTGTCTTTGATGGGTAAGAGGAAAACTGTAACAGAAGAGGCTGGGCCGAGCCGCCCTGCTCGATTGAGAAGACCGCGGGGTGGTGCCGCAAGTTCAAGCGCCACCACAGGTCCAGCTGCAGTCCTGGAGTGCCGTACAAAGCGGGATTTAGATCCCCATGCACACCTTGGACTAACCATTCTGTCAGAGATGCCTCATGGTGAATACACTGATCGTAGAGTGTTATTTGAGGCGGACGTAGATGGGCGATTGTTCGGCGAGTATCTGTTGTTCGAACACATTGAAGCTGCGCACTGGGGACCGATCTTTGAAGCTCGCGCTCGTGCTAATGTGAGCACCGTTCGTGCCTTCTATGCTAACATCCAGAATCCTACCTTGGAGCCTTTGTAGTTTAAAATCCCTTTTGGTAGAGATCGGATGGCTACGATCGACGTCCGGTTGATTGCGCGACTTCTCAATGTGCCTCGAGGTGATGTGCATCCAAGTGAGAAGAATTTGAGGACTAGACGTGAACGAGATCGTCGCACCAGGTTTCTGTGCGGTAAGTTGGTTCCATGGCAGCCTAATAATAGCCTCAAGGCGACGTACATGTCTGAGGATTTGCGCCTGCTGCACCATATCTGCACGTTCAATGTCTATCCCAGGTCGACGAACCGCATTGAATGTACACGTCTTATGGTCGATTTCTTATTTCTGGTGGCCCAGGGAGAGAACGTATGTATGGCCACTTTCATCTTACGGCAGATAGTTCTCATAGCCAGGTCGAGGAGAACATCCGAATCGCTTCCCTTTGGCCGACTCATTTGCAAGATTGCGCTTGAGTTTGCCTATAGACTTGGACCCGAATTGCCGGTATCGATTCACACCATCGATGAGTCGACAATGATTAAGATGAAGATTGGGTCGCAATACCGTGAAAATCAACTTGAAAGGGATAGTGGGGATGACTTTGATGAAGAGGAAGATCAAAGCGAAGAAGAACCTAGAGCAGAGGTTCAGGAAGAAGCTCAGGAAGAAGCAGAAGAGGAGGCTCAGGATACTGATGAGAGCCCTCCTCCTGCTGCGCAGACTGCTATCGACGATCGCATTGCTCGGATGGAGGAGAGCCAGACCGCTTTGCGAAGGGAAGTCCAAGAACTTCGAGCAGAAGTCGCTGATGCCAAGGCCGTTACAAAGAAGAAATTTGGCAAGGTGACTCGCACCTTGAAGGCAATCCTGTGTTGCTTACAGGATAAGGGTGATCCTCCTCCGTCACCAGATTTCGACTAGCGATGCGATCTTGATGTTGTTATTAGTAGTTAGCCATTTCCTGTTTTATGTGTGTAAGCCTGATAGGGCTAGTGCTTTGCTTATGTTGCTGTTGCTTAATTGTCTTAATTTTCCATGTAATTCTAGTCATGATGCTTGTAAGGATATATCCCTTGTATTGTGACAATTTTGATTAATTGAAATGCATGGAATGCCTTTGACTCTTTAAGTGGATGTTTGCGGTGTAATTGTGCAATTGAGACTGATAAGGTTGCGCCCTATTTTGAATATAGGGAATGCCACCTAAGACTACAAGGAGCGCGGTTCGGCTTTCATTGTCAGAGCAGATGGATCAGACTCCCTCTCAGTCTGGCACTCGTCCGAACCCTGCTGTGGGCCCGATTCCTGAGGCGGTTCGATCGTCTCAGCCTGTTGTTGGTCCTACAGATGGACCACCGCCATTTACACTATCAGTTAGAGAGCCACAGCGCGCATCTACTTCCGCACCTCATCCGCCACAGCCTGCTCCACCCCCTGACAGATTCGAGCAGATGATGGCTATGATGCTACAGCAGCAGCAGCTCCTGACCACCATAGTGGGGACTTTAGCCCAGGGTGGGGGTGCGACTACATCTACTCCGCTTGTACCACCTGCGCATCCAGCTGAGGATGCCTATACTTACGCCCAGGATGAGGGCATAGCACATCCTGCACAGCCTGCTTTCCCTGCGGGGAATCCTGCCGACACACGAGGCCTTCTGGAGCGATTTCAGCGCTTGCGGCCTCCTACTTTCACGGGTTCTCACAGACCCGAGGAGGCTGAGTTCTGGCTCGACCGAGTGTCGAAGATTCTACGCATGTTGCACTGTACCGAGGCTGAGCAGGTAGAGCTGGCTACCTTCCAGTTTGAGAGAGAGGCCAGTATATGGTGGGATAGCATATTGCGGACTGTTGCCGCAGATTTCGTATGGACGTGGGCAGCATTCGAGTTCCGCTTCCATGAGAAGTATTATCCTCAGACTTACAGGCACGAGAGGGAGAATGAGTTTCTCCGTCTCAGGCAGGCAGCGATGACGGTTACCGAGTATGAGCATCGGTTCACAGAGTTGGGCAGGTACGTCCCGACGATTCTAGCTGATGAGCAGATGCACATACGGCGCTTTTTGGAGGGCTTGCGACCGGATATTCGGTCGAAGATGTGCTGTGTCAGTTTTCCTTCCTATGCGGAGTTGGTTCACATGTCCATACGGGCAGAGCAGGACGTGGATCGACTTGCGCGATCTCGAGGCCCGACTACTTCTAGGCCGCGACCGGATTTGCCAGACAGGCCCTCCACGGGCAAGAGGCCTCGCATTGATCCTCCTACCAGGACCACGGCGCCAGTAGGACCGTTTCGGTGCCCTGATTTATCATGCACATACTGTGGGAGGACGGGCCATTTAGCGCAGAGTTGCTTTTCCAAGATGGTGGACAGTGGGTTCTCGCCGCCGCAGAAGATTGATCGTGTACGTCCGCAGGCGATATCAGCACCGCCTATACGGTCAGCTCCTGCGCATCCTTTATTCCGACCTATGGTATCGCAGATTCGACATCCTCCACGGCCCTTGACACAGCGGCCGAACCGGCCACAGCAGGCTCGAGTTCATGCACTGACCGCTGAGGCAGCTACGACGCCGACGTTCCAGCATTCAGCCTTCGAGGTCACGGGCCATATCGGAGGTACTCCCGTTCTTGTCATGGTGGACACTAGTTCCACGATTTCTTTGATATCGAGTGCCGTAGTCAGACGTCTTGGGTTACAAACTATCACTATGGATAGCGTGCGAGTCCTTGCAGCTCATGGAGATTATTCGGATGTCACCCAGATGTGTGAGGGTTGTTTAGTTGATCTGGGAGGCAGGACGATGACTCTTGATCTGGTCGTCAATCCCTCGCTCGTTTATCTCGACGTCATTCTTGGCATGGACTGGTTGACTGCAGCGAGAGCCGAGATTGACTGCGAGGCTCGTGTGGTGACGGTGTACGAGCCTGAGGGCACGCCTTTCACGTTTTCAGTGCGGGTAAATCTTCCTTTCCGCATACTTAGCTACGCCACTCTATTGCGCGACGCTAGTTCCCAGGTACTTGAGCAGACGCCAGTTGAAAACACCATCCCATAACGTGGGAGTGAGTAGCTAACTCAGTGGAATAATAGAGCAAAGATTAGCATGTTCTCAAATCAATCACGCGATAATAGTAAAGCAATAAATCAAACACTCCTGATACTGTTGTTAATGTAATATGACGTGACATGATGGATGCCCTCACCGACGATCTCCCTCATATGGCACCATCTTACGCCCGCGGCATGCTTTCTTCCCATAGTGCTCCACATCTTCCAGGCACATGCAATGTGATGGTGATATGATTACCGAGTTATTATTAGTCCATTCATACAGCAGGATTGGAAAACTAAGGTACTTCCCTTATATCAATCCCAACACAGATCCTGTCTAGGGTCGTCACTCCTAGTAATCTCATACGATGTATATTTTGTAGGTTGCTGCAAGGGCTGCCAGGGCTATTTCTCGCACTTGTTGCACCGCTCCCCCATCATCTTATCAATACAGGCCTACTATACTCTCATTGCTACGAAAGGGTCATCGCCTCCCGTGGACTCAGAATACGCTCGCGGTCACTATAAAGGGCTCGTCACCTAATCAGTGTAGGCCGACAGCAAGAATATAGTGTCCCATACCACCATAATCTGCTCACGAGTCATAGGTGCTCACTGGTCACTACGGAGAGGTTTGTGGCCCCAGCGTAGGCCGATAGCTCGACCACGGTGTTCCATACCACCATGCCCGGCTCATGAGTCTTTATGGATCAAGGTACCATGGTTAATAAGGTTTACAATGGTAAGTTCAGTACCCTAGGTTCAAACACTTATGACTCATACAAGGTGAACATACAATGGCCAGTCGGGTTACTTGACGGGCTCTACTAGTACGAGCGCATCTCAAGCTGAGCAACATGAAGTGCATAAAACACTTCGCGTGGCCTAACCACTGCCGCCAACTCAAAACACGACTCGCGTTCATCGACGCGTCGTTCGTGGCAAAGATAAACCAACCACAAATTTACTCGGTTACCGACTGCCTGGACTAGGTATAGTCCCAAACATTTATGAATTCACATCAGCAATCATATAAGAGTAATGGAAATGAAATACAACAATGTGAGCATGTTAACACATGTTATAACATACAACTTAAGTAAATCATCTAACACATGCATTTCATACATATAATGAAATCATGCACATAGCCAACATGTAGGAAATCATTTACATCAGCATATTATTTGAGAATTCAATCTCAAACTAATTCATAACACCATTTAATTCAATACATACTAATACAAACATTTATACAAACACTTAGTCTACACACTTAAGTCTACATATAGTATGTCGACTCAAAGTGCGTATTTGGGTGAATCTCTTGGCCAAACTGATTATGCACACATTCCTAATATCCTAATGCGACAAAGAGCCATGTCAATCATATCAGCAAAATATGGATAAAAACAGTATTTCTTACAAATGACTAAAATGCCCTAAATCTTATATTTTTCGTCTGCTTACGAAACAGGAAACGGACAGCATGTTGTACATGTCAAATAGCGTTGCCATCGATAATCTACTATTAAACGACATTAAAAGTGTTGAAATCAGCCAATAAAAGCGTCTAGAATCTGCACCTTTTCCCTAGAGGTGAACCGACTCGAACGGAGCGTATACGCTTCGTCTACAGTGAACCGACAACGTAATACACAAGATCTGTAAGCTACTTCGCTAAGGGATTCAACGGAACCTTAAATCAGCAAAAGGTTAGGGTTTTCCTTACCTAGAAGTGCGGCGAAATTACCGGGAAAGTGATTGAGGTATGTGGCTTAAGCACGTGTAGCAGGTAGTGCATGCAGCAGGAAGTTCTCTCCCACTCTCTCTCACAATCTCTCACCTTTTTTCTCACACCAGCTAGGGTTTCTAGTAAATTTGGATGGGTGAGAGAAGTGAGGGTTTAAGCCCCTTTTATAACCTAAAACATTCTCAAAACAGACTTGGGAACAATGTTTACTTGATGCCTAACCAAATCGGGGCTGTTTCGGTCCAAAAAGATATTTCGGGAGGTCCCCTGGCCGAACGCGATCGGACTTAAGCTCATGCACGTTGGATGTCGCTCACATCCCATTTTCATACCAGTAGTATTCGTAGATCGCACGTGGCGGTCCAGTTTCAGTTCAGCGGTCATCGCACGTAGATCAGGTCTACAAGTCTTATGATATGAAAGAGAAATTTTTCCTGATACGAGGGTGTAATTTGGCTGAATTATGACAGTTAGAACGTTTAATAATAACGCGCCAAGTCATGTGCCAGATTTGAATTTCAAAATTCCAAATCTAACCCTATTCTCACTCTCTTCACTCCAGGCTCAATAAAATAGCCTCTGAATGTCGGTTGGACTTAATTTTTGAAATGATTGTCAAGTCCAGTTAGGCGGTTATAACAGTCTAAGATTGTAGGTATCGGACTTTCGACATGCGGTCTAGATCCAATATAAAGTTTCAAAGGGGTCCTGAGAACAAACCGGTTTAGAGTTTGATTCGAGGTTTCAGAGTATTATAGTGTCATTGGTTCTACTCGTTTTGGGTCTTGTAGAACGTATTTAAAGCGATCAGGGATGATTTCACAGCTACTCTAGTGTTGCGCTAGCTAACTTACGCTTATTTTCTAAAGGAATTAATCCTACGCGATTTCTAGTCGAGTTGGTACTCGAGTCCAAGTACAGATTTTTCCAGGGCATTACAGTTGTGGATTTTGAGCTGTTGATTTGTTTGAAGCATGTAAGATCTGCATCTTTATCTTCTGCAGTTCTTTAAGATGGATTTTTTTAAAAAAAAATATTGTTTTAATCATGTATCTCTACGTCGATGTTCATTTGCGGTTCCTCATACGTGGATTCGATTCTCTTGTGAAATTTTAATTGATTGTTTTATATTTGCAGTTTTGAAGCTACAGTTTACATTTCCTTTGTTGGATTTTAGAGTTCTGATGTATGTCCGGGATATATATATATATATATATATATATATATATATATATATATATATATATATATATATATATATATATATATAGAGAGAGAGAGAGAGAGAGAGAGAGAGAGAGAACTCACCACCCTCTCTTTCAATCTCCCTTTCCCGATCTCAACCCTCTCTCTCGATCTCCCTCTCCCTGCAACATCCACCATCCCACAACAGTCCCCACACATGGGGTATCTAATATTGTAGAAGCAGCGCCAGCAGCTCCATATGGGGTCTGTGATCTGTCATCCACGGTTGAATGGGGAAGACTAAAGGGAGGGAGTGAGTGCAGCAGCAGTGTGCAGACAGGTACATCAGCGTTTTCACTTTGTTGTTAGGCAAATATGGTTGAACTATGGCAAGGAAAAGTGTAACTCCGATTTGTTTTCACTTTGTTTCTAGGAAAATATCGATGGTGAATGGATGATGAAGTTCCCATTCATCAAACAACCCCCTTAAACTGAGTATAATGTTCATAGTACTTTTCACCCTGTTTCATAGTTTCAAATTCCTTGAAAATATCATATAGGCATTTTGTATTTTTGTCATTCGAGTATGGCCGTCGAAGAGTATTTCATATCTCCTTTGCATATTCACCATACATCACACTATGGTTGACGTTTTCGTCAATGCCGTGGAGCCAACTCATGACTTGGTAGTTATCTTCTTTCCATTGAGAAATGGTATCAGAATTTTCTGTTGGCTCCATATTAGTTAAGTTTATTAGTCTTCACTTAGATGTAAGAATATTCTGACTGAATGGGGCAATGGAAGATAATTCTCAACACCTCTGAGTTTAATAAAGGAAAATTTCTAGTGTTGGTACTTGTCTCCAATTTTGATTCCATTAACTGTTTAGGCATGAATCACAGTACCACAACAAATGTATCAATAGGCCCAACTTGTCCATCAAACACATCAAATTCCCAAACCCAAATAGTAGTTCCAAAATTCATGCCTAGAGCAAATTCCTAATCATTAGGACAAAAAGTAGTATTGAGATATGAAAAATAAACATTTAGAGTACAACACATACTGCAAAGTAATTTAAGAAACCTGACTCTAGCCATGGAAACTCGAAAGTCATTTGGTGCAGAATTTCATAATATTTCATGAAATTTGGTGCAACCAAACACCCCCTTGGTAAGGAGATAAATGAAAATCATGCATTGCATGGGGAACAAAGTAATTATTTACAGTCTCACTTATGATGCATATTGCCTTTTACTACTTTGGTATTAGAAAAATCTGCCTTTCATACTGATCTAACAACAAAAGTAGAAAAATGGGTGTATGCTCAAAAGGGGATTGTGAATATCAACTCACCATTTTATTATTTTCTTTACTACTTTCCCATGGAACAGGAAAAAGCAACTAGTTCATGAACTGGAAGACCTAGTTCCAAATCATTCTAGGCATTGTTTAAAGATTGTAGTGTCTTCATGAGGATTCACATCTAAGGATCGTTAATAGAAACATCTAGGCAATTGAACTGAATGTTTGTAATCTAATTCAATATAGAAGAAATAATAAAAGCGTAGCTGGTTCCATTTTAATTCATAGTGGTGATGAAACCCCCAATTGCAATCCTGTTTGTTCCAAGTTGGACATAAATTGGTAGCAATTCCAATTTGGGTGATAGTCACTCATTATGAATGATGTGGAGCTAGACTTAATATGCTTTTATGAATGATGGGTGATGGTCCAACATTTAAATCCTAATTTTTCAAATAGAAACTGTTGCAGGCCCTATGCTTTTATTAAATTTGGAATGTCTTCTACAGTTATTGTTCTATTTCTATCTTCTATACATCTTGTCCTATTACATACATGCATTACTTAATATTAGATCAATCTTTGTTCTAATTCCTTGTTGTTTCTTTTGCTGGATTGCTGATTTTTCTTTTTCTTTCTTCTTTTTGTTTTAAAGATACACACGTACTCAGTGGAACCTTGCAAAGTTCAATGATGAACTTTATGAAGTCCACCAAATCATGACTCACAATATACAAGTTCTTGGTGTTGGTGAAAAATTGGATCGTAAGTTCATCTTTATGTTTTTCTTTTACATGGGCTTAGTCATTATGTATTAATGATTTGTCTTAGGCATTGTTTGTTTGTGTTACACATTTTGTGGAGTGAAACAGCTTTGTTTTTGTAAATGATAAGCAACACCAAAACAAACAGTTAGATAAGGCTTCAAAAAGCTTAGATCCCTACAATGTTGAAAGTATGGAGAACAAATCCCAAATCAAAGAACCTGCCTTACCAATCCCAATGCAACTCTATATGTTCTTTCAAAAGATAAAGTCCAAACAAATCTAAATCAGATAGACTAACTAGATTGAGAAAGCAGTTAAAGAAGGTAAAACATGGAAGCAAAGCACCTCAACTAATTCAGTATTTTGTATAATTCCACTTCCATAAGGAGGAAATACATCTTATAAGCTTATAGCAATACAAAATTACTATGCATATGAAAGTATTTTTCTTGTTCAGTTTTTTCCTCCCTCTCAGCTAATGTGCCACTTGACCCAATACTACTAGCCATGGACTAGCCAATAAATAGCAGAGTACACCCAATACATATTAAGATAATGCCTACTAATTGTGGCATAAAGGACCAAATCCTTTTTCAAGATGTCATGTGGGATCTTAACAAGTTAGTATATTAATCTTGCCAAGAGGTGTCCATGAGCTCTACTTGTATAGGGCATTCCCTGTCGTTGCCTTCATGCATCCTTTCCTTTCAATGTAGTTATGCATCTAAAATTCCATATTGTGAAATCACCCATCCACATGCATGATGCGTGCATTGGCATCCATGTCTGATATTGATATTCTGAAGAACATGACATAAGCACATAATGGGTTATTGTTTCTTCATTTGGATTCAGCCTCCTGCATCACTCCTAATTCGTTATGTTTTTGTCCAAGGAAACAGGTAATTCTTGATTCCATAGCAGGGCTAGAAAATCTAGAGGAGCTTCACCTTTTGGATGCAGATGGTTGAAAATTTTATGAAGGTATTCCAATTTTTAGTCATTAGTGGAGCAGCAATTACTGGTTTTGGACCATCTGTATCCATTTTAGGGTTGCATTTCAGTGATTGTCTAATAATGGTGTTAGTTGAGCATTCTGGTGGTCAGGTTCTATTGATGGAACACTGAATGTTTGGATTATGGCATCATATGCAATCTTCTTCTGGCTATGTTGCTAGTAATCTTTGATAAGTTTCAGATTCATAGTTGGTTTTTAACACTTCTGTTTCCATCATTAGAGCTGCTTCAAAATTGGTTTCCTTGAGAATATTGGTAGCTTGTTAATTCCTACTTTATAGGCTAGAAAGTAATGTGGCCTGTGCTTGTTTTATTTGGATCATGAATAGCATTGTTAATTCTTAGTTATTGATTATATTCCCATCTGTATATAGTATTGTATGTATGAAACAATAAGGGTCTGTTCATACTCTGACAGGATTGTATTGAAACCAGCTTCATGTTCATCTAAACATGCCCAAGCACATGTACATACAATTAGATAAAACCCTTCGTCTTTCCATCACAACGCAATACTGGGAGCCCTTTATTTAAATATACTAGGTGTCTGCCTTGGATTTTTTTATTTTTTATTTTCCTAATAGTGAGATACAGGGAATGTTTTAATCCTACCTTCCTAAAAATGGCCTGTGCTGTCATCTGGCTCTCTAGATGTTAATTTCGTGGGTTAAAAAATTTATGACCAAGCTATAATCCTTGCGTGTCAAAATCATGGGAAATATAAGGAATCCATTTACCATATTCCAATACAATCGGCATATGAATCTCTTATGAGGTTCCAGAAAAAAGAAAATCTTTTTAAGATTCTAATTATTATCTCACTTGCATCTACCAAACAAGCAAATGAACAGCCATTCAAAATCTCAAGTGAAAGGTGTTCTACAGAAATTCAGCAATTTAAACAACTGTAAAAATCATTTGATTGTTGTCCATTATGCATATTCGGAAGATCCCAAAAAGCAACATAGCCTTAGGAAAATGAAAGAAACAACCAAGGTTGATGAAAGTAATCCTTGTACTTTGACTGGAAGGTTTCGACTACTTGATCAATGGTGTGTTTTTGTAAAGGTACATTGGCTTCTACTCTTATGATCACTTAAATGTTTTTCAGGCCACGTGTGACATGTGGTTGCTAGGCAATTCTCAATATTTAATTCAATGAGAATAAAATAACAAGGCAAAGTGACTATCAAGTGCTGCAGTAAATCTGAATTTCACTATTTGTAGTTTTTTTACTTTGTATTTTGGTGTAGCATCTGAATGATACTGCTTTGGGAAAAGTGTCTATGCATGCAATCATTCCTTGCTAGTAAACACAACTCTGCATCTAAACCTGGGTAAGCTCTTCTTCTCTAGATCCTTTTACTTCTCTAGATCCTTTTGTTAGTGCTTTCATCTTTTTCATGTCTTCCTTGTGTTCTGTATAATTTCCTATCTCTCTATGTTGGGATCTCATATGTATTGGCCCAAAAATCATATACATTGACATAGGTCTATCCCAATTGAAGGAAAATGGGGCAACCCATTAACTAATTTTTACTTTGTTAGAATTTAAAAAAAAAAAAAAAAAGTAATTTGGGAATGCATTGGTTTGAGAACTTAGAGCATTTGAATGAAAGAAATCCTGTTACATATGTATTTATATCTTTGTTATATTGAATTTATGTTTTCTTTACCATTTGAGAGTACATTAAATACAAACCTTAGGGCTTTTTTATTTATAAAGTACATAGAGATTGAAAAACATGTGAAGCAGTTGATACAAACCAAATTAGTTGCAATCCCCAATAGATCTTCTTAGAGAATAATGGAGAACTTCCCCAAAAGTATTGTTATTTATCAGGCTTGAACACAAAAGATGTTCCAATGTCGCACAAAAAAAATAAAATTGCAAGTTATTCTTACCATGCCTCGACAACATTCCAAAAGTATGTAGAGCAAGCACATGAAATTCCTAGAAACTATTCTTTAGTGCATCAACATGGTGACTAGCACTGGCTTTGTAGTTACTCTTTGTTAATGCTTGTGTCAGAATGAAGTACCCTGAAACTTCATTTTTCTTTGGTAGATAGTTCATCACAATACTTACCAGTTACCACAAAGATCCTTATGCAAAGGAGTTTGGCATCAAAATCAATGAGAAACTTACTTCAGTTGAATCACACATTTTACCTACACTTGGGTAAGTCAAGTGGTATTTTTTTAACAAATGCGGGATTTGTTTCATTGACTAGCTAGTTTAACTACAGGAACTCCCTCCTTTGAGTGCTTTTTAATTTTTTGTCATTACTCTTGGTTGGTTTTGTAGCTTAAATCCCATGACACTAGTAGAGAAAAGGATTTCTTGCCCCAAGTGGGTCAATGGAATATGATGAATAAGGTATACTCCTTCAGAAGTTGAAACTCACATTTTAACTATGAATTAAATATGCATGTTGGTTCTGATCGATGACTCCAAATTCTTAGGCTCTCGATTCTTGTTACTGCGATTAAAAGAAAAGAAAAGAAAAAAATACAGCCCTATCCTAGTTTCTATTCATGTCTGAAATATGTTGCCTTTGCCTCCACAGAAATAGTGTTGGGGCTGGTATATGCTAAGGCACATAACCTTCTCACTCCAATAACCATGCATGCTGGAACTTGTTGCCATCTGCAGGTTCCTATAGACTAATATTGTATTGTTTGCATTCAGCACCCTGCCTGCCTTCAACAGGTGGTAATTTTGGGATCATGTTTTTATACATTAGGTCATAACATAACATTAACATGGACTTTCTATTACTTACGTTGTGATTTTGAATGCCAGGCCTCATACATAACAGGGGGTGTCCATCTGAAGCCCTAGCATTTAGAGGGATTGTTTCAGTATCTTTCAGTATGTTACTTAACAATATATATATATATATATATATATATATATATATATATATATATATATATAAACAATTTTTGCCTACTTTTGAGGTTTTTATGCTTCCAATGGCATATTATTTCTATTCTCAGTCAGGACTTTGTAATTATGGATGATAGGTTATGCTTTAAAATTCATTGATGTAGTGAAAAATAAGAGTTTCCTTGGGGTCCAAATGGGTTTTAAAAAGAAAAATTGATGGTGATGGAGTCGTTGGCTTTTATATTTAGATTGTGTTCGGGACCCACCATATTTTTCATATTCCATCTAATCCATTCATAAGGTGCACCGGCCAGAATGAATGTATCACGTCCAAAACTTGGAAACCAGATTCATAGGAATCTCGATCACCGAATCCGGTGTCGACAGCCTCCGTAGTACCCCATTCTCGGCTCCTAGCGTTCATATGCTAGATTTCGATCCTGGGATCCTACAAGGAGGATTTTTTTTCTTCATTTGTGTACATTCAACTTGCAATAAGCATAACCACAAGATTACCCAATTCATAAAGGCAACATTATCATCACATATCCACTAATATAAATAATTGAGTACAATACTGGAAGAAAATACATAAATAAAAATCAAGCTCCAGAAGACCGTTGTACCCTCCAAGCTCAACACTGCTATAACCTAACATCACCTGCACACATCTATCGTGCATAAGCTTATAGAAAGCTTAAAGGGTGGTGTAAGTGTGTCCACAAGGTAAGTGCCAAGTATTCAATACAATGCCATAATCATACAATACTGGAAGTACTAGTAATCCATAAATCGTGTAATGTCGGAATAAGTGGAAATACTGGCAAGATCAGGAATTATCAGAGTTAACAGAAATACTGACAAAGTCCTAAATTACACGATAACAAAGTAAGCGGAAATACTAACCAGTGCATGAGTCATACACTATTAGAATACACAATAGAAATCAACTATGCAAATGAGGAGTCATAGAGAGCCAAATATCAGATGCAAAGGATGCAATACAATATACATTCCTGATGAGTAACACAAACAGCGTTAATCATGCCATATGCCGTGGATATAATGCAACATGTAGTGCGAATGGAATGACCATGCTGGAGTGTGAAGTCGGGATGATAGTACGTAGTATCGTAGGCTATGGGGTCCATCACAAGGGACTTCTATCCAAACCAGTCCCATACCTAAATTTTGGATAGTCAAACTCAATGTGGTAAACTCTTGATCTCAGGTTAGTCGCGCGCCCCAACCGAAATCATGGCCATTGCGAAGGCACACGTGATAAATAGTTACGCACCACAGCCCGAGTGGATAGTGAATGAATGAATGAGTATGTAACTCCTGCTCACTAAATCCACATATCAATACAGTTCATCTCTGGGATCATCACTGAGGTTTAGTACACTCCAAGTGGCACTGCCGCTCTCCCAGCCTCACAGTCCAAGTGAGCGTAAGAAACCTCACTATTCACCTGGCCAATAGTCTGCCAATATCTATCAGGCACGTTAATAGCGGACCCATTTACGAGCTGGTCAAACTCAGCCTAGTATTACCCCCTACCCTCGGTCGAGTAAGGCCACACTCCTTTCCAACCGACCACGATATAGTGGGATATGCGACCTCCTGGTATTCGGTGCTCGTGCGCTCTTATATCCACTCGGTCTCGATGTTGGAGGCATCTCCTGGCCACGGAGGTTTAGGAATTTTCACCTAGGGACATCTATGGCGCCCGTATGCTAGAACCAAACATTTTCGGTGTCCCGTCTAGCCATCCACGATACGCCTGTGGAGGCTATGACCCTGATGTCACTAGGGCGTATAACACATAATGCAAGATGCATGAGTCATACAATCCAGTCATGCATCAATCCTGTGCATGTCATGCGCTCATGTGAGATAACCTCCGCCTATTAGGGAGTCTCATATCAACATGCTCAATGACATATGCAATGATCAACCTCATCTCATAACAAACATGCAGATGATGCGTATGGGCATGTATCATGATGTTATGCTGTCGCATACTCATAATCGGTATCAACAATCAGCCTTGACAATGTAGACATTTAACCAACATTACCATCAAGGAATGACCCACATAGAATCAAACATATAATGGACTCATGGCCTCACAAGAGGACCGCGTACATCAAGTGGGCCACATCACATGGGCTTAACACACCGATATGGGCCACATCACATGGGCAAGAAATACATCTCAATGGGCCTTGCCTTAAATACATCACAATGGGCCTTGCCTATAGGCCTTAAATACATCACAATGGGCCTTGCCCATAGGCCCCAGATACATCACAATGAGCCTCATCACATAGGCCTCATATACATCACATTGGGCCTTAAACACGGGCTGAATACACATCACAGCGGGCCTCAAATACGGGTCACATATACATCACATTGGGCCTTGATAATCAGAATCGGCAATTGGCCACGATAATCGGAATCGACAATCGGTCACGATTGATAATCAGCCTGGATCGATAATCGGCAATCGGCCACGACAAATCAGAATCGGTAATCGATAGTCGACGCAAGGCGGGGTCCATAAATGGACGACCGATGATGGTCCAAACATTATCAATGGGGCCCATTCATTTGGGTTAACCCACTAGAGAATGATGAGAATGGGCCTAACTAGGCTTAAGGGAAGGTCACAATGTGGACATCCAACCATCATTGCCCATCAAAGTGGGCATTTAACCAACATTACTCCCAAGGAGTAGTCCACATAGAACTAAACACATAGTGGGCCCCACGGCCTCGCACAAGGGCCTAATATACATCAAATGGGCCACACCAATGGGCTGCACCACATGAACCTTGAACACATCACAATGGCCTGACTTATGGTCCTCATATACACCACAGATGGGCCCTACACATGAGCCTAAAATACATAACATGTGGTTCTACATATGGGTCCATTAAGCATCAAATGGGCCATGCATCTGGGCCTTGAATACACCAGGTGTGCTGCATCATATGGACTTAGAATACAACTCAATGGGTCACTCCAAAAAGGGTCATAAATACATAACAGGCGGGCCCTGCACATGGGCCCAATATACGTAACAGGTGGGCTCTGCACATGGACCTCGTCCTATAAAGTTGGGCCGTATTAAGTTGGGTCGTGTTAATGGGCCGCACTAATGGGCCTCACGTACAACAACTGGGCCGCATCATTGGGCGGTACTAGTGAGCCCCATAGATATATCAAGGTAAGCCTCACAGATAGGTCACAAGTATATCAAGGTGGGTACCTCGAACGAACCACAAAATGCATTAAAGTGGGCTTAACGGATGGGCCACAAAGTACATTAAACTGGGCCCGATAAATGGGCCACAAAATACATCAAGTGGGCCCAACAAATGGGCTGCAAAATACATCGAGGTGGGCCCGATCACATGGGCCTCAAATACATAATACAGACCACAACTCATAGGCTTTAAACACACAATCAGTGACCCTACACATGGGCCTAATACAATCAAGTGGGCCCTATACTTGGGCCTCCAATATATATCTCAATGGGTCTCGACCCATGGGCCCCAAATACATCACAACAGGCCTCGAACCATGAGCCCCAAATACATCATGTTGGGCCTCGACCCATGGGCCCCAAATACACAGTAAGTGGGCCCTACACATGGGTCTCATATGCATCAAATGAGCCCCGTTTTTGAGCCTCGAACACATTAAATGGGCCATGTGTCATGGGTCTATTACATATCACAATGGGCCTTAACATCAATGGGCCGCACTAGTGGGCTTCATATATATCAAAGTGGGCTGAACCAAATGGGCCAATTTAATGGGTCTTGTCAGATGGGTCGAGCCATTCATCCATTTACAGAGGTTATTTTAAAGCATTATCCAAACAATGAATCAGATAAAAAAAATCATTTGGACCTTACCACAAATAACAACAAAATGATGATTGAAGGATCGTATAGACCACATCGCAAATAGTAGCGGATATAGCGATTTTCATTGTTAGAATTTCACCGGGCCACCACCTTATTTTATTTTTTAAATTTTTTTTATCCAGTCTATTTGTAAGGTCACAAGGACCTAAACAAATTTCATATAGGTCCCAAGCTCCTGTGACCCAGGAGGGATTTTAATGGTGTACATTCAAGCCCTCACTCCCTTTGTTGTGTGGACCACTTGATAACAGATCTGATTCATTATGATTATTATATTTCAAGCCATAAGACATGCTGGCCGTTAGGTGGACAGTTTGGATTCATCACATACATCATGGGAGGGTCCACTGTTTGGACGATGTGTATAAGACCCATACATCACGGTGGTCACCACAAGGATGGATGGACGGTTTAAATACACAAGGCATACATTAGATGTGGGGGCCACAGAACTTGCTGACGTGAATCAGCAACTGTGGCTGCTCGTGCAATCATATGGACGGAGAGGATTTAGCATAATTACATCAAAGTGGGTCCCACGTGGGGCCCACCATAATGTTACCTGCCGTCCAACCTGCTCATAAGGTCACGCTGACCTGGATGGAAGGAAAAATAAATTTAATATTGATCCAAAACTTCTGTTAACCCAAAAGGGTTCCAACGGTAGACGTTTAATCAACACTGTTTCCTGCTGTGTCGCCACCTGATCAATGGCTGGGTGGAGTGGATAGAACAAGGACATCACGGTGGGTCCCACCGTCCAAACAATGGACAGTGCGGATCAAATACATTATCATGGTGGGATCCACTAGCCGTCCAACTTCTGCTAGACGATGCTAATAAAGCACATACGTCAGGGAGGGCTCCACCGTCTGTCTGGACGGTGGGAGTAAAACACATGCATAACTATGGGTCCCACACTAATGTTTACTGTCCATCCAAACTGTTCATAAGGTCACACGTACCTGGTTTGAAGGGGAAAAACAAATTTTCATATTGATTCAAAACTTCTGTGGACCCAAAAATGAGTCTCAATGGCAGCCATTTAATCACACTGTTTCTTATTTTGTGGGCCACTTGAGCGTTGGATGTGAATGTAATTTGGGAGGGGTCCACCTCAGGGAGTGGCTCACCTCATGAGTGGATTGGATGGTGTAAATACATCATGGTGGGGCTCACATGTAGGGTCGTGGCCCTGGCTCATCCACCCATACACGTGCAACATGTAGCTGCTGTTGTCAGGGGCAGCATGCGCTGCCCCTTATGCATGTACTTTTTTAAAAAAAAATATCAATTCCTGTGGCTTTTCATAGGTAGGGCCCACATTAAGTAAATCCAACCCGTCCATTGCATTTTGTGGCTCAAGACTGTCCAAACGAGCCCAATATCCGGTGTTTTTCCAACGCGTAAAAATGTCGAGGTGACTTTCAACGGTAGAAACTAGTATTTTACAGGTTATGGCCTGCCTGAAGATCAGATAGACCTCATTTTTTGGCTCAACGCCTAAAATGAGCCAGTGAATGAGATAGATGGCATGGATTTAATCAATACATCAAGGTGGGGCTTGCATGAGCAGCCCACCCAAAATGCTTGTAAATCAAGCTGATATTTGTGTTTTCCTTACACGTCCGGCATCCCTGGACGCTGGACTGTTTGTCACAATACATACTCACGGTGGGCCATACTCAGGTGGGGCACCAAATGATGGATGGTGTGGATACAATACATATGAAGTGGGTCCCACCTATAAATGGCTCGAATAGAATACATGAACCATGGTGGGGTCCATTTGGGTGGGCCACATGGCCATATCACCACACCAAAATAATAGGGAGAGAGAGAAAGGGAAAGAAGCACCCACATCAAAAAAGAAATGAAGAAATCCAACTTAAAGATGCACCCACCTTTGATCGCCTATTCTTTCTTCCGCCTATGCACTCTAGAGCTCCAAGATGACATTTTCAACGGTTGAGATGATGATCCAAGGATTGGATTTGATGGTAGGAAGGTGGGCCACACAAGCTCTCCCATGGAAGCTTGCTTGGACGTGGGATGCTTGCTTGGAGAATGAGAGGGATGAGAGAGAGGTGTAAGAGAGAGATATGGGTGTGATGGGTGTGATGTGTACTTGTCTAAGAAAGAGTTGACTTTAAGGGGAGGGGTGGTTGTACTTGGGGATGGGTAAGTGATGGAGTTGATGTGTACTTTGATTGATGGGATTGATCGGATTGATGTGATCGATTCTCTCAAGATTGCAACACGCGGCGTTTTACTCGAACTGAATGCGGGCCCACATTTCCTGGCTAGGGTATCGAATTAGTACATGAGACGCGGCATCGGAACTGCAGCGACAACGTGGTCGTAAAGGTACAAGTATCGGGTCGATCCGATTCTAATATACGGGACACGATTCAGGATCACGCGCAAACGCCAATAATAGATCACGGGTTGCTGGAATTTGACCGGGAGGACCGCGAAGGCATACGGAACAGTACGGACTAGGATACGGGCCTTACTGAATGGAAACACAAAAATCAGTCAATTCCAAGACTACAGTACGCCACACACAACTTGATTTTAGAGGTTCTAGGCATGATTTTATATATTGAACCACCTTAGTTTCTGATTTATCTTATTTTTTTGAGGTAATTCAAAGGAAAAGTGTCGCTATTATGAATTTACTATTGCTTCAAGTAAAAGGCTTTATAATTATTGCAATTTTTATATGGTTCTCAATGGCTAGGATTTAGGCCACATAAAATTGAATTTTTGAATACGTCCATCCAGCCAATCGAATTTAAACTACTCAAATGGAATTTCCACAATAATATTAAATGACTGTTGAGGGTTAAATATTATATAGTAGACCCCAGTTATTGACTGGACTTACGAACATGATACTGTTTAATGGCCTATTTTAATCATGTTTGTGATGCAGGGTGTATTTATGAGTGTGGACTGACAAGAATACTAAAGGCATGGATTTAATGCACAGAATTTACCAAAGGCAAAGGATGGACCTTAGGGGACCAAGATCGACGGATTTACACGCTAGAGATCCACGAAAATCCAAAAATTGAAGCTTAAGTGGCCTAAAAAGGGTCCGACATGCAAGATCACAGGGTTTTCACCATCCGTTCAGGTTGAGACTACATACATGGCCTGAAGACCATAAATTAACCGTACACGTCAAATTTCAGCCGTTGGATCCCCCTGAAAATGGCCTAACGGATAGATCAGCCCTCAGAATCATGATTCTAGGCCCACCTGATCTCTGGATACGCTTCAATTTTGGTCTCAACTGTTAAAATGAGGTGAGAAAATGAATGGACGAAACGGATTTCTCAAGAACATCATTATGGACCCCACATGGGGTTGGACGTGCAAACAATGCACGTGCACTTGTAATCCACTGAACCAGGAGAAGTTCAGTCAATAGCGCTAACCCATCTCTTTGCGCAAAAACGGACAGCGTCCTTTGCTGTCCGTCTATTTTTTTATAGTGGACCCCACATATCATCCAATCGGATGATCCGAACCGTTCATTCACTCCAAGGGATGGCCAAAACCCTCATCAAGGTGAAATTTTACGACCATGCATGTGTACGCATGTAATTAAAGTTCCAATGCAAGATGAATGGTGTAACTCCAAGTCTTGTGAGCCACAATGGAATCAAACCGGTCTTATCCTTCCCTAACAGTTTTTTATCCTGAATCTACTAGACGGTGTAGATTTTTAAAATAAAAGCAAAGTGGGCCCCACCGAACACATCAGCACGATGATGTGCGAACGGCTCTGTTTCTCAGTCCGGACGCTATGGGACCCTATGTGCTTCTGATCACCGTCGGATTGACGATCCAGACCATCCACATGCTTCAATAGATGGCCATAACCCTAGCCAAGGTGTCAAAAGCAACAAGTATGTTGATTTCACAACGAAAAATCAAATCAAGCGGAAGCTGTTTTCTAGCTCTAAAATAGAAGTTCACGGATTAATTCCACTGCGAACTGGGATGCGTAAAGGGAGTCGGTTCTCCATCGACAACACTTCCTACCAACCTCCACCAACCTATAAGAAGGAGGGAGAAAGACGTGGGGAGGAGAGCTTGGTTGGACATGGAACGACTTAGAGAGAGAGACAGGGAGAGTTTTATTTAATTGCTATTTTTTTTCTTTTTTTTTTCTTTTTATTTTGGGAGATCTAGTCCCACCATGGTTGGCTAAACCTCTTAGCTAGGGCTAAGAGGTGAAGCTTGTAGCGTGATGGGAGAGACTTTTCTTGTGTCTTTTATCTAGACTAACTGATGTTGAATTTAGTTTAAATTAAGGGAATATTTTTAGTCTTTAATGGTCTGTTGTGACTAAAATTATAATGGGTCTGAGATGGCTTTGCTTATTTCCTTTTCCTTTTGATGTTTATGATGTCAGGAAGCCCTGTTGTTCACCATAGTCTCCTGGGCATAGTCGGATGACGGTACCCTTCCTAACCTTCATACATGTGATTGGTTGGTATTTAGTTTAATTTTATTATTTACTTTGTCTCCTGGGCTTGGTTTGGTGATGGAATCCATTCTAATTCATATACCTTTCATCTCTTAAAAACTAGATCAAAGTAAGTTTAGTTAATTCCATGATTCTTGAAACTTGCATAAGATCTCCCTGATCTCTACAAATGGATCATTTGAATCCCTAGTTCCCTACCTCTGAATTTTCTTAAGTTTTAGATTAATTATTCCACAATTGATATTTGATTTAGAATTCATCTTGGTCTAGTTCTAGTTCTACTTAGTTTCAGATAACGTAAAGGTATCAGTCCCTTGGGATTCGACCTCGGTCTTACCAAGTTTATTACTACATCACAACCCTGCACTTAGGGTGTGAACAAGTTTTTGGCGCCGTTGTCGGGGACTGACGGCTACAATTCTCTGAAATTAATTAGTTTTAGAATTAGTTTAAGATTAGGATTTTACTAACTTTAGTTTTAGATTTTTCTTTCTTAGAACTAATTTTCCTGTTTTGTAGGGTCGTTGATAAATCGTCTAAATTGGTAACTTCGTCCGAATTTCTCTACTTTTTCTATTTTTTAGATTAGTTTGCATCTCTTAGATATTAACTGGTTTGCTTATTTTACAAGATCTTAACATAGGAACTTCTTATTTGGTAACACCTTTCTAACTTCGCCTCTTACTTTCCATATTGCTGTAAAATCCTTTCTTCTTCTTTTTTTTCTAGGATTAGGCTCAGAGTTAGGGTTCTACCATGGAAGCATGGGTACATGCATACGCTGAGATGGAGAGGAAATATTGGGAAATGCCTGAGGGTTGTGGAATTCAACATATACCTCAAGATTTCGTTCCATCGAGAACCGATATTGAGAACCCACTAAAACGTTATGTTCCATCAGTTAATAGGGCCATATACAATTGTAATTATGGGAATGAGGATTATTATCAACCAGCAGATTCTCCCACTTATGATCAGTATAACTATAACCAGTGGAAACATCAAAATTGGAAAAATGAACCAACAACATGTTATAATGATTATTCTCTTGGATCCCTTACCTTTGAGATCCAATCAGAAACGATACAAGAGGATTCATATCAGTGTAATATTTTTTCAGCCTGTCTTGTGGAAATGAGAAAAGTAATGGAAACAATGGAAATACTCAATTCGAGCCTCGAACGAATAAAAGAAGCTCGTTCATCCTAACTACAACCTGTCACGCCCCAAACCCAGAAATCGGATTCACAAGAATACCGATCGTCGAATCCGGTGCGGATAACCTCCATAATACCCCATTTTCAGCTCTTAGCGTTCATACGCCAGATTCCGATTCTGAGATCCTACAAGGAGGATTTTTTTTGTATCAATGTACATTTAACCCGTAATAAGTATAATCACAAGATTACCCAATTCGCCAAGGCAACATTATCATCACATATCCACTAATAAATCATTTTAGTACAATGCTGAAAGGGAAATACATGAATCGAAAATTAAGCTCCAAAGGACTGCTGCACGCTCCAAGTTCAACACTGTTGCAACCTAACATCACCTGCACGCATGTATCGTGCATAAGCTTATAGAAAGCTTAGAGGGTGGTGTAAGTGTGTGCACAAAGTAAGTGTTAAGTATTTAATACAATGCCATCATTATACAATACTGAAATTACTGGTAATCCATAAATCGTACATTATCGAAATAAGCAGAGATACTGACAAGATCATGAATTATCAGAGTAAACAGAAATACTGACAAGATCATAAATCATACGACGACAGATTAAGCGGAAGTATGAACAAGTCCATGAGTCAATCAATATTAGAATACGCAATATAGAATAACTATGCACTAAGGAGTCATAAAGAGCCAAATATCAGATGTCGAAGGTGTAATGCAATATACAAATCTTGTTAAGTCTGTCTAGGCCATATAAGTGCAGAAACATAGCAACCCAAAATACCATATACCTGCGGATGTAATACAATATACGATGCGAATGAAATGACCATGCTGAAGTGTGAAGTCAGGATGATAGTACGTAGTATCGCAGGCTACGGGGTTCACCACAAGGGACTTCTATCCAAACCAGTTCCATACCTAAATTTGGATAGTCAGACTCAACGTGGTAAACTCTTGATCTCAGGTTAGTCGCACGCCCAACCGAAATCCTTGCCATAACGAAGGTACACCACAATTAGTTACGCACCACCAGCCCGAGTGGATAGTGAATGAATGAGCATGCATCTCCTGCTCAATAAGTTCACATATCAGTATGGTTCCTCTCTAGAAAATCACCGGGGTCTATTACACTCCAAACTAGATTGTAGCCTCATTGTGCGTAACAAGGCGAGTGGAAGAGACCTCACTATCTGCCTGTCAATATTGAGCCCGGCTCGTCCATAGAGGACTCATTCCTTGAGCTGGTCAAACTCATCCTAGCTTTGCCCCCTCCTCTCGAGCAGGTAAGGCGGCACCCCCTTCCAACCGACCATGACACAGTGGGAGACGAAGCCTAACGGTAAACGGAACTCATGCACTCATACATCCACTCAATCTAAATGTTGGAACAACCTATGGAACTAAGAGGGTTTAAGGACTTTCACCCAGGGATATCTATAGCACCCTATGTAGAACAGATTTTCGATATCCTATCTGGCCATCCAAGAAATGCCTGTGGAAGCTACGACCCTGATGTCATTAGGGCGTACAGTATAACACAATGCAATGCAAGATGCGCGAGTTATGCAATCTAGTCATGCATTTATCCAGAGCAAACCGTGTGCTCGTGTGAGACAATCTCCACCTATCAGGGAGTCTCGTAACAACATGCCCAATGACGTATGCAATGGTCAACCACATCTCATAACAAAATACAGACGATGCATATGGGCATATATCATGATGTTATGCTGTCACATACTCATAATCGGTATCTATAACCGGCATCAACAATCGGCCTCGACAATGTGGACATCTAACCAACATTGCCCCAAGGAATGACTCTCATAAATCCTAACATATAGTGGACCTATGACCTCACACAAGGACCTAATATACAATACAATGGGCCTTGCTCAAGGCCACATATACACATCAGGTGGGCCCTGCTCATGGGCCTCAAATACATTAAATGGGCCATACCTCATGGGCCTATTACATATCATAATGGGCCTTGCCCATAGGCCACGAATACATCACAATGAGCCTTGCCCATGGACCTCGAGTACATCACAATGGGCACCATCACATAGACCTCCTACTCATCACATTAGGTCCTAAATATGGGCTACACATACATTATACAGGCCGAATACACATCTCAATGGGCCTCAACTACTGGTCGCATATACATCATATAGGTCTCAACAATAGGCCTTGACAATCGAAATCAGCTTTAACAATCGGATTCGACAATCAAAATCGGCCTCGACGAATCGACCTATACAATGGGTATCGATGAGAAGGGAAGGTCACCATGCGGGCGTTTAACCACCATTACCCAAAAATGTGGACATTCAGCCAACACTACTCCCAAGCAGTGGGCCCAAATATCCAACAAGTGGCCTCAAATAATCATCACAGGTGGGCCTTACACATGTAACACGTGGGCATACACATCACGGCAGGTCGATATATTGGGCCGCGCTAATGGGCCTTATACACATCACAGTGGGTCGCATCATTGGGTCACACCAATGGACCTCATATCCAACAAGTGGGCTACATCAATGATCCACACTAATGGGTCTTATACACATTAAGTTGGGCCCCGATAACTAGGCTGGAAACATATCACAATGGGCCACGACATACGGGCCGAGAATACGTTACAATGGGCATCAACCCATGGGCTGAAAATACATCTCAGTGGGCCTTACCAAATGGGCCATAAACACATCCTAATGGGCCTCAACCATGGGCCTCTAACATATCATAACGGGTTTTGTATCAATGAGCTGCACTAATGGGGCTCATACAATCAAGTGGGTTGGATCAATGGGCCGCATAAATGCACAATAGGTAGGCCCTGCACATGCAGCAGATGGGCCCTACCAGATGGTTAGTGTGGATATAGGATGCATACATCTAGTGGGTCACACATCTCACGGATGGTGTGAATAAAACATTCATCGAGGTGGGCACTGCTTACGGGTTCCAAATACATTACAATGGCCTTACCAAATGGGCTTTGAACACATCTCAATGGGCCTCAACCCATGGGCCCTGATATTTATCATATTGGGGTGCCTGCCCTGGATGGCGTGGATAAAAATACATCATGGTGCATCCCATCCAAATAGTTAGAAAATATGGATATAAAAACATATATATTATGTGGGATCCATGTGTACAACGGATGCATCAAGGTGGGACTCACATAGATGGACTGCATGGAATGAAATACATATGTCACACAGGTTCCACATCCCACGGCTAGAGATTTAGGCTATGTGGATAAATACATCATGTTGGCCCACACTGCATATGAACGGTATGCTTATTCAACACATATAATAACATATAATAAGGATAGCCCCATCGTCCAGTAGCTGCTGGATGATGTGAATATTAAGTGTATGCATCAAGGCGGGCACCTCGAATGGACCACAAAATACATCAAAGTGGGCCTGACGAATGGGCCACAAGGTACATAAAAGTGGGCCCGAAAAATGGGCTACAAAATACATCAAGATGGGCCTAGTCACATGGGCCATACGCACATCAAACGGGCCACACCAATAGGCCCCATGTATATCAAATGGGCCACACCCAAATAAAAGTGGTGATAATGGTTTCCACCATTTAAGTTCCTAAGGCCCACCATAACATATGTTTCCCATCCAACATGTTCAGAAATTAACATAATGATAGATGAAGTGGAACCAATATCAGCTTGATAGGAAACTCCCATCGCCCTTAAAAATTTTGAACAGTGGACGTCATTGCCCACTACCTTAAATGGTGGGGTCCACTTGAACTTTAGATCTGACTTATTTTTTTTATCTCAAGCCTGTTAAGACAAGCTTGCCAAATGGTTGGACGGTTTGGATGCAACACATGCATCAAGGGCGGGGTCCACATGAGCTATGGATCTGACTCATTCTTTAGCTCACGCCATGATATGAGCTTTCAAAATGGATGGACAGCTTGGATTCAACACATGCATTATGGTGGGTCCCATGAAGGCCCACCATCATGTACATATTATATAATATAATATAATATCTAATATATATATATATATATATATATATATATATATATATATATATATATATATATACACACGCGCGCGCTCACACAGCAGCCCCACACGTGGGGTGGTCCCACCGTCCAGGTATGGATGGTAGTGTGAGTAAACACATATGCCATTGGTGGGGTCCACTCGCCATCCAACAGCTAGTGGATGGCATTAATAAAACACATACATCTATGTGGGCTCCATTGTCCGGCTGGACGGTAGGAGTAAAACACATATATCACTGTGGGTCCCGCGTGGGGCCCACCATAATGTTTATCTGCAATTCAACCCGTTAATCAGGTGGCACGTACCTGGATGAATGAAAAAATAAATTTCATATGATTCAAAACTTTCGTGGTGACCTATAAAGGGTTTCAATGGCAGACTTTAAATCTCCACTGTTTCCTATGATGTGGGCCACTTGAGCGTCAGATCGGGCCCATTTTTGGATAAGGGACACCTCAGGGAGGGGCCCACCAAACGATTGGTGTGGATACACAATATACATCATGGTGGGGCCCACAGCTAGAGTCATGGGTCCATGCCTATACGGCCTCCCGCCCTCCACGCGGCAGGTGCTACCAGTACCTCTGCAGCAACAGCGTCTGCTGCCATATATGTTTGTTTTTTTTTTTTTTTGAAAACCTATTTCCTGAGGTTTTTCACAAGTAGGACAGGCATCGGAAGCATCCGCCCCACCCAACGAGTCCTATACTCCATAAGCAATCCATCAAGCCCAATATTAGGCATTTTTCGGAGTGTAGAAAATTTTAAGTACATTTACACGGTGGGAATCACTGTTCCCTAAGGTATGGCCCGCCTGAAAGTTGGATCAGCTTCATTTTTTGGCTTAACACCTAAAATGAGTGGGTAAATAGGATAGACGGCGTGGATTAAATACATACATCAAGGTAAGGCCTACATAAGCGGTCCACCCAAGGAGCTTTGAACCAAGCTAATATTTGTATTTTTCTCTTAACGTCCAACGTCCAGGGACGCTGGATGGTCTGGGCATTCTAAGCATGGAAGGTGGAACCTTCTTAGGTGGGTCACCAAATGATGAAGGATGTGGATTCAACACATATAAAAAGTGGGCCCCACCGGATAAAATAAATGCTCCATGGTGGGGTCCATCCAATTGGGCCACACGGCCATGCCGAAAAATGAGTGATTAAATAGGATAGACGGCGTGGATTGAATACATACATTAAGGTGAGGCCTACATAAGCGGTCCACCCAAGGAGCTTTGAACCAAGCTAATATTTGTATTTTTCTCTTAATGTCCAGCATCCAGGGACACTAGACGGTCTGGGCATTCCAAGCATGGAAGGTGGACCCTTCTTAGGTGGGTCACCAAATGATGAAGGATGTGGATTCAACACATAAAAAATGGGCACCACCAATAAATGGCTTGGAAAAAATAAATGCTCCATGGTGGGGTCCAGCCAATTGGGCCACGGGCCACGCCGAAAAATGAGTGGGTAAATAAGATAGACGGCGTGGATTGAATACATACATCAAGGTGAGGCCTACATAAGCGGTCCACCCTAGGAGCTTTGAACCAAGCTAATATTTGTATTTTTCTCTTAACGTCCAGCGTCTAGGGACACTGGACGGTCTGGGCATTCCAAGCATAGAAGGTGGACCCTTCTTAGGTGGGTCACCAAATGATGAAGGATGTGGATTCAACACATATAAAAAGTGGGCCCCACCAATAAATGGCTTGGATAAAATAAATGCTCCTTGGTGGGGTCCATCCAATTGGGCCACACGGCCACCTCATCACACTAAAAAAAAATATAAATAAATAAATAAAAAGAGAGGGAGAAAGAGAGAAAGAAGCACCCACCTGTAGATCTCTTCTTCATTCTTCCACCTATAGCCTCTAGAACTCCAATAGATGGACTTCAACGGTTGAGATCGATCATGGACGGTGGAGATGGGAGTAAAGAAGGTGGGCTACACTAACTTCTCCTCTTGGAAGCCATGGACATGGGTTCTTCTCCTCTTGGAAGCCATGAACGTGGGTTGCTTGGAAAGAGATGGAGTTTTGAAAAATGAGGGAGAGAAGAGAGAGAGAGAGAGGTGATCAGAGAGAAGTAATGGTGAGTGATGTGAGTAGGTACTTTGTGTAAGAAGGAGTTTGACTTTGGGGTTGCTTGGGGATGGGGTTGTACTTTGACATGTGAGGTGATGTGTAATTGATTGATGAGATTGATGGGATTTAATGTGATGTTCTTTTGAGTTTTACAACGTGCGGTGTTTTCCTTGAACTGAACGCTGGCTACATCTCTTGGCCCGAGTAGTGGATCAGTGAGCGAGTCGAGCCGACAACATGGCCGCTAGGGTACAAGTCTCGGGTTGAGCCGACTCGAATTGACAGCACCGGCTTAGGATCATGGGTAAACGTCGGATAAAGGTCAAAGGTTGCCGAAATTCGATCGAGAAGATCGCAGAAGCCTAAAGAACGATACGGCTTAGGATATGGTGCTAACAACTCTCACCTCCTAATAAAAATTTTATCCTCGAAATTTACAAAATAGACTAGGGAAGAAGAAACATCATCAAGTATATAAGTCAAGGCACAATCAAACTAGCAAAGGATGAAGATAGCGCTCTCTAGTCTCAACCTCGCCCTCTCAAGATACATTATCAATACTATGATGACCCAACTAATCTTCCAATCTCGAATCAGAAATGATCGAAAATAGAATACTAAGTAGCCTCATAATTTCAACGGTAGGGAGCTATATCAGAAAATCTCTAAGTTATTCAAACTTGGGGATCTAACCTTTCTAAATTCTCAACAATCATAGAGTGTAGGGTAGCTATCAGCCAATATGTGATGTTATCTTCACGTATTCCCAAGTTATGCTCTGATACCAACTTATGTCACGTCCCAAACCCAGAAATCAGATTCACAAGAATACTGATCGCCGAATCCGGTGTCGACAGCATCCGTAGTACCCCATTTTCAGCTCTTAGCGTTCATACACCAGATTCTGATTCTGGGCTCCTACAAGGAGGATTTTTTTTTCAATGTACATTTAACTCGTAATAAGCATAATCACAATATTACCCAATTCACCAAGGTAACATTATCATCACATATCCACTAATATAATCATTTTAGTACAATGTTGAAAGGGAAATACATAAATTGAAAATCAAGCTCCAGAGGACTGTTGCACGCTCCAAGTTCAACACTGCTGCGACCTAACATCACCTGCACGAATCTATCGTGCATAAGCTTATAGAAAGCTTAGAGGGTGGTGTAAGTGTGTGCACAAAGTAAGTATTAAGTATTTAATACAATGTCATCATTATACAATACCGAAATTACTGGTAATCTATAAATCGTACATTATCAGAATAAGCAAAGATACTAACAAGATCATGAATTATCAGAGTAAATAGAAATACTAATAAGATCATAAATCATACGACGACAGATTAAGCGGAAGTATGAACAAGTCCATGAGTCAATCAATATCAGAATACGTAATATAGAACAACTATGCACTGAGGAGTCATAAAGAGCCAAATATCAGATGCCGAGGGTGTAATGCAATATACAAATCCTGCTAAGTCTATCTAGTCCATATAAGTGCAGAAACATAGCAACTAAAAATGTCATCTGCCTGGGGATGTAATGCAATATGCGATGCGAATGAAATGACCATGATGAAGTGTGAAGTCGAGATGATAGTACGTAGTATCGCAGGCTACGGGGTTCACCATAAGGGACTTCTATCCAAACTAGTCCCATACCTAAATTTGGATAGTCAGACTCAATGTGATAAACTCTTGATCTCAGGTTAGTCGTGCGCCCAACCGAAATCCTTGTCATAACAAAGGTACACAATAATTAGTTACGCACCACCAGTCCGAGTAGATAGTGAATGAATGAATGAATGAGCACGCAACTCCTACTCAATAGTCCACATATCAGTACGGTTCCTCTCTGGAAAATTATTGGGGTTTATTACACTCCAAACTAGATTGTCGCCCCATCGCGCGCAACAAGGTGAGTGGAAGAGACCTCACTATCCGCCTGCCAATATCGGGCCTGGCTTGTCGATAGCTGACCCGTTCCTCGAGCTGGTCAAACTCAGCCTAGCTTTACCCCCTCCTCTTGGGCAGGTAAGGTCTCATCCCCTTTCAACCGACCACGACACAGTGAGACACACATCCTAACGGTATACGGCCCCCATGTGCTCATACATCTACTCGGTCTAAATGTTGGAGCAACCTCTGGAACTAAGAGGGTTTAGGGACTTTCACCCAGGGATATCTATAGCATCCCATGTAGAATAGATTTTCAGTATCCCATCTGGCCATCCACGAAATGCTTGTGGAAGCTACGATCCCGATGTCGCTAGGGTGTATAGTACAACACAATGCAATGTAAGATGCATGAGTCATGCAATCCAGTCACGCATCTATCCAGAGCATACCGTGTGCTCCTGTGAGATAATCTCCGCCTATCAGGGACTCTCGTAACAACATGCCCAATGATATATGCAATGGTCAACCACATCTCATAACAAAATAAAGATGATGTGTATGGGCATGTATCATGATGCTATGCTGTCACATACTCATAATCGGTATCTATAACCGGCATCAACAATCGGCCTCGACAATGTGGACATCTAACCAACATTGTCACAAGGAATGACCCTCATAAATCCTAACATATAGTGGACTCATGACCTCATACAAGGACCTAATATACAATACAATGGGCCTTGCTCAAGGCCACATATACACAACAGGTGGGCCCAACTCATGGGCCTCAAATACATCAAATGGGCCATACCTCATGGGCCTATTACATATCACAATGGGCCTCGCCCATAGGCCACGAGTACATCACAATGGGCCTTGCTCATGGATCTCGAGTACATCACAATGGGCCCCATCACATAGACCTCCTACTCATCACATTAGGTCTTAAACACGGGCTACACATACATTACACAGGCTGAATACACATCTCAATGGGCCTCAACTACAGGTCGCATATACATCATATAGGTCTCAACAATAGGCCTTGGCAATCGAAATCGGCTTTAACAATCAGATTCGACACTCGAAACTGACCTCGATACTCAGCCTCGACAATCAGAATCGGCCTCGACGAATCGACCTATACAATGGGTATCGATGAGAATGGGCCTAACTAGGCCTAAGGGAAGGTCACCATGTGGGCGTTTAACCACCATTACCCAAAAATGTGGACATTCAACCAACACTACTCCCAAGCAGTGGGCCCAAATATCCAACAAGTGGCCTCAAATAGTCATCACTGGTGGGCATTACACATGTAGCACTTGGTCCTACACATCACGTCAGGTCAATACATTGGGCCGCGCTAATGGGCCTTATACACATCAAAGTGGGTCGCATCATTGGGTCACACCAATGGGCCTCATATCCAACAAGTGGGCTGCATCAATGAGCTACACTAATGGGTCTTATACACATCAAGTTAGACCCTGATAACTAGGCTGGAAACATATCACAATGGGCCACGACATACGAGCCGGGAATACGTTACAATGGGCCTCGACCCATGGGCTGAAAATACATCTCAGTGGGCCTCACCAAATGGGCCATAAACACATCCTAATGGGCCTCAACCATGGGCCTCTAACATATCATAACGGGCCTTGTATCAATGAGTTACACTAATGGGGCTCATACAATCAAGTGGGTTGGATCAATGGGTCACACAAATGCATAATAGGTAGGCCCTGCACATGCAGCAGATGGGCCCCACCAGATGGTTAGTGTGGATATTGGATGCATACATCTGGTGGATCACACATCCCATAGATGGTGTGAATAAAACATTCATCGAGGTGGGCACTGCTCACGGGTTCCAAATACATTACAATAGTCTTACCAAATGGACTTTGAACACGTCTCAATGGGCCTCAACCCATAGGCCCTGATATATATCATAATGGGGTGCCTGCCCTGGATGGCGTGGATAAAAATACATCATGGTGCATCCCATCCAAATAGTTGGACAGTATGGATATAAAAACATATATATTATGTGGGATCCATGTGTACAAGGGATGCATCAAGGTGGACCTCACATAGATGGACTGCATGGAATGAAATACATATGTTACACGGGTTCCACATCCCACGACCAGAGATTTGGGCTATGTGGGTAAATACATCATGCTGGTCCACACTGCATATCGACGGTATGCTTATTCAACACATAATAACATATAATAAGGAGAGCCCCATCGTCCAGTAGCTGCTGGATGATGTTAATATAGAATGTATGCATCAAGGTGGGCACCTCGAATGGACCACAAAATATATCAAAGTGGGCCTGACGAATGGGCCACAAGGTACATAAAAGTGGGCCCGACAAATGGGCCAAAAAATACATCAAGATGGGCCTAGTCACATGGGCCGTACGCACATCAAATGGGCCACACCAATAGGCCCCATGTATATCAAATGGGCCACACCCAAATAAAAGTGGTGATAATGGTTTTCACCATTTAAGTTCCTAAGGCCCACCATAACATATGTTTGCCATCCAACATGTTCAAAAATTAACATAATGATAGATGAAGTGGAACCAAAATCAGCTTGATAGGAAACTCTCATGGCCCTTTGAAATTTTGAAAAGTGGATGTCATTGTCCACTACCTTAAATGGTGGGGTCCACTTGAACTTTAGATCTGACTTATTTTTTTGTCTCAAGCCTGTTAAGACAAGCTTACCAAATGGTTGGACGGTTTGGATGCAACACATGCATCAAGGGCGGGGTCCACATGAGCTATGGATCTGACTCATTCTTTAGCTCACGCCATGATATGAGCTTTCAAAATGGATGGACTGCTTGGATGTAACACATGCATTATGGTGGGTCCCATGAAGACCCACCATCATGTACATATTATATAATATAATATAAAATATTTAATATATATATATATATATATATATATATATATATATATATATATATATATATATATATATATACACACATGCGCACACAGCAGTCCCACACGTGGGGTGGCCCCACCGTCCAAGTGTGGACGGTAGTGTGAGTAAACACATACGCCACTAGTGGGGTCCACGAGCCATGCAACAGTAGGTGGACGGCATTAATAAAACACATACATCTATGTGGAATCCACCGTCCGCCTGGATGGTAGGAGTAAAACACATATATCACTGTGGGTCCCACGTGGGGCCCACCATAATGTTTATCTGCAATCCAACCCGTTAATCAGGTGGCACGTACCTGGATGAATGAAAAAAAAAATTTCATATGATTCAAACCTAAAAAGGGTTTCAATGGCAGACTTTAAATCTCCACTGTTTCCTGTGATGTGGGCCACTTGAGCGTCAAATCGGGCCCATTTTTGGATAAGGGACGCCTCAGGGAGGGGCCCACTAAACGAATGGTGTGGATACACAAAATACATCATGGTGGGGCCCACAGCTGGAGCCGTGTGTCCCTGCCGACACGGCCGCCCGCCCTCTACGCTACAGGCGCTGCCTGCGCCTCTGCAGCAACAACGTCTGCTACCATATATGTTTGTTTTTATTATTTTTTTTAAAAACCTATTTCCTGAGGTTTTTCACGTGTGGGATCGGCATCGGAAGCATCCGCCCCACCCAACAGGCCCTATACTCCATAAGCAATCCATCAAGCCCAATATTAGGCATCTTTCGGAGTGTAGAAAAATTTAAGTGCATTTACACGATGGGAATCACTGTTCCCTAAGGTATGGCCCACCTGAAAGTTGGATCAGCTTCATTTTTCGGCTTAATGCCTAAAATGAGTGGGTAAATAGGATAGATGGCGTGGATTGAATACATACATCAAGGTGAGGCCTACATAAGCGGTCCACCCAAGGAGCTTTGAACCAAGCTAATATTTGTATTTTTCTCTTAACGTCCAGCGTCCAGGGACACTGGACGATCTGAGAATTCCAAGCATGGAAGGTGGACCCTTCTTAGGTGGGTCACCAAATGATGAAGGATGTGGATTCAACACATATAAAAAGTGGGCCCCACCAATAAATGGCTTGGATAAAATAAATGCTCCATGGTGGGGTCCATCCAATTGGGCCACACGACCACCTCATCACACAAAAAAAAATAAAAAATAATAAAAAGAGAGGGAGAAAGAGAGAAAGAAGCACCCACATGTAGATCTCTTCTTCATTCTTCTGCCTATAGCCTCTAGAGCTCCAATAGATGGACTTCAACGGTTAAGATCGATCATGGACGGTGGAGATGTGAGTAAAGAAGGTGGGCTACACTAGCTTCTCCTCTTGGAAGCCATGGACGTGGGTTGCTTGGAGAGAGATGGAGTTTTGAAAAATGAGCGGAGAGAGAGAGAGAGGTGATGGGAGAGAAGTAATGGTGAGTGATGTGAGTAGATACTTTGTGTAAGAAGGAGTTTGACTTTGGGGTTGCTTGGCGATGGGGTTGTCTTTGACATGTGAGGTGATGTGTAATTGATTGATGAGATTGATTGGATTTGATGTGATGTTCTCTTGAGTTTTGCAACGCGCGGTGTTTTCCTCGAACTGAACGCCGGCCTACATCTCCTGGCCTGGGTAGCGGATCAGTGCTCGAGTCGCAGCGTTGGAACCGTAGAAACAGCGCAACTGCTAGGGTACAAGTCTCAGGTTGAGCTACCTTGGATTGACAGGACCGGCTTAGGATCACGCGTAAACATCAAATAAAGGTCGAAGGTTGCCGAAATTCGACTGAGAAGATTGCGGAAGCCTATGGAACGATGCAGCCTAGGATATGGGGCTTACACAACCCAATCCAGAAATACAATGGAGGAAAGTGATCCTCACTCACTTTTAAAAAACTCTGGAGTTTGGGATGAAGAGTTGAATTACGTTAACAAACATGTGGTTCAATTTTTCGATGAGTTGATCTCGATGATGGTTCAAAAGAATGGGAAAGAGACATGGGTGTCTTTCAAATATAATGATGATGACATACTTCACTCACAGGACACACTAGATTCCAATGATGAAGAAGAGGTTAGTTTATGTGAACCTCAACCCATTCTAAGTGTAGAATATGAGGAAACTGATCCCATCCCAAATGTGCACTGCACTGAACTAGAATATGATGAGTATTAGGACGATGATCATGAATGTGCAACCCAAATGCCCCTAGAACTAATCTCAAGTTTGGTCCAAGTCAATGATCGAGGAGTACACGGAGAACAGTCTTAATGAGCTACTTCACTTACCAGACATGTCTGATCTAAAAGTGGATGAGCTCCTTACAACCGACCCTTCTATCTCTTATGAGATATGTTTGGACCACTCCCCTGAATTGAATGATAATATGATTCAGGAGATGGACGAGTTACTCGATATGACACTGGATTTTGAAACCTCTCGATAGGACCACAATAATATTAAATGCCTCTCGCTATTTTACTCAGCAAAACGCATATTGACCATTAACCTCTCAACAATTCCACCAGCATCTTGGGATTCTTCATAACCTAAACACCCCTAGAAATTAAATCGTTTTGATCAGAACATCCCAACCATTCAATGAATTGGCAGGGAGATGGTTACATCATGAAATATAATGACATTTTATGATTAATCAGTCTAATTTGATGCAACCAAACACACTATAAAATACCACAAATTGATCTATTTTGGATAGAGAAAATGTTTTGAGGCAACCAAATAGGGATGCTCACAAAATAGCATAACATTATTTTGGGCATTAAAAATGTAAGTAATCAACTACGGTCATTTTGGTCATTTTAAGAAAAGCCTCCAATGGCTACTTTAGTCATTACATTCTGTCCCAATCTTTCTTCCTTCCCCTCCACACGATTGCACATGCCATAGCCCCAGTAATCCATAACATAAGCTTAGCATGATTAAGAAAATTGGATCTTAAATGGGAGAAAACAGTTTGTTTTTTTTTTTTTGGCATGTGGTTGTTATTTTAGCAAACTTATTTGTAAATAACTTGTTGGGAACTAAAGGCACCTGTTGTACTACTATAAAGGAGTTATGGTCTTATAATCATGCTTCATTGATTATCCTAACCATCCAAATGCAGCCAAAACATATAAATAAAACTAAGTTTTCAATAGAGTTTGATTAGCCTGCTAATCCAAAGAAAGAAAGAAAATAATAAATTCCTCCATTTGGTCAGAATCTTAACACTCCTAGTTGAAATTGCATTGATAGGACTGACCATCATGGGCAGGTTGCGATCCTAAATTTGACAGTCTTACTCCACAAAATCCACCAAAACCAGTCTAATTTTGGGATGATGACCATCAACAACCAGATTTTGGGATCATTTTAAAAGAATATAGGCTAATTAGTTAGTGCAGTTCTATTTATTTTTATCTAATAAATGGGGTGGATTTATCTGAAGAGGAGGCAGAAGCTAATGAAGTTTTAATCAGTACTTTTCTTGTTCTTTTGAGAGCCAAAGGAGAGTCATTCGAAGAAGTGAGTAGTCATATGTAACATTTTATAAAAGAAAGTAAAATATGTGATGTTTCTGAATATTAGAACACAAGCATGATTGAGAGAGAAGCTCCATAATCTTGATTCATAGATTAAAATTGATAAGAATATTACTCCTTTATAGATTTATAGATCTCTACATTTGCAGGTTGTGGGATTGATGAGGGCAATGTTCAAATGTTGTAGGAAGGTTGAAGGAATGACTGATGTGGTTGATATTGTTGGAACGGGAGGTGATGGGACAAACACAATTAACATATCAATAGGGGCTTGTATTCTAGCTGCTGCCTTTGGTGCAAAAATTCCCAAGGTGATGCTCCTTTCACATAAGGAATAATGTTGAAATTATTCTAGTATGTACTATAATTAGAATTCTATGTTATGGTAGCAACAAGGAAACATATCCAGTTCTTTTTCCTGTGGAAGTAATTTGGTAGTCTCGTCAATAGGTTTGCTTGAATACATCTTAACATATTACAATAAGATATGTCGGGAGTCTAGCCATTGGATTTGTGTCTTTTTCAGTGACGAAAGCCATTTATTTGATAAGGCTCCCCTTAAATGGGGGAAAACCAAGAAAACTCTTATATTGAATCTTTCGACCCATTGATTATACAAAGGAAAGGTTATAGTGATTGTTTATGTTTAAAGCAAAAGAGAAAGGTTATCAAAGGGTTGAAATAACTCAATTGAGAGCTTCTATTTGTTTTTGTTGTTGTTATTTTATTTTTTAGGGTTTCTATTTTTTTCGTTTACACTGTACAAAGTGAGATTGCTCGAATAACTGGTCTGGATCATTGGAATGTGTTGGGATGTATTTGAGCGAACCTCTCTCCTTGAAGATTGTTGGTCATTTCCTCTATGTTTTGTGTTTAAACTCTGGTTATATCATTTTTATGTAACAAGTAATGTTTAAAGGAATTTACGAGAAACCCGACAATGACAAGCATGGTATCTGGCATATGATTCTTTTTTATCTCAACCTCAACTGCAATGCCTGGGTCATCATGTGGACATTTTTCATGTTTGTTCATTTATTTGTGTGAAATTTGTTGTCTTGTTTCATTTCACAGGTTTGGCACTTGTTGATTGCTCTGCCAGTTTAGAGACGATAGGTGTGCTAAAGCCGGCAGTTGATTTGGGTTTTTATATTGTGCTGGCAAATAAGCAGCCACTTACATTTGGAATTGTAACCTCTTATCCTAACCTTTCCTTATCTAATAATATGGCTTTTAAATAATGTAATTAGGGGAAGTTTGGAATTTGGATAGACCCTAGAATGCAGATGTAATTTAAGCATCCTTACATCTGCATTTTGTGGGATGTTGGGTTTATTGGGCATCTCATTCTCTTTCATGTCTTTCCTGCAGGACGATTATGAGAAGCTAGTGTCAAACTTGCATCGCGTTCGATATGAATCAACTGTAAGCTTGTTTATTCCCTAGTTCTACTAACCGTATCCACTTTTCTTTTCTTTTGTACTTAGAAGCACAACATTTATTACAATTTCTTTGGGTGTCATTTCTCATGCTTCGTGAATACTGGAGTACTGATGTTGACGTTTCTAGCTCCCATTTTCCATAGTCATTCAGTCTTTAATTTCTGGTCCCATGATGTGACTATAATGTGGCAGTTATTTTTCTTTTATATATTATCATCTTTTAAGTGCTATGTTGTGTGATTTTTTTTTCTTAGTTGAGCTAAAGCCAGTTCTTCAAATCTTATATGAAATGGGACATGCTCCGGCGATACTGATACCTTCGTAAGCTAATGATGGCACCTAGTAGATATTGGGCCCACATGTATGCAAGTCATCCAACTCATTCACCAGAGGGTCACCTCATGCTACTGTATTCTGGGTTTTGATAGTCTTCTTTCAAATGTTCACTCTAACACTAAATTGCACAGGTTATCATGGCTCGTGGGTGCTTTGATGATACAAAGGTTGCAGAAGAAACCTCTTGTTCTTTCGAATTTTTTTTTAAAAGGACTTTGGATGTCGTAATTATGGTTATAAGGAGATTTTCATCAATGTTTCACAGGGAGCTGTGTTGGTTAAAAGCTTGGCTACCAAGGAACCATCTGCTCTTGCCTTGGATACTTATTATAAGCAATATTATCTATGTTTGGCTACTGCTGCTACTATCAAATGGTAATCCAATTTTGCATGCATTTGAGTTCTACCTATTTTTCTATTCATGTTGTAACTTCCACTAAAGAGTGTATCTGATATAGAGTGGATGATCCCAACCAACATTGAATGAGATCAATGCCCCCAAAAGAGGAAGAGTTGAGAAGCGTGTGCATGTAGGCTCAAATGAAATCTTTTGTGCAGGATGATAGTGTTAAATGGAGAGCATTGCAAGTTATTTCAAGTTCACTTAGTATTCACTTATTAGGTTGTATGTTTTCTAGGTCATGGGAGAGAAGAAGATGCCCATGAATTTTTGAGGTCAGCTGTTTAAACTATTTCTGGAGCTTATGTTGCATCCATCTGGACATATATTTTATCATTTCAAATGCATGTAATGATATCCTATTAAAGGGTGATTTTGGCAAGTATGTTATTGATACAATGCAATCTGTGTCCCTTAAGGAAGCTGGTGCAAATGCAACAGACCCTTTAGCAGGGGAAACTACTCGTATACAACTGATTTTTGGGGGTTACCTTCGATTTAAGGTACGTCTATGGTCCTCGAGATAGAGAGCATTTTCATCAGATCTAAGTTATGTCTCTAAGCATGGATAGGATGTATTACCAGCAAAACCCACAAGCTGAAAATAGCAGGCGACAACATTCTCTAGGCCTTATCCAGCCCTTCAGGCAACTGATTCAAGCCCAACAACAGCAGCACCACCACCACCAATACTTCCAGTATAGAATTAACAGCTCATGAGATGTACCAGATTTCCTTGGAAGTGGCGTTGAAGGAAGAGATTTTCATCCCTCTCATATGGAAGAGATTTTTGTTCCTCTCATACGGACACAACGTCCACATCACTACAGTGGATCATGGTGAACTTGGTGAAGCATCAGGATGTGTAGGCCAAGCTAGTGGAAGAGCTCAATCGGGTTGTGGGGGATGGACGAGAAGACATTGAAGAGAAGGATTTACAGCGGATGTCATATCTGAAGGCAGTGATCATTCTAGAAAAGTGCAAGGAATTGTTGGATTATAGAAGCCTGGAAATGAAATGTTATATTGAAATTGAAATGTGTACTAGAAAAGAAGGAAAAGATTATTATGTGTGTGAATCATTCTATTGTCTTTTTCTGTGTAATTATTTGGCATATAATATAAGTAGATTACATACCCCACTCACTCTCTCATACAATGAACAAAGGGGTTTAAAATTGTTCTTAAAATTCCATCCCAAAATCTGACCATTGGTAACATTAATAAGCATTCAAAACCATTTTCTAAAATTATGCCTAAAATGTGACCGTTGGCACTAGAACGGTTTAAAACCGTTTCTAAAACTGGTACCAAAAATGGTTCTTAACCGTTCCTTATTTTCTGCGACACCTCATTTAGGAACAGTATTAAACCATTCCTGAATCATTTATTTAGGAATGGTTTAAAATCATTCTTAAATAAGGATTTTGGGTGTAGTGGTTATTTGAATAGAGAAGCTTCTCGTACCCCAAAATCATATATTGCACGTCGCGTAACTCATTCCAGATTGAAAGATACACTCGTTTCAAATATCAGGTGGTAAAACCACCACCAGACAGGATAGCGAGCTGGCGATGGCCTCTCCGTCCAGCGGGCCAGGCGGCCCATTTTCTGTCCCATTTTTTGTAATTTTCATCCAACTTCAAAAATTCATATCTCCCTTAATATAACTCTGATTTAGGTGATTCAAAATTTAGATTGAAGCTTGATAAGTCTAGTTTCATATAAAAATAATTAAAAAATATAATAAAAATTTAATATACTTAAATATAGGTCAGGGTAACAACTATCCAAAAATTATTAGTTTGGACAGCTGATGCTTCTAGAATCTTTAGAATTTTTCTACAACATGAAATATATTGATATTTGGTAGAGATGAAGTAAACTTAATGATGAACTAGTATAAAAATAATTAGAATAATATATTAAATAAAAGTACCGAAAAGGGGCATAGAACTGCCCAAGGACCTTATTTTATCGTGATTAGGGCAGAATTTAGTTAAGTACTAAACTAAATAATCAATGGATTTGGCTTGAACTGCTTTCTATATGAACTACAAGACCTGAAGTGAGTAGAATCACTAATGCTACTTTGCCTAGAAATCTAAGATCCATCTCAAAACCCAGTTGCTCTCAGGAGCACAATGAAACTCCGTATCGGACTTGGACCACGCGTTGAAAGTCCGATTACCGTAAAACTATATGGTTATGACCGCCTTACTGTGCTTGACTATCATCTCAAAAATCAAATCCAGATTTTACCCAAAAACACCCAACTTGAGCCCAGAGCGAAGTGTGTGAGAAATGAGAATATCTTTTGAAAATGAACTGAAACTTAAGTGATTTGAGTTGTTTGCTTGCAGGACAAATTTAAGGTTTCAGACGATCAGATTCTGACCCAACTAAACCCTCAGATTAGGGAAAATTTTTAACACGTGTCAGTGTACTTGTGGCCCTGATTGAGTAACGGTGACCGTTGAACTGAAGGTCCTCCACGATTTCTATTCCATACGATTTTCTCCAAACCCTAGAGGGAGGAGAGAAAATGGGAGAAAGGAGTGGAGATCGAAGGGAGATCCATGGAATTTGCTGTCATTCTTCTGTTCTACTACACGCCTCGATTCACCCTTCCACATTGCTACACCCAATTTCAACTCCAATTTTGGGTAAGAAATCCTAACCCTAATCTATTTTAGGTATTGAAGTAGATGAATCGATGAAATAGCTAACATATTTCGTGATTCAAGTAGCCGTTATACCGTAAACAAAGACGTAGTGTTCAAACTGAGCTCAGTACAGGTTTACCGATGAAAGGTGCAGACTATAAATATTTAGGTTATGGTTTTTAAGGCTTTCAATGTCAGTTAATGATTTATGACTGACTTGATTGCTATCACATATGCTCAGATGCGATGTTTTCAGCATATTATATATATATATATATATATATATATATATATATATATATATATATATATATATATATATATATATATGAACTATATTGAAATTAATGCATTCCATGTGTTTATTGAAATGTTCGAATGAAAGTGGAATCATGATTTATGCTTTCCATGACTATGAACCAAGAATACAGGGTTGTTGTATGTACGACCAGCCCCTTATGAAAGGATTTGTCAAAATATATGCCGTAACTAATTTAGTCTATATATGTAGTAAAGTGTAGCCTAAGTATTAGTTGAAATGTTTTAAATGGACTTGAAATTATGATTTGTGCTTTCCATGATTGTTTTTGAGAATTTATGATTTTTGTACGTGTGGCAACTCCCTTGTGAAAGTATTTACTATAATACATTTATGTTGGTATGTGTAGTCTAAGTGTTTAATAAAATGCCTGAATGAGAAAATACTTGTTGAAATGTACTTAAAGGGGGTGTTGAGATGGGATTCTCAATTACCTTATCTATAGCTACATTTTTCTTCATTTAACCTATATGACTACTACAAGATTTATGAATGAAATGCCTAGGTATGATAACATGTACACAATGTGTTTGTGGAAATGGTTAAATGAGATTTATACTAAAATTGGTTGTCACATGCTATTTGACTATCACATATAAATGCCTATTGTGTTTGAATATGATTGGAACTACTACATAGTCCAGGCAATCGGTAATGATTCCCGAATTAATGGCCGAAGTCGTTTCGCCACATAAGACACGTTCAATGAATTCGAGCTGTACGTTGTTTGTCGACACTGGTTAGGCCACTTGGAGAGCTTATGTGCTCCATGTCGATTAAGTCAACATGCACTTGTACCAGTCGAGCTTGTCAAGTAACCCGATTGGCCTAATGTATGTTTGCCATGTATGAATGCTACTGCTTGAATCTAAGGTACCAACTTACCAGTGAAAAGCCTGGTTAACCTTCGTACCACGATCCGTTAAGACTCATGAGTCAGGCATGGTGGGATGGGACACCGTGGTCGAGCTGTCAACTTACATGGGGAGACGAGCCTCCCCGTAGTGACCAGTGAGCAACCTAAACTCATGAGCAGAATACGGTGGTATGGGACACTATATTCAAGCTGTCAGCCTACTCTAAGGTGACGAGCCTTTCCCATAATGACCTCGAGTATACACTAAGACTAGGCTAAGGTGACGAGTCTTGCCGTAGTGACCTTGAGTATAAAATAGGCCTACCCCGGCGTAGCCTAGCAGTGGTCCCTAGTCGGGTTGGTGACGAGCCTTCGAAAATAGACTGCCAGTTGGTAGGGCGTTGGTGGTAGTGACCTCGAGTGTGAATTAAGCCTACGCTGAGGTGACGAGTCTCCTATAACAACCACTAGTATAAACTCGTGAGCTTGCCTATCGTATGTGATTAACTAGAATTGACGACCCTAAATGGATCATTGTTTGAGTTAATGATATAAAGAGAGGTACCTTAGCTTCCTAAACCTGCTGTATGAATATGCTTAATTAAGAACTTAGCAAATCACACACATGCACCGCATTGCATGTGCCTTTGGCATTGGAGTTTAGCACAGCGGGAGTGTTGCATGCCGTGATCATGAGATGATGTCGCAGAAAGAGTGCAGGTGAGGGCATGCATCATTATAACATATCATCCCTACATTAATAAGAGTAGCTAGGATTGTTTGATGTATTGCTTTATCATTACTGCTTGACTGAATTGATAATATATTAACCTTTACTTTATAGTTCCACTGAATTAGCTACTCATTCCCACTTGGGATGGTATTTTAAAATACCATCCAAACTCTGGTTTAGATGCAGGTGATGGTGAGGTCTATACAGCAAAGTTGGACTTCATAGGAGATGAGGAAGGATTCTCCTGTGTTCAGCTCTCAAACGGGTCTATGTAGACCTCGTGCTGATTCGATGAGATTATAGGGACTTATGGATTAGTTGGACATTTACGCTTTGATAATTTATAAATTTTGGAACCATATATGTATATATTTAGCCTGGTAACACACTCATACTCTGGAGGTTGTGAAACACTTATATACTTTATATATCTATCACAGTCTTCTGCTTGCAAAATTTAGTTATCCCTGCAGTATGATATGCTATTTTAGTATAATCCCACTCATATTTGAATGCACTCATAATAATCATCATAATCTTTGTTGTATAAGTGATGCATTAAAACTTGGGAGTTGAGCTTTGCTTGACCCTCGATTTTCAGGACATTACAAGATGGTATTAGAGCATGATTTGGATTAAACTAGATTTAGATTATGGTAACACGATGCACTCTAACTTAAGAAGGGGGTGATGGAATCTATAAACCACATTAGAATCTTAAGTGTCGCCAACACGCGAGATTTACTGCGGTAGTTTAATCCATACGCATTCAATATTATGCAAATGGATCTCAATCACATTTAGACCATTAGTCGACGAAACGAAGCTATAATTGAAATTTTGAACTTGAAACAAATTGAAAAAGGCATGAATATGGGCACGTACAATTGGGAAAAATGGACCCTACGGGCCTAAGAACCCAAACTAAGAAATTTAGAGGGGAGTAATGAGATAACTAGGACCTTGGGAATGAAGATTATATAAACAACAATGACCATCAAATGTTGGGATATTTAGAGTTTTGGGACCTAAAGTTGGTACTCTTAGATTTTAAAAAATTTGACAGTTTAGGAAATCTAATAAATTAATAACATGAACCAGAGGACCTCCTTAGCTGGTATGGTCATGTGTGTAGTGCTCAAGCGTAGTTAAATTCAAGTTCGGGCAACTCAATTCCAATCAGACGACTTTTGACCTTGAGTGATAAAATAATTCCTTATATTAGAAATGATCTGAAATTATCTAGCGTACAAGCATAGGCTTTGGATCACAACTATTGGATTACAGCTACTCCCAAGTTAAGACTAGTATACTGGTTATACAAAGGAATGTGGAAGACTGATTATGCTAAGATAATTGAAATATAGACTTAGTTGTGTTAATTAGGTTAGAGTGAGACCTCGTTCCTTCATTGAATCCCCTTAATACTTATAGACTTCTTTAATAACTCTTAGGAAGCTAGTTTTAATTAGAAGTTATTCACGCTTAGAGAAAACTTATATATCCCTTGGATTTAACGTTAGGTTAAGTCAATACACCCCTTAAAATTACCTTCTTAAGGACTTGTTACAATCACGAACACGGAGTAAAGAAACTATATATAAGCGAAGTATTCATGGTTTGAATCGAATTCTCAATCTTGGTAGTTACTAATGAACTCAATGTTCTGATCAAGTAGAAGATTGGGATCAACTAAGATTAAGAACTGATACGACAAATTTTTTGTCATAGCTAGGAAGAAGGTCTATGTATCTGGCTTAAACCCAATACACAACTTTCCTTCCGTATTGGTCCGACCACTTACAACCAAAAGTTTACTACTTTGTCTTTGAGAAGTGTTAAGAATATATAGCCAATAGAGATTTTTCTTTTTAGGCCCAAGAAATTTCTCAAATGGGCAATAGACAGTTATGAATTAGGTCCCGAATCATAGACCATTCGGGCATACATATTGTACAAATGAACTTAAAGAGATAGTCTGCCTATTAACCTACTATATCCAAATTCCTTATGCAATAATAATTATAGACTATATTACAGTACTAAATCAGACGTGATCAGAAAGGGTAAGTCGGGACCATGGCAAAAGTCCTTCTTTGGTAGAATTAGGCATCTTGCCACAAACTCACACCCGTCCCTGAAAGCAACCACAACACCCATCATTTTTAGCTCATTTCTATAACCATAGGTACCGATGCATAATACATATCATCGATGAAAGGAAGATTAATATATTGAGAGATCGTTTCCCATTTCATGCCAAGGATAAGTCATAAATTATACCTTGTTCCGACATACGGATCAGGACATAGATTCTTAAGCCTTGAGAGTAGAAATAATTTTTAAGGGAGGTAGAATATTATGAGCCCAATCTAGTTAGGTCAGCTAATACATCTATTAGATCAAAGTGGCGAAGCGGAAGCAGGGTTAGCCCCTGTCCCACTGAGCTAGGATCGAAGGAAATTGATTTAGGCTGTGCGTAGAGATAGGTCACTAAATACGATCTGAATCTTCCTTAGAATGTAAATAATGAAGTCATTGGAGGAAAACAATTAGGGTTCAAGTGTTAAACCAATTCATATTAAAGAATAGGCCTAACAATGGGTATGAGCTGAATTATAATAACCGAGGTCAGTGAATCTATAATGTGCTTGTTGAGTATGGACCCAATAGGAGCCTTAGCTAATTTTAGGGTGAAAACGTTTTCAGGACGATAGACTATAGTGAGCCCGACTAGCATAGATAGTATATACCCCACCACGCATATAAGCTTAAAATCTATAAAACTTGGACAAAAGGAATAATAAAATCTTTACTCATTATCCTTAGGCAATTTCGGAGACAAAATTATTTTTAAGGGGATAGATTGTAACACCTCGAATTTTTTTCAACCTGGAGTTAGATGTCCTTAGGAAATGAGTTAATCATAATACCTTAATTGACTTCTCAGAACTTAATTTTAAAGTTTAAAATTCATTTTTAACCCATTTCCTTCAAAATCTTACCTTTCACCACCTTATTCTTTAAATGTTTTTAAGTACTTTCATATTAGACACAAATCCTAAGTTTTAGTTGATGAAGAACAATACTTAAACTAAAAAATTTTATAAATAGTAAATAAATAAATAAAATGGCATTTTAACCATTAATCTTTTGGAATCTCATGAAAAAAATTAGTTATTTGAATAGAGCAGCTTCTCTTACCCCAAAATCATATATTACAAGTCGCGTAACTCATTCCAAATTGAAAGATACACCTGCTTCAAATATCGGGTAGCGAAACCACCACCAGACAGGATAGCGAGCCGATACTGGGCTTGCCATGATGGCGAGGGCTCACCGTCCAGTGGGCCGGGCGGGCCACAACGGGCCAGGCGGCCCGTTTTCTGCTCCATTTTCTGTAATTTTTATTCAACTTCAAAAATTCATATCTCCCTCAATATAATTCCAATTTTGGTAATTTAAAAGTCAGATTGAAGGTTAATAAGTTTAGTTCCATATAAAAATAAGTAAAAAATATAATAAAAATTTAATATAGTTAAATAAGTTGTGGTAACAACTGTCTAAAAATTATTAGTTTGGACAATTAAGGCTTCTAGAATTTTTAGAATTTTTCTACAACTCAAAATCTAATGAAATTTGGTAAAGATGAAGTAGACTTAATGATAAACTACTAAAAAATAATCAAAATAATATACTAACTAAAAGTGCCGAAAAGGAGAATAGAACTTCCCTAGGACCTTATTCTGTTGTAATTAAGATGAAATTTAGTTAAGTACTAAACTAAATAATCAATGGATTTAGCTTAAAATACTTCTTATATGAACTGCAAGATCTGAAGTGAGTAGAATCGTTAATGCTACATTGCCTAGAAATTTAGGATCCATTTCAAAACTCAGTTGCTCTTGAGAGCACATTGAAACTCCGTATCAGACTTAGGCCATGCGTCGAAAGTCTGATTACAGCAAAACTATACTGTTATGACCACCTTACTGGGCTTGACTACCATCTTGGAAATCAAATCCAGATAGTACCTAGAAATGAAAAACTTGAGCTCAGAGCGAAGTGTGTCAGAAACGAGAATATCTTTAGGAAATGAACTGAAACTTAAGTGATTTGAGTCGTTCTCTTACAGGCCAAATTTAAGGTTTCAGACCGTCAGATTTTGGCCCAACTACACCCTCAGATCAGGAAAAATTTTCAACACAGTGTACTCATGGCCCTAATTGAGTAACGGTGACCGTTGAACTGAAACGGGTCCTCCACGGCTGATCCACTGATCCGATCAGACAGAGATCTTAACCTAGTATAGATCTAATGTTAAGAAAATTTTCCCAGACCGTATGCAGGAAATGGGCCTCCAGATGAGCCCCGTTGGCCCGAAATAGCCGACTTTTGGTTATAAGCTAAGTATACCATAGCCCTGAGGCCATTACCATCAGTTCTGGGCCTATATAAAGGCTTAAACCCACCCTATTTTCTCCAAACCCTAGGAGAGAGAAGAAAGAAAAGGGGAGAAAGGAGTGGAGATCGAAGGGAGATCCATGGAGTTTGCTGCCATCCTTCTGTTTTGCTACTCCAAGCCTGGACTCACCCTTCCACATCGCTACACCATCGATTTCAACTGCATTTTGGGTAAGAAATCCTAACCCTAATCTATTTTAGGTATCTAAGTAGATGAATCGATGAAATAGCTAACCTATTTCACAATTCAGGTAGTCGTTGTGCCGTAGACAAAGACGTAGTGTTCAAACTGAGCTCGGTACGGGTTTACCGGCGAAAGGTGTAAACTATAAACATTTAGGTTATGGTTTTTAAGGCTTTCAATGTCAGTTAATGATTTATAACTGACTTGATTTGTATCACATATGCTCAAATGTGATGTTTTCTGCATATTATATATATATATGAACTATGTTAAAATTAATGCATTCCATGTGTTTGTCGAAATGTTCGAATGAAAGTGGAATCATGATTTATGCTTGGCACGACTATGAACCAAGAATACAGGGTTGTTGTATGTATGATAAGCCCCTTGTGAAAGGATTTGTCATAACTAATTTAGCCTATATATGTAGTAAGTGTAGTCTAAGTATTAGTTGAAATGTTTTGAATGGACTTGAAATTATGATTTGTGCTTGCCATGATTGTTGTCGAGAATTCATGATTGTTGTATGTGTGACAACTCCCTTGTGAAAGGATTTGCTATAATATACGTTATCACTGATTTATTACATGTATGTTGGTATGTGTAGTCTAAGTGTTTGATAAAATGCCTAAATGAGAAAATACTTGTTAAAATGTACATAAAGGGGGTGTTGAGATGGGATTCTCAATTATCTTATCTATACCTACAATTTTCTTCATATAACTTATCTTACTACTACGTGATTTATGAATAAAATGCCTAGGTATGATAACATGTACACAATGTGTTTGTGGAAATGGTCAAATGAGATTTATACTAAAATTAGTTGTCACATGCTATTTGACTATCACATATGAATGCCTATTGTGTTTAAATATGATTGGGAATACTGTGTAGTCCAAACAATTAGTAATGATTCCCGAATTAGTGGCCGATGTCATTTCGCCACACAAGACATGTTCGATGAATCCGAGTCGTACATTGTTTGTCGACACTGGTTAGGCCACATGGAGTGCTTATGCGCTCTATGTCAATTAAGTCAACGTGCACTCGTACCAGTCAAGCTTGTCAAGTAACCCGATTGGCCTAATGTATGTTCACCATATATAGATGCTACTGCTTGAATCTAAGGTACCAACTTACCAGTGAAAAGCCTGTTTAACCTTGGTACCACGATCTGCTAAGACTCATGAGCCAAGCATGGTGGTATGGGACACTGTAGTGACTAGTGAGCAATCTAAACTCGTGAGCCGAATACGGTGGTATGAGACATTGTATTCGAGCTGTCGGCCTACGCTAAGGTGATGAGCCTCCCCGTAGTGACCAGTGAGTAATCCAAACTCGTGAGGCAAATACGGTGGTATGAGATATTATATTCGAGCTGTCGGCCTATGCTAAGGTGACGAGCCTTTCCCGTAGTGACCTCGAGTATACACTAGGACTACGCTAAGGTGACGAGCCTTGTCATAGTGACCTTAAGTATAAAATAGGACTACCCCAGCATAGCCTGGCTGTGGTCCCCAATCAGGTTAGTGACGAGCCTTTGAAAATAGACTGTTAGTTGGTAGGGCATTGGTGGTAGTGACCTCGAGTGTGAATTAAGCCTATGCTGAGGTGATGAGCCTCTCATAGCAACCGCTAGTATAAATTCATGAACTTGCCTATCGTATGTGATTAACTAGGATTGACAACCCTAGATGGATCATTGTTTAGGTTAATGATATAAAGAGAGGTACCTTAACTTCCTAAACTTGTTGTATGAATATGTTTAATTAAGAACTTGACTAATCACACACATGCACCGCATTACATATGCCTTTGGCATTGGAGTTGAGCACAGCGGGAGAGTTGCATGCGGCGAATGTTAGATAATATCATAGAGGAAGTGCAGGCAAGGGCATGCATCATTATAACATATCATCCCTACATTAATAAGAGTAGCTAGGACTGGTTTAGATGCAGGTGATGGTGAGGTCTATATAGCAGAGTTGGACTTTGTAGAAGAGGAGGAAGGATTCTCCTATGTTCAACTCTTAGACGGGTCTATGTAGACCCTGTGCTGATTCGACAGGATTACAGGGACTTATGGATTAGTTGGACATTTAAGTTTGATAATTTGTAAATTTTGGAACCATATATGTATATATTCAGCCTGGTAACATACTCAAATTCTAGAGGTTGTGAAACACTTATATACTTTATATATCTATCATAGTCTTCTTCCTGCTTAATTTAGTTATCCCTGGAGTATGATATTCTATTTTAGTATAATCTCACTCATGTTCAAATGCACTCATAATAATCATTGTAATCTATGTTGCATAAGTGATGCGTTAGAACTCGGGAGTTAAGCTTTACTCGACACCCCAATTTTCAAGGCGTTACACCATCTAATAAAATAAAAAAAATAATTAAAAAAAGGGTTTGCGTTGCTAGGCAACGGAAGCCTAACCTGGGCGGAAACCACCTAAATTTATGTGTATAATCCACACCATCCATCTGTTTCCCTATATCATGATGGCTGTAGAACCCAAAAATTAATAAGGATTAACCAACCATCCGATGGACCACATTGGAGGTAGTGTGGGTAGGGAAACAACCCCCTTATGTTAGCCATGCAACATGGGGAGGGGCATCCCACTCTTAAACCCACCCTGATATATGTGTGTGTGTGTGTGTTTGTGTGCGTGTGTTTAATCCACGCCGTCCACCAATTTATTCAGATCATTTTTAATCCATGGGCTAAAATATGAGGCAGATCGAGTCTCTAGTGGACCACTCTAAGGTAAATAATGCCCATCCATTAAAACCTTCCAAGGCTTGTTGTGGGGTCTCTGATCATCCAAACCAGCCTAAATCAGGGTCAATAAACCCCTCTCGAGCTGACTTACGCAGTGAATGGATCAGATCATCTAAGTGGAGCCCACATTGTAAGTGTTTGAAAAATGCATAGCAACGGTAGCACTGCTGTCAGGACCAAGCGAGCGGACACCCCAGCTAGAGGCGTGGAGTGGGGCCCACTTGTGGGACGTGGGCCCCTCTACGATGTAAGTGATTCACCCACGCCGTTCATCCATTTTAATAGATCATGTTAGGCCATAGGCCCTAAAATGAGGGTGATTCGAATCTTAGGTGGACTGCAGCAATGGAATCAATGGGCATGGAGGGCTGCCCACTTTGGTAGCACTTAATGTTTATGTGCCATCCACATCAACCATCCTTCTCTAGGGTCAATTAGATCATGGTCCCAAAATTTTGGGCCGATACATACCTCGTGAGGTAGATTTTTTCTTTTTTTCTTTTTTTTTTTTAATGTTAACCTTAACATACAAGCTCGACAGAAAGACAACTGCGCTCCAATAATGTAAGATACAGAGGAACAAGTATCTGATTAACGCTTCCAAATGCTCCCACCATTTTCATTGATCTTCATATTCTTCATATTTCACCCTAACCATTAACGATAACTTCTAAAGATGCTTCTTGAACCTTTTTAGTGCAAGAACTTCAGGTGTCAATTATGCAAATCACGAAAATTAGATAGATGGTTAAGCCATACAAACAAGCATGACAAAAGCTTGTAGTACAATATCAAGTTCTTGAAATCTCCTATACTTTAATTAACAAAAACAAATGATGTGAATGATTTACATGCCCTAGTCTTCATAAAGTACTATCATTTGCCCCTCTTCATGGACTTCGAGATAAAGAAAGAAGATAAATATAAAGCAAAGATGTCCACAACAAACCACTGAAAAACCTAGAAGTACTAAACAGTGCAAATTTGAGATACACAAAATACGTAAAAAGTGTAAAATCTCACAAAAAATTGAGATATGTGAAATGAAAAACAAAAAACAACAATGAATTAGAAATTTTGTTTCACTCTTATAAATATCAATCCAGTCATAAATGAAAATTGTAAAATAACATTAGACAAACAAAAATAACGAATCGAAGAAGAACAAGACACTTTTTAGAGCAGAGAAACAATTATACTTGTAACAAATTCGTAAGTTCACTGACAAAACAGGGGAAAAAAATTGCAAATCAGTCTAAATGCATGTAGATAGTTTTTTTTTTTTTTTTTTTCACAGTAAGAAACTTCAAAACTTAAGAAGATCTCACTATCTTCCACAATAGGAACCTTCAAAACTTTCAAATTAAAAAGTCAAAACCCTATGATAAAATAAACGGCTTCAACCCCATTAAATGAACAGATTTCATATCATAACAGAACAGAATCACTCGATTTCTACAAGAATAAGCTCAAAACCTTCAAAGCCAAGAATTGAAATGGTAAATCAAGCTAAAAAGTAGATCGGATGAATAAGATCAATATTATATTGCATTCCAATTAAAAAATCTTCAATCAACTTACTTTACAAACTTTAAACGTTGAGCAAAAACCTTCAAATCAAGCACTAAAATCTTCTAAATCTACTCACTTCAACTGCATTTCCAACGTTTCGCTGATGAAACTCGATTTTTGTGAGGGAAAGCACTGAAATGCATCAAATCTAGAATTCTTTCCATACCTAGACAAAAGGATAACTCATTGTTTCCAAGAAATTACCAAAATTACCCAAACAAGCAGCTACCAAAGAGAAACGAGATCCACACACGTCGTCAAGTTCTTTAGATCAAGATTGAGAGAGAGGGTTAAGATTGGGAGAGGGAGATCGAAAGAGAGGGAGAGGGAGATGAGAGGGGGAGACGGAGACGCGGTCTGCGAAATGAAGGTTTTAGGGCTTTTAACGTAAGAAAATAGGTAGAATCAATAGGTAGTCTATGGTACATATAGAGCAATGTACCTCTTGGGCCTTGTGGGGTCCACTGACAGGTATATAACTAAATTCATTTTGTCCATCTTTTTTAAAATAAAATAATTAAAAATAAGAATATCTAACACTCAATTGAGACACACCAACAAAATAGTGAAAGTAACCACTTAAAATTGTAGTACGGTTCAGAATTGGAGTACGGCTCAGAACCGTTTCGATTGAAAATGGCTTAAAGTCGTTTCTGAACCAAAATTTTACGTGTTCTAATTCACCGATTTTGGTGTAGTGTCGGGTGGGCCACACCACAGGAAACTATGAATTCCTTGGGATTTTGGAATCCCTGTACTCAGGAATTCCTTGCACATGGAATCCCCTGGATGTGGGAAACCCTTGGATTTGGGATCCCTTGGACCTAGGAATCCATGGATTATGGATTCCTTAGATTTGAGGGCATTCTTAGACTTAGGATTCCTTAGGTTTGGGGGCTTTCCTAGACTTTGGATTCCTAGATTTTGAGAATCCCTTGGCCATGTTTGGCATCCTGGATTCAGAGTCCCTATAATACTAAGTTAAAAATGATGTGTATTTACATGATTTGAAACTAATTAGTAGATCAATTTAAAATCCCATAATTAGTGTACGCATGTAATGTTGACACTAAGGTTGTATTAATCCATTGGGGGATATACTTTGCCTAAAATGATCAAAATCCCAAGACTCAGATGGGCCACAAGTACAGAGTCACATCATAGTGACTAACCAATGATCCATAACCATTGGTTTACATTAACAATTATCAGACGGTGTAAATCATCCTATTAAAGTAATTATAGTGATGTCATTAATAATCTAATTGTTTTGAGACATCATCAGTGGGCTATGTGCCCAAATAGATTGGTAACCTAGTATCACACATGTTGTACATGTGGGTGTCCATCCATGTCATTCCCAGTGGACCCCACCTTGGCATGTGTATCTTACCCACGCCTTACACCCATTTATTAGATTTGTATGTGCAGGCTACATGAGGAGCCATTGTTAGTCTATCGTGGGTCACACCACATAGACTTTTATATTTCTAGTGGGGCGTGTTGTTCGGTTCCCACTCTCTATACATGATGTGCCAATTAAGACTAAATCTCATGATATGTCTGATAACATGTTAGTGTGCTTGACCTAATTGGACACATTAATAACATGCTTAGTATAATGGATATCATACCCATTTATATGCCCATATGCATCATTTATATGCCTATTGTGGATGACAATTGATCATAGAATATGTCTTTCGGCTTGAGACAATTAGGGGACTATATATGGGATAAGGTCGCCCCACATGACATGCAGTTTTAGTGTATGACTTGGATGGTATGGTTCAAGCATTTTGCATCTTGTATGTCACGATCACTTTACACCCTAACAACATCGGGTTGTGGCCTCCACAGGCATATCATGGATGACCGTATTGGATACTAAAAATATATATTCTAGCATTAGGGAGATATGTATGTCATTGGGTAAAATTCCATAAACCCTTGTGGTACCAGTAGGACGTTTCAACGTCAAGACTGAGTGGATAACATGAGTGCTCAAGTGTCAAATACTAGTAGGCCATGTCTCCCACTGTGTCGTGGTCGGTTGAAAATGGGTGTGACTATATCCGCCCAAGGATAGGGGGTTGAAAGGTACGTTGAGTTTGACCAACTTATAAATGAGTCATCTATTGGTGAGCCGGGTGGGCATCTGCATACCACTAATGAGGCAGATAGTGAGGTTTATTCTGCTCACTTAATCCTGTACACGATGGGGTGGCAGCCAGTGTTGGAGTGTACAAGACCTCGGTTATGTTTTCAAATACGAACTATATTTATATGTGGACTAGTTGAGGATTGATATGTTTACGTTGTATCCCTAGCATATGATATTCGGCCACATAGGCCTTGCATTACATAGCCTTGGTATGGATAGAAGCATTTATGAATTTGGCAGCTTAGCCATCCATTAACTTTCGCAGACTCTGATATCTGTATTATTATCATATGCATTGTGCATGCACTCTACTAGGCTTTGTAGGAAGCTTGTGCACGTTTGTTTACATTGTAGGTGATGCTAGGACGTATCAGCAGCATTGAACATGGAGCATGAGCCTATTCCTTTAAGTTTTGATTACATCTTATATTTTCCTTTCCAGCATTATACTCAAAGATTATATTAGTGGATATGTGGTGATAATGTTTTGTGACTTGGGCATACTTGTGGTTATGCTCCTTCACAAAAAATAAGTAAATAAATAAATAATTCACCATGAAAATCCTCCTTGTAGGATTCTATGATCAAAACTTGGTGTATGGCACTGGGAGCTGAGAATGGGGTACTGCAAAGGTTGTTGGCACCAAATTCGGTGGTTAAAATTTTTGTGAGCCCGATTCTCGAGTTTGTGCAATGACAGATTCTGTTATGGATGAGTTGATAGTGAATGTGCTACACAGGTTTTTTCCATCATTTGATAATAGGTATTGTTTGAAATGGTTAACCAATAATTCTAGTTTTATATATGGAAATTCTACTTTAGCCGGTCTATTATCAACAGGCTTCCATGTGATGCATTGATGCTTTCTTTCTTTCTTTCTTTTTTGATTTAGGTTCATGATTTCGAATATAGTCCAAAAGCACAAGAGAGCTAGAAACGTGATTTAGAAAGATCGATGCAAGATCAGGAATCCATGAGAAGCTTTATTCTGTGGTGGTGTTATCCTAGTTATGGGGAGGTACATTTTCCTTTTCTTTCATCTGTTCATGATGAATAGAATAATTAGATGCTTTAAATTATGATTAGAAATTTTGAATGGGGTTAGTATATGCTTGAAATTAAGTTTTTGCAAAAAAAAGTTGATTTAGAAATGTGATCACGAGTGATGATGCCTATGTACAGACAGGTGAAGCATTGAAGAAGACTTTGGACAAAGTTAATGCTAATGGTAGCTAACAACAAAAAAAGAAACCTAGTGGAAGCTAATAGTTGTCTTGCAATAGTGATGCAGGGATGAACATGATGAGGTCGATCACTCGTGATCATATTTCTAAATTAACTTTTATAGACGATCATGATTTCCACTAGACCTCATGGTTTTCGACCAAAAATAGTAAGTGTCCTATTTGGTTTCACTATGCTATTATCCTAATTATTCTAACCACTTTTCATGCCGGGCGCAACTCCTAAGGCCCAACGGATGAAGAGTTATACTCAAACAAAAACTTATTATAAATAGTAAAAATGAAATTAAAATAGGTATTCGACCGTCGATCAAATGGTATTTCACAAATTTGGTGTGCGCAACCTGGGATAGCAGGGTTGAGTGGCTAAAGTAGCTCGTTCTACCCTAAAATCATATATGGTACATCGAATAACTCATTCCAGTTACGAGATACGTCTGTTTTAACGTCTGGATGATCCAAATCACTTTTGCTTCCAATCAAGCCTTTTCTGATCCATCTTAGCCATGAAACTGTATGTGACCTACTCTACATCAAACCTACTCTACATCAAATAGGCATAAGAATTTCATTAATTTGGTATTGACACGCCCCAAACTCGAAAACAGGGCTCACAAAATTCTTGATCGCTGAATCCGGTGTCGACAGCCTCCGTAGTACCACATTCTCAGCTTCCAGTATCCATACGCTAGATTCCGATCTTGGGATCCTACAAGGAGGATTTTTCAATGTATATTTAACTCGTAATAAGCATCACCATAAGTTTACCCAAATCACAAAGGCAACATCATCATCATATATCCACTAATATAAACATTTGAAAACAATGCTGAAAGAGAAATACATATGTCGAAAACCAAAGCCCCAGAAGACCGTTGCACACTCCAAGCTCAATCTTGCTACAACCTAACATCACCTGCATGCATCTATCATGCATAAGCTTATAGAAAGCTTAGAGGGTGGTGTAAGTGTGTGCACAAGATAAGTGTCAAGTATTCAATGCAATGACATAATCATACAATGTCAGAAATATTGACAAGATCATGAATCATACGATAACAGAGTAAGCGAAAATACTGACAAGTCCATGAGTCATACAATATCAGAGTACGCAATACCGATTAGCTATGTAAATGAGGAGTCATAGAGAGCCAAATATCAGATGCCGAGGGTACAATGTAATATGTAAATCCTGTTAAGTCCGTTTAAGCCATATAAGTACAGAAAACATAACAACCCAAAATGTCATATGCCTGCAGATGCGATATGCGTTGTGAATGAAATGACTAAGCTGAAGTATGAGGTCGGGATGATAGTACGTAGTATCGCAGGCTACGGGGTCCATCACAAGGGACTTCTATCCAAACCATACCTAAATTTGAATAGTCAGACTCAATGTGGTAAACTCCTGATCTCAGGTTAGTTGCGCACCTAACTGAAATCCTTGCCATGAAAAGGTACACATAACAAATACTTGCACACCACTAGCTCGAGTTGATAGTGAATGAATGAGTATGCAATTTCTGCTTAATAAGTCCACATATCAGTACGGTTCCTCTATGGGTAATCACCGGGGTCTATTAAACTCCAAACCAGATTGCTGCCTATTGCGTGCAACAAGGTGGGTGAAAAAGACCTCACTATCCGCCTCCAATATCAAGCTCAGCTCATCGATGACGAACCCATTCCTCAAGCTGGTCAGACTCAGCCTAGTATTGCCCCTCCACGATACAGTGAAAGATGCGACCTAATGGTATACGACCCTCATACACTCATGCATCCACTTGGTCTAGACGTTGGAGCAATCTCTAGAACCAAGAGGATTTTAGAAATTTCATCCAGGGATATCTATAGCACCCCATGTAGAATAAATTTTTGGTGTCCCATTTGGCCATCCATGATATGCCTATGGAGGCTATGGCCCTGATGTCGCTAGGGTGTAAGGTAGTCATATCATAAAATGTAAGATGCATGGGTTATACCATCCAGTCATGCATCAAACCTGCGCGTATCGCGCACTCATGTGGGGCAACTTCACCTGCATGGAATTGACCGTGAAATGAATGTCTTACTAAAAACTTGAATCATTATGGTAAGAAATTCACAATTTCAAAGAAGGCAACATATGTATTACAAAAAATGTATAACATTCACAGTCATACTACAAAAAATGTACTACAAATTTCATTATTTCAGAGGTATTGAAAATTTAAAACTCTGACAATTATGCCTTGTTTGTTTGTAACGTCCGTATTTTTTTTTTGTTCGTTCCTCTCAATAGGAAAGGATTTATGCCTTCTTCAATCTTCCAGCTACCCTCCTCTGTAGCGGGGGCTTCATACTCGCATAATACTCCTTGAATCCTTATGAAATTTTCCATTGGCTCTTGTTCTATACTAGGTACATGGAATCTCCATACGTGATCTGGTAATTTCTCGTCGTATACAATGGGGAGTAGTACAAATAATGAGGAAGGTTATAGTTTATACATGCTGAAAGAACATGTAAACAAGGGAATCCCTTTACTTCAAACTCATGACATGTACATGAAAGCTCACTGAGCTTGATAGTATCATTGTACTCTCCCACAATATAGTATTCATCATGAGAAATTACATGGTAATGAACATCTAGTGCCTTTAGTATGAGATCCTTTAATTGTTTCTCAGCCCATGGTGTCAACGGTCCAATGAATGATGATGTTGATTTTCTTTTCTTATAGAACATCTCTTGAATTTTCATTCTAATCGTCTCTATTAGCATAGTCATGGGCTATTCTCATGCTTCTTTGAATAGAGCATTAACACACTCAGCCATGTTTGTAGTGACTAAATTGAATCTTTTTCCTATGAAGTGCGATAATGCTCACTTTTCATACCCTGTTTCCCTCAGCCATGCATGTACCTGAGGTTAGCAAGTTTGATATCATGCATTATCTTTTTAAACTCAGACCTCCTACAAGTCTTTATAGCTTTCTAGTAGTAGATTTCTAAAGACTTGTCTTTAAACATGTCCACCAAGTTTCAGTATATATAATAGGCACAGTAGCCATGGATTGCTGCTTGGAAGACCTGAGGAACTTCTTTCATTAGACTTTATGCCGGTCTGGTATGACTATAAGACCAAGTAAATCCTTTAATAAACAGCTGAGGTATGTAAGAAACTAGTTCTAACCGCTGTTGTTCTCTGATTCTCTGATAACAAAAGCGACTGAAAAGATATGATTGTCACCATCCAAAGTCGTAGCAACAAACAGAACACCCTTGTACTTACCTTTTAGATGTGTCCCATCAACGGCCAAGACCCTTCGCAGACATGTTTAAAAACTTCTAACGCACTGTCCAAGAGCACTAAAAAATCTCTCGAACCTCCCTGTTTATGGATTCACAAGCAGGGCAGTCACTATCCCCGGGTTCGCCATTCTCAACTCATGCAAGTACATCAGGAATTCTTTGTAAGAGTATTCATAAGACCCTATTATGCGATTGATTAGAATTTTTTTAGCACGTCATGCCTTCTTATAGCTAATAAGAATATTATACTTCTCTTGCATTGCCAATATAATGTCCTTCGGCCTTAATCCTATCCGTTGCTCAATGTGATTAACAGCCAGTTCACTGGCTAGCTTACTACTTGCTTATCGATGATCATTCTTCATCTATGAAATTTCACATATATTATGAACGTGCAAGTGTTAATCTTGAAATTCTCTGAATCATTCACCCTAGATGCGTGTACCCTCCAATCATACTTTTCTTCCATACACGCCACGGTGAATTTCTTGGATGTGGAATATAGGACCTTGTATTGAAAGTTGTTGTGAATTACAAATTGACTCAAAACGCACTTGCACTTATCCTTAAACGTTTGGCCAATGGTTGTATCAACAAGTCTTCAAGTGGATATGAATACAATGACAGGTCTGCATTGGTGAAACCAGCATCCTCGAAAGGCATAATGGGAAGGTCGATGGTGAAGTCCAATGTTCGAGCCTGCTCCGACAATGGAATGTCACTTCCACTTACGTTTATGACGTTAGATGTTGAGGGCAAATCTACTCTTATAAATGAAGGTGTGATGTCGTATATTCACTTCTGAGCTTCATGTCAGCTGACGACCTCACTTGACTTGTCATGAAGTTTGATGTTTGAGCCAGCTCGGGTACTAAACCTATGAAGATGATGTCATATATTCATATTTCAAGATATGTTCTTCACCCAAACTTCCTACTGCTAGGGCGTCATGTTCGAAACCACTGCAGCCACTGGGTCTTCGAGTATTGCCTCATTAATACGGTGCATTGTCTCAATAAATAAAGGGATGTAGTGATCCGGATACTTCAACTGTGCTACTAAGAACATTCTCACATCTTCGTTATCTTCAATTACAGTCGGAGGGACTAATTCATTTGTGCAAGGATACAATGCTTTCAACCTAATATCATAATCCTTAGGTATACTCTTCACAATCCTGCACATCTCTGATAGAAGCTCATCATATGTAGTGTTAACGTCCCACAACAATAGTTTTCGAGTCTCCACCCTTGTACGTGTATTTATTGTTTTCGCTTACTAACTCCCCACCATATGAGTATAAGATGATTATCCAAGCCATTTTCTGAAAACAAACACAATGATATAACTCGTTTAGTATTCATATGTATAACAAACACAATGTCTCTTCATCCACATTAACTTTCTCTTCTTTAACAATCCTATAGTACATTCACGTAATTTTTATATGTACTTTGTAATTGTGGGTGTTATATCCGTATCCATGGCCATGATATGTTTTAGTGTTATATCAAGCAACCTTGAGGGCTATGAAGGCTCTGCTTGTTGTAGGTGTAAATGTGGAAAAGGATGAATTTTGTGTTGTACATTTGACTTAATTACAAATTTAAATTCATGTTTTCAGCTAGAAAAAGGTGTAGATGGGCTAGTTGATAGTTTTGCTAGATTGGATTCACGTGTCTTTAGTGTGGGACTGACGATGCAGAAAAAACTGAATTCTTCTACTTGTGGCAAGCAGAGGATCTAGATTCATGTTAACCCTTCTGTCTTTTGCTGTTTTATTTTTGAGACAAAGATTACCAAATTTTGTTTTGAGACTGTTTTTGTCATCTAAAAAACATAATTTCTTATCATTGATTTATGTTCTCTTATTTAGTAATTTTCAGGTAACAAGTTTTAGAAATTCCAATCTTAGTTCTATAAAATGGTTGTACATCTCGTTTGAATGATCGATAAAGTTATAAGTGGCGTGCTTCCACTTTTCTGGGAAAAAAGTATTGTATTTTTTGTGAGCATGGTGTTTTTTTTTTTTTTTGTTAACTCCTGCTGATAACACTGTATTTACTATTTGCATAGGAAAAGGGCTCAGATGAAATTGTCTTCAAGGTGATGGGAAGAGCTATAAATAAAATTGGTATGATCGTAGAGCTGATTAAGGTGGAGTATCTTATATCAATATTCTATTTTTCCTTCTTTTTTTTTTTTTTTTGGGGGGGGGGGGGGGGGGGGGGGGGGGGTGGTTTAGTAGTTCAGTTCCAAGTAGTAAAGATGGGAAGGACCACCTATATTCATTTTCAACTCATGTCATTGGCTGCATTCTCATTCCTTTTATGCGGAGAAGGATTGTTGGTCTTCATCAGAATATATCAGTTGGATCAACTGACAAAACTGTTTCCTATCACTTCTTATGTTGTTAGTCTCCCTATATATTGTTACACATACAATTTGTTATTGGCAGAGTCTCTTGTCTTATCTAATGGCATAATACACACTAATAATTAGCCGTTTGCATTGATTAGTTGGTGTCAGGTGTCACAGAGTTCGTGATAGAAAAATTGCTTTGGAATTGCTTTACTTGCAATGGATGGGATCCAAACCAGCTAATTTATCTTTACATCAATTCAATTGGAACGACTCATGATGATAGTGAAACAGTATGTTGGTTCTCGTTTCCAACTTGGTTTAGTCTTAGACTCAGTTGGACAAGGTTATAGGTGCTTCAAATTTAAGTTTTCGAATCTCTATTCTTCCAATTTTCAGAGCAACTATTGAATTTGTTCAATGCAAACCTGAATCTTAATATTTTTTCTATATTTTGTTAATATTTGTAGACTTACCAGTCTATTTTTTTTTTCTATTGGGTGGGGGGGGGGGGGGGGTTCAATGCAAACTTGTGTTTCAAAGAAACTGATGTTTTTTTTTTCCTGGTCTGGCATGTTAGGTCTCCGAATGCATCAGGCTTTTTGAATGCACAATCTGTATACTTGTGAATGGGAAGTAAATATTTTGTCTCATTGTGAAGATAATTTCTCCGATATATGCTATTGATCAAAGGAATAAGGTTGTGTTTAAATGCAATGTGATAGTTGCAACAAATTCAATAGACAGGAAATGATGATGGGTAATAATGGGCTGGGTAGTCTGCCCGACCCAAGTTTGGCATGGGCATGGACCTACTAGCTAGCCCACGGGTTGGGGCCTCCCATGCATGGCCTAATTAATTTGCAGGTCAGGCCTGGACTCATGTCACTTTAGCCTGACTTGTTCTATCTGAAAACATATTTATTATTTCCATCTTACATAAATAGGAACCTTCCTGTGTACTTTCAAGTTAATAAGCCATCTATATCATCTCATTTTGTGGTTTGTGAGTGATGTTATTGATATGGACTCCTATTGATGATGGTGACGGGCCAGGAGCTTAAAAAATCGGCAATGCTTTGTTTGTTTGTTTGTTTGTTTGTTTTACTGCTTCCTGTAACTTCTTTGGGCATGCGATGAATGGTTTGGATAGTTTAGATCATAGGAATTTTTCTCCTATGTGATGGTCAGATCGGTTTATGTAAATAACTTTGGTTTATCCATGCACTTATGGTTGTTCTTGGGACATAAAGCTCATTTACATTTATGTTGCTGCAGTGGCATGAATATTGATTTGGGGTAGAAACAGACAGACAAGGAGCTTTCTTAGTACAGTTTCTGTTACCCATGCCATCCCAAGCTTCTGCCTAACAACCTTACATCTGAAAGGCCAATGAAACACTGGCATTTTGCTCTCCACTCAGTTCCAAAAAATAGAAAAACTTTGGGAATGACCATCCTTCAACATGGGAAGGAAAACATGAGCATTTTTCTAATTGTCTTCTCTTTCTTTTTACAGGCAATAGAGGTTGGACACCATTGAACTGGGAGACCCGGACCCACATTTCCTGTCATGTAGGCCTTCACATCTATTCTTTTACCCATCATCTAGTATGTTTATATCTGCAATGACTACCACATTTAATTTTCAGGCTACTGCTCGAATATTATAGGATACAACAATTGGAAAGAACTATGCTTCAAATAAGGTGATCCATCATGGACATGTCCTTTTATATGCTTTGCCTAATGTAGTGTAGATCCGAAACTTCTGATATTTCCTTTTCCAACATTTTTTCAATAATGTCATCTGTGATAAATTCATGCTAAAAATAATGTTCCCTGTTCCTCTGAAATTACTGGATACTTCTGGGATTTTTTAGCAAAAAGAAAAAGGACACTGATGGCGTAGTATGTTATACATGTCTGGTGATGATAAATCAGTTTTAGAGCTCAGTGATACGTGATACCATACTGATAATTAGGACATTTGGTAGTACATTTCCTGAAACATGTACATGCCAACCCCTCTTATGATTCAAAAATAGATCCCCCTTGAAAACCTATGGCCATCTAGATTTTTTGTCATCCTGAGGCTAGAATTGCGAAAAACAATCCCCCCTAATTTTTTTATTAGGGCCAGTTTGGCTTCATGGAAAAAAAAAATGTGGAAAAAGTGTTTCTTGGAAATTGTTGCAAAGGAAAAGCTGCTTCTTGTAGCGTCTCCTTCAGCATATCTTGTATGATTGTTTCATTGCTTTTTTGGGTTTAGATTTTCCTTGATATTTGTTAAGCTTGGTACATTTGTACTTCTTGTAATCTCTCCTTCAGCATATCTCTTGTAAAAATTTCTACTGCATTAGCTGAAAAATGGGATTGCTCTGTCTAGGTAGCCATATGCAATTGGGAGCACATGATTTGTAGAGATGTGGGAGCACTGGATCATTTCTCTAATTTAAGTTTCAGTTTACTCAGTTCATAATTTTTGTGTTCAAATATCCCAAATACCAAAAGCATTAGTTAATGCATACAAGAAAGTAATAAGAACATAGGAGGAAAAAGTGCGCAAAAGATGTAGGTCTCTAGCATTAGTTTTTAAGTTGTCCCTTGACTTAATTCTTGCTAGTCTAGGTTAGGGTACAGCCTAAACAATCAAAATTCAAAGTTGATTTAGAGATGAACATTGATCCAGACATATATGATGAGGATGTTCCAGAGCCTTTGAGGATGCGAAAGTAGGTTGATTTTAACTCTCTTCTCTTTTTTAACCATTAATACATGTAGTTGATGTGGATGGACCATTCCTTTTTGTGGATTTTACCCTATTATGTTTCTTCAACAAGATGTATCTAGCATTTTTCTTGTTTGGTGTGCTCTTTGAAGGCTAGGAATCTTCTTTTCTTCCATATTTTATCAACCATTAGTCATCTTTTAATTGTTTGATGAAATGAGTTTCATGTATTTTAATGCAATATTGAGTTGAATTCCAATCTCTAACTTTGATACCAATTAATTCCCTGTTGCTATTTTGTTTTGCAGGTTTTAGGCATGGATGAATGGGAGCTAGATGGATGGATTTTTTTTATTTTTTATTTTGGAAACTATTCAATTTAGGCATCTATTATTAATTTGAATTTTGCATTTCAATGTTCATGAAATACTTGGGGTCTGTTTGGTAAGACTAAAAACTGAATCCATCTCATTTTAGTTAATACATAATTAATACTATATCCAGCCTACTCATCTGATTGCCTATGATCAGCGCATAATTATGATTTACTAAAATGGAATGAACTCATTTTAGGTGTCAGCCAAACAGGCCCTTAACAGTCGGTATCATCCTAAATCTCTATGATTGGGTCCACCTGCATGATGTCAGCATCATTTGGATTGATCATCCAGTGGGATCCCAGTGCAAAGTAACCCTGGTGTAAAAATTGCTTTGCTCGAATGACCCAATGGTTAGTGAATGGACCATTTTCGGGTAATGGATTCACACTCAAATGTGTGAAAAGTCTTCTGTCGTGTGGTCCAAATTATTTGGTTGCAGCAGTATCTAGGTTATTACCAAATCCAAACAGGTTTTACATCCATGGAATGTAGATGCAGAGAATCAATTTGAGTTTGTATCTAATGCATTTGTGGGATCCAACCAATCCCATCCTAGCCTTAGGTTCTATTGCAGGCGGCGGTTTGGACGTTAGCAGTTGCAACTCTCATCTGTTTTTCATCTGAGACAAACATCTCAGTTATGGTGTACAGTCATTTTTTACTGAATCCAAGCGAATTGTTTGATCCCCAGCTAAGACAGATAAATCCTGCATTGAAGCGGCGGTTGGCACAACCGTCAGTAAATCCTACAAAAGGAGAAGATAGGCATGGTTGTCATTGCTTTCTTTCAACTCCTCTTTTGGTTATTGTCTATAACCACAGTAATTGCCTGTATTACTGATGACTTTTCTACCATGTATCTCCCAATTTATCTGCTTGACCACTTCGATTGTAACTAATCCCATATTAGCTCTTGAAGAATAAATTAATGTTTGTCTTTAAAATTCACATTGTATTATCTTTTTTTTTTCTTTTTCTTTTTGTGCAGCAAGTGAACATTTTTTTTTTAACTCTACAGCTTCTTGATTGTAGAATTCCCATTCTCAGGCCTAATTGCTGTGATGGATTTGTCTATGGCCTGCTGTTGGATTCAAAACAACCCTACTGTTGGGGCAATAGCATATACATCCAAATGGGTGTCCCTCATCCAATGGCTGAAGAAGCTTCCTACTCAGAAATCAGTGCTGGGGACCACCATATCTGCGAATTGAGATTGCTCGCCAAAGGGACGTATGCAAACATCTCCATGGTTGGGCTTAGAGAAGACCAGACATGAGTACAATCAAGAGAGTTTTTGCACTAACTTGGTATGTGGCTAATATTGCACTCAATTGCATGTGTGGCTGTCAATGGGTATCTGATGAATCCAACCCAATGTTAATACATCTGGGTCTCATTTCTGGAACCCATTAAGCACTAGATAAAACTCAAGATTTCTACACCTATATTCACTCTACAATCATCATTACTGTTTGACTGTTGCACCCTTCGTGTATTCCAGATCATATAAATGGTGGGCCACATTCAAATATTACAACGATTACAAAAGTAGATATAACATTTACATACCAATTCATGCATTAATTTTGAATTCTTTCCTCTCTAGCTTTTCTTAGTATACTGATGAAGGCATTGCCTTCTTTTATTGTGATTGGTTCATATTTAAAGATCCTTCTGGTGTTGTTGTTACAACCCAAGCTGAAAATGTAAAGATTCTTCTTTTGTGGGTCACAAATATCTGATGTGGTTGATGAGGAAGTCTGCAAGCTGGATGAAAAGTTCAAGGAAGGGAGTCATGTTCAAGTTCGTGTTCTTGGCTTTAGGCATCTATAAGGATTGACAATGGATGTTTTAAAGGTAACCTAGTTTATTTTCCCCTAGAATAGCAAAAAGTGAGTTTGGTCCGGTCCCATCCACTATTGGTCCATTAGATCAGCAGTTTGGATTATCTACATAGACTCCACTTCTCCAAAATCAATGGTCATAGTATTACTCTAGAAAAAAGTTATATTTTTTATTTTTTTTTTTACTATTTTCTGACTTAGACCTTGAATCTTTTCTTTTTTATTTTTGTGTGTGTATGTAGTGTTTCTAATTGTTTTACAAAGTCCCTGCTTTATCTTCAAACAGGTGACACTGGCACACTTCCTCTTCTCTGTCATTATTATATTATGTTAAGGTAAATTCAAGATGGATCAGTGTTTTACATGTCACAGCCACTCAGAACACAATGAATGGTGATTTGGAGTGTGAACTAATTTTAACTGTTAATTGGTGTTGATGCCTTTTACTGCTACACAACTCACCAAAGATCGACAGAAGAAACCAGTCCCTTTGAAACAATCGCAATCATTGGACATTAGCCAAGGTATGTTAGTTGTTTAGACTGGTGTTAAAAAAAACAAAAAAAAACAAAAAAAAAAAAAAAAAAAAAAAAAAAAAAAAAAAAACTAGGATACATGCATGTGGGTCACCTTTTCTTTTCTTTTCTTTCTTCTTTTTTTTTTTTATTTTTATTTTCTTACTTTTTGATAAGAAATATTTTCTGTATGGCTACAAATTGTTGGTGGCCATGACCCCTATAGCTACGGATTTAATTCGTAGCAAACTTTTAAAGAGCTATGGTACCAATGGCTATGGTCGTACCGTGGGCTACTCATTTTTAGCTATGGATTTTATCCGTAGCTTTGACAATTTAGCAGCAGCCAGTACAACCGTCAGTAAAGGTCCTGACTGCCAGTAAAGCCTTTACCGACCGAGGCTTTACCGGATGTTAGCCGACCACGGGCAAAGGATTTACCGGCAGTTTTCTAGGCCTTTGCCGTTGGTTTTGACTAAAGGCCAATTTTCTTGTAATGATTCGTGACCACAATTCAAGGGAAAGGCAGGCACACAACAAGTCCACACAAGAGTAAAGATCCAGTTCTTGCCGCATCCTTTGCAATCCTCGCCTTGCAACAGCTCGAGAATCGGATCCTCTTGAGAGCAGAGTAAGATTCTTCCCTCATCTCCTGAAGTTTCCTATATTAAAATTGACAATGTGACGGATGGTCCATATCCAGTGCAAACATGTGATCCACTTGATAAGCACACTGCATGAGTGGGCCACATCATGCACACCTACGGCTGGTTCTATTCGCATTGACTGGCGAAGAATCCTATCCATCTAACACATGTGGGCCCCGCTTGTTCCTCCTTACTGTTGATAGGTCATAGAGGCACAGTTAGCCGTGCACCGTTGTTCAACGACGGTAGACTTCATGGAGAAGAAATTGATACTGTACCCAGTGACGGTGAATGACAAATCAATGTATGAGCATACAAAGATGGTGGGAGAGGAACTAGTTGGAGAAAACAAGGTGAATTTGAGCCCAATGATCATGGGAGCTGAAGACTTCAGCTTCTACTCAACTAAGATGCCGAGTCTTATGTTTTGGGTTGGGACGAATAACAAGACGTCAGAACCCATCCTGCCACTGCACTCTCCCTACTTCTATCTTGATGAGAGTGCTCTTCCCGTAGGAGCGGCTCTACATGCTGCGGTCGCCATCACTTACTTGGATAGAAAATCTAGTGATATCTAAGTGGTACGTATTTTGGGCCTTTTTTTTTCCAGACCCATGGCCCACGTAAGTCCATGCAAACTTATCATAGGGCACGTCCCACTTACGCCCACAGAAGGGCCAACAATGATGTGAGACCATAGTTCACCGTAGAGCTCAACATATGCTCAAAGGTTCATTCATTCCATGGCTTGACAACATTTTACAAGAGATCTCCGAAATTTCAACACCATCATGGCGCTTGTCACTAATTGTTTGTGGGGAAGAAAGTTCAAATGGACTAAAGCAGCATATCAAACCTTTAGTGCCATACAAAAGAAGATGACAGATGCTCTAGTTCTTGCACTTCCAAATTCTTCAATAGGGTCTTTGAAGTGAAAAATGACATTTAAATGTTTTCATTGTTGTGGAGTTAAGTCAGGAAGTAAATTCGATCGTCTTCTTTAGCTAGAAGCTTAATGATGACGGAAGAACTACTCTTATGGGTGTCAGTGGGTCAGGCTCGGGCCTAAAAGTCATAATTTTGAATAGGGCATTTTAAATAGGGCCAGCCGGACAGCCCGTCCAAAAACATATAGAAATCCAAGCCGAGACCTACCCCAAGTTCGGCCTGTTGACAACCTTAACTACTATACATATGATCTCAAGTTCAATGTGGGGGTCTAAGCGCTACGACATTGGAGACATTACCTAATTCATTGAGAATTCACTCTACTTGGATTATGAAGCATTGAGATATTTCAACTCTCAAAAGAAGTTGGGTGCTTGTAGTATATAAAGTGGATAGCTTTCCTACAAGAGTATACTTCCCTTTTGCATCACGACGTTGGAAGTTAGGACAAAGCAACAAATTCTTTAAGTAGGAAGGTAATTCTACTATAAACTCTCTCTGTGGAGGCTGTCAAATTTGATGCAATAAAAGAACAATACAAAGATGACCCATTTTTTTTTTTTTGCAAAATACTTGATAGGTGTGTGGATGGCCGAGTTCCAAAGTGTGAATTCATCTCACATGAAGGATATCTATTTAGGGTTCTCACCTATTATTCTTGAATGATCGTTGCAAGGAAAAATCATATCTGAACTACATGGCGGAGGGTTAGGTGGATACTTTGGACCAGATAAAACAGTTCCATGTTAGAGAAAAATTATTATTGACCCCATATGCACAGTAACGTTGAAAGGATCATATATAGCACAATGCCGCTGATGTCAAGTTTCAAAGGTCATGTGGAGAATACCAGCATTTATACACTAATTCTGATTCTAGCTGCAACATGGGTAGATATTTCTATTGACTTCATTATGGGCCTTCCCAAGACAAACGAGAGCATATTCGATTTTTGTTGTGATTGATCATTTTTCAAAGATAGGCCACTTCATTACACACAAACGGATGATGGACGCTACGTATATCCCCAACATACTTTTCATAAAAATTGTTCGACTTCATGAGGTACCGAAAATAATAATTGCAAACCGTGATTCGAAGTTTGTGAGCTACTTCTGGTGTACTTTATATAAGCGATTGAGGACCAAATTTCAATTCTCTAGTGCATATCATCCTCAAAAAATTTCTTTTCAAAGGTAGTGAACAGGAACCTTGGTAACCTCTTGAAGAGTATCATAGGTGATAACATATCTCATTAGGACTTGGCTTTTTCCCAAACCGAGTTTACCTACAACAACTTAGTAAATCATACTACTAAAAAATCCCATTTGAAATTGTAAATGGGAGAAGTCCACATCATGTATTTAACTTAAGACCATTACCAGTACAAGATCAAGTGAGTGAAGATGCTAACGCATGCACCAAGCATGTCCAAGACTTGTCAGCTCAAATATATATATATATATATATATATATATATATATATATATATATATATATATATATATATATATATATATATATATATATATAAAGATTAAAGAGAGCAATATTAGGTATTAAGAAGCTACAATGAACATCAGCATGAGAAGATATATAAAGAAGGTGATTTATTTACGGTCTATCTCTGCAAAGAAAGGTTTATGAGAGAATCTTACAATAAGCTTAAGTCCAAGAAGTTGGTCCATGTTGAGTCAAGAGCAAGTTAGGTAATAATGCCTATGAAATTGAGTTTCCATAAGACTTAGATATCTCACCGTCTTTTAATTTGATGGATTTATTCAAGTACCATGATGAGGCATCTAACGTGCAAGATGAAGTCATTGTCGATATGAATAAATAGCTCCTTGAATAAACAACTCCCAAAGAAAAAGAAAAAAAAAAATTAAACAAGTCTTACAAACGAAGACTGTTAACACAAGATGGGGCCAATGTAGGAAATAGTTACTGAAATCGAAGAAAAAACCTTATTTGGAATGCACATGGATCACGAGCAATGAATCAAAATGATTAGATCCGAACTTCTACTACTTGTATGAAGCGTCCAACTTGTCGAAGTTGAATTCTTTCCTACTTGGGGGGAATTATATAAGCCCACGACTTATTTAGGTCCATCCAGATCCACTCTAGGGTCTAATCTACTTAAGTCCACTATAGGGCCCAACCCACTTAGACCGACTCTAGCAAGACATAGGCCCATATCCCACCGTAGAGCCCAACTTGTGTTGTTTTATTTACATTTTAAAAGATATAATGGCTAACTTAAAGATACATATGAGAATGTGACGCAGGGATAAACATGATGAGGTTGATCACCGTCTTCCTCAAGGATAACTACTCCAAATCGACGGAGCTTCTCTGGACTCCTCACAGAGACTACTCAAATCCATGAGGAAAGGAAGTAAGAAGAATAGAAATAAATTATAATAAATTCATAATTTAATAGATGAATGAAATAAATGACTTCACGACCCTTTAAATAGGGATTCCAAGCAATAGGAGAGAAATCAAAAGCAAACTACAACTAAAACTCCTAGAATTCACAACTTACTATTTATAGACGGTTGTGATGTCTACTAGTGCGCAAGGTTTTCAGCCAAAAATAGTAAGTTTCCTATTTGGCTTCACCATTCTCCTAATTATTCTAAGCTCTTTTCGCGTTGGGCGCAACTCCTAAAGCCCAACGGATGAAGAGTTATAATTAAATTAAAACTTACTATTTATAGTAAAAACGGAATTAAAATAGGGAAACGACCGTCGATATGGGGGTATTTCATAAATTCGACTTGCATAACCTAGCATAGTAGGGGTTGGGTGGCTAAACTAGCTCGTTCTACCCCAAAATCATATATTTTATGCCCGATAACTCAATCTGGATTGTGAAATACGTCCGATCTAAGGTCAGATGGTCTGGATAACTTCTGTCATCGACCGGGCCTTTTCTGATCCATCTTGGCCATGAAACTGTCCACAACTCGCTCTACATCAGAATGTGTGATTAATATGATTGAATATATGAAGGGGATGTGATTGATGTGATTGAAGATATGGGGCTTGATTTAGAGATGTAATTAGAATTACTTTCTTTATTTGCTTTTATTATTATTAGGCTTTCACCATCTTATGTAGATTATATTGGTTTGAAATAAATTATGATCGATTTGAAATCAATTTCTTAATTAGGAGAATTTTAATTAAAATTTTATAAAGGATCTATAAAAGGGAAGGATGGTATAAGAGTTACTCATTCCAATATTTTCTAAGTGTGAGTTTTTCTTAAGATTTTTTATAAGAGAAAAGGTTGATATCAATAAAGTTCTCTCCCTCTCTACTCCAGTGTTCTTCTGGCTTTTTATAATGCTCCAAAACCTGACACCTAAGTATAGGTACTCAAATCTCGAATTTGAGGGTGTTAGTTATTCAATTCACTTTTCACGTTAGCATGGTATTCATCACACAAAAATACAACAAATTGAACTTTGTAAATAGAGTTCCAATCATCTCATAAATTAACTAAACTTATCCACTCAGCTGGAAACTTATTACAAAATTAAACAATCCATTAAGTACAAATAGTCCTACTAAAGCATAAAAACAAATCTAACTATTGGGTAAGTTTTAAAAGCTCTACTACGCTCATGTATGAAATCTCATCCACGGGGTCCTCACTTGATTCGTCAAGTGCATCATAACTATCTTCTAATCATACATTATCTGGTTGGCATGTTAACACTAAAAGAATGAGTGACCATCTTAGTGAAAAACCCATACCCCAAGATTACACATCCATCATCATTGTCCAGTATAGTTCACAAATATAAGACAAGGAAGACACAATATTCATTCCACAATGCGAATTTTGATTAATACATAGATGTGTGAATGGACATCAGCCTAAGTATGTACATCCAACTGAAACATGTGAGTAGAGCTCAAGATGCAAATGAACTACCGCATAATGATCTAGAATTACAAGGGACAGTCATCGGCATTACCTACAATCCTAAGTGATATTAGAGTTGTACACGAGTCAAGTTTAAGTCGTGCTAGGCCAAGCTCGGCTCAACTCGACCCCACCATGACCCAAGCTCGAGCTCAGCTCGACTCGGTCTTCAAGCTCACCCCTTTAACTCAACTTGGCTCACTGGTTCTAGCTGAATCGAGCTGGGATCGAGTTGAGTTGAGCAAGCTATTTGAGTCCAGTCGAGTTAATATCATTTTACAAATAAATAATAAAAAATCAAGATTGTTAAAACTGAGACAGGTGCAATGGCAGTGCATAACAAGTTAATACAAGCTAGCAAATAACAATATGAGAATGTAATAAAATCATAATGTCCAAAATATTTAAAATAATGTTTAAACTTCAGCCGATTTCATATAGACTTTTCATCAAATGAACTGTCACCCTAAACTAGACGTAACCAATCTTGCATACAAACGAGTGCTTAAATTGTTTTAGGTGTAAGAGAGCCTCTATACTTGTTCACCACCCTACTACAGGTGCTAAATGCAGACTATGATGCCACTATTGTTATCGAAATTGATAAAATATCTCGAGCCATCAACGACAGTGTAGGGTATTTTTCTTCACGAGCTCTAGTCTTCCACCAATATAAAATGTCAAAGTCTTAGTTGTAAGCCTTTATGACTAGTTCTTTAAGATATACATCTAATTCTGACTCATTTGTTTGATGACTCGCTTCATCTTGTTCTAAGGCTGAGAAGTACTCATCAAGAAAATTATTATCACCTATAGACAAATTGGAGTCACGTTCATGCATAAGTTGTGTATCCTAACTTTTGGTAGAATTACCCACATAAGAAGAGTACAATTCTTCAATTGCCATACGAACATTAGATGTTTCAACTGCTACCTTATCAAACAAATAAATCTTCTTATAAACATAACTAACCAGTCTCATTTTGCAGCGATGATCAAGTACAACAACTAAAGCCATCAATAAGTGACATTCATTCCAGTACTTTTCAAATTTTACTTGCATGCTTAGCGTCATATGCTATGTTTTGAATATAATCTAGACCTGTTGTGACACTTATCTGAAGAGCATCCTTAATCTTTTAAAGCTTTGAAAGAAATAGATTTTTCGTTGGATATTTTCAAAAAATAACTTTGTGCAGTCATAGTAAACTCAAAGAAAACTGCGAACATTTTCAGCTCTTCTCCAATCATCTTCACTAGGTAACAAAGCATATGTTTTATCATGAACTGCAAATTCTGAGAATACAATTTTAACTCAACTATTATATCCAATATTTTCTATGTTGAATTTCAATGGGTGCACACATCTAACTTCAATGTTTTTTGAGTTCCAACATTTAAATGTTGAAGTATGTCATTGCAGATACTAAGTCTCGATGGTGACCCCCGTATATACTTGACGGTCTCCCTTATGTTGTCAATCGTGTCGTTAATTATTTTTAGTCCCTCTTACACAATTAGATTTAGAATGTGAGACAACATCTCACGTGAAAAAATTTTCTAAAAAAAAAAAAAGTTTCCTTGCTATCTTGAATTGGCTTTACAAAAAAGAAATCACAACATCATTTGTAGATGCATTATCTAACATGATTGAAGATATCCTACTTTCGATGCCTCACTCCTGAAGACAGTTATATACGCAGTTTGAAATAACCAAACCGGTATGGGGGGAGGAATGTGACGAAAGTTTATGTCTTACACAGATTCTAATCTGCATCCACATAGTGTGTGGTTAGTAACATGTACCCCTTCTTTTAGTTTGATACTGTCCACAAGTCTGAAGTAAGACTTGTATGTAAAACTAATGACAAAATGACTTTCATCATTATCTTCTCATTCATATACATCTTCATGCATTCTCTTTTCACCGTGACCCGCGAACAGTTCTCAAATCTTGGATTCAACTATCTGTTGTATTCATTAAAAACTCTATTCTCTATAAATGTAAATGGTTTCTCTTCAACAATAACTATTCTTACAAACTATTTTTTTAATTTGTCTTTTTCAAATTTATGAGTGATAAAAGCAATTTTCATGTCGGAGTTGCTTCCTCCAGATGATGCAAATGAGAGCAATTATTGGCCTGAACATGGAATTTTTAGGCCTGAACGTGGAATTTTTAGACTCCTAACACAATTAATCGTATGTCTGCAATAATGTGAAGTTGATCTCCCAGAACGCTTTACAAATATTTACTTGTAATGCTTACATATAACTTTCATAACACGGTTCGAACCTTTTTTTACCTCAACCTCTTCAAAATTGTCCCAAACTGCTGATTTTTTTTTTTCCATTATTCGACCTATCTAAATTTAAGTTCTGCTCATCTCATTCAACATCAACAACTAGTGGGGATGTGGCAGATGCATCAACACCAGGGGTAGTAAGGACATCCTCACTAGCCATCTTTAAATATAAAAATAAGAAAGCACATGTAAGATATGTGAAGTTCAAAGGTGTGATTGTAATATGTGATTTGTAAGTATGTATTTTCTAATGTTTCCTAACTTTTAATTTCACTTTTTACCTCATTCGATAATATATCATGTACTCTACTAACGATTTACATGCGAGTTAAAAATTCGACAACATCTCCCCATAATTCTCCAAATATATGTAAAAATTCTCCACTGTTTGAGTGACATCACCATTATCTGTTATTCATAGATGGAAGGCAGTCAGCCAGTTGAAAACCATATATTTAGAGAATAAATTAGGTTGATGCACCAAATCTCGAACTCTATGTAAATTATGTAAACAACATTAAGGTACATGATATATTACCAAACTGTCCAACTTAGACAATTTAAGAATTCATATATATATATATATATATATATATATATATATATATATATATATATATATATATATATATATATATATATATATATCAAACTAATAATTGATTTGAATACAATTTATTGTATATGAATTCTTAAACGGGTAGGTAGATTATTAAATTCATTTGTCAAGTGTCAAATGAAGTTGCTCTAAAACTAATTGATTTGTGTTTAATTGTAGTATACAACTATAAATCATATATTTAATATATAATTTATAATTAAATAGTAGAATTAAGCATAAATCAAATTAAAGTATTCAAATATACGTGTACACACAAGTTTAGAATTTCTCAAATAATCTTAAATTCAACTATTCAAGTAATCAAGAATCATATCCAAGTAAATTACTTTAATAAAACTGTAACACCCTGTGCCTCTGGTACATGGGTGTTACTTCTTAAACCTACATCAATGGAAATCAGGTCCGATTAGCTAGATAACCTAAACTCAACATGTGCAGGATGGAACTTCTAGTCAATGTTGAGACCATCCACCATGACCCCTAGAAACTTGGTTTGCACTCCACACTAGTCAAGAAGGTAACCTTGATTGAACATCTTAAGCCAAATCAGTTTCTAAGTCAACTAATTATAGCAGCATTCTAACACCCGATCCATGTGTGTCAGCAGGTAGCCAACGAAGTACCACTTCATCTTAAATCCATATTTAACCGTTGAAAACAAATATTGGACCCATCTGACCGCCATATCATGACATGTGGGCTAAATATAGAAACAAGAGGTGTATAACGGCCCACTTGGACCTCATCATCAGCCCAAAACAGGCCGGGATGTCTAAGTGGAGCCCCCGAGACGATTGGATGAAGTAGATTTAATATGATCATCATGGTAGACCCTATACTCGATGCATGTGCACCTTATAGCACCATTGAATGATGTGCACCGAACCAAGCTGCTCGGTCAAACAGCCTTTGACCGAGCAAAAATGCATGAAGCACGGATTTCTTCCGCCATTACAAATTTTAAAATTGGCAGAACTCCAAGCTCCAAAGTGGGCCACACTAACCACTTTTTGGACGATCCAAACCATCCATTTTTCTTGTGGGGTCCGCCCAACTAAAACTGTATAAGAATACGAACCCCTACAAAGAAATGAAGGAATTGAGTCTAAACCGTCCGTGTCTTTATGTATGGCTGGGATCCACAGATAAAGGACCACTAGATGGCTTGATGGGCAAGGTAACGATGGTTTACCCAGGGGATTACTGGCTTCCACTTTCCAGCTTGAGAGTAGTCCTCTCGGAGCCAAAAATGGCCAAACAAGCTAGAAGGAAGAAAACAGGGATCTTTCCTTTTCTGGGCAGGGGAAGCTGGCACATCAACGGCCGTTCACTGGGGCCATGTGAAAGCGATCCCAGCCGTTGGAGACTTCTCTCCCTTGCCTATAAATGGGCACTACTACCCTCAGGTTTCACACCAGAGGAGGAAAGGAGAGAGAGAGAGAGAGAGAGAGAGAGAGAGAGAGAGAGAGAGAGAGAGAGAGAGAGAGAGGGTGGAAGCTCTGTCAAGTGGGCTAGCACACACTGCTCCAACTTAGCCCGTAAAAATCAGACCGAGTCAGGTCAGTGTGGACTTACAGCTCCACGACCAGAGGGAGAGAAAAGAAAAAGAGAGTAGGGATGAAGGCCACCTTGCAGATCAGGCCAGGTGATGACATAACTCTGCCGTCATTTTTCTTCCTTGTCCATGGGAAATTTCAGCCACATTTGGAGGCTATGCTTGGAGCTAAAAAACAGCTCCTAGCCGAGCCATTATTCAGGCTGAAAAATAACTCCTAGCTGGGCCGTTATTCAGGCTGAAAAACAGTTCCTAGCTGGGCCGTTCATCAGGCCGAAACAGGGCCGGAGCCAACCATGTTTTGGGCTGTGGTATGAGCTAAAAATCAGCCTGATGAATAGCTGAATACCAGCCGGTTAAATAGCTAAAAATCCAGCTTAAAAATAGTCGAAACCAACGACTAAAGGGAGTGCTGAGATCAATCTCAATGCTGGGCTGATCCCGCCATAAACCTGGACTGAGAACCCACCTTAAATACAACTAAAGATCAGCTTGAATGCAGCTGGATAAAAAGCTGAAAATCAGCCCTCAAGCAGGCCATGAAATGGCTGAAAAATGGGCCAAGAACAGGCCTGCATCAGGCTGTGTGAATAGGTCGGAATTCTAGCTGAAAACATGCATAGAAACGTGGTGAGACCAGACTGTTTTTGCACCATCGCATGGGCCAAAACCAACTGTAGGTTGGGCCGTTGTCAGCCACCCTGTCTAGGCTTTAAGATAGGCTGAAACGGCCTAAAAATGTGCCGTGATTGGAGTTAGAACCAGGCCCTCATCAAGCCTTGGAATGGGCCGAAAACCAGCCTCCTGCTGGTGCAAACAATGAGCTGAAAACGGCTCTTATTTGGACCGTACATGGGCCTTCCCCAGGCCATATAATGCAAATCTCAGCAGGGCCTTAGATCCAGCTAAAAGCAGGCCCAACAGAGCCGTTCAACTACCCCACAATCTGGGCTTTGCATCGGACCGAAAATGGCCCTCCAGTGGAGTGATTTCTGGGCTGAAAATCAGCCCAGGTGGGCCGCACCATGCCTAAACATCAGGTGGGCCACACCCCCAACAGGACGTTTATGGGCCCCACTATAAATCTCAGTGGGCTACACCATCAGACAGTAAGGCGGGCCGTACCTGATTCCCCAAATCGGTGGGCTGCACCATCAGATAGCAGGTGGGCCTCACGCAGACGCGGGTGGGCCTTATCACACGGCCCAGTGGGCTTTACTAGTGCACAACCAGTGGGCCACACCCATAATGCATCCCAGTGGGCCTAATCACCTTAAATCAAGCCCAATATATACTCAGTCTTGGGCCACTAGGGGGCCAGCAACATTGGGCCAAACAGGGCCCTAGTCAAGCCCAGTTCAGGCCTTGACTATGTATGGATTCCGGGCCCGACCCAAGTCACTTTTTTTGGAGCAAAACTTGATGGGCCTGGACCCTCTAATGCAGGACCAAACGGCCTTATTCATAGGACCCCTCAAACCCAAACAACTTAAGGGCCTGTTTGGCCAGCTGCATTAGATGGTATTAGATGGGATTGTATTCACAATACCATCTGATAGATGGTGCTGGCGTGTTTGGAAGAACGCCGAATACCTGGATGAAAATTACTTTGAGTTTCGCGCCTAAACCGCGGGATTTGGCTATCCGTCTCCTTGTTTTCCAAATCCCACCCTGGAGTTACAACGGAAGGGTGGAGCCTCTACTTGTGGGTCCTAACATTATGCATATTTTTCATCCAAGCCGTCCATCCGATTTTCCACGCTAGTTTAGCCTTTGAAACCAAAAATAAAGTTAATCCTCATCTCAAGTGGGCTACACTGTGAGGTACAAGTAATGTAAAGCTCCAGCGTCAACAACGACTCTTCCGGTTGCATGCGTAGAGATTTGGAATGGGTTTCCACTCGTGGGATTCATCGTGAGGTATCTGTTAGATCCACACCATCTATCTCTTTATCCCAGTCATTTTAACCCTTGAGCTCAAAAATTAGTCCGATCCAACAATCAGGTGGACCACACTATAGGTGACGGTGGTTGAGAACACCTCACGTGAAAGCCCCTCTGGAGTTTCGCCCACTGTTGAAACCTTCCTAAGGTCCAACATGATATTTATCTGCAGATCCCACCTGTACATAAGTTAACACAGAAACTAAAAAAAGGAAAAAAACAAAGATCAGCATGATCGAAAACTTTTGTGGCCCTTGAAATTTTTTAATGGTGGGTATCACTCTCTCCACTGTTCTCTGTGGCGTGGTCCACTCGAGATTTAGATCGGACTCATTCTTTGGCTAATGTTCTAAAATGATCTTTCCAAATAGATGGTGGGTGTGGATATAAAACATACATCATGATGGGACCCACAGAACTTGGCAACATCACTTACGTAGCATGTGCTGCGACTAACTGCTTTGTAGCTAATCCGCTCCCGTATGGTTGTATACCAAACATGCCCACTATGCAAATTTACCAACACATCGTAAATCTATGTGTTCCCAAACAAGAATACCTGATATCCTTGCCTTTCCAAATTCACTGCAAATCTACGACAACCACTGACAGTAGCCATGATGACATTATTTGTAATTCCATCCCATCTAATACAGGCTAATGCAACTGGCCAAACAGGCCCTAAGAGAACAACAATAGAGAATGTCGAAGAAAGAAAGCAAAATGAAGGATCGTCAAAGGTAAAGAGTTAAAATTCCGGTAAAGAGAACATCAACGATTTTTTACAAATAAGAAAGTAAAGAAAGGGTTCGGACAATTCAAAGACTACATAAAATATACATTTGAAGAAGACGACATACTCCTTATGATGGCTAACTGCGGAGAAAATTGAATTGCCACTGCCAAAGTATTTAAAAGAAATGAAGCAAAGAACAAAAGGTCTTTTATCGAAGATAACCAACGATAATAAAATTGTCATAGAGAGTACATATAAAATAAAAGAGAGAGTAATTACATATGGTCCCTAAATTTTCCCGACAAAAAGGTTCGTTGGTAGAAATGTTGTGTATTTAAGTTAGAAAATTTTCGCCCTGACTTTTACCGACGAACCAAAGTTGTCAGGAATAATAGTTTTACCGACGAAAATGTTCGTCGATAAAAGTGTTGTATCTTTAACTTAGAAAATTTTCCACTAAGAGTTTTATCGACGAATATTTTTTTCGGTAAAAAGCAGAGAACTACTTTTTCCGACGAAATGGTTCATCGGTAAAAGTGTTGTGTATTTAGAAAATTTTCGCCATGACTTTTATCGACCAACGAAAACTGTCGGGAATAAAAATTTTATCGTCAAAAATGTTCATCGGTAAAAGTGTTGCATTTTTAACTTAGAAAATTTTTCACTAAGAGTTTTACTAACGACAATTTTCGTCGATAAAAATTAACAAAACTACTTTTACCGATGAAAATTTTCATCGCTAAAAGTTATATTATTTTAGTGGCGAGTTTTACCAATCAAACATTTTGTCGGTAAAAATGCCCAAAACCACTTTTACCGATGATATTTTTCGTTGGTAAAACTCATATATTTTAAGGTAGAAAACTATCACGGTGAGTTTCACCGACGAATATTTTCGTTCGTAAAAAAGAAGTAAAAAAACTTTTACCGACAATATTTTCGTAGGTAAAATATTTCAAAAATATTTACAAAACTTTTACCTATGAAAATAATTGTAGCTAAAAGCGTGAATGAGACTTTTACCGACGAATAATTTCGTAGGTAAAAAACTTGGATGAGTCTTGTACCTATGAAATATTTCGTAAGTAAAAGTTCTCTTCTTTTGTTTTTTCACTATCCTTGCACAAAATTCCTGATATACACCTGTTACAATATATTTTCCTGATATAAATTTGTTATATAACATATTTCGTCATGTTCATATTCACATTCATCTAAACCCAAACTACGTAAATCCATACAAACATAAACTACATTCATCCAAACACAAACAATCTTATCCACACCACATTTATCTACGCATAAATACATATTAGTTTAACATCATAAATAAAATACAAAAAATTATTCAGAGCTTATTTCCTGGTGGGGGCTCACAAAATTCAGTGTGGTGAACACATCGTCGACTGTGCACACACACCTAGGTCCTTACTTATGCCTTCATGGTAGATTCAAAATAGTTTTAATACAAGGTCACGAGTTCAAGTACCCATTTTGGCCGTAAGCGACTCTGGTGTGTGAGTGTGTTCAAAGAAAAAGAAAGAAAGAAAATGCTGATTTATCTTTTGGGTTGAGCCTAATGGTACTTGGTGATTTCTCATCAGGTAGAAATTATTATTAGTTGTTTTTAGAAAGGTGAGATTGGGCCATTTATAATTATATTAACATAATAAAATGTTATACGTATATTTGAGCAGACACCACAAAATAAACAATCCTATGGAAAAAAAAAACAAATGAAAAGAGAGAGAACATATGAAAGTTGATCCTTATCTCCTTTGATGGATTCAAGCTGCATGTGCCCTACCCAACTTCTTATAAGGAGAAGTTATATAGATCTTGGAATAATGTTGGTGACACATCCACCTTGTCTATTAATATTATCATATTGTGTTAGGACATGACTTTAAAAATGAGATAAATCCATATCTCAAATAATCTATGCTATAAGAGATAGTGGAGATGGAAATAGATGCATTGTGATACTCGAATTCGAGTATGCTTGCTAACAAAGCAAGATTTTCTTATTTGTTGCCATGTGATTGGGCTACATTATTACATCAATTGGGTTCGGGTTCGGGATTGGATTTAGGTTTAGGTTTTCAAGTTTAGATTTAGGCTTAGGTTAGGGAGTTGAGATTAGGATTAGGTGTAGGTTTAGGTTTAGGAATTTGAGAATATATTTAGGTTTTAGGCTTAGGTTTAGATTTTAGGTTATAGGTTTAGGTTATAGTTTTAGGTTTAGGTTATAGGTTATAAGTTATAGGTTATAGGTTATAGGTTAAGGTTTAGGTTATAGGTTTTGGTTTAAGTTAAGGTTATAGGTTTAAGTTTAGGTTAAGGTTTAGGTTTAGGTTATAGGTTTAAGTTAGGTTTAGGTTTAGGTTAGGGAGTTGATATTAGGATTAGGTGTAGGTTTAGGTTTAGGGATTTGAGAATACATTTAGGCTTTAGGTTTAGATTTACGTTATAGGTTTAGGTTTAGGTTATAAGTGTAGGTTATAGGTTTAGGTTTAGGTTAGGTTATAGGTTAAGGTTTAGGGAATTGAGTTTAGGTTATAGGTTAAGGTTTACGTTATAGTTAAGGTTTAGGTTTAGGTTATAGGTTAAGGTTTAGGTTAAGATTTAGGTTTAGGGTTTAGGGTTTAGGGTTTGGGATTTGAGAATAAGGTTTAAGTTATAAGTAAAGGTTTAAGTTAATGTTGTAGGTTATAAGTTTAGGTTATAAGTTTATGTTAATGTTGTAGGTTATAGGTTTAGGTTTAGGTTTAGGTTTAGGAATTTGAGAATACATTTAGATTTTAGGTTTAGGTTTAGGTTTTACGTTTAGGTTAAGATTAAGGTTACAGGTTTAGGTTTAGGTTATAAGTGTAGGTTATAGGTTTAAGTTTAGGTTATATGTTAAGGTTTAGGGAATTGAGTTTAGGTTATATGTTATAGGTTATAGGTTATAGGTTAAGGTTTAAGTTTAGGTTATAGGTTTTGGGATTTGAGAATAGGTTTAGGTTATAAGTATAAGTTTAGGTTAATGTTGTAGGTTATAGGTTTAGGTTATAAGTTTATGTTAATGTTGTGGGTTATAGGTTTAGGTTATAGGTTTACATTTAGGTTATAGAGAATACATTTAAGTTTTAGGTTTATATTGTACGTTTAAGTTAAGGTTACAGGTTTAGGTTTAGGTTATAAGTGCAGGTTATAGATTTAGGTTTATGTTAGCTTATAGGTTAAGGTTTAGGGAATTGAGTTTAGGTTATAGGTTTTGAGATTTGAGAATAGGTTTAGGTTATAGGTATAGGTTTAGGTTAATGTTGTAGGTTATATGTTTAGGTTATAGGTTTATGTTAATGTTGTAGGTTATAGGTTTAGGTTTAGGTTATAGCTTTAGGGAATTGAGAATAGGTTAAGGTTTAGGTTTAGGAAATCGGGTTTGGGTTTAGGTTTGGATTTTCAAGTTTAGGTTTAGGTTAAGGAGTAGTTGAGATTAGGATTAGGTGTAGGTTTAGGTTTAGGGATTTGAGAATACATTTAGGTTTTAGGTTTAGGATTAGGTTTAGGTTTTAGGTTTAGGTTAAGGTTATAGGTTTAAGTTATAAGTTTAGGTTTAGGTTTAGGTTTAGGTTATAGGTTATAGGTTTAGGAAATCGAGTCCGGGTTTGGGATCGGGTTTAGGTTTAGATTTTAAAGTTTAGGTTTTGGTTTAGGTTAAGGAATTGAGATTAGGATTAGGTATAGGTTTAGGTTTAGGGATTTAAGAATACATTTAGATTTTAGGTTTAGGTTTAGGTTTTAGGTTATGGGTTTAGGTTATAGGTTTAGGTTTAGTTAAGGTTAGGTTATAGGTTATAAGTTTAGGTTATAGGTTATAGGTACAAGGTTAAGGTTTAGGTTATAGGTTTTGGTTTAGGTTAAGGTTATAGGTTTTGGGATTGAAGAATAGGTTTAAGCTATTGATATAGGTATAGGTTAATGTTGTAGGTTATAGGTTCAAGTTATAGGTTTATGTTAATGTTGTAGGTTATAGGTTTAGGTTTAGGTTTAGGTTTAGGTTATAGGTTATAGGTTATACCTTTAGGGAATTGAGAATAGGTTACGGTTTAGGTTAGGAAATTGGGTTCGAGATTGGGTTTAAGTTTAGGTTTAGGTTTAGGTTAAGGAGTTGATATTAGGATTAGGCGTAGGTTTAGGTTTAGGGATTTGAGAATACATTTAGACTTTAGGTTTAGGTTTAGGTTTTAGGTTTAGGTTTAGGTTATAGGTTATAAGTGTAGGTTATAGGTTTAGGTATTGGTTAGGTTATATGTTAAGGTTTAGGGAATTGAGTTTAAGTTATATGTTATAGGTTATAAGTTACAGGTTAAGGTTTAGGTTATAAGTTAAGGTTTAGGTTTAGGTTATAGGTTAAGGTTTAGGTTAAGATTTAGGTTTGGGGTTTGGGAATTGAGAATAGGTTTAGGTTATAAGTTTATTTTAATGTTGTAGGTTTTAGGTTTAGGTTTAGGATTAGGGATTTGAGAATACATTTAGGTGTTAGCTTTAGGTTTAGGTTATAAGTGTAGGTTATAGGTTTAGGTTTAGGTGAGGTTATAGGTTAAGGTTTAGGGAATTGAGTTTAGGTTATATGTTATAGGTTTAGGTTATAGGTTACAGGTTATATGTTAAGGTTTAGTTTTAGGTTTATGTTATAGGTTTTGAGATTTGAGAATAGGTTTAGGTTAATGTTGCAGGTTATAGGTTTAGGTTATAAGTTTATGTTAATATTGTAGGTTATAGGTTTACATTTAGGTTTAGGTTTAGGTTGTAGAGAATACATTTAGGTTTTAGGTTTAGGTTTAGATTTTATGTTTAGGTTAAGGTTACAGGTTTAGGTTATAGGTTTAGGTTTAGGTTATAAGTGTAGGTTATAGGTTTAGGTTTGGGTTCGGTTATAGGCTAAGGTTTAGGGAATTGAGTTTAGGTTATAGGTTTTGAGATTTGAGAATAGGTATAGGTTTAGGTTAATGTTGTAGGTTATAGGTTTATATTAATGTTGTAGGTTATAGGTTTAGGTTTAGGTTATAGTTTTAAGGAATTGAGAATAGGTTAAGGTTTAGGTTTAGAAAATCAGGTTCGGGTTAAGGTGGGTTTTCAAGTTTAGGTTTAGGTTAAGGAGTTGAGATTAAGATTAGGTGTGGGTTTAAGTTTAGGGATTTGAGAATACATTTAGGTTATAGGTTTTGGTTTAAGTTTAGGTTTTAGGTTTAGGTTAAGGCTATAGGTTTAGGTTATAGATTTAGGTTTAGGTTTACGTTTAGGTTATAAGTTATAGGTTTAGGAAGTTGGGTTCGAGTTCGGGATCGGGTTTAGGTTTGGGTTTTAAATTTTAGGTTTAGGTTAGGGAATTGAGATTAGGATTAGGTGTGGGTTTAAGTTTAGGGATTTGAGAATGCATTTAGGTTATAGGTTTAGGTTTAGGTTTTAGGTTATGGGTTTAGGTTTAGGTTATAGGTTATATGTTTAGGTTATAGGTTATAGGTACAAGGTTAAGGTTTAGGTTATAGGTTTTGGTTTAGGTTAAGGTTATAGGTTTTGGGATTTGAGAATAGGTTTAGGTTATAGGTATAGGTTTAGGTTAATGTTGTAGGTTATAGGTTTAGGTTATTAGTTTATATTAATGTCGTAGTTTATAGGTTTAGGTTTAGGTTTAGGTTATGGGTTATAACTTTAGGGAATTAAGAATACGTTAAGGTTTAGGTTTAGGAAATCGAGTTCGGGTTCGGGTTTAGGTTTAGATTAAGGAGTTGAGATTAGGATTAGGTGTAGGTTTAGGTTTGGGGATTTGAGAATATATTTAGATTTAGGTTTATGTTTAGGTTTAAGTTTTAGGTTTAGGTTAAGGTTATAGGTTATAGGTTCAGGAAATCAGGTTCAGGTTCGGGAACGGGTTTAGGTTTGGGTTTTAAAGTTTAGGTTTAGGTTTAGGTTAAGGAACTGAGATTAGGATTAGGTGTAGGTTTAGGTTTAGGGATTTGAGAATACATTTAGGTTTTAATTTTAGGTTTAGGTTTTAGTTTATAGATTTAAGTTATACGTTTAGGTTTAGGTTTTAGGTTTAGGTTAAGGTTAGGTTATAGGTTATAAGTTTAGGTTATAGGTTATAGGCACAAGGTTAAGGTTTAAGTTATAGGTTTTTCTTTAGGTTAAGGTTATAGGTTTAGGTTTAGGTTAAGGTTTAGGTTTAGGTTTAGGTTTAGGTTTTGGGGTTGATCCAAAGCTCAAGTGGACCTTGAAACGAATTGGGGCCACAAAAGTTTTTTATCAAGCTGATATTTGTGTTATTCCTTCTTCGGGTCTAGGCCTTTGTGAACTTACCAACAGGTTGGATCTCAAATAACCACCATGGTGGGTCGCAAGAGGGAATCACTGGTTGGGGGCACTGTCTCCACCATGATGTTTAGTTTTAGGTATTAATTTTAGGTGTAGGTTTAGGTTTAGGGTTATACTAGGGTCTGCTACAACAATTTCGAGCTAATACATAAACATGACTTGTCGAAATGGTCAGGACACTCCAATGTTGTCCATAGAAAATGGACAGCTTTATCATAACAATAGTTCCCACCTTCTAGGGACCCCACTCAACATCTGGATAGCTCCGACGCACATCTGGGTCTACTCCATTAATTTCGAGCAAATATATAAACATGACCTATCCAAATGGCCAGGCCACTCCAATGCTATTCATAGGAAATGAACAGCTTCATCATGGTCATACCAGTGGTTCATCTGTAATAGTTAATCTAGTTATATTATTCACCCATGCTTCAACCTAAAAATAATTGCAATCAAAACTCTGTTATGAATCAATTACCAATAGGAAACTATCTCTTGAGCAAATATAGAAATAGTTCAGTGCTATGGAAAATCCAATGCATAAACTATTTTCCTAAGAGCTTTGATATTATAATAGTGAGGAGAGATTAACCTGAGTTTCTCACTTTTGAGCTTTCAGACTTGGAAAATGTTTCTAGCATTTAGGGGAAGTACATAGTCTACTGCATGTGGGAACAAGTAACCAAGAGATCAGAAATCAATTTCATTATAACTGGATGGAAAACTTCAGAAGAATTCATGCTATTTGGGAATGCCATTGAACGATATTATAAATAAGCATCTTTTTTCAGGAATTTCATCAAATACATGACATGCTTATTGCTCATTGGATAATATACTTACATATATTTATTTCAGGAATTTCATCAAACACCTGGCATGTTTATTGCTCACAGGAATTTTATTAAACAATGCAACACAAGAAAAAGGAGAACTAAGCTAAGGCCGCATGTTACCATGGTAGGAAGGTTCGAAGGCTTCCCTGATTGCTCATCTGGGAGATATTCTGCTAGAGGATAGATTCCTGCGAGATGCCGCATTCTCTCCAGAAAATTGTGCCACATCAAGAGGGCCATCAACAAACCAAACGCTCAAAAGATCAAGAATGGGCCTTTCTGCCAAACGTCTGTGTGCTTGCAACATCATAAGAAGAAAATAGAAAAAGCAATGACAAATGGAAGAGATTCTGGAATAAAAAGAGCAAGAAGAGGAACAAATGGTGAGAAAAATAAGGGATTTCGAGAGAAGCTCACCTATTTGAGATGAATCTGCACAACATTTGGAAATCCCTCAGTAAGAAGAGGAAAATCTTCAAGGAATTAGAGCTCCAACAAGGAAGCTTATGTTGTTTGGAAATCTCATCTAAAATTTGAAAGAGGGAAGTGTCGTGTGTTTGGAAATCCCTCATCTAAAATGAGAGGATACTTTCAAATCCGATAAGTGTGTGTTTACCATCATTTATAACATACACCATATTAACATTCGTACATATAAGGGTCTATTTATTGAATGGTTACCACTATTTCTATAAACAAGTCACCGCAATTTTATAAAAAATACAAAACTCACACACATTTACAGTAAAAAAACACTACCTTGAGCGTTGGGTATGGTAGGGCTTTATGGGCCCCACCATGATGTTTGTGTTACATCCAAGCCGTACATTAATTTTTAAACATTCTTTGAAGATTGATACCTAAAATGAGATTGAAATAAATCTCGGGCAAACCACACCACAAGAAAATAGTAGTGATTGGACGTCCACTGTTAAAAAAGGTGCTTTTGCTACCGATAAATGGATTTTAGCTATGAATTTTAGCCATCAGTAATTCCGATGGCTTTTAGCTGTAGCCGAAAGCACCCCACATCTGTCGGCTTTGGCCTATTTTTTGGTAGTGTTGAGACACATGTTGATACAAAACTTTAAAAGCATATTAGACAGTGGGAAACACAAGCAAGCTCAGATCTCACATCCCAATACATGTGCCCAAGTGGATGTGCATGTGTGTGGAATTAGCAAACTACACAAAAAGTAAGAAATACTATTAAACATTCTTTAAGGAATTTAATCGAACATCTGATGTGTAGGTGTAAGATGTTCTAAAGAGTTGCATGAAATTTTTGGTATGGTGTTGAACCTAAAATTTTCAATGAGTCAACACAACTCGTTGCCAACATTATGTAGGCAAGTAGAATTCTAGTTGCCAATCTTAAGCCAATGCATCTCCAATCAACAATGGAACAAATGAAGTATGCCATATCCACAATGGGGCCAACCATTTGTGTCAGAAGCCCACATCAAGGAGGCAATGCTTAACCTTCAAACCCAATATTAAAGACTTATTTTCTTTAATCCTAAAATCCCAAATTCCTAAAATCCTCACATCCTCGATTCCTAAAATCCCCAAATCCCCAATTTGTAAAATCAGAAAATCCCCAAAATAAGTTTAATCGCTAAATCCCCAATTTGTAAAATCAGAAAAACCCAATTTGGGTCCACATTCAAATTGAGAATCTACAAACTACTAACTCCCAATTTCCTAAATCGGCATTAATATTGAGAGAGAGAGAGAGAGAGAGAGAGAGAGAAATACTTCACCTGTGTGAATCTAATCAGATTATTGAATTTGGGCAGTTTATTTCGAATACTTGTATGCTACATGTGCAATTTCTAAGTAATTTTGAAGTGCCTGTGTATCAATCCCCAAATCCCTAAATTCATATTGAGATTGAGAGAGATTGAGAGAGAGAGAGATATCTCACTGTCATGAATGACCTTCAACCGAGCTTCAGAGAGGGAGAGGGCGTGCGTGGGTATGGCGTTCGGCAACAGTCCACAAGAGGGATCAAAGAGAGAGGAAGAGAGAGGAAAAACATCCGTAGGGCCCACCATAGCATTTACTTTCCATCTAATCTGTTAATAATATCACATATACCTGGATGAAGAGGAAAAATAAAAAATTATTTTGATCCAAAACTTTTGTGACCCTCAAAAGGGTTTCAATGGTAGATATTCATTCTTCCACTGCCTTTTGTAGTGTGGTCCACTTGATCTTTGGATCTGTCTTATTTTTTGGCCCAAGACTTATAACGAGTTCTTCAAGTGGAGTGACGGTTTGGATATAACTCATACCTCATATGGGACCTACAGAACACACCAGCAATATCGGTGCTGTGTGGTAAACTAGCCAATTTAGACGTGGTTTGGCTAGTGACGCGAATAGCCAAGTGTCTAGTGGTTGGAGCTCTGTGTGCCCCACCAAGATCTATGCATTTTATTTATACCGTCCTTTAATTTTTTCACATCATTTTAATACTATATCACATAAGTGAGGTAGATTAAAATCTCAGGTGGACCACATGGTAGGAAACAGTAGATATTAAATCACATGTGATTCCTATGATGTGGTCCATTTGGGCCTTCAATATACTTCATTTTTTTGGATCATTCCCTGAATGTATTTATAAAAATGAATGGATGGAATGGATAAACCATATACATCATTGTGGGCCCCATGTATGTACCCAATCCATGCCTAAAATAATTAAGCAAATATACGACCTTCTCTCTCTCTCTCTCTCTCTCTCTCTACATCCAAAACCGACTCTCCCTCTTTACGCCCAAAACCCTCTTCCTCCCTCCCTCCCTCCCTCTCTCATCCATCCCATTTTTCAAAGCCCTAGCATTTTCTCTCTTTCGCCATCTCAACAGACTTGGAAAGGTGAGCGATTTCTCATTTTCTTTTTATTGATTTCCTTATCTTTTATGAATCTTCTCCGATTCTCAACTGAAGATCTCAATTATCAGAGAAAATCATTCAAACTTTACTCTTCTTTATCTTTTTTTACATTTGCAAGTGAAATTACTAATTTTATATGTGGGTTGCAGGTAAAGAAGGGCCTGCACAAGCCCATGAGCAGGGGCTGTAAGTATGGAGTGTTTTTGTGTTAATTCTGTATTGTAATTAGAGTGTTTTTGTGTTGATTCTGGATATGGATTTTGATTGTTAGCATTTTCTGAAGATTGTGGATGTGAGTTCATTTGCTTTTGTAGGGGTTTGTACAGGATTTTACATGGGTCTTATGATTTTCGGAGCATTAGGCAAGATTTTGCATGAGATTATTTTTAAATGGTTGCAGTGTTGCCTATAGATTCTGCATGTAGTAGGTTTTGATTTTAAACATTTGGTGAAGATTATGCATTACACGTTTCTAGTTCATTAGGGTGCATTTGGATGCAATTTTAAATTGGATTGTAATTATGTTGAGTAATAAATTGGAGATAAATAGATTGTAGTTAGCCTTCCTATCGAGGGTTGAGCTCCAAATTGCAGTCCTGTTCCTCTCAAGTTAGACTCAAATGAAACAAGTTGAGGGCTTCTTTCCCCTTATGAATACTAGAAAACATTATTAGTTTTTCTCATTTCTTCTTGATTAAACTAAATATTTGTTGCAATTCAATTCACTTGAATTTTTTAATTTTTTTTATTGAATATGGATAAAGGTTTTGGTTTTCAAAGTTTTTATGCTGTTGGTCCTGCATATTGTATTTGATTAATTCCACCGCATTATGACTCGATTGCCTTGATGAGTTTTGGTTTTGCGGCATTTGGCATGGATTCTCCTTAGTGAATTTTGATTTTATTGTGTATATTATTTTTTTGTTCATAAATAGTCTGGAGTATCTCCTCATTCATTGTGAGTTTGATTTAACAATATGAGTTGGTTCTTATGGCTCTCAATTGATAAGAGAAGGAAACTTCTTTGGCGGCCCACCGTGTGGGCCGTTGTGTTGTCGATCTGGAAGGAACAAAATCTTAGGACCTTCAATAACAGATCAGATAAAAAATACACTATTTTTCTTAGGGCCAATGGAGAGTCATTTCTTGGGCGTTGGCACTGAACCTCTTTATGGGTGATGATAGGGTAGATCTTTCACTGGACTTGGTAAATGCGTTGTAAATTCTAGGTACAGTGAGGTTGAAGGATGACCCCTCACGATCCTTCTCTTTACTACATGCTTCTCTGTGGTTGTATCTTTTGCTTCTTTTTAATAAATTTTCTATGTTACTTTTGAAAGAAAGAAGAAGAAGAAGAAGAAAGAATCTTTTGGATTCTTATAGTGTCGTCTTGAATCTACAATTGGTTTTTATTTTTGGTGTGTTTTGTTGAGATTCTTAGTTGGGTTTTGTTTAGTGTTGTCTTTTATCCTGCTTTTGATTCTTGATTCACTTTGTAGTTATTCTGTTATGGGTATTTGATTCCTTCCACCTAACCGAGATTTGGTCATGTTGATGGTTATGGTAATTATTTGGATTTGGTGTGTTTTTAAACTGGCTTTGATTCTTTTGCAGCATTTTGTAGTGTTTTGTGTTGATTCAGCAAATGGTTTTGGGGTTCTTATGGTGTTCCATGCTGATATATATATATATATATATATATATATATAATGATTTTATAAATGTGTATATGATATCATTCTCTATCCATTAGTTTTCACTGCCTAAGGTTTGGTTTGGGCTGATTTTTGGTCCCAAGGGCTAATGTCAATAAATTTACCTGGTGGATGGGTAGATATGATGTATGCATCTAAGTCGTTCTTTGTGTCCCTTAACACTACTTCAAGAATTTGGAATGTAACCCAATTTCTATTTGTTCCTTGCTGCAGTATCTTGTTTCGTACAACTGATGTTAATGCAGTACCTTGTTTTGGCATGTAACCCTTTGGAAGTTGGCAAACTAGATTTCTAAAAACATAAATACTATTAAAGACTTACAGTTACTCTTTTGTTCAGCTAAGAAAACTGAAAGGGCATTTATTCATCAATTGTTAGGGACTGCCAGCTCCAACACTAGTAAAGACTTGCAATTACTCTTTTGCTAATTTATCATCCTAGATTTTGATTGTTTTGGATCTTCCTGTTTAACAATTTAGATAACCAGCCTGGTTTTTGGGCCAAGTTATCTACAATGGGGCCAACTGATTTTCATATGTTCCACATCCTCATCTACATGTGAAGATGTACATGTGAGCTAGTAAACATCCACTTTTTTTTTACTTTTTTTTTTTTTTTTTCATTTCCATCTTTAAGTAATTCTAAGTTCTTTTTGGTTATCTTCTCCATATGTTTCATTTACTACAATCTGCAAGCAGGTATTGTATTTATCGAGCTTTTCATTTCTTTTAGATCATAGAGGTTATGAACTTGGTTAGGAGGGAATAAAAAAGAGAAACTAATTGAACCTAGTTGTTTAGAAGGTCATTAGCATTTCCCTTCAATCTCAAGGGGCTAATGTATATAGTTAACATATATATATATATATATATATATATATATATATATATATATATATATATATATATATATATATATATATATATATATATATATATATATATATATACACTTCTTAAACTGATTTTCGTATACATATATAGCAGATCAAAAATCTGAAACTTTGAGAAGTGGTGCACTAAGCAATTCGAGTTCAAGAAAGGTAGGAGTTGCCAATCCAAATCCTTATGGAAGCCCCCCCAGCTTGGGCATCCTGATGCAATACCCAACTTCGCCTCTTCAAAGTCTAGTTCTTCCAGGATCACCAATATATGTGCCCTAATTTTTAACTATATCCCATTTCATTAGGTGCATTTTATACATTCTGCAATGCAACATGCTGATATTGATAGTATTCTGACATGACTAACTCTATACTATAGATAAGTTGTAGGCTGATATTTTCCCTTCTACTTGTTTGACTTTAGAACTGATAGTAAGTGGGAACTATTGGTCATAAGTCAGTGAGTAATATCATGCTGTATGAGATATCTACAAGTTAGTAATATCCCTTTGCATGCATTGTAAAATTGATATGAAAAAGGCCACAAATCTCACATTGAAGTAGATTATTTTTTTTTTCAATGATTTGTATTATGGCTACTATCTTGCTTAAGGAGTGCTTTAGTTTTTATAATCTTAGGAGGGACTGTTAACGTTATGCTAGTTGTTGCAGTTTTTCTACTCAGCATTGTTGCTTTAACGTGGTGGTGTAGCCACAGTTAGGATTTTGCACCTTCCCTTGTAAAGTCCCTTTCGTTGGAGCATACGATGCACATTGTTCTCTGTTAACTACCGAACTACAGCTGTTGGGAGCCTTTCTTCTACTTGATCCAGAACTGTGGCTGTCCATTTGCTCATTCCAACCATCTATCCAGGAAAGTTGTTCTTTGCAGATGGACTCCGCTATAAATCTGATTTTTATATTTTGTTTCTTGCTTGTGCCACGCCAAGTGTGAAGAGCTAGTACCCAAGTCCGAACATCAACTTTCCCCTTTTAACCAGGCCCTAGAACTGCCGAACTAGTTACTGGCCATGGCAAAAGCTCACTTGCAACTTATCTCCAATAAAATACAAAAGGCTATATAAGCGATCAGATAAGTTTTCTAATGAACTTGGTAAGCTTGTAAGTATTTACTTACTTAATGTCATATGCCTTTTTGTGGTTGCCATTTATTTTCTCTACTTTAGGATCAGAATCATGTAGATATAGACACATTATTCAATAGTTATTGCAATGAAATCAAACATTCAAACATCATGCAAGTTTCTTTTTATTAAAACTATATTTTAATTTTTCTTGAAAAGAAGGTTGAAAATGCTAAAAACGTATGATTTTTCTTGATTGTCTTTTGCAAAATTTGAGGATTTACTTCACAACAAGTCTGTGCTTCACTATGGATGTGCGGTTGGGTACTTTTTTGGAGGCATTCGATGATTGTGCAGAGATCAGTTGGCAATTTGAGATAGGTAAGGAGCCTATTTTCAACCTTGTTCCCATCCTAGGTCGAGCAAAAGTTTCAATCCACTCTCACTGCTAGTTTCAATCCACTCGGTCGAAAATTTTAATCATGTTTATATTCAAGTCCAATTCCTTCCTCTTTGGTGAACCTATAAGTCTGTAGGGAACTGTAAGTTCTTATAACCTTAAATTAATCTTGAATCATTTATATATTTATCGCTTCATTTATATGTTGTCATTAGGGTCAACTTGTAACTCCTTAGAACCCGCTTTGTCGTAAGACATTACAGTGCATGACGGTTCTCAGTAGGTTAAGTTGTAAATTATTATAAAGAGTTGGTTGGATATCTTTTATTTTTTATAAATATTGTTAATAGTTGGATGGATGATGAATGTATTTACGAATGTAAATAAAAATAAAGAACTTATAATATATATATATATATATATATATATATATATATATATATATATATATATATATATATATATATATATATATATATATATATATATATATATATATATATATATGTTATCAATGGAGGATACCTTGTTTAGGGGGACATAAAATTGTTGTAGCTTATTATATGATGCCCTAATATTGGTTGTATGTTACTGGTATGTAGTAGATAATACTTAGCATTGTATTTCTGTTCTCAGTATGAAGAGAAAATGTGCATATGGTTCCATTGTCTTCTGTTGCCTAAAATTATCATTGTAAATCTTAATGAGCTTCTATATTATATTTTATCTTCTTAAATTATTATTGTGATTAGTTAGTTTATAGTTGTGACTTGTAATTGTGATTTGTAAGTTAGATAATTAGTTACTCGTTTGATGATTTCTATAGGGCCATACATAAATATGGTGTGTTTTTGGTGGCATAGAAATCACTCAAATTGTCCCATTTTGGATAGTTCAAGGTTAGATAGATAGTATGCTTTCATATAATCTATTTAAATGTTCATGTCTGATCTGTGGTCCTTCTCCTCATTTCTCTCTGGATATATTTCTTCTATTCCGTATCCAATGTTAAATATATTTACTTTGCTTTAAATATTTGGCATCGAAATGTAATGTAAGATCAACTTATCTGGAGGTGCATGAGGAGATGCTGTCGGATTTTCGGCATGGACGTTTAAATGGGAATATGAAAGTATTACAATCTATCTAACCTTGGATGAGTAACTAATTTAAGATTTAATTATATTAACTTAGAATTGATGGAACAGACCCAGATGTGCGTCGGAGCTATCCGGATGTTGAGCAGGGGTCCCTGGAAGGTGGGAACTGCTGTTATGACCATGAGGAAGCTGTCTATTTCCTATGTACAGTATTAGAGTGGCCTAGCCATTTGGACAGGCTCTTGTTTATGTATTAGCTCAGAATTGATGGAGCAGACCCGGATGTGCATCAGAGCTATCCGGATGTTGAGCGGGAGTCCTTGGAAGGTGGGAACCGCTGTTATGACCATGATAAAGCTGTCTGTTTCCTATGGACAACATTGGAGTGGCCTAACCATTTGGATGGACCCGTGTTTATGTATTAGCTCAAAATTGATGGAGCAGACCCTAGTATAACCCTAAACCTAAACCTACACCTAAAACTAAACATCATGGTGGGGACAGTGCCCTTAACCGTTGATTCCTTCCTGGGACCCACCATGGTGGTTATTTGAGATCCAACCTGTTGGTAAGTTCACACAGACCTAGACCAGAGGGAGGAATAACACAAATATCAGCTTGATCGAAAACTTTGGTGGCCCCAATTAGTTTCAAGGTCCAATTGAGCTTTGGATCTACCTCATTCTTCAGCTCATGCCCTAAAATGATCTCTCTAAATGGAATGGCATGATGATCCGGAGATATGTTTATCTAGGTTAGATGCATCTTAAGAATGGATTATATGACATATAAAAAGCTTCGATGTATTTCTATTATATTCATGCCATCCATCTATTTCATCATATCATTTTAGGGTGTATTACCAAAAATGATGAAGATCCAAAACTCAAGTGTACCACATTAAACCTAAAACTTTAACCTATAACCTAAACCTAAACCTAAACCTAAACCTATAACCTATAACCTATAACCTATAACCTAAACCTTAACCTATAACACTACGCCAAAACAGCGAAAAAATGACGCTTGAAAACCATTTCAAAAAACAATAAAGGACTGTCTTGGACCGTCGCATGGGCCATCCTAGTTTGGGGCATCGTATTACTTAAAGGACGATCATAAACTGTCATTTATCTAGACATTTAAAGGATGGTTATGGACCGTCTGTAAAGAAGGACGCTACTGTTATAAGCAATCCCTGAGAAACCTTAAAAGGATGGTCCATGACCGTCCTTAAAAAGGAATGTTATGAGCAGTCTTTGATGAACTTTAAAAAGGACGGTCATGGACCGTCCTTAAAAAGGACTATTATGAGTAGTCTTTGATGAACCTTAAAAGGATGATTATGGACCGTCTCAAATTTAAATATTTCGAAAAAATATAGATGGCTTAAAGCCATCAGAAAATTTCTTGCATTAAAAATAAATAAAAATAAAGAAAAAAATCAGCAACAATTTTCTTTTTGTGTCTTTCATCTAATAAAAAATATTCAACCAACAAAACATTATAATTCAGAATCATGAAGAATTGCAGAAACTTCATTCGCTTTTTTTTTTTCAAAAAAGTGGGCACATTTTTTTAAAATAAAACTAATACAAGCAAATAATGCAAAAAAGTGTTTCAATTCAAGTTAATAAAAACAACAACAAAAATTAAAGTTTGTAAAAAGGGGCATGTGTTAAAGGGATACATCCTTGATTCCCATGTATGAGAGTCCAATGATGACGAGAACAAGAATTGCGGCACAAGGGCCCATAAATATGGCAATGTTATTCTGCAAAGGAATAAGATAGTATTAGATGTTAATGCACTTGATCATATTGCAAATAAAGTTCTGATTAGAGTTACAGTTTAGTAAAGGTTTGCAGTGTCATGCATGGATGATAAGGAAGCTTAATAGAACTCAAAACTAATCCCTTTTCTTTTCCTTTGCAACAGATTATATACATTCTCATTGAAACTAAGCAATAAATTAAAAGAGGTTATAGGTTTAGGTTAAGGTTACAGGTTTAAGTGTAGGTTATAGGTTTAGCTGTAGGTTAGGTTATAGGTTACGGTTTAGGGAATTGAGAATATGTTAAGGTTTAAGTTTAGAAAATCGGGTTTAGATTCGAGTTCAGGTTTAGGTTTGGGTTTTCAAGTTTAGGTTTAGGTTAAGGAGTTGAGATTAGGATTAGGTGTAAGTTTAGGTTTAGGGATTTGAGAATACATTTAGGTTTTAGGTTTAGGTTTAGATTTTAGGTTTATGTTATAGGCTTAGGTCTAGGTTATAGGTTACTTTAGGAAATTGAGAATAGGTTAAGGTTTAGGTTTAGGAAATCGGGATCGGGTTTAGGTTTGGGTTTTCAAGTTTAGGTTTAGGTTAAGGAGTTGAGATTAGGATTAGGTGTAGGTTTAGGTTATAGGTTATAGGTTTAGGTTTAGGTTATAAGTATAGGTTATAGGTTTAGGTTTAGGTTAGGTTATAGGTTAAGGTTTAGGGAATTGAGTTTAGGTTATAGGTTAAGGTTTAAGGAATTGAGTTTAAGGTTTAGGTTTAGGTTTAGGTTTAGGATATAGGTTCTGGGATTTGAGAATAGGTTTAGGGTATAAGAATAGGTTCAAGTTATAAGTATAGGTTTAGGTTGAGGTTTTATGCTTAGGTTAAGGATATAGGTTTAGGTTTAGTTTATAAGTGTAGGTTATAGGTTTAGGTTTAGGTTTAGGGAATTGAGTTTAGGTCATAGGTTAAGGTTATAGGTTAAGGTTTAGGTTATAGGTTAAGGTTTAGGTTTAGGTTTAGGTTATAGGTTTTTGAATTTGAGAATAGGTTTAGGTTAAGGTTATAAGTTTAGGTTTAGGAAATCGGGTTTGGGTTCGTGTTTAGGTTTGGGTTTTTAAGTTTTGGTTTAGGTTAGGGAGTTGAGATTAGGATTAGATGTAGGTTTAGGTTTATGGATTTGAGAATACGTTAAGGTTTAGGTTTAGGAAATCAGGTTCAGGTTCGGATTCGGGTTCGAGATCGGGTTTACGTTTGGGTTTTAGGTTTAGGTTTAGCTTATAGGTTATAAGTGTAGGTTTAGGTTTAGGTTTAGGTTTTAGGTTTAGGTTATAGGTTTAGGTTTAGGTTAAGGTTTAGGTTTAGGTTATAGGTTTTGGGATTTAAGAATAGGTTTAGGTTATAAGAATAGGTTTAGGTTATAAGTATAGGTTTAGGTTAAGGTTTTATGTTTAGGTTAAGGATATAGGTTTAGGTTTAGGTTATAAGTGTAGGTTATAGGTTTAGGTTTAGGTTAGGTTATAGGTTAAGGTTTAGGGAATTAAGTTTAGGTTATAGGTTAAGGCTATGGGTTAAGGTTTAGATTATAGGTTAAGGTTTAGGTTTAGGTTTAGGTTATAGGTTTTGGCATTTGAGAATAGGTTTAGGTTAAGGTTATAAATTTAGGTTTAGAAAATCAGGCTCGGGTTCGGGATTGGGTTTAGGTTTGGGTTTTTAATTTTAGGTTTAGGTTTAGGTTAGGGAGTTGAGATTAGGATTAGGTGTAGGTTTAAGTTTAGGGATTTGAGAATACGTTAAGGTTTAGGTATAGGAATTTGGGTTCGAGTTCGAGATCGGGTTTACATTTGGGTTTTAGGTTTAGGATAAGGGTTTAGAGATTCAGATTCCGGTTCTGGATCGGGTTTAAGTTTGGGTTTTCAAGTTTAGGTTTAGTTTAGGTTTGGGAGTTGAGATTAGGATTAGGTGTAGGTTTAAGTTTAGGGATTTGAGAATATGTTAAAGTTTAGGTATAAGAAATCAGGTTCGGGTTCAAGATCGGGTTTACATTTGGGTTTTAGGTTTAGGCTAAGGGTTTAGGGATTCAGATTTGGGTTTGGGATCAGATTTAAGTTTAGGTTTAGGTTTTACGTTTGGTTAAGGTTATAGGTTTAGGTTTAGGTTATAAGTGCAGGTTATAGGTTTAGGTTTAGGTTAGGTTATAGGTTACGGTTTAGGAAATTGAGTTTAGGTTATAGGTTATAAGTTTAGGTTATAGGTTATACTTTATAGGTTAAGGTTTAAGTTATAGGTTAAGGTTTAGGTTTAGGTTATAGGTTTAGGTTTAGGTTATAGGTTTTGGGATTTGAGAATAAGTTTAGGTTAATGTTGTAGGTTATAGGTTTAGGTTATATGTTTATGTGAATGTTATAGGTTATAGGTTTAGGTTTAGGGATTTGAGAACACATTTAGGTTTTAGGTTTAGGTTTAGGTTTTAAGTTTACGTTATAGGTTTAGGTTTAGGTTTAGGTTATAAGTGTAGGTTATAGGTTTAGGTTTAGTTTAGGTTATAGGTTAAGGTTTAGGGAAATGAGAATAGGTTAAGGTTTAGGTTTAGGAAATCAGGTTCCAGTTCGGGTTTTCAAGTTTAGGTTTAGGTCAAGGAGTTGTGATTAGGATTAGGTGTAGGTTTAGGTTTAGGGATTTGAGAGTACATTTAGGTTTTAGGTTCAGGCTAAGGTTATAGGTTTAAGTTTAAGTTATAGGTTATAGCTTTAGAGAATTGAGAATAGTTTAAGGTTTAGGTTTAGGAAATCAGGTTCGGGTTCAGGATCGGGTTTAGGTTTGGGTTTAGGTTATAGGTTATAGGTTATAGGTTTAGGTTATAGGTTAAGGTTAAGGTTTAGGTTTAGGTTAAGGTTATAGGTTTAGGTTTGGGTTTAGGTTATAGGTTATAGGTTAAAGGTTTATGCTTAGGTTATAGGTTTAGGGATTTGAGAATAGGTTTAGGTTTTGGTTAGGTTATAGGTTATAGGTTTAGTTTAAGGTTATAGGTTAAGGTTATAGGTTATATGTTTAGGTTTAGGTTTAGGAATTCGGGTTTGGGTTATATGTTTGGGTTAGGGCGTAGGTTTAAGTGGATTAAGTTTAGGTTATAGGTTTAGGTTTAGGGATTTAGAATCAGGTTCGGGATCGGGATTAGGTTTAGGTTAGGGAGTTGAGATTAGGATTAGGTGTAAGTTTAGGTTTAGGGATTTGAGATTAGGATTAGGTATAGGTTTAGGTTTAGGGATTTGAGAATACGTTTAGGATTTAGGTTTAGGTTTAGGTTTTAGGTTTTAGGTTATAGGTTTAGGTTTAGATTTAGGTTATAGATTTAGGGAATTGAGAATAGGTTAAGGTTTAGGTTTAAGAAATCGGGTTCAGGTTCGTGATCAGGTTTATGTTTGGGTTTTCAAGTTTAGGTTTAGGTTAAAGAGTTGAGATTAGGATTAGGTGTAGGTTTAGGTTTAAGGATTTGAGAATACATTTAGATTTTAGGTTTAGGTTTAGGTTATAGGTTTAGATTTACGTTATAAGCTTAGGTTTGGGTTTAGGTTATAGGTTATAGGTTTAGGTTATAGGTTATAGGTTATAGGTTATAAGTTAAAGTTTAGGTTATAGGTTAAGGTTTAGATTTAGGTTATAGGTTTAGGTTTAGGTTTAGGTTATAGATTTAAGGAATTGAGAATAGGTTAAGGTTTAGGTTTAAGAAATCGGGTTCAGGTTCGGGATCGGGTTTAGGTTTGGGTTTTCAAGTTTAGGTTTAGGTCAAGGAGTTGAGATTAGGATTAGGTGTAGGTTTAGGTTTAAGGATTTGAGAATACATTTAGATTTTAGGTTTAGGTTTAGGTTTAGGTTTTAGGTTTAGGTTAAGATTATAGGTTTAGGTTAGGTTTAGGTTTAGGTTATAGGTTATAGGTTATAGCATTAGGGAATTGAAAATAGGTTAAGGTTTAGGTTTAGGAAATTGGGTTCGAGTTTGGGATCGGGTTTGAGTTCGGGATCTAGTTTGGGTTTGGGTTTTCAAGTTTTGGTTTAGGTTTAGGTTAGGGAGTTGAGATTAGGATTAGGTGTAGGTTTAGGGATTTGAGAATACATTAAGGTTTAGGTTTAGGAAATCAGGTTCGAGTTCGGGATCGGGTTTACATTTGAGTTTTAGGCTTAGGTTTTAGGCTTAGGTTTTAGGTTTAGGTTATAGTTAGGTTATAAGTGTAGGTTATAGGTTTAGGTTTAGGTTTAGGTTAGGTTATGGGTTAAGGTTTAGGGAATTGTGTTTAGGTTATAGGTTAAGGTTTAAGGAATTGAGTTTAGGTTATATGTTATAGGTATAGGCTATAGGTTATAGGTTAGGTTATAGGTTAAGTTTTAGGTTTAGGTTATAGGTTTTGGGATTTGAGAATAGGTTTAGGTTAATGTTATAAGTATAGGTTTAGGTTATAAGTATAGGTTAGGTTATAAGTTTAGGTTAAGGTTATAAGTTTAAGTTAAGGTTATAAGTATAGGTTTAAGTTATAGGTTAAGGTTTAGGTTTAGGTTTTAAGTATAGGTTTTGGGATTTAAGAATAGGTTTAGGTTAAGGTTATAAGTATAGGTATAGGTTATATGTATAGGTTTAGGTTATAGGTTAAGGTTACAAGTTTAGGTTAAGGATATAAGTTTAGGTTAAGGTTATAAGTATAGGTTTAGGTTATAGGTTAAGGTTTAGGTTATAAGTATAGGTTTTGGAATTTGAGAATAGGTTTAGGTTATGGCTAGAAGTTTAGGTTAAGGTTATAAGTTTAGGTTATAAGTATAGGTTCAGGTTATAGGTTAAGGTTACAAGTTTAGGCTAAGGTTATAAGTTTAGGTTAAGGTTATAAGTATAGGTTTAGGTTATAGGTTAAGGTTTAGGTTTAGTTTATAAGTATAGGTTTTGGGATTTGAGAATAGGTTTAGGTTAAGGTTAAAAGTTTAGGTTAAGGTTATAAGTATAGGTTTAGGTTATAAGTATAGGTTTAGGTTATAGGTTAAGGTTATAAGTTTAGGTTAAGGTTATATGTTAAGATTTAGGTTTAGGTTATAAGTACAGGTTTTGGGATTTGAGAATAGGTTTAGGTTTAGGTTATAAGTTTAGGTTAAGGTTATAAGTTTAGGTTATAGGTTAAGGTTTAGGTTTAGGTTATAGAGGTTTAGGTTTAGGTTAGGTTATAGGTTAAGGTTTAGGGAATTGAGAATAGGTGTAGGTCTACGCTTAGGAAATCGGGTTCGGGTTTGGGTTTGGGTTTTCAAGTTTAGGTTTAGGTTTAGGTTAAGGAGTTGAGATTAGGATTAGGTGTAGGTTTAGGTTTAGCGATTTGGGAATATATTTTGGTTTTAGGTTTAGGTTTAGGTTTTAGGTTTAGGTTTAGGTTATAAGTGTAGGTTATAGGTTTAGGTTTAGGTTAGGTTATAGGTTTAAGTTATAGGTTACAAGTTTAGGTTATAAGTGTAAGTTATAGGTTTAGGTTTAGGTTTAGGTTAAGGTTATAAGTTTAGGTTATAGGTTTAGGTTAATGTTATAGGTTTAGGTTTAGGTTTAGGTTATAGGTTTAGATTTGAGAATAGGTTTAGGTTATAAGTATAGGTTTAGGTTAGGGTGTAGGTTAAGGTTTAGGGAATTGAGTTTAGGTTATAGGTTTAAGTTATAGGTTATAGGTTTAGGTTGTAGATATAGGTTTTGGGATTTGAGAATAGGTTTAGGTTATAGGTTAAGGGTGTGGTTCCCACCTTCCAGGGACACCCGTGATTTAAGTTTAGGTTTAGGGAATCAGGTTCAGTTTCGGGTTCGGATCAGGTTTAGGTATTCTCTAGTATTATCTACTATTGAACCTAGTATCATCTACTACATACTAGTAACATACAACCAATATTGGGGCACCACAAGAATTTCATGTCCCCCTAAACAAGGTATCCTCCATTGATAACATATATATATATATATATATATATATATATATATATATATATATATATATATATATTATAAGTTTTTTATTTTCAATTACATTCGCAAATACATTCATCATCCATCCAAGAAAATTGAAACAAGTATTATCACTCTTTGAGGGAAGGGAAGGGACATGATATTTCAGTGATAACTCACCTTGGCATTTAACTCATCTAGTTGGTTGATTCAACTCATCTTGTCCTCTGTCTTCATTCCAACTACCAATATCTAAAGATCTCTCCATATGGGTACCCTTTGGGTTCTGACTACCCAGACAGAATTAGATTGACCATGCATCTTGTCCTTATCCTAAACATGTGGTTTGGCAAATGAATCATTCGGTTGGTTTCAACAATTTACATCTTGGGATTTAGCATCTTGAACCCTCTCATTTCCTGCATCATTTGATTTTCAACCTCCACAAGGAGTTGATTGATCAGATTGAATGGGCTGCTTCATTGCTTACTTCTTTTTCATCAACATCTGCACCTAGACATTCATTACTACTTCTTTTTCACTAGAAATAATGCTTACCAAATGGAGGAAATCATACATATCTGTTACGACATCTAGATTTGATGCCACCTAGCAAAAAGAAGAAAGAAGGTGATTCATATTTATGCTTATGAAACAAAGTCTAATAGTTTACACAGCTAGGTTATTAAACTAATAAATTCTAAGAAAAATAGCAAGTGTCAAGACCTATGGCATAAAAAAATAATCGTTGCATGGATTAACAATTAAACAACAATGGTAAAGGGAAGAAAACTAACTTCTTTCTTACTCCACATAATCTAGAAAGGTGTTCCTGTGCCAACGGTGACATGTTTACCCCAAGAACATGATGCAACTATACTGGATAGTGAATCCGTGTGACACCTTTCAACTGCTCTCTCAAAACATTTAATTGGCCTCTGCATCCATAAAAATTATTAAGATTGGCTAAACCCTTACCAATAAAAATTCAGTATGGCACAACAGTAATTCTTCCCTTGAACGTCATGAAATTTAATATCAACAGACATTGGCAAGACTCAACATTAATCCATCTTTACTTTAAACATTGGGCTTTAAATTAGGACTTATTAGGTTGATTCTCGAGTCATATGCCACACGTACAAGGCCAGGCTAGGCCCGGACCTAGGCTCATGTCAGACCAAAGTCTAAGATAGGCCTAGCACAGAAGCGCCAAGCCTAATCCCAATACCAACGATTGGTGGTGTGGGCTTTACCAGTCCAAAAATTCATAAAATCCCTACTTTCCACTTGAATGTTTTTAATATATCTGATTGATTAAGTGAACCTCACATGCACAAGAAATTGATATTTTAGAGGAATGGAGCTAGAAGTCTACATTCAAGATGGATGTGTTGCTTTAGAAAAAGACTTCTATAGATGAACTTGACTTTCATTTATACAACAGACCCATTCACAAATTGCAAAAGTATCAAGATCGGTGAAATAATTTCATGGAAGTTTGTTAATTCAACATCCATGTATAGCCCAATTCTTCTATACACTCGAACACATGCCAATTTGGCATACATGTGAGAGATCCAATACCCACCATATAGATTCCTTGGCACAAAAGTTAATACAGTAAAAACTCATGAGCAAGGCATATAGTATGAGACAACTAGATGGAAACCATCCATTTCTTTCACACATTGTAGCTCACCTAATGAGTGGATGGCCTCGTTTTTGGGCTAGGGTCCAGAAAAATCTACATGAAGAAGTCCACATGATGCATAAGCCTAGATGTTTACCACATGGTGCCAACTTAACATGTGCGCTGGCAGGTAGAGGGGCTACATTATAGGCACATCAAATTTCTATTTTTTTCTTTTTTCCCTTTCCCTTTCAAGCAGTACTTTTGGTTGAAAGATAAACTTAAAGCTGCAAATTCAATTTCACACATTTATAGATCAGAGTTATCATGCAAAATGTTGGCAATGGAAAATTTTAAACTACTCAACTAAATGAAAGAAAAATAATTATTATTAAATGCTCAGCTATACACAGGCGATTAAAATCTAATGAAAAGACATCTAGTAGATTTAACCAGATCATCAAAATTGTGGGTCTCATAACTCATTATGAGTGGAGCATCTCAAAAATCACACTGATCAAGCAATCCTTACTATCTGATTGATGGCTATCAAGTAGATGGTCAAAAGTAAATAGTGAGTAGTCCAAATTTAAAGGTGTTAGAAATGGGGAAAAAAATAAAATTACATCATCATCACAGCTGAATATCGAGTTTGAATTCTAAAATGTTTGAAGATCTAAACAAAATTACAAGTGACTTTTCCTCTAGTTTCATCAATTCCAAAAAAGGAAGCTAATAATTAGAAAAGCTTGATTTTTTTAACTCAAATTATCAAGATTCAAGAATCACATTTTATTGGTCATGGCTTTTAAAGGTATTGAATATAGTTTTTTTTTTTTTTTTCTTTTGTGGGCTTTCATACATTTTCTTTTCTCATGAAAGGGATGACTTTTTTTTCCTCGTTCAAGCAAAAGACAATGCTTAGCCCAAAGATCATTCTTTCTTGAAATTTTCTCAAACCTCAGGACCCTTCGATGACAATTCACAAAATGCAATATAAATGTAATCATACACCAGTTCCACCAGTTTTGCCATAATTTCTTCTTTTTATTAGAATTATTATATGACTAAAAGCACAACTGATGGGGGTATTTATCGAATCAGTACTGGGTCCGTACACATACATACATGCATCTTCTTCTTCTTCTTCTACGGCACCTTTAAGAAGCAATCCTAAAAAGGTAGAAAAAGATGGAAGTGAGGTTAGAAATGTCTTCAAAGGAATTTATAGGTGGTTTTAACACTTGAATTTTGAAGAATCTACATCTATAGTAATTGGATTCTTGAGCATTTCAGTCTGTAAAGTTGTGTTTAACAAAAAGAAACAATTACAAGGAATCTAAGCTTAGACAAGGACTAAAAGCAATCCAAAAATAAGCAACCCATAAATCATCACAGTTGTACTAAGAAAAATAGAAACAATGTCATGGCATGTAGTGGCCCTCCATAGCAACATCCATCTCATCTTATGACCAGCAGCCTCCACAACAACTACTAGGGCCACACTAAACACATCCCATGTCTAGTAGCCTCCTCGAGCATTGCATGTTATCATACTCCTCAGCAACAAATGAGTTTATTGATCTACTATTTATGACAAAGAATTATGAAAGGAAATGACTTCTCATAAAGATCAGAATTTTTTTTACAAGTTTATAGGCATGTATAAGGCAGTCCATCTAGACAATCACATGTCTGAGAATGATACACAAGCATGAAATCGATGCCACATTGTCAAACATGGAGATGTGCAGATGGGCTGTCATAGACATGAACGTGGGCTAAAGCATAGATGGGCCTGAGTCGGCAACGGCCAAATTAGACATGAATGTGGATTGTGTGCATGTGGCGTGAGTGTGTGGGGTTGTGTGTGCATGTGTAAAAAATAAAAAAATAAAAATAAAAAATAAAAAGAATCTCATATAGGCTGATTAGGGATTTCGAATCCCAAATCCAGCAATTAGGGTTTTCTGATTTGAATCCCCAAATTAGCAATTAGGGATTTTGAATCCCAAATCCAGTAATTAGGGTTTTCTAATTTGAATCCCCAAATCAGAAATTAGGGATTTCAAATCCCAAGTCCCATATTGGGGATTCCAGTCATATACCCCATAATCCAGTTGAAATTAGGGAATTTTTTTTTTTTGGATTCGAATCAGTCAATTAGGAATTTTGAATTCAAACCTCAAATCCAGTTGTCAAATTGAGGATTTCAATCTGGAATCAGATTGGGGATTCCATTATCATACCTAAAGTGAACTTCGCTCGATCTTGTAACGGATGTGGAACTCCTTGCCATCATCCATGGCTGTCACCTGTGGAAATCCTCCACTCAAGCTCCAGCAACCATGTCCGAGGTGAGAGAGAGAGAGAGGGCAGAGGGAGGGCGGCGAGAGAGGGCAGAGGGCAGGGGAGAGAGAGAGAGAGAGAGAGAGAGAGAGAGAGAGGGCAGAGGGAGGGCACGCAGTGAGTGAGAGAATGGGGGAGATTGGGCACGGCTCTGTTTTGAGCGCGCGCCCAATTTTGGGCTACCATGATGTATGTGTTTCATCCATTTTTAAAGATCATTTTAGAGCTTTATGCCAAAAATTAGAGGGATATTTATCTCAGGTGGTCCACACCACATGAGAACAATAGTGATTAGATATCCACCATTAAAATCCTCCCAAGGCCCATTGTACTGTTTATTTGACATCCAATTTGTTGATTTGGTCATACAAGACCAGATGAAGGGAAAAAACAAAAATCAGCTTAATCCAAAACTTTTATGACTACCAAAATGTTTTTAATGGTCGACGCTCATTTAATACTATTTCCTGTAATGTGGTCCACTTGAGATTTGGATATATCTCATTTTTGGTCTCATATTGTAAAATTATCTGTAAAAATATATGGATGGCATGGATGAAACACATACATCATGGTGGGGGCCACAGAGCACCAACCACCAGCCATTGGTTGGTGTCAGGGGAGTAGTTAATCCGTTCCCAAGCATACTGAGTAAATCCTGTGGGGCCCACCATGATTTATTCATTTTATCCACTCCATCCATCCATTTTAATATATAATCTTATTACATGAGCCAAAAAATGAAGCCTATAAAAATCTGAAGTGGACCACATCATAGGAAATAGTATAAACTGAACGTCTACCATTGAAAAATTTTGGGAGGCCACTGAAGTTTTGGATCAAGTTGATATTTTAGTTTTCCCTTCATCCATGTATTTGTGATCTATTGAATAGGTTGGATGACAAATAAAAATCACTGTAGGCCATAGGAACATTTCAATAGTGGAAATCATTATTCCCATTATTTCCTATGGTATGGTCCACTTGAGCTTTCGATATGCTTTAATTTTAGGCTCAACCACTAAAATGTTCTGGAAAAATGGATTGACAATGTGGATAAACCAAATACATTCACTATGTCATTGCTAACTAGATACAACAAGGTAGGATGCAATGTGCGTTGAAACCCTTTCGGGGGTCACATAAGTTTCGGATCAATATGAAATTTATTTTTCCTATTCATCCAAGTATTTGGACTACACCACATGAAATGGTGTTGATTGAATATCCAACATTAAAAACTTCTTGTGATTGAGCCAAAGTATGAGTCAGATTCAAAGTTCGAGTGGACTGGATCACAAAAAACAGTGGGAATTGAATGCCTACCATTAAAACCTTACTTTGGGCTGTAGAAGTTTTTCAACCAAGCTGCTATATATGTTTTCCCTTATTCCATGTCTATATTAACTTATAAACAGGTTGGATCTCAAATAAACATCGTGACGGGCCCTAAAAAGGTTTCAATAGTGGGTGTCACTATCCCACTCATTTCTATGGTGGGTCCACTTGAACTTTAGATCTGCCCCGTCAGTCAGATGCATCATTCCATGGTGGGCCGTGAGCTTAAAAATAAAGTCAATCCATGACTTGGGTGGGCCACACCACATACTATGGTTGAGAGGGTTACCCTCCCATTAAAACATTCATAATCATTTAATGGGCCCACCTAGATGTGGTTCATAGATCCAACCCATTCATTATGTGTGTCCCACTTGGATGAGGAGTCAGACCAAGTTTCATACACATCCAAAACTCATGTGGGCCCCACCAAATGCTTTTATATATTTAAGGGATGTCTTCACATAGTTTTAGATGATGTGGCCCACCTGAGTTTCGTATACGACTGATTTTTGGACTTAAAGGGGACACATCGAATGCATGGTGTTGATGTTTTACACACATCATGGTGGGGCGCACACAAATTAGCCTCATGAGAAGTTCCCATGAGGTGACCTTAAGTACCATTTCACTATTTAGGAAACTCCTTCATGGGTGTTACTCTAACCGTGTAAGGCCCACCATGATATATTTTATGTATATCGACACCGTCCATATATTTTTCAATCATATTTTAGGATGTGATTTCAAATCATAAGAACTCAATAATCTCAGGTGAGCCATACCAATCAAAACAATGATGAATAACTATTAAAAACCTTTTGAAGGCCACAAAAGTTTTGGATCAATTTGATCTTTGTAGTTTACCTTCATCTAGATCTTCTTTACATTATCAACAAGTTAGATTGCAAATAAACATTACTAAAACCTTACAATGGGCTCTTTATAATTTTTAATGGCGAGGTACTAAATTATCATTCTTTCCAGTGGTGTGGTCCACTTAAGATTTAAATTTACATAATTTTTTATACCCGACCCAAAAATGGGTTAGAGAAACATAGGGGTGGCAAGGATATACAACACATAATTAAAATCTCACTTTTGTTATCTAACTTCTCAATTTTTCTTGTCAAAATACAAAATCTAGTTTTCTTTCTTGTCCAGTCAAGTCTAGTTAAGTTAGGACAAGTTCAGTCTTGTCCAATCAAAGTATAGTTAGTCAAAAGTACACGTCAAAAGTACACTAGCACCATTGCTCAAAAAGCATAAACTATGCATGCATCAAAATGCTGCATATATATATTTCACTTTAGATATGCTCAAATATGCAATTGCCTGATGAAAATTTTAAATATTGAGTAAACAACATACAAAAATGCGTTTCCTTTCAATCAAGTTCAAATTACAGCAACAACAAATGCTTTCAAAATATTGAAAATTATTTACTCAAAAGTTCAATTCTTCAAGATCAATTAATATATTGACAAGAGCTGTGAGGTCTTTTTGTCTCTTGCCTTCTTGATGATAGAGAAATATTATTGCACAAGATTCTCAAAGGTGGCAGAGAAAATAAAGTAGCGAAGAATCATCATTCTCTCCCGGACAATTTAAAGATTTGGATATATTCTTTGGATTCATTAAATGAGAAGCAAAAATTATCCATCCTTCAAGGGTATCAGCAAGCTTCACTTTAGAAATATTATCTTCTGAAGAAATCTTTATGCAAAGATTGGCCAAGAAAGGGAGCATGATCTACATCTTCAAAGTAATTCATGCCTTGGTCTTTTAATAATCTCTTATGCCCGGCGGAGGAATTCATATGCCAAGAATTATGAAGCATGATCCAGTGTGAACATTCAAAAGTTATTTTTATATTAAACCCCAGTTATATGGTCCGATGGCATAACTTCTCGCTATTCTAATAATGATATCGCAAGATTTCAAGTCCCAGATTTGATGGAGACAAGGAACAAATGAAATCATCATCAGTAACTTCTATGACCTTCGGAAAGTTATTAAATGAAAATTGAAAGAAGTCTTGTCTATTTTTCAGAATCAGCAAAGATCTAAAGAAAAATCTATGCCAAGGAGCACAAGCTACAAAAGATTCAGAAAATATACTCATGGTTAAAACTTTACAGCTGGAAATGAAATGTTCGAAAGCCCGATATAACGAGCAAAGAATGCAACGCAAAGAACGCTAACAAGCACAAAGATGAAATGATTAAATCATTATCATATTACGAATATTACAATCTGCCTAAAATTATGATATCTTGAGATACTAATTCTGATTAATTTAGTAGGAAAGACTATCATTCGAAAGCTTGAGTTATGTTGATCATGAATTAAAGAGACAATCAAAAGAGTTGTCACAGTAGAAGCAGCATTAAAGAACAACTCTCTAGAGACAGAAAGTTCAAAGGAAGAGTCACCGGAGTTAATCAAAGAGATCGTTGCAGCACCAACAACATTAAAAGATAGTTCTCTGACCAAGATACTCAGAGATGTTGACGTCACAGTTGTTATAGTGATGGGTTTCAATGAAAAGAAAATCTTATCCTCTCCAGCGAAGCATCCGCTCGACACTGCTGGCTGGGGGCATCCACACTCTTCCATTTGAACGCAATCATCCAAGTCTTTCATTCAAATGCGATCATTCATTCTTCCGTTCGAACGCAATCATCCAAGTCTTTCGTTCGAGTGTGATCATCCAGCCTTCCGTTTGAGCGCAATCATTCAAATCTTCCATTCAAATGTGATCATTCAAACACGATCATTCAAATCTTCCGTTTAAATCCGAGCATTCAAGTCTTCCATTCGAGCTCAATCATTCAAGTCTTCTGTTTGAGCACAATCATTCAAGCCTTCCATTGGAATGCGAGCATTCCAGTCTTCCGATCGAACGCGATCATTCGATCTTCTGGTCAAGTATGATCATTCAGTCTTCCATGCAAGCATGATCATCTAGTCATCCTTCAGATGCAGTTCATTCAGTTCTTCGGTCAAAGGAAGATCTATCCTCCATTTGATTTCATGAATCAATCAAAGAAGGATCGAGGGGGTGTCTGATGGGGCATAAAAATATATATATTTCTCTCTCTAGAAGTCTCAATGCACATCAATCACCTCAGTGTGGAAATTCCATTGTGGTCCTTGTTAGAGTGTAGAGGCCTTTACTAAGAAGCCCCTGGTTATGCGCCCCTGGTTGTGCACACAGGGTTGTGCACTCCTGATTGTGCGCTCCCTACCTGGACTCCTATTATGTGCCCCCTGTCTGGACTCCTGTTGTGTGTCCCCTACTAGAACTCCTGTTATGCGTAGGAAGCTACTGTGTGCTGGAAGCTGCTATGCGCTGGAAGCTGTTGTGTGCTAAAAGCTGCTGTGCGCTGGAAGATATTATGCGCTGGAAGCTGTTGTGTACTGAAAGGCATTGCGCGCTGGAAGCTGTTGCGCATTAGAAGTTGTTGTACGCTGAAAGTTATTGCGCACTGGAAGCTGTTGTGAGCTAGAAGGCATTGCACGCTAGAAGTTGTTATGCACTAAAAGCTATTGTGCACTAGAAGTTATTGTGTGCTAGAAGTTGTTGCACGCTGGAAGTTGCTGCATGCTTGAAGCTGTTGTTGCAAGATGGAAGCTGTTGTGCACACCCTATTGAGCATAAATAGCCTTCACATGTGCAAGACGCCTATAAATACCCCACTCCCATCTTCATTTGGACGAATAAAAGTTGGAGAGTCTTAACGAACTCCCAGAAGAGAGAGAAAAGTGGAGCATGATGGAAGATCCGCACAACAGAATTATGGCACAACAGAATTATGACACAACCCAAGTTCATGAAGTTTCCATCTCTTCTTAGATTGTGCACTAGTCAGTATGCGTGCCCAAAATGCCCTTTCCTTGATCAAGTGCGCCAGTTGTCAGATTTATAAAGGGAAAGTAAAGGAAATGTGAAGCATAGAGAAAGAGCTCCAGATGAAAGAAGAGTATGTCTGTATGACTGAAAGGATAAGTGAAAGAACGATCAATGCTTATCGCACAACCAAATCAAGGGCTTTAAGTCTACATGACTGATCTACTTTCGCAATGAACAATAAAAGCATCGACATGCTGGTAAAATTGCCACTGAACTGTCTTCTCTTTCATTCATTGCGTTGATTGATTGTACTTTATTTTTAGAATCAAGGGAATCCGAGGATGTAAAAGAACTCAGAATGAATAGATAACTTGTAATCATTGTTCTCTCACTCTTTCTTTATTATCATTGAATAAATCCCTCAAATTAAACGCATTTGTTTTCTTGTCGAAACGAAATGGCGACTCTGCTAGGGATTTCTTTTCAATGATAACTTAGAAAATATTTAGAGAACACTTATCACTTTTTGGCGTCGTATAGATGCCAAAATGGTGACTCTCAGTAGGAACATCCTCCCCTTCATCTCTAAAAACAGAGTATAATTTTATTTAAATAAAATAACTAACACTCTGTTCCAAATGACAGATATACCGCAATGACCTTTCTCCTGACTAACATGGTTGTCTACTTCACATCCAACGAATTTTCACCAGAAAGTATCAGAGACGATCAAATCAGTTGCGATCAAGGATGGACAATATTAGGGTTCGATCTGCCTAGTGTGGATAACAGGTCGATCATGTGTAATACTACGAAGTGCGGTTTTACCTCAGTCACTCAGTATCATAACGGTTCATCTTCCTAGACGGCATCAACAAATGCAGTTTTCACTTTCCCCTTCAATATCATCGATTATCGTGAACAACATTTCTCCTTAAGGAAAGCCTTCAGATGAGAAGTTAGTTCGACTGAATCAGGCGCTGCTTGTCAACAAGTAGACGAATCAATTAACGAATTAACAAATTCATCAGTCAATAGAGAACTCTGGGAGCATTGTCACGACTTGCCAGAGTAGAAGAGCAAGTTAAATTTGTAATTTGAAAAGAATCAAAGTGAAGCTGCTCAACTATAATATGAATTAGCTATTTCAAAGTCTTAAGAGAACGATAGCAGAGAATGCCGAAGAAAGAAAGCAGAATGAAGGATCGTCAAAGGTAAAGAGTTGAAATTCTGATAAAAAGAACATCGTTGATTTTTTATAAATAAGAAAGTAAAGAAAGGGTTCGGCCAATTCAAGGACTACATGAAATATGGATTTGAAGAAAACGACATACTCCTTATGATGGCTAGTTATGGAGAAAATCGAATTGCCACTGCCAAAGTATTTAAAGGAAATGAAGCAAAGAAGAAAAGGTCTTCTACCGAAGATAACCAATGATAATAAAATTGTCACAGAGAGTACATATGAAATAAAAGAGAAAGTAATGACCTATGGTCCCAATTGAAAATATTTGCTCCATAGTAGAACAGCCAAGAAGAAACAAGACAAGTATATTCATCATGGGGGCAAATTTTCATCAATATACCTGCCAGTTCAGCAAAATATATCATCCTTGAATACTAAGAAGATTCACTGTGTTTTGAATCAGAAGATTCACGGCATAATGATTCAGGAGGCAGACAAAAGCATACAAAATATGTTATCCATGAAGATACTTACCATTTTGATTTTGAAGATTATTAGCATAATGCTTCTAAATCAAAAGGGGGCAAGATAAGCAGAATACCAAGAAAATCAAAGTTTCAGAAACCAAAGTCTCAAAATCCAAAGTGTCAGAATTCAAAGTCTTAGAATCCAAAGTTTCAGATAGCAGAGTCTCAGGAATCCAAAGTCTCAGGATTGTCAAGTCCTAAAATGTTGATGTTATACATGAAGAAAAGGCAGATTCCTAAGCATATCAAGTTGAAGTATATTATTGTTGTCAAGCACCGACGATGGTTGCTTGATTAGATTAGTAAAACTACCATTGTCATCGCCAAATCTCTGATGTGAAGATTATTCTATTATCGAAGATTATCAGAATTGATATTATTACCCAGCTGAAGCTCCGTTTGGGCCAAATTTTATAATATCAGATATTATTACCAAGCTGAAGCTCCGTTTGGGCCAAATTTTATAATATCATCAATAGCAGCAGGGGTGATATATCAATTATTGATCTGTTATCTTCAACAAAGCCTATACGATCAACTATCACGTCAGCAATGATAGTTTATCATTTAAGGTTGCCTAGTCAAGCCTTATACAACCAACTACACATAAGACCAATCATCACCATCTATATATGACAGTAGTGAATGCTTGAGTAGATCTATATACAAAGCTTCTATGACTTAAAGAGCCTGAAATCGGCGGTAAACTATAATTACTCTCTGAACCTAGCTCGAAATCGACGGCAAACTATAATTGCTTTCTGAACCTAGCTTGAAATCGCCAATAAACTATAATTGCTCTTTGAGCCCAAGTCTTGTCCAGTCAAGTTCAGTCAAGTCAGGACAAGTTCAGTCTTGTCTAGTCAAAGTATGGTTAGTCAAAAGTACACTAGCACCACTGCTCAAAATGCATAAACTATGCATGCATCAAAATGTTGCATATATATATATATATTTCACTTTAGATATGCTCAAATATGCAATTGCCTGATGAAAATTTTAAATATTGAGTAAACAACACACAAAAATGTGTTTCTTTTGAATCAGATTCAAATTACCACAACAGCAAATGTCTTCAAAATATTGGCAATTATCTACTCAAAAGTTCAAATCCTCAAGATCAATTAATGTATTGACAAGAGCCGTGTGGTCTTTTTGTCTCTTACCTTCTTGATGATGGAGAAATATTATCGCACAAGATTCTTAAAGGCAGCACAGAAAATAAACTAACGAAGAATCATCATTCTCTCTCAGACAATTAAAAGATTTGGATATATTCTTTGGATTCATTAAATGAGAAGCAAAAAAGTATCCATCCTTCAAGGGTATCAGCAATCTTCACTTAAGAAATATTATCTTCTGAAGAAATCTTTATGCAAAGATTGGCCTAGAAAGTGGGCATGATCTACATCTGCAAAGTAATTCATGCCTTGGTCTTTTAATAATCTCATATGCGCGGCGGAGGAATTCACATGCTAATAATTATGAAGCATGATCCAGTGTGAATATTCAAAAGTTATTTTTATATCAAAGCGCGATTATATGATCCAATGCCATAACTTCTCGCTATTCTAGTAATGATATCGCAAGACTCCAAGTACCAGATTTGATGGAGACAAGGAACAAATGAAATCATCATCAGTAACTTCTATGACCTTCAGAAAGTTATTAAATGAAAATTGAAAGAAGTCTTATCTATTTCTTTAGAATCAGCAAAGATCTAAGGAAAAGTCTATGCCAAGGAGCACAAGCTAGAAAAGACTCAGCAAATAGACTCAGCGGTTAAATCTTTGTAGTTGAAAATAATATCTTCGAAAGCGCGGTATAACGACCAAAGAATGCAACGCAAAGCACACTAACAAGAACAAAGATGAAATGATTAAATCATTATCATATTGTGAATATTATAATTAGCCTAAAAGAGAGAAGAAGCTTTCAATATATTTTTAAATTATAAATACTTACATGAAGCTAAGTTGGAAAGTTATGATATCTTGAGATATTAATTCCAATTAATTTAGCAGGAAAGACTATCACTCGAAAGCTTGAGTTATGCAGATCATGAATTAAAGAGACAATCGAAAGAGTTATTGCAGTAGAAGTAGCATTAAAGAACAACTCTCTAGAGACAGAAAGTTCTAAGGAAGAGTCGCCAGAGTTAATCAAAGAGATCGTTATAGCACCAACATCATTGAAAGATAGTTCTCTGACCAAGATACTCCAAGATGAAGACGTCACAGTTGTTACAGTGACAAGTTTCGATGAAAACAAAATCTTATCCTCTCTAGTGAAGCATCCGCTCGACACTGCTGGCTGGGGGCATCTAGTCTTCCATTCGAACGCGATCATCCAAGTCTTCCATTTGAACACGATCATTCAGTCTTCCGTTCGAACGCAATCATCCAAGTCTTTCGTTCAAGCACGATCGTCCAGTCTTCCGTTCGAGCATGATCATTCAAATCTTTCGTTCAAACGTGATCATTCAAATCTGATGTTCAAACGTGATCATTCAAATCTTCCATTTAAACGCGAGCATTCAAGTCTTTCATTTGAGCACGATCATTCAAGTCTTCCATTCAAGCCTTCCGTTTGAATGCAAGCATTCCAGTCTTCCGATCAAACGCAATCCTTCGATCTTCTGGTCAAGTATGATCATTCAATCTTCCATGCAAGCATGATCACCTGAAATTGTGGTAATGACCACTTTAGTTGAAGTAAGATTATGCCAATATGTCCTAGAGAGGGGTGAATAGGACTTTTTAAATATTTTATGGTTATTTAAAATCTTATCAATCTTATCTTGAGTAAGTAAGCATGTATCAGGATTCTTTTAGATTAACTTTAATGGCTTCCATGCCAAATAGAGGATACAATCATAAAACTACTTTGTAAGATAAACAAGATGCGAATCAGAGTTTATGATGGATGTGACTATGTATGTAACATGATCTCATATAATCAAATATGAAAGCATATAATCACATAAGGAATGAAAGACAATAGCAATCACAACTAATAACAATCACAAATAGAGTCATTTTTATAGTGGTTTGACTACTTGTCTACTCCACTCCTGGCAAACGCACTCAACCCTTAAGTGTACCGGATTTCACTAAGGAGGTTTTGACAACAGGTTCACCTCAAATTGGAAGTTTTCAATCAAAGTCACCTCTAACCAATACAACCTACACCTAGGCTAAAAGTTTGTGCTCCCTCGAGCAAGGGTCATCGAGCAGGGTCGATATCATCGAGCCTATACTCTCGATTACATTGACTGGCTGCTCAATGACACAAACTCAAATGTCCAACGCTTTTGAAATATTTTACCAGTTCGTCGAAGGAATCGAAACCTGCGTCGATGTCATCGAATTTTGAACTCCGATTTTATCGACACGAGGATCGATTCCTTGACATTTGAAAATGAGAGAGACTTGCCTTTGAAATATTTCAGGTCAAAGTATGATTGAGGTACACTCGATATCATCAAAATTTGAATGTCAATGATATCGATAGCTGTGTCGATGCATCGATAAATCCAAAGAATTTTCTAGTAAGCTTACTGGACAGTTTATGTCCATTCTTGATGCAATTGACCCGGCCTCGATATCATCGATATTTGAATATCGATTCTATTGAATAACTATCGATCCAAGATAAAATAACATGAAAATATTGCCGAAAAACTATGTCCAAGACTAATATCATCGAAGTCCTTTCGATATCATCAAAATTTGAATTCCAAGGATATCGAGAACTTTGATATATCGAAGATTTTATGTTTTTCCTTAGAAAAAAGGGACACATCCTATATCATGTTGATTTTATCGAGTCAACTTCAATGGACTCGATATTTAAATTTTGATGATATCGATACAGCTATCAATACATCGGTAATTTCATCCAGAAGTATATGCAGTTGGTGGACATCTTTTGTCCTCATTTCGATAATATCAAGTTAGCTTCGAGGACATTGAAAACACTTTTCGATTACATTGATCAGTCTATTGATAAATCGACAAAGAAATAAAACTTAGAAATTTTTCTGAAGTTTGAACAAGTTTTCTAACCCAAAAACCCTATGATATTCTAATCAATTTTATGGGTTTTAATCACCTAGTGTTTTGGGACATGGGATGTGAGGCTAAGATTTACCTATGGCGAGTTCAGGCTCACATCCAATTGAGGCAGACGGTTAATTGATCTTCCTATGGAGCTTCTCTATCTAGGCGATTTAACACTCATGCTAATTGACAAACCAGGGCACTTTCAATCTCCCCCTTTGTCAATTACGTGAAAAAATATCGAAACACCCTAGAATAACTTCTATATTGACACCCTAAATTGTGTGTACATGAACTTTACAAAATTGTACAATGCTATCTAGTTCATATACACAAACATTCAGAGGTGGCTGCTCCCCCTAACTGCAAACTCCCCCTTTCGCATTACAATTGCTCCCCCTAACACCTGCATCACCATCCAAAAGTAGATACACATAATTTTTTCTGAGGTGTGGATTTGCTCTCCCCCTTTTTGTCATTCATTGGCAAAGGTAAATATAGCAGTTGATAATGATTGAAGTTTAGATAATATGGGAGAATCAACATTTAAAGGGCACATGCATAAGATAGATAGATGTAAATAGCATTGCATTCCAGAAATGTGAATGTATTGTAGGAGAGTAAATAAATCAGAATAGTAAGTAGATAATATTAAAACATCACATGCATCTCACACCATTTGCAATATAAGCAAAAAAAAAAAAAAAAAAGTATTGTAGTAATGCAATCATGAATTATAACCAATCATATCCCAACATATCCAAAACATATATACTGCCTAAGATTGGCAGTAGTATAAAAGTTATCCCAAAAAAAAATAAAAAATACCAAGCCCATTCATGGGCACCCAAAACCAACCATAAGTATCTAGCCCATCCATGGGCATATACACAAAAAAAAAAAAAAAAACTGTTAGACTGCAAGTTAGGAAGCCATCACATAAACTTATGTAAACGTAAGGCATACAAAAAGATACTCATGCCCTAACATTGAGATGAGAGTAGGGTGTATATGACGACACACAGACTATCTTTTCATGGTAGACGTGCAAAGGAGGACGGTGCAATATCATTTGAAATAGCGGTGAAGACCGCTTGAGTTGAAGTAGGAATATGCCAATATGTCCTAGAGGGGGTTGAATAGGACTTTTTAAAGTTTTATGATATATTTAAAAATCCTATTGTACTAATCCTATCAGATATACAATTAACAAGATTACTAAAATGTATCTCTACTGGCTTCCAAGCCTTGTAGAGGATCCAATCACAAACTGTTTGAAAGATAAACAAGTTACATACAAGATTGTGTGTGTATATGAGGTGTGATCTTAAATAATAAAAAATAAAAGCATATATGGAATATCACAAAATGAAAGACAATAACAAACTCAAACACAGCCATTTTTATAATGGTTCGACTACTTATCTACTCCACTCCCGGTTGTCGCACTCAACCCTTGAGTGTACCGAATTTCACTAAGTAGGTTTTTCAGGGTTCACCTCAAACCTAAGGTTTTAAATCAGGTTCACCTTCAACCTTTACATAAAGGTTTCTACTTAGTTCACCTCTAACCCTGGAGTTTTACTGGTGCACTCCTAACCAGATGTTTATGCCCACACAGAGCAAGGGTCCACACAACACACCCGGATGTTTATGCGCTCCACAGAGCAAGGGTCCACACAACTCACCCACAGCGTACACTCCCACCAGAGGCCTCCTATGAGGACTTCAAAGGGTGAGAAAAATATAAGACTCAATCCTAGAAAGGAAAGATCACAAGTTTCCTATGAACTCTAGGTATTTACAGATAAGTTGATGAGTCCATTAGCACAGTGATGAAGATCTTCTTCTTGTTGTTGAAGAGTCTTCAGTTCTCTTGATCCACAACACGAAAGATATACCAGTACTTGGCTTCGGGTTGGGTCAAGGTTAGGACGGAAATTCACTCTCTTAAAATTTTCCTATAAGGAAGATAAAGTGATTCTCGTCATCTATTCATTCAAGGCATCCCAGCTTAATGATATGCTGTTAAGATAGTTGCTGAAGGATACTTCAATGCGGAAGTTCATTTTCCAATCCACTCTATTGAATGTCAATGAATGAGAGTGGATTGGAAGATGAACTCCCGTGAGAGAAAGGGCTTTGGGTAAATGATCTAGAGGTAAAATACACAAAAGCACTCTCTTCTTTCTCTACCAACAATATGGACAAGTCTCTCTTTATATAGGCAAAAGGTTCCAACAGATATAAAACAGTCATATTTATGACAAGTTCGATATCATCGAGCGTATACTCTCGATGGGATCGACTGTCTGCTCGATAACACAAACTCAAATGTCATACGCTTTTGAAAGCCATTGCCAGCTGGTCGATGGGATCGATACTGGTGTCCATATCATCAGATTTCGAACTCCGATTCCATCGATACTGGGAACAATCTATCGACATTTGAAAAAATGAGAGAGACAGGCCGAAATATTTCAGGTTTTATACTATATGATTTAAGGTCAACCGATGTCATCAGAATTTGAATATCGATGATATCGAGACCGTGTTGATAGGATCGATAAATCATATAGATTTACCTATAATCACGCTGGTCAGTTTGTGGCCAGTCTCGATCCAATCGACCAGGGCTCGATAGCATCGACATAAGAATATCGATTTCCTCGAGTGGCCCCCAATCAAAGTTAAAAACATCCTGAAATATTTGCTGTAAGAAAAGCGCACCCACTGTCGATATGATCGATTGACTTTCGATATGATCGATATTCGAATTCAGATTGAATTGGAATAGTCATCGATATATCGAAGCTCATAGTAGTTTTCTTTAAAAAACAGGGGTGCCGAAAATTTACCTGTCGATATTATCGACCCACTTCCGATGGGCTCAATTTTTAAATATCGATGATACCGATGGTTGTATCGATATATCGATAAATCCGTCCAGATGAGTATGCAGTTGCTGGACACTTTTAGTCCTCTTATCGATAGTATCGATTCAAGAGTCGAGGACATCGACAGAGCTGGTCGATCATATCGGAAGGTGTATCGATACAATCGACATGGCAAGAAAACTAAGAGATTTTCTGTTATTTGAAAAAGTTCACTTACCCAAAAACCCTCATGTGTTCTAAGTTAATTTTAAGGGTTTTAATCACCTGGTGTTTTGGGACGTGGGATGTGAGGCTATGATTTACCTATGACGAGCTTTCACACATCCGGTTGAGGCAGACGCTTGAATTGTTCTTCCTGTTAGGCTCTATAGTTTGACTAACTCAACTCACACAGTAATTGACAAACCAGGGCACTAGTAGGTGCACTTTCAATCTCCCCCTTTATCAATTACATGATAAAATATCCAAAACACCCTATGAAAATATCTAGACAGATACATCCTAAATTGTGTGTACATGTGTTTACACAATTTTACAAATTCTAACACATTCATGTACACAACCAGAATTTTCTCCCCCTTACTGTAAAAACTCCTTTCTTAGTGCAGCTGCTCCCCTTTACACCTACAACATATAAGAGCATAAATATCCAATTTTTCACACAGGGTGTTTTCACTTTTCTCCCCCATTTTGTCAGTCATTGACAAAGATAAAGCAGTAGATATTGAATGAAGTTAAAGTATCATATGGGAGAACCACAGATATAGATGTATAAAGATTTTCAACAGTGTTAAGCATATATCATTGGCAGGTAATATGAATGCATGAAATAAAACTTGACAAAATCAGATAAGATAATTAGGAAAAACATATGCATTCCATGTCAGAAGGTAGATAAACCAGGGGATCTCATATATCAGAGTGGCCATAAGAATAGAATTATGTGCAGCCACATTCAACAAACTATCGAACAACACACTGCTCCTCAGGTTGGCAGATGTGTAACATCTATTCCAATAAAACTTGCTAACTCAAAAAGTACTGCCCCAAATAGTAGTAGATAGTACCCAGATAATTCCGTTCATAACAGAAACTAACATTTATCCATGCATATTAGTGTACAGAAGAGCTGTGAGTACTCAAAATAGCAGTATAGCTTCAACCGACAGAATTCACAATCCAAGTCTCAATCTTTAAAGAATATTCAATAATTTTCAGGAGAGAAGTAAGGATAAGATATACCAGTTGCAATCATCATTCCACAGATAAACAACATACATTTAGATAAGATGATTCAAATAAATAGATGAAGATGTTAGAAAAAACAACCATATGTATGTTTTATCAAGCCAACCGGAATATCCTAAACAGAAAACTACCCAAGCTTGGTAGTGTCTCACAATCCAACCAAAACCAACATCAAGTTTCAGACGACCTCGATGACATCGATCCTAGTTCAGTGTCATTGGATATGTCAAGTATAAAGGTTTTTAAACTTTACTCTTCTTTGACATACATAATGGGCAATGGTTAGTGCAAAGAAATATGCCTATTTTGCACATGTATATTCAACCAAAGCCAACCAACTTCTTCGTTCTCTTTTTTTCTTTTTTCTTTTTTTTTTTTTTTAAAAAAAGAGAGAGAGAGAGAACTTCAGTTCTTAGATGTGCCAATTTAGCTCATTTTGCTTTGCATTTTATCAAATTGCACACATTTCAATAGAATTTTGGAGGTCACCAAATCTATTATCATTAAGAGGCTTTGTTTGGATGTCAGCAAAATGTCTTACTGTAAACACATAGTCCAACATAATGATTTCTTCAACAAGTTCTTGGATAAAATGTATGAATGTCAATATGCTTAGTTCGAGAATGTTGAACAAGATTTTTGAAATATTAATGGCACTAGTGTTATCACAGAAGAGAGTCATTGTGGATTACTCAATCCCAAAATCCAGTAGCATTTGTTACATCCAGAGGAGTTGTGTACAGCAACTACTTGTAGTAATATATTCGACCTTGCCAATAGATAGAGACATTGAATTTTACTCCTTGCTTTTCCAAGAAACTAAACAATTTCTAATAACAAAGCAGCCACAACTAATTGATTTGTGATCATCTATATTTTCAGCCCAATCGGCATCGGAGTACCCAGCAATAAATGTAGATGTTTCAAATGGGTACCATAAACTAAAGATGGTTGTTCCAACCACATACTTGATGATCCTTTTAACTGCTGATAAGTGTGATTTCTTTGGATCTGCTTGATATCATGTACATACACCTATGCTTCTGATTCTGTGAGACCTTCGATATTACTGAACTTTTTTTCAAAGTCATCGAGGAGTTATTTGATTCATCAACTGACTTATCGAAGAGAAGAGAATGACATTGATCTGTGTACTTTGATGACCTTTTAGATATACATATCATAGAATATTTTCTTCTCAGTTAGTATACACACCAAAATTTGTAGAAAAAGTTGTGAAACCATAGATATAAGCATCAGCTAGGTTTATGCACAAAAAGAGTTTTGGAGATATAGAAACCTCAGATATATCATTGAAAGCTCAGCAAAATTACATCATTTCACCAAATATCCAGTGTCTAGATGCATGATCTGGACTTGTTCCATTTTCTTCTTGGTATTTCTGGGTATATGAAAATTAATCTTCAGACAGTTCAGTTTTTATTTTACTACCCATTGTGAGACAGATTTCTTCATTCTGTCATTTTCTTTAGGTAGTGATGGATGGGTGTTTCTCCTAGATGGACTTTTAACATTCTGAATTTCTCTAATTCGTTTGAATTTTCCAATGTAATTTCAATCAGAGTAATATAGAGTCCGTCTAGGTACTAAACATTTAAATTTATAATGACCAACATCACCACATAAATGACAAACTGGAGAAATTCTCATATTGTTACTTGAAGCAGCCAGTTTTGTTGGGGCTTTATTTCCAGTTTTCTTTTTACTCTTCTCATATCCTAGTCCACTCTTGTCTCTTCCTAGTCTTCCCATTCCTAATAATTTTTCTAATTTTTCATCATTATGAGAAAATTTGTAGTTTATTTCAGCAAATTTCTTGGATTTTTCTAAGTCAATACAAAGTGAGTGGTTCTCATTTTTGAGTTGCGCATTATCATCTCTTAGCAATTCAACCTGATTCATAAGTTTTGATAATTCTGTTTTTAGAGATAGGTTTTCTCTTTCGAACTTATCATTATCTGAATGATATTGTTACAAATCATTGGCTAAATGTGTGTTAATTTCCAAGATTTTTTCCAACTCTTTCTGCAACAATTCCTTTTTGTTTTCAGACATACCGAGTCTTTTAAGGATATGGATGTTATGAATGTATAGTTGATTTTAAGCATCCTGCAGTTTATTCTTTTCAATTTCTTCTTTTGCTCTAGTCTTTTCATCATCAGACGAAAATGATTCAGTAGCATGCTGTTCATCCTCAGATTTAGTTGGAATGATCGAAGCTGTGGAGATCATAAGTATTTTCAAGGATTTTCAGTCTCCATCGCTCTCTGAGTCGCTTGATTCTGAATTTGACTCCTCCGTATCATCCCGTGTGGCGGTCATTGCCTTGCCCTTAGTTTTTCTATTTGGGCATTCGATAGATAGGTTTCCATACTCCCAACAAGCGTAGCATTGTGGTTCTTTGGTTCTTTTCCCAAATTTGACTATAGAAGGTTTGTCATCCACCTTTCTACCTCTAGAGGGATGGTCGTGATTCTTTTGAAAGAATCTTCTAAATCTTTGTGCCAGCAAAGCCACTTCCTCATCTTCATCTTCTTTTTCACTCTCACTATCCTCATGTTTTATTTTCTTAGAAGTTTTAGGACAGTGTGTGAAGTGTAGTTCAAAAGTTTGTAGGGAACCTACTAGTTCTTCTACTTTCATCTCATCAATATTTCTACATTTTTCAATGGTTAAAACTTATAAGTTGAAACGTTCTGGTAAGGATCTTAGTATTTTCCTACAAATTTTTGGACTAGACCTTTCTTTCCTAATCCACCCATGGAATTACAATTGATATTTAGTTTTATAAAAAAAATTCCATGAAGGTCTCATCATCCTCCATTCTGATGTGTTCAAATTGAGATGTTAAGAGTTGTACCTAGGACCTTTTTACTGTGCTTGCTCCCTCATGGGTTGTTTCCAATAGACCTCATGCCTCTTTAGATGTGTCACTCAAATACTTCTTGGGATACAGCATAGTACATAGCATTCATTGCTTTAGCTTTAAAATTTTGTTTTTCTTCTCGAATGCAATCCACATTTTGTTGGATTTAGGTTTGGAGATAGTTGTGTCATTTTCAAGAATAATTTGATCGCTCGATGGCACATATCCAGTTTCAACTATGTCCAAACATCATGATCCAAACAGTGCATCCTAGACTTCTAATAAGCATAATTTGAACCATCAAATACTGGAGGTCTAAAGAGTGATGAGCTCTCTCCTTTGGCCATATTTCCAACTTCAATCAAGATCACTCTCTAGGCGGTGAAGCCCTTAAAGAGAGACCCGCTCTAATACCAATTGAAATAGCGGGGAAGACCGCTTGAGTTGAAGTAAGAATATGTCAATATGTCTTAGAGGGGGGTGAATAGGAGTTTTTAAAGTTTTATGATGTATTTAAAAATTTCTATTGCACTAATCCTATCAGATATACAATTAACAAGATTACTCAAATGTAACTCTACTAGTTTCTAAGCCTTGTAAAGGATCTAATCACAAACTGTTTGAAACATAAACAAGTTGCATACAAGATTGTGATAGATAAGACTGTGTGTGTATATGAGGTGTGATCTTAAACAATCAAATATAAAAGCATGTAAGGAATATCACATAATGAAAGATAATAACAGACTCAAACACAGTCATTTTTATAGTGGTTCGACTACTTATTTACTTCACTCTGGCTGTTGCACTCAACCCTTGAGTATACCGGATTTCACTAAGGAGGTTTCCCAGGGTTTACCTCAAACCTAAGGTTTTAAATTAGGTTCACCTTCAACCTTTACATGAAGGTTTCTACTCAGTTCACCTCTAACCTTAGAGTTTTGCTAGTGCACTCCTAACCAGATGTTTATGCCCATACAGAGTAAGGATCCACACAACACACCCGAATGTTTATGCTCTCCACAGAGCAAGGGTCCACACAACGCACCCACAGCGTACACTCCCACCGGAAGCCTCCTATGAGGACTTCACAGGGTGAGCAACACATAAGACCCAATTCTAAAAAGGAATAATCACAAGTGTCCTCTAGACTCTAGGTACTTACAAATATATTGATGAGTCCCATTTAGCACATTGATGAAGATCTCCTTCTTGTTGTTGAAGAGTCTTCAGCTCCCTTAATCCGCAATACAAAAGATATACCAGTACTTGGCTTCGAGTTGGGTTAAGGTTAAGATGGAAATCCACTCTCTTATAATTTTCCTATAAGGAAGATAGAGTGATTCTCGTCATCTATTCATTCAAGGCATCTCAGCTTAATGATATGCTGTTAAGATAGTTGTTGAAGGATCCTTGAATACGGAAGTTCATTTTCCAATCCACTCTATTGAATGTCAATGAATGAGAGTGGATTGGAAGATGAACTCTTGTGAGAGAAAGGTATTTGGGTATATGATCTAGAGGTAAAACACACAAAAGCACTCTCTTCTTTCTCTACCAGCAGTATGGACAAGTCTCTCCTTATATAGGCAAAAGGTTCCAATGGATATAAAATTGTCACGCCCCAAACTCGGAAATCGAATTCATAGGAATCCCGATCGCCGAATCCGATGCCGACAGCCTCCGTAGTAACCCATTCTCGGCTCCTAGCATTCATGTGCCAGATTTCGATCCTGGGATCCTACAAGGAGGATTTTTTTTTAAATTTTTTTTTTTTTGGAGTGTACATTTAACTAGTAATAAGCATAACCACAAGATTACCCAATTCACAACGGCAACGTCATCATTACATATCCACTAATATAATCATTTGAATATAATACTGAAAGGAAAATACATAAATAGATAATCAAGCTCCATGAGACCACCACACGCTCCAAGCTCAACAATGTTGCAGCCTAACATCACCTGCACGCATCTATCGTGTATAAGCTTATAGAAAGCTTAGAGGGTGGTGTAAGTGTGTGCACAAGATAAGTGTCAAGTATTCAATACAATGTCATAATCATACAATAACGAAAAATTAGAAATTCATACCATACAATGTCTGAATAAGCAGAAACACTAACAAGAGCAGGAATTATTACAGTAAGCAGAAATATTGACAAAATATAACTCATATGATAACAGAGTAAGCAAAAGAATGGATAAGTCTATGAGTCAATCAATATCAGAATACGCACTATAGAATAGTTATGCGATAAGGAGTCATAAAGAGTCAAATATCAAATGCCGAGGATGCAATGCAATATACAAATCTTGCTAAATCTATTTAGGTCATATAAGTATAGAAATAACAACCCAAGATGCCATAGGCCTGCGGATGTAATGCAATATGCGATGCGAATGAAATAACCACGCTGGAGTGTGAAGTCGGGATGATAGTACGTAGTATCACGGGCTATGGGGTCCACCACAAGGGACTTCTATCCAAACCAGTCCCATACCTAAATTTGGATAGTCAGACTCATTGTGGTAAACTCCTGATCTCAGGTTAGTCAAGCGCCCAACCAAAATCCTTGTCATAATGAAGGTACACAACAATTAGTTGCGCACCACCAGCCCGAGTGAATAGTGAATGAATGAATGAATGAATGAGCATGCAACTCCTACTCAATAAGTCCACATATCAATACGGTTCCTCTCTGAGAAATTACCGGGGTCGATTACACTCCATACCAGATTGTCGCCCCATCGCGTGCAACAAGGTGAGTGGAAGAGACCTCACTATCCGCCTGTCAATATCGCGCCCGGCTCGTCAATAACGGACCCATTCCTCGAGCTGATCAGACTCAACCTAGCATTGCCCCCTCCTCTCGGGCAGGTAAGGTCGCACCCCCTTCCAACCGACCACGACACAGTGGAAAGCGCAACCATCTGGTAATCGGCACTTGGCACTCATCTACCCACTCGGTCTAGACGTTGGAGCAACCTCTGGAACTAAGAGGATTTAAGGACTTTCACCCAGGGATATCTATAGCACCCCATGTAGAACAGATTTCTGGTATCCCATCTGACCATCCACGATATTCCTGTAGAGGCTATGACCCTGATGTCGTTATGGCATATAGTAATCACAACACACAATGCGAGATGCATGAGTCATACAATCCAATCATGCATCAATCCTACGCATACCGTGCTCTCATGTGAGACAATCACCGCCTATCAGGGAGTCTCACAACAACCAACACTATGACATATGTAATGGTCAATCATATCTCATAACAGACATGCAGATGATGCGTATGGCCATGTATCATGATGCTATGCAGTCACATACTCATAATCAGTATCAATAACCAACATTGACAATCGACATCGACCATGTGGACATTTAACCAACATTGTCCCCCAAGGAATGGCTCACATAAAGTCTAACATATAGTGGACTCATGGCCTCACATCAGGGCCAAATATACAACACCATGGGCAAACTCGAGAGCTTAATACACATCATGATGGGCCTCACTCATGGGCCACATATAAATCAAGTCGGGCCTCATCATATGGACCAGAATAATATCACAATGGGCCACATCCCATGGGCCTCGCATACATCATAATGGGCCTTATTACATAGACCTTCTATTCATCACATTAGGCCTTAAACACAGGCTGGATACATATCACAATAGGTCTCAATTATGGGTCACGTATACCTCATATAGGTCTCGACAATCGGCCTCGGCATTAAAAATCGGCCTTAACAATCGGAATCGATGCTCGGAATCAGCCTCGATACTCGGCCTCATATATATCAAATGGGCCACTACAATGGGAATCAGTAAATCGACCACGTCAATCGGGATCAGCAATCGGTTACGATAACCGGCCTCGATCGCTAATTGGCAATCGGCCACGACAACCAGAATCGATCGCTAATCGACCTCGATTGATTATCGGAAGTCAAAAAAATCAGCCACGACAATAGGAATCAGAGATCAGTCACAACAATCAGGATTGATTGATAATTAGAATCGATAAATCGGTCATGACAATCGGGATCAGAAATCGGTCATGACAATCGGGATCAATTGATGATCAAAGTCGACAAATCAATCATAACATAACGATTGGGATCGGTAACCAGTCACGATAATCGGATCGATCGATAATCAAAATCAGCAAATTGGTCATGACAATCGGATCGATCGATAATCAGAATCGGCAACTCAGTCATGATAAACAGCCTCGATTGCTAATCAGCAATCGGCCACGACAATCGAAATTGGTTGATAATTGGAATTGGTAAATCGGTCATGATAAACGGCCTTGATATTCAACCTCGGTGCGAGGTGGGGTATATAGACAGACGGTCGATGATGGACCAATTAAAATCAATGGGGCCCAAGTGTTTGGGTTAACCCGCGAGAGAATGATGAGGAAGGGCCCAACAAGGCCTAAGAGAAGGTTACAATGTAGACGTCTAACCAACATTGCACATCAATGTGGACCTTTAACCAACATTGCTCCCAAAAAATAATGCTCATAGGGTCAATCGTATAATGGGTCCATGGTTTCATACAAGGGTCTAATACACATTATCATGGGCCTCTCCAAATGGGTCTCAAATATATCACATTGGGCCGCACGTATGGGCCTCTTACATCGCATTGGGCCCCATCCCATGGCCTCGAACACATCACATTGGGCCTCATATCTGGGCCGCATACGCATCACTATGGGCCTCATAAACAAGCTTCACAAACATCAAGTGGTTCGTATTAACGGGCATCATGGATAGGTCACAAATATATCAAGGTAGGCCTTATGATTTGGACGGCCTGGATCACCCAGATGGCTAGACAGTTTGGATATGACACGTACCTCAAGGTAGGCCATGCGTCGAAGGGGGCGGACGACAAAGGTATACAATACATGCATCAATGGTAGGCCCCACATGGCACTGTCCAGCGGTGGACGTCATGAGTATAGAATACATATATCAAGGTGGGCCGCATTGCATAAGATGGATGGCGTGGATAATAAATACATCACGGTTGGCCCCACATGGATGGATGGTGTATACAACACATTATCAAGGTAGGGCCCACCATAACATTATTTTTCACCCTATCTAATCATAAGGTCATGAATACCTGGATTAAGAGGAAAAACAGTTTTCATATAGATCTAAAACTTCTATGACCCAAAAAGTTTCAATGGTTGACGTTCAATCCACAAATGTTCTCTACAGTGTGGTCCACTTGATATTGGTTCTATCTTATTTTTCTTCTCAAGCCTAAGGACAAGCTCACCAAACGTATGGACGGTTGGTATAACAATGTGGGGTCCACATAGGTGGCTATCCATCAAATGAATAAACGGTGTGGATGGAAAATATCCATCATGGGTGGGGTGCTGACCGTCCAGTAGATGGACAGTCCAAAATCCACCAAATGGATAGACAGTTTGGATGGAAAATACCCATTAGAGTGGGGCTCACAGCAATGTCAGATGAATGGATAGTATGGAGTAGGACAAACTCGCTAAACGAATGGATGGACGGTGTGGAGCAGATGAGCTCGCCAGATGAAGGGATGGACGGTGTGGGTAAGACCCATACATCACAGGGGTCCCACGTACATGGGCCACCCCACTTCCCTCTCTCTCATAACATATAAATATATATAATATATACATATATATATATATAATAAGATATATTATAAAATAATGTAAGCATAGCAAATGTCCACCGTCCAGACTCTCTAGACGTTCTGGACGGTGGGGATATGATGCAGAAAACATGGTGAGCACCAGCAAGGTGGGTTCCACCGTCAAGCAGACGGTGTGAATGAAACCCATACACCATGGTAGGTCCCACCGTCCACAGCCGTGGACGGTGGATAAAACATATTCATCACTGTGGGTCCCATGTATGTGGCCCACCATAATGTTTAAATGTCATCCAAACCGTTCATAAGGTCACTCAGACCTGGATGAAGGATAAAAGAAAATTTCATCTTGATCTGAAACTCCTGTGGGCCCAAAACAGATTTCAATGGTAAACGCTCAAACAACACTGTTTCCATTGATGTGGGCCACATGAGTCTTGGATGTGGCTGAAACTTGATGGGGCCACAGTTCCAATGGGGACCCAATAAATGTGCGGCGTGGATAGCCACAAACATCATGATGGGGCCCACGCTTTGGGACCCACGGTCGGCCAGCGATCGTCCCAGCGCCCAGTGCCCAGGATGCTGCTGGGCGTCCTTTCCAGCAACAGCAGCAAAGCTATTTTTTTTTTCTTCTCTCTTTTTTTTTGAACTCTTGGAAAGAAAATCATGTGGGGCCCACTTCTAGAAAATTCACTCCACCCAAAAGATTCTAAGGCCAAAACATGTCGTACAAGTCCAATGTTTGGCATTGATTTGGCGTGTAGAAACAACAAGGTGGGCCCTAATAGCCTTTGAAGGGTAAGAAATACCATTTTCTATGGTATGACCCACCTGATCATCGGATTGACCTCATTCTTTGGCTCAACACCTAAAATAATCTTCCAATATGATTGATATTCGAATTCAGATTGAATCGGAATAGTCATCGATATATCAAAGATCATAATAGTTTTTTTTTAGAAAAATAAGGGCGTCAAAAATTTACATGTCGATATTATTGACCCACTTCCGATGGGTTCGATTTTTGAATATCGATAATATCGATGGTAGTATCGATATATCGATAAATCCATCCAGATGAGTATGCGGTTGCTGGACACTTTTAGTCCTCTTATCGATAGTATCGATTCAAGAGTCGAGGACATCGACAGAGCTGGTCGATCATATTGGAAGGTGTATCGATACAATCGACATAGCAAGCAAACTTAGAGATTTTCTGCTGTTTGAAAAAGTTCACTTAACCAAAAACCCTCATGTGTTCTGAGTTGATTTTAAGGGTTTTAATCACCTGGTGTTTTGGGACATGGGATGTGAGGCTATGATTTACCTATGACAAGCTTTCACACATCCGGTTGAGGCAGACGCTTAAATTGTTCTTCCTGTTAGGCTCTGTAGTTCGACTGACTCAACTCACATGGTAATTGACAAACCAGGGCACTAGCAGGTGCACTTTCATCATTGCCTCGGCAGGTGAGTAGATCCACCAATTGCTGCACCGTTTGTTACACTCCATTTACTAGGCGTTCCAAGACAGTAAACCGTGTATTCACAGACTCTTTTAACTCGACAACATCTCGCTATATTACTCCAATCTTGTCTTGATGGAGCTTAAACCTTTTCGCATGCCTGGGCTCTAATGTGGATGGATCTTGATGGGGCGCAGGAGGTTCATTCCCAACCATTTCAACCCCTTTAGCGGGAGCATCGCCTTCACCTTCACCTCCTTCGTTGTGAATTCCTTCCTCTAGTGGATCCTCGAGAAACTTATGAAACTTTAAGTCCATCCTTCGAATGTTGCTCTTATTGAAGACATGAAGGGGAAGTTCCGAATCACTGGTAGTTGGATAGCTGATGACATTACACACAGTGTGTACAATCTGGGGATAGGGCAGGTGAACATCCTGGTATGTATGAATGCCATAGACTAACTGATGCACAATCAGAGTAGGTAGACTGACTCTGATCCCTGAGGCTATGGAATATACTATCATGGTCATGAAACCAGTGAGATCGAAACGGTTGGTACTTCTAAGATACATGTTTGAGGTGAAGATACCATGCAAAATCTGAAATCATAGTTCCATGAACTTGGATTTTAATGCATTGCCTTGGTACCAAGGGATGTCGCGACCATGGCAAAGAAAATTCGTGACCATGGATCGAGTATCAATATTTTCAAGATCCATATCCGGAAGACCAACAAGTGATAAGGTAAGAGAAAAAATTCCAGCAATAGACTCAGGGGTGATCTCCACATCGTCATCATCAACAGACACAGTGATAGAGGGTGGATCAAACACTGGAGAATGAAGTGAAAAAGTTGTATGTCCTTTCAAGGTGACATGGCCCACCAAAGTCAAGAACAGGCAACCAGTCAATTACAGCAAAAAGGGGTTCCAGATTATACAGTATTAAACAGTCCTTGTCTACCTTCCTCTCATGAATAAGCTTCCTACCAGTGTATTTAGCCAGAATCGGATTAACTCTAGCCGGAGGAGGTGTCGGTGCCTCAGATTGGGACCCGCCACGCGATCCCTGTCTAGTGCGTTGGCATGTAGGGGTTTCGCATTTAGGAGCCCTTGCTCTTTCTTTTGAAGAAAGAATTTTTTATAGAGAGGCTCTAAAGGACTCTCCAGGACCGGACACCTTTCCTTTATCCTTACCCATTTGATGACACTCACAGATAGAGATTTGAGAGATTTTAGGGTTAATCAGACAAAATTTCTTCTTGAAAATATGAAAATGCCCAATCCAAAAACAAGATGAAATCTTGAAAAGAAGGAATGGAAAGGGTAATACCAGTTTTGAGGAACTTTGATTGCTCTTTGATAAAGTTTCGTGCGAACCAACAGAAGGAGATGAGCAAGAAGAAAGTAAAATGACTTTTTGATGAAAAATGTGATTTTTGCCACTTGACCGTCTGTTATCGAGCTGCATCCTTCGATATCATCGAACCTAGTTTCGATTATATCAATGACCCTCTTTCGATGTTATCGATGATGTCTTCGATAACAGTCTCGATCATATGACTTTTCAAATTCTGAAGAGACATCGATGATACCGACCCTTGGTTGATTTAATCAAAAGTGTCACACGATATATCGAAGGTGTATATCTATCAATAATCTTCATCATATCGATATCCTCCATGTATAATATGGTATGTCTCTATATCAGACAGTATACATAGCAAAAATTTGTACAGACTAAAATTATACAAAAGTTGAGGTGAGAGACCTCAAGTATACCATTAAGAGTTCAGCAAATTTACATCATTTCAGCAGCTATCCAGATCTAAATGCATGACCTAAACTTGCCTTCCCATGCTCAATATTTCAAGGCATATGAATTGAGTGAGTTGTAAGGCAATTTTTCTTTTACTATCCATTTTGTAGTAGGATTTCTATGCTTTTAGCTTCTTTAATCAAGTTGGGCAACTGAATCGTGCTTCCTTGTCTTACAGATTCGTTAGTTTTCTTGTTTAATTCAGCCACTTGATTCAATAATTTCTTCATTTTGTTAGTCACTTTAGGTGGTGATGGATGTGAATTTCTTCTATTCATATCCCTAGGTGGACTCTTGACATTTTGTACTGTTCCTCTGGTCGGTGTATATTTACAGGTATGGTTTTGACCAAAAAAATGTTGAGTCTTCCTAGAAGACATGCATTTGAACTTATAATGACCAAAATCACCACATAAACGATAAACAGGAGTGGTTCTTGTTCTACTACTTGAAGCAGTAGATTTTTCAATTTGTGCTGCATTTTCAGTTTTTGTTTTAGAATTTTCATATCCTAAGCCACTCTTGTCCTTTTTGAGTCTTCCCATACATAAAAGTTTTTCTAATTTTTCACCACTCTGGGAAAACTTATGGTTTATTTTAGTAAGTTTTTTGGATTCTTCTAAATCAAACAGGATTGTGTGATTTGCATTTTGAATGAGCATGTTTTTATCTTTTAACAGCTCCACCTGTTTGTTTAGTTTTTCCGACTCGAATTTAAGGAAGGTATTGATTCTTTCTAATCTATCATTATCTGAATGATATTGCCGTAGATCATTAATTAGATGTGTATTAATTTCCATGATTTTATCCAGATCCTTTTGTAACAATTCCTTTTTATTTTCAGACATTCGAAGTCTTTTAAGGATGTTAATGCTTTGAATATAGAGTTGATTGTAAGCATCCTGTAGTTTATCATGTTCCTCTTCTTCCTTTTATGTTTCCTCATTATCAGATGGAAATGATTCAGTGGCTTGTTGTCCCTCCTCGTTCTCAGTTTCAATAAGAATGACTGGGGCAGTGGAGACCATAAGAATTTTTAAAGATTTCTAGTCTCCATCGCTTTCTGAGTCACTAGATTCTGAGTTTGACTCTTTTATATCATCTCATGTGGCAGTCATTGCCTTGCCCTTAGTTTTTCTATTTGGGTACTCAGTAGATAGGTGTCCAAACTTCTGATAGACCTAACATTGTGGTTCTTGGGTCTTTTTACCAAATTTACCTGCAGAGTATTTGTTGTCCACTGTTCTTCCTTTAAATGGACGACCACGATTTTTTTGAAAGAATTTTCTGAACCGTTGTGCCAGTAATGCCACCTCCTCATCTTCATTTTCTCTCTCACTCTCAACGTCCTCATTTGTTATATTCTTTAAAGTTTTGAAGATAGTAGTTTTGGATTTAAGGTTTTGTTTGAAGTGTAGTTCAAATGTTTATAAGGAACCTACTAGTTCTTCTACTTTTATTTCATCTATGTTTCTACATTCTTCAATAGTTGTTACTTTAGGATTGAAACGTTTTGGTAATGATCTCAGTATTTTCCTATAGATTTTTGGAACCAGAATTTTCTCACCTAATCTTCCCATAGAGTTACAAATGATGTTTAGTTTTGTGAAAAACTTCATGAAGGTCTCATGTTCTTCCATTCTGAGACTTTCAAACTGTGATGTTAAAAGTTGTAGTTTGGATCTCTTCATAGTGTTTGTTCCTTCATGGGTTGTTTTCAACAAGTTCCATGCTTCTTTGGTTGTCCCATACATACTGATTTGATTGAAAATATCTTGGGACACAGCACAATAGATAGCATTCATAGCTTTTGCCTCAGCAATTTGGTTTTCCTTATCGAATATTATCCATTTTTCTTTGGATTTTGGTTTGGTGATAGTTGTGCCATTTTCAAGTAATATTTATTCAAATGGTGGCATATATTTTCTTTTAACTATATCTCAAACATCATGATCCAAAGATCTCAGAAAGTAGTGCATTCTAGCCTTCTAGTATGCATAATTTGATCCATAAATATAGGAGGTCTAATGACCGATGAGCCCTCTCCTTTGGCCATAGTACCAACTTCAGTCAAGATCACTATCTAGGCGGTGAAGCTGTTTAAGAGAGACCTTCTTTGATACCAATTGAAATTGTGGTAATGACCACTTTAGTTGAAGTAAGAATATGCCAATATGTCCTAGAGGGGGGTGAATAGGACTTTTTAAATATTTTATGGTTACTTAAAATCTTATCAATCTTATCCTAAGAAAGTAATCATGTATCAGGATTCCTTTAGAGTAACTCTAATGGCTTCCAAGCCAAATAGAGGATCCAATCATAAAATTACTTTGTAAGATAAACAAGATGCGAATCAGAGTTCATGATGAATGTGATTGTGTGTGTAACATGATCTCAGATAATCAAATTTAAAAGCATATAATCATATAAGGAATGAAAGACAATAGCAATCACAAACACAGTCATTTTTATAGTGGTTCAACTACTTGTCTACTCAACTCCCGACAAATACACTCAACCCTTGAGTGTAACGGATTTCACTAAGGAGGTTTCACAACGGGTTCACCTCAAATTGGAGATTTTAAATCAGGTTCACCTTTAACTAATACAATTTACACCTAGGTTGAAAGTTTATGCCCCCACGAGCAAGGGTCAACACATAACACCCAATTTTAGGCACACTGGCCAAAGATCCACTCAAGGAACCTCACAAGTTTATGTTCTCACGTGCAAGGGTCAACACAAAGCACCCACTTTTAGTGTAAGCCTCGTATCCTAGACAGTACTATTCCATAGACTTCCATGGTCTTCCTGGTCAAATTTCGACAACCTTCGACCCTTAACCGGTATTTGCGTGCGACCCTGATTCACATACCGTTAACCTGAGTCGACTCAACCCAAGATTTGTAACATAGCAATCGCGTCGTCGCCGCGATTTTAAAGCTATATCTCGCCTGCCAAGGTAATGCCTTGGTCAGGAGATGTGGGCCAGCATTCAGTTTGAAGAAAAACGCCGCACGTTATAAATTTTGAGAGAATCCATCACATCAATCACCGCATTTGTCAAAAGTACACTCATTACTCTCCCCATTCCCAAGTACAAAAAGCAAACCCAAAAGTCAACTTTCCTATCACCTCACCATCCTCTCTCCCATTACTTCTCTTACACCTCTCTCTCTCTCTCTCTCTCTCTCTCTCTCTCTCTCTCTCTCTCTCTCATTTTTCAAGCTCCTCTCTCCAAGCAACTCACGTACATGGCTTCCATGGAGGAGCTTAGTGTGGTCCACTCTCTACCACTCAATCTCACTCTCCAAAATCAATCTTCACCGTTCGAATGCATCCCTTGGAGCTCCAAGATACATTGATGGAAGAAGAAATCCAAGAAGATAAAAGGTGGGTACTTCTCTCTCTCTTTTTTTCAATTTTGTGTGATGTGGGCTCACTCCAATGGAACCCACCTCGAGGTATATCTTACCCACACTATCCAGGTATTTGGTGGCCCACCTAAGTAAGGCCCACCTAAATATGTGTTGTACCCCAGATCGTCCAGTGTCCAAGGACGGTCTGGATATGAATTGAAAATAATAGTATTATCTTGATTCTAAACTTTTGGGGTGGATTGCTTATGTAAGCCCCACCTTGATGTATGTATTCAATCCACGCCATCCATTCCTTTACCAAGCTTATTTTAGGCGTTGAGCCAAAAAATGAGGTCTATCCGATCTTCAAACGGGCCATAGCCTGTAAAATAGTGGTTTCTACCGTTGAAAGTCACCCTGACATTTTTATGCGCCGGAAAAACATCGGATATTGGACTCGTTTAAACGGTCTTAAGCCAACCACAGGAAGTCGGATATTTTCAAAAAAAAAAAAACGTACATAAGGGGGCAGCGCCTACTTCCCCTGACAGCAGCAGCAGCACGCTGCTGCATATGGGCGGACGGGCGGGCTAGGGCCACGGCCCTACATGTGGGCCCCACCATGATGTATATCTCATATCCACACCGTTCACGAGGTGGGCCACTCCCCGAAGTGGGCCCCCTCCAAATTTCAGTTCCATCCACAGCTCAGGTGGCCCACACAACAGGAAACAGTGGGATTGAACCTCTACCATTGAAACCCCTTTTATGGGCCACAGAAGTTTTGGATGCATATGAAATTTATTTCTCATCTTAATTTAGGTCTCAGTGACCTTATGAACGAACTGGATGGTGAATAAATATTATGGTGGGCCCCATGCGGGACCCACCTATCGTTAAAATAGATTGGCTGGTGTATTCCGTACCAGCTATCTAGCTAGTTGTATTGACATTAGAAGGGGGTCTGAGATCACAAGTTATATGTTTTATCCCTTACCGTCCGTCCAATCGAAAGTCTATAGGACCCACTCCACATGTGTTGCACATGTGGAGGTGGGGCCCACATTGATGTATGCATTCTATCATCAAGCCATCCATTCCTCTTGATGGTGGGGCCACCTAGAGGATGCGCCGCATCCACCGTCCAGCCCATGGACAGTGGATCCCAACCATGATGTATGTGTTTTTCACATGTCGTCCATCTATTTTGATTGTGGGACCCACTGCTATCTGATGTCAGCAGTTTTGTGGGTCCCACGTGAGATCAAGACTGTCCAAATAGTGGGACCAGGTCCATAGCTCAGATGGTAGGCTGAGTGAATGATACTCTTTTCAAATGTAGAGGTCTTGGCATTTATTTCCTTGTACGGGTGGCTAACAGTGATGTTTGAACGTCAGTAGGGTCCATGGGGCCCATCTACGCCGTCCATCAATTTTAGATGGCCTCACCATGATGTATGCCACGTATCCACCATCCTTGGACGGTGAGTCCACGTCCGTGTGGGGCCTCATTGATGTATGTGGCTGTCCAGGCCATCCAAGGGCCTGGAAGTTGCTTTTATATATATATATATATATATATATATATTATACATTCATGATGGTGGTCCTACGTGGCACTCACCTCTCCCTTTTAATGCAGAAAACCTGCATGTGTAGCAGCCAGTATTTCATATATTTTGTATTACATATTGTGGTGGGCCCTACGTAGGACCCACTTCCACTTTTTCTATGCAGTAAGCTACACGTACAGCGGTTACGTGGCTTCTCCTCTTGACCGCAGCAAGCTGCAGGCCCCACATGATATATGTGTCTTATTTACACCATCTATTGTTTCGACGGTGGGGCCCACCATGATGCATACGTTGTATCCAAACCGTCCAACCATATTGAGGTATCATTTTCATGGCATATGCAAAAAGGATGGGTGAGATCTAAAGTTCAAGTAGATCCCCCCCCCCCCCTACTACTTAAATAGTGGACAGTGACTTCCACCGTTCAAACTCCTAAGAGCCACAATAGTTTCCAATTAGGTTGATATTTGTTTTCACTTCATTTATCTCTATGTTAACTTATGAATAGGTCGGATCTCAAATATACCTAAGGGTGGGCCCAATTTGATATACGCGAGGCCCATCGGTACGACCTACTTGATATACATGAAACCCGTTAGTCGGCTCAAATAATATGGCCCATCGTGATGTATTCGAGGCCCATTATGATGTATTCGAGGCCCATGGGTGAAGCCCATTATTATATATTTAAGGCCGAGGTGCAAGGCCCACCTATTGTGCATTCGAGGCCCGATGTGATGTATATTAGCCCGTATGGCGAGGCTTATGTGTCGTAAATGAAGCCTATCGTGATGGTACGTGAGGCCATGGGCCCACTATATGTTTGGGCCTAAATAGGTCACTCCTTGGGAGCAATGTTGGTTAGATGTCCACATTGATGGGCAATGATGGTTGGATGTCCACACTGTGACCTTCCCTTGGGCCTTGTTAGGCTCATCCTCATCATTTCCTTAGTGGGTTAACCCAAATAAGTGGGCCCCATTCGTCATAGACAGATGGCTCCGTGCCATCAAATTTGATATAACCACAATCGTAGGCTGATCTTTATATTATGGTTGATCGACTGTCCATATATAGACCCCGCCTTGTTTATATGTTGATGGTCGGTGCTGATTATCGGTGCCGATTGTCGAGGCTGATTGTTGAGGCCGATTCCGATTGTCGAGGCCCATTGTGACGCACTCAAGGCCCAGGTGGTGCGGCCCATTGTGATATATTTTCAACCCATTTGGTAAGGCCCATTGTGATGTATTAGGGCCCATGGGTTGAGGTCCATTGTGATGTATAAGGGCCCATGGGTTGAGGCCCATTATGATGTATTCAAGGTCTGTTATTTGAGGCCCACCTTGATGTGTATGAGGCCCGTTATTGAGGCTACCGTAATGTGTTTAAGGCCCATGGGTCGTAGCCCAATATGATGTAATTAAGGCCCAGGAGATTAGACCCATTATGATGTCTTTGTGGCCCATGGGTAAGGCCTATTGTAATGTCCGTGTAGCCCAATGACGCAACTCATCGTGATGTGTATGTTATCTAAGTTGTTCTTTAGCTGGGCCGCTAGTAGGCCCAGCTAAGATGAATAGGCCCATTTGCTGCTTATGCAGGGCCCACCTATTGTGTATATAGCCCTTATATAAGGCCCATTGTAATGTATTTGAGGCCTACGGGTAAGGCCCATTTGATGTATTTATGGCCTATGGGCAAGGCTCATTGTGAGGTATTCATGGCCAATGGGCAAGGCTCATTGTGATATGTATTAAGCCTATGGTGTATGTCCCATTTGATGTATTCGAGACCCATGTGTAGAGCCTACATGTCATGTATTTGAGGCCCATGAGCAAGGCCCACCTGTTGTGTATATGTGACCCTTAAGTAAGGCTCATGGTGTTGTATATTAGGTCCTTGTGTGAGGCCATGGTTCTACTATATGTTAGGCTCTATGTGAGACATTCTTTGGGGGCAATGTTGGTTAAATGTCCACATCGTCAAGGTCGATTGTCGATGCCGGGTATTAATACTGATTATGAGTATGTGACCGCATAGCATCATGATGCATGCTCATACGCATCATCTGCATATTATTATGAGATGTGGTTGACTATTCCATGTGTCATTGGGCAGGCTGTTATGAGACTCCCTGATAGGTGGAGGTTATCTCACATGAGCATATGGTATGTGTAAGATAGATGCATGACTGGATTGCATGACTCATGCATCTTACATTGCATTGTGTTGTACTGTACGCCCTAGCAACATCAGGGTCGTAGCCCCCACAAGCATTTCGTGGATGGTCAGATGAGATGCTGAAAATCTGTTTTACATGGGGTGTTATAGATATCCCTGGGTGAAAGTCCCTAAACCCTCTTGGTTCCAGAGGTTGCTCCAACGTCTAGAGCGAGTGGATGTATGAGCGTATGAGGGTCATATACCGTTAGGCCGCGTCTCCCACTGTGTCGTGGTCAGTTGGAAGGGGGTGCGGCCTTACCTGCCCGAGAGGAGAGGGCAAAGCTAGGCTGAGTTTGACTAACTCGAGGAATGGGTCCGCTATCGACGAGTTGGGATCAATATTAGTAGGTGGATAGTGAGGTCTCTTCCACTCGCCTTGTTGCACACGATGGGACAGCAATCTAGTTTGGAGTGTAATAGACCCCGGTGATTTTCCAGAGAGAAACCGTACTGATATGTGGACTTATTGAGCAGGAGTTGCATGCTCATTCATTCATTCATTCACTATCCACTCGGGCTGGTAGTGTGCAACTAATTGTTGTGTACCTTCGTTATGGTAAGGATTTCGGTTGGGCGCGCGACTAACCTGAGATCAAGAGTTTACCATGTTGAGTCTGACTATCCAAATTTAGGTATGAGACTGGTTTGAATAGAAGTCCCTTGTGGTGGACCCCGTAGCCTGTGATATTATGTACTATCATCCCGACTTCACATTTTAGCATGGTCATTTCATTTACATCGCATATTGCATTACATCCTCAACATCTGATATTCGGCTCTTTATAACTCCTTAGTGCAAAGCTATTCTATATTGCATATTCTGATATTGATTGACTTATAGACTCGTCCATACTTCCACTTACTTTGTCATCGTATGATTTATGACCTTGTCAATATTTCTACTTACTCTGATAATCCATGATCTTGTCAGTATTTCTGTTTACTCTGATAATTCATGATCTTGTCAGTATCTCTGCTTATTCCGATAATGTACGATTTATGGATTATCAATAATTTCGGTATTGTATGATGATGGCATTGTATTGAATACTTGAAACTTACTTTGTACACACACTTACACCACTCTCTAAACTTTCTATAAGCGTATGCACGATAGATGCGTGTAGGTGATGTTAGGTTGCAGCAGTGTTGAACTTGGAGCGTGCAACAGTCTTCTGGAGCTTGATTTTCGATTTATGTATTTCCCTTTCAGCATTGTACTAAAATGATTATATTAGTGGATATGTGACGATGATGTTGCCTTTGTGAATTGGATAATCTTATTGTTATGCTTATTACGAGATAAATGTATAAAAAAAAATCCTCCTTGTAGGAACCTAGGATCGGAATCTGGCGTATGGATGCTAAGAGCCGAGAATGGGGTACTATGGAGGCTATCAGCACCGGATTCGGTAATCGGGATTCCTGTGAATCAGATTTTCGAATTTGGAGCGTGACATTTAGTCACACTGGCCAAGGACCTGACAGTTTATACTCTCTACAGAGCAAGGGTCAACACAAAGCATCCACCACGTACACTCCCGCGGAAGGCCTCCTATGAGGGCTTATGAGGGGTGAGAAACACCTTAAATCTAATCTTACAGAAGGAATGATCACAAAGGTCCTCTGGACTCTAATAACTTACAAATAAGTGGATGAGCCTCATTCAGTGCATTGTTAAAGATCTTCCTCCTTTGTTGATAAAGAACCTTCTGTTTCCTTGAACTGCAATTCAGAAGATGTATCAATACATGGCGATGGGTTGGGTCAAGGTAATGATGAAATCCTACTCTTAAATGTTTTCCTATAAGGGAGATAAAGTGATTCCAATCATCTATGCATTCAAGGCATCCCAGCTTAATGATTTGCCATTAAGGTAATAGCTGGAGGATCCTTAAATGCGGAAGTTCATTCCCCAATCTACTCTATTGAATGTCAATGATGAGGTTGGATTGGAGGATGAACTCCCATGAGAGAGAAGGCTTAAGGTATATGATCTAAGGTTAAACACACTAAAGCACTCTATTCTTTCTTTCTACCGGCAACTAAAGACAAGCTCTCTATAAATAGGCAAAAGGTTCCAATGGATATAAAATGGTCACATTTATGACAAAGTTCGATATCATCAAGCAGGGTCGATATCATCGAGCATATACTCTCGATTGTATCGACTGGCCGCTCGATAACACAAACTCAAATGTCCAACGCTTTTGAAACATTTTGCCAGCTGGTCGAGGGAATCGAAACCTGCGTCGATGTCATCGAATTTCGAACTCTGATTTTATTGACACGAGGATCGATTTCTCGATATTCGAAAATGAGAGAGACTTGGCTTTGAAATATTTTAGGTCAAAAGTATGATCGAGGCACACTCGATATCATCGGAATTTGAATGTCGATGATATCGATAGCCGTGTCGATGCATCGATAAATCCAAAGGATTTTCCAGTAAGCTTACTGGACAGTTTATGTCCATTCTCTATGCAATCGACCTGGCCTCGATATGATCGATATTTGAATATCGATTCTATCGAGTGACCCTTGATCCAAGATAAAACAACCTAAAAATATTGCTGGAAAACTGTGTGTCCAAGACTGATATAATCGAAAGCCTTCCAATATCATCGAAATTTGAATTCCGAGGATATCGAGGAGAACTTTGATATATCAAATATTTTAAGATTTTCCTTATAAAAACAAGGACAGATCCTATATGATGTCGATTTTATCGAGTCAACTTCGATAGACTCGATATTCAAATTTTAATGATATCGATATAGCTATCGATACATCAATAATTCCATCCAGTCAGATGCACCATTAAAACAGTCAGATGCACCATTCCATCATGGGCTTAGGTCTCAAAAATCAAGTCAATCCATGACTTGTGTGAGCCACACCACATACAGAAGTGGAGAGGGGTCGTGCACCATTAAAACATTCATAATCATTTTTTAGGCCCACCGAAATGTGGTTTGCAAATCCAGCCCATCAATTATGTGTGTCCCATTTGGATGAGGGTTCAGACCAAGTTTTAGCGGCATTAAAAACTTAAGTGGGCCCCACCAAGTACTTTTATATGTTTTAACAGTGTCATCACATGATTTTAGATGGTATGGCCCACCTGAGTTCCGTGTACAACTGATTTTTGAGATATTCTATAATTTAAAGGAGACCCATCAAATGTACGGTGTTGATGGTCGACACACATCACGGTGGGGCCACGCAGCTCGGCTTGGGAACTTATCGTGAGGTAGAGCGCATAGTACCTTTTCCCTGTGTATATAAAAGAACGGCTCTACCGTACCTTGCGATAGTCAGGCACATACCGGAGTGACTATCGCACGGAGAGAGCCACGTGGGTGTAACTTTCATAAGATCCGGACCGTCCACCAGGTACGGCGCATCATTTTAACGATTGAAGCCAAAAGTCACGATAATCTAAGTCCCAAGTAGGCCAAAACATTGTAAACAATTGGGATGAAACGTCCACCATTAGATTTTTGTAGGTCCCCCTCGGTGTTTATATGCCATCCTATCCATTCAAATGAATCGAATAATCAGGATGAATGAATTTTCCAAAATCGATAGTATTCAAAATCTCAGGCAGCCCATACCACATGAATTTTCTTGGGTGGCCCACATGAGAATTTGAACAGCCTGATTTTTGGGATCAAGGACAAAAAAGTGGTTTTGAGTCTGATGGACGGCGTGGATTTTATTCATGTTAAGTATTTTACGCAACTTAACGCAGCCCAGTTAGGTACCTAGCGAGGTACGGCGCACAAATGCCGTAGAGATGGTCTGATTAACTCTGCCTGCACTTGTCTCCCACTCCATCAGCGCCATTGAAGAATCTTCAATGGAGTTTCCTTCTCTTTTTCTCTTATCTCTCATATCCTCGACCTTCCTCCTCTCATGGGCTTCCCAGAATTCATCCCCCCACCTAGGAATTCTCGCCCGAGAGCTCCTCGAATCGGCGCGGGACCCGCATTTCTTCGACTGGATGAAGAGCATAAGAAGAAGAATCCATGAGCATCCAGAACTTGCTTTTGAAGAGTACAAGACTAGCGAATTGATCCGATCAGAGCTCGACTCGATTGGGATCGAGTATTCATGGCCGTTCGCAAAAACGGGCCTCGTCGCTTCTATTGGGTCTGGTGGGTCCCCTTGGTTTTCACTTAGGGCAGACATGGATGCTCTTCCTCTGCAGGTATGTTGGTTTTTGAAGAGCATGGATGATTGAGTGGATAGATATACACTGGAGCTCGGTGTATAGTCATTTTGATGGGACCATGGCCTGAAAGGTAGAGAGATCCAAGTGGTCCAAAGTCTTTAATCTATGTACCTCTTTTTTCTACAAATGCCCACAATTTAGTTACACCAAAACTTGGTGTCTTACCTAGTGTTTAGTCTAGTTGGTGGGCCACAAGCTGAAGATTAATCCAATCAGATGATCCCAACCGTCCAATTAGAATTTTGACTAGTGTCTGATTTGAATTTCATGGTGGTTCAATCAGAAGGTTAAAATTGATGGGCATATGTGCCGATTGGGGTTAATGGAGACGATTGTTACACTTTCCCTGTATACCTTACAAAAAGGTCTTGATCAATGGACCTGTCTACCAGTGCCCATAATTTGAATACACCAAAACTTGGTGTATAGTCACTTCTGTAGTCTAGTTTGGGTGGGCCACATGCCGAAGATTACGCAAATCAGGCGATTCCAAACTTCCAATCATTTTGAATTTTTTGTACAAAACAGAGGAAGTATTTCGACTAGTGCCTGATCTTCAGGTAGTGGCCCTTGGATCATCAGATGGTTCAGATTGATGGGCATATGGGCTGATCGTGGGTAATGGAGATGATTGTTGCACTGGGTTTCTCTATATACTTTACAAACGGGAGCATTCCTAATTCAGAAATGGATGATGAGAAATACTGCGGTTTGTCATAATCAATGGACTAAGGTTGTGTTTGGGTGTACAATCAACTTGAATTGCTATTTAGTCTATTAAAGTGTAAATAACCAAATTGTGATTTCCTTTGTTAGCATTTTGTATTCATTGTCTATGCTCCAAATAGCAAGTGCATTGCTTTCAAAATGGACTTGAAAGAAAACTGAGATGTGGGGACGACCTCCCCGGTTTGAATGCGAGGAAACATGATTAGCTTTTGTCACTCCCTCTTAATTTAGGGGGTGTTTGTTGCACCAAATATTGTGATTTCATGATTAATCAGTCTAATTAGGTGAAAATTTTATGGTATTTGGTGCAACCAGTTGCACCCTCAACAAAGGAACGTTCGCAATTCAATTTGCTTGCTCACCCAAACGCAACCAATGAGATGTTTAGGATTGCAACTGCATTTGTTTCACGTTGGACTTGAAAGAAAACTATGATGTGGGGGCTACTCCCTCTTAATTAATTTTGAATGAATGTTTGCAATTCGATACGAATGTGCACCTAAATGAAATCTAAGAGATGTTTTAAGATTGAAAGTTTCTTGAATGGGTAATTTCAGCAGAAGTCAAAGCCTGTCAGTTATTCAACCAAGCTGGTGGGTCCTCATCTTCACCATTTGATCATGATGATGGGATGGTTAGTAAAATGCACAACTAATGTTTGCCTGTATAAAACATAAACCAGATCATTCCTCCTATAAAAATGAAAAATAAATAAAACAGGCTTCTTCTTTCGACTGAAAATCAGTTACCTAGTTCATTCGCTGAAAAAATTGTTTGAATTGTCAGAGATTCTCCTCCATTCCAAACGGGGGCCACGAGTATATCATGTACTTGTCTTCAGTCTAGAGTATGAATTCTCTTTATTTATTTGTGTCTGATACCTTTTAGCGATGATGGTTGTCTTGAAGGAAATGGTGGAATGGGAGCATAAGAGCAAGCACAATGGTAAGATGCATGCCTGTGGTCATGACGCCCATGTAACAATGCTACTTGGGGCGGCTAAGTTGCTTCAACGTCGAAAGGATGAATTAAAGGTAATCCCATAAACAGTTCTAATATCAGTATACATTCACTAGGGATGCTTGATAGTTTGAAGCCCGTTGTTGAAATTCCATCACACAATCGAGGGAATTCCTGTTTCGGATCAAGAGAATTCCATCACACAATCAAGAGAATTCCTGTTTCAAATCCATGAAACTGAACCAAATACTCAGACAAGTCTACAATGATGATGCTTTATAGTAGCAAACTTAATGCCTGTTTGGATGTATCCCACAATGTAGATGGGACCTGAAATGAGAATTCAGGGAAACAACTTAGTGCCATTTTCATCACATCTACATTTTGGGACCCTTTCAAGAAATGGGTCCATCTAGCGAATCCTCCCATCCGGATTTCTCTAGATGTCATGAAATTCCTGAGAATGCAGTGAAATAACCTAGAGCCATTTTGATCACATCTACATTTTGGGACCCTTTCAAGAAATCAGTCCATCTAGCAAGCGAATCCTCCCATCCGCATGAAATGCTTACTCACCCAGAATGCAAATACACATATACCACCATCCACATTTTGTGGTCCATCTAGATGTAACCATATAGCGATTGAATTTTGCCACATATTCATGATCAAGTTTCTTAGCCCAATTTCTTTCAATCCTCGCCATCCATGAAGTTTGTCACCTGTTCTATATCACCATATTCTTTTGCTTTAAAGGGGACCATCAAACTCATTTTCCAACCAGCAGAAGAGAGTTATGCCGGCGCATACCATATGTTACAAGAGGGTGCACTTGAGAATGTACAGGCGATCTTTGGACTACATGTTAATCCTGGTTTGCAGACTGGGGCTATTGCTTCAAGACCAGGTCCCATTATGGCTGCAGCGGCACGATTCGTGGCCACAATTCAAGGGAAAGGCGGGCATGCAGCAAGTCCACACAAAAGCAAAGATCCAGTGCTCGCCACATCCTTTGCAATCCTCGCCCTCCAGCAGCTTATTTCTCGAGAATCAGATCCTCTTGACAGCAGAGTAAGATTCTTCCCTGATCTCCTGAACTTGCTTATATTACTTTTTGGCCTAGATTGCAATGTGTTACAACTCATCCATTGTGTGTGTGTGGATTTCTTTTATTTGGGTGCACCAAATGTCATGAAATTTCATAATTAATCAGTCAATTTGGTGCAAAATATCATGAAATTTCATGATATTTGGTGAAACCAAACACACCCTTTTTTTCTTTTTTCGTTTTTAATGTGTATGTGTATTTCATTTATTAGGGTGCATGTGGTTTCACCAAATATCATAAAATTATTTCATAATATCTAATGATCAATCAGTCTAATTTGGTGTAAAATATCATGACATTTCATGATATTCTGTGCAACCAAGCTCTTAGTTTGTGATTCTGTATGTGCCAAATAAAAAGAAGTGTGCTTGTGTGGAATACATGTATGAAAATTGACATCCAATTTGTAGGCTTCATTATGGATGGATGCAGAGCCCAAACATTGATATTGATCAGATGATTTTAACCATCTTAACCGTCTTATTTCAACCACTGATCACCCAACAAGTGTAATTTTCAGGCAATGCTCCATCCACCATTGATCCCATGATTTGGACTGTCCAAATTGGAACTAGTTGTAAACTAAGTCAATGAAATTTGTAACAGGGTTTCAATATCTAATTTAGTAACATTTTTTATTCTTTCCTTTTGTTATACTCTTAACTTATTTTTGTATATCGTATAGAACTAAAGTTCTAGTTAGTCTTGTCAAAATACTATGATTTACAATTTACGATTTGAATCCCACCTTGAATCCCTTTTTATGTTAATCCTACGATACTATTATTTGAATTCTACGATTTACAATTCAAATTGCACTTGTTCTCTTCTATTTTAAGCTTCAATTGGCTTTCAATTTATGTTTTTGAATTGGTCGGGACTTTAAGAATATTTTAGAAAAGTAAATGATTTTATTTTGTTCCTTATAAGAAATTTAATGATATATATATATATATATATATATATATATATATATATATATATATATATATATATATATATATATATATATATATTCCCTTGAACGTTAAATCATAGAGCTTTTTTTAATGATTTCTTACTTCTTAATTAGTTGAAACACTAAATCGATGCACGACTTATGGATGGTTAGGATCAGTGTTATAAATATCAATGATATCAGCCAATATATCCCACGATATATCTTGTATCTCACTTGTGCGATACGAAACGCACAGGTAGTGCGATATATCCCACATGTTCGATCTGGTGAGCATTTTCGAATTTTGATCCTTCTATTTTCTGTAAATCATGTTAAATTAGTGTCAAATTGTTACAAATCCATGATTTTTCATTTTTTGCATGAAAAATCATGGATTGGGAGCTTCAATTTCGAGATTTGGAAGAGATGGGGCTGAGTTGCAGAAAATTGAAAAAAATCAAAATTTCCCAATTTCTCGAAAATCATTTGCAATCTGTGTCCAAATATAAAATCAAACATGTATGTAACCTAATCTTGTGATTCTTATTTTTCTTTTGAATGTATTGCTTGTGTTTCTACACGTCTTCTTACATTTATAAATTATATGTATAGACATTGAATATACTTGCATCAATTTAGTTAGACGATGCATAGATTTAGGACCCCATACAAAAAAAACCTATTATGTGTTTTTTTTTTTGTAATGTTTTGATTTGTAAGTGTGTATTGATGTCTTTTTTAACAATCACTGAAGTTTCATTGAAAAATTCGACCAATTTTCCAATGTTTCCCCATGTTTCCAACAACAACGATATATTACACGATACAACCGATATATCCCATGCAATAACCGATATGTATCCGTATCCCAAGAATACGATACGTAACGTGATATCGATATTTCGAACACTGGTTATGATACGATCATTTGATTACATACATTGTGAATGATAGTTAGAAATCAAAATATCTTTCTTTCTTTCTTTCTTATTTTCTTTTTTTTTTTGGTCTACATAATTAAATACCGCTTTCCCAACATGATTCTATATTCAAGAAAGGTAACAAGAACATAAATTATTAAAAGATCCTTGTATATTTTCTAAGGAAAATATCTTAAAAGACAAAAAATAAAGGAAAGATGAGAATCCTTTAACATTATCATGACATGGTATTACTCGTGCATAGTGATGATAAGAGGATGATATTGATGAGTTTTTAATTTTTTTCTAATTTATTTATATTTTTTTTCAAAATTTTAAGAAAACCATAAAACAATCTTACCAATTACCATATGATTCAACAGATACAATATTGATTTTGACAATATTGGTTATAGTTACTAAACTAGTAAAATCTTAGCCAAAATATTCTAAGATGGTTAAGGCTGTGTTTGCTTGCACTAAATTTCATGAAATATCATGAAAATTTGCATTGACTTTTAGACTGAAATATTATGAAATTTCATGATATTTGGTGCAGTCAAATGCGCATTAAGATATTTTCTGTTGACAGAGAAAGAATTCCTTGCTATTTCTTCCTTCCATCAAATACTACAAAATGTGAAAAATAAAATTAAATTTGCTGTATCAGGCAGAAATGGTGATTCAGTACTGCACGGATCCAATACAAATGTGTTTGTGTTAAGCTAAACATACAAATTGACGTGTGAGGCCCACCATGTTGTTTTAATGATATCCAATCCGTCCATCATGTGCTTCCTCTCCTATTCGCCTGTCTCATGAAAAGTCAGATCAATCCAAAACTCAGGTAGGCGACACAAGTCATTTCTATAACCTTTAAAATCACATGTTGCGGCCCACCTAAGTTTTAGGATGGCCCGATTTGTTTGGGTGTCCGTTGATCATTTTCAGATGCATCTTTTTAAATGGATTAGATGGAATATACAAAACAACGTGGGCCCACATACAATCTGGAAGGTTTTTAATGGCCGGCCCCTCCATCCCAACTGTTCCATCTAGAGTGGTCCAAATGAGTTATGGATCAGCCTAATTTTTGGGAAACAAGGAAAAATAAAGGAGGCACAAATGATGAATGGATCAATGTATGAAAACATCAAGAACATCCCCACACATTGATCTTTATGTTAAGCTTAGTGTTGAATCATTTGTACTAGATACGGCCTCAATGTACAATGACTGTTTGGTCTCTCAATATAGGAATGTTTGGGAGTATACATGTTGAAAAACCATGGTTTGCAGTAACCAAACAGACCCGAAATTGTATCAATGGACCGCCATAACTGCTGCTGACATGTGTGCAATCTCAACCACAGGTAGTCTCAGTTGGATTTGTTAAAGGTGGAGAAGCACACAATGCAATCCCAGAGTCTGTGAAATTTGGAGGAACTTTCAGGAGCATGACTACTGATGGTCTCTCTTACTTGATCCAAAGGATCAGAGAGGTAAGATTCACATGCATCTAAGGTCATTTGAGCACGGTGTCCACTGATCCAGACCATGGACCCCAATGAGGATGGGACCCTGATCCCAAAATCTCCCTGGTGGGAGAATATGAACGGTTTCATGAGTGGCCTTCAAATGGAATTTTAGTAATAAAATATAAACGAAAATTCCTTGCCCCTATGGGAAGAGAAAGGTTGGATGGATGACTAGTGACTTCATCACAGTCCATCATAGGCTGGGCCAATCAAAGCAACGGCCTTGATCACTGAATCTTGGAGCTGCTTGTCATCTGTGGTCTTATATAGACTCCATGCTAGAGTAACGTAATAGAGTCAGGCTCTAGTGGCTCCATCTGACAGTACATACATCATCCAAACGGCTCATGTGACAGATTACCTCATATTATCTGACGGTGCCAAAAAAGTCAGGCCGATCCAGCTCTCAGGTGGGCCACAACACTGAGAGCAATATGAGAGAGGACACCTGCCTGAATTTGAAGTAGCTTGAGTTTGGGTCTGACCCTTCATCCAGGACAGATGAAGGATTGGAGAGGCCTAGATTCCACATACACAACATGGTGTGGTGGGCCCTCCCCACAAATCGAAGGTGGTCGTTCCCTCCTCCCAACTTGTATCCCATGTTGTAGCCCACCTAATTCAGGGATTAGCCCGATTTTCTCCCTCTTTGTGAAATATGTACTGACACACCTAATGGATGGGTTCGATTTCTTCTTGCGTCAAGTGGGCCCTACATCTGCCCACTACAAATGTACCTTGTTTGGTGAAGATAGACGAGGTACCAAGGCTGCATTTGGACATGAATGAAATTGGCATTGGACCATGTTTGGGAAATCCAGAAATCGCAAATTGGAATTGGCAATGCCAAACATTCAGTAATCTTCCATAAGCTCATAGAGCAGCAGATATTTTTGCGGATGTGCCATCATTTCTGGCTTGGATGAAAGGTCAGGGCAATGTTCAGGAGGTCTTACAACTCCGGTGGGCCCCAATGAAAATAAGGGCGGGCGTCCACTCCCACATTATTCCTTTGCTGTGGTCCACCGGAATTTTGGATCAGCGTGATTTTGGGAACATGGGGGTTGTCTGAGATGACACATCTGATGAACGGGATGGATGTCCTCAAAACATCACGGTGGGGTCCAGCTGAGTTGGACTGCACGTATGACACATTGGCATAAGTGTGTGTGAGATCTGGGCCACTCATCAGATGGGTCCCCAATATAAACATACAGATATATGAGAAAAAAATGTACCACTAGAACAATATGCCTGATGGTCATCCAGTGCACACGTGTGATCCACCTGAGTAGCTCACTGCATGAGTGGCCCACATCATGCGCATGCTGGTTCTATTCGCAGTGGCGAAGAATCCCGTCCATCTCACACGTGTGGGCCCCTTGTCACTCCTTCACTGTTGATAGGTCATAGAGACGCAGTCGGTGGTGCACCGTTGTTCAGCCACAGTGGACTTCATGGAGAAGAAACTGAGACCGTACCCGGCGACGGTAAATGACGAAGCATTATACGAGCATACAAAGCGGGTGGGAGAGGAACTAGTTGGAGAAAACAATGTGCATTTGAGCCCGATGACCATGGGAGCTGAAGACTTCGGCTTCTACTCGAATAAGATGCCGAGTGTTATGTTTTCTGTGGGGATTAATAACAAGACGTCAGAGACGATCTCGCCCCTGCACTCTCCCTACTTCTATCTTGACGACAATGCTCTTCCAGTAGGAGCAGCTCTACACGCTGCGGTTGCAATCACTTACTTGGATAGCCAAGTCGGTGATTTCTAAGTGGTATGTGCATTTCGGGCCTTTTGATTCGTAACGGTCGTTTGGACCTAAAAACAAAGAAGTCTATAAAAATCTTCTGGGCCTGCAGGAAAAATAAAAACTTTCGAATTTTAGCTTAAAATTCAAAGTTTTCATTTTCAAGGAAACCCAATAAAGCAACCACTTAGTCGGCGGGTGTCCGAGTTATTCAATAGGCATATCTCTAAGGGCTTGTTTGGATGTCGGTTAGTTCTTTTAAGTTGTAAGTGACTTATATAAGTTGTAAGTGATTTACAAGTTAATTTTTCTGTTTGGACAACATGTAAGTTACTTACAGGTAAAAAATTGTATATTCACATCGAGCAGAGATTGGATTAAGGAACTGCTCTAAAATGTTATGATCATATAAAAAAAAAAAAAAAAACATGGGATTAAATATGTCATTTTTTCAAGCCTATCAAGATAAATATTTAAGCTAATTCTTAAGTCAAACCAATCATCAAGTGGGCCATAAAAGTGAAACCATGAATTCAATATATATATATATATATATATATATATATATATATGGAACAATAACTCAATTTAAGCATTGGAAAGAAACTTAGAAACATTAATAGCAAATATAATAATTAAAGTATATTACCAATGTCTTCTTTAATTAATAGAAAGTAAATTTAAAACTTTTCACTTGAGAATCACCCTCTCCAACCATTCATTCTTTTGAATAGGACTTGCATGATCAAGGAACGTATAAGCAAAATGCAGTCTTTCCGCTAGGAATGTATAAGCCCCATACATCATATCAGAATCAATGGTTATCATATTCTCCAACTCGTCCCATAATGTTTCTGTTGTTTTAGTTTTGAATGAAACATATTCATCTATTGTTTATTGAATGCTTTCAAACTTTTCAATAACAATGGACATAATACTGATTGATTGTGAAATATCTAGTCTCGTATAGACCATAACATACATTAAACTGTCAACCCATTTGAATAAGGCACATGAGACATAACATATTTTTTCTCATTTGATTTAGGACATGGTTCTGAAGAAGGCTTGAAGTGAGCCACGTGGGGAATGCTTACCAACTTTGTTTGGTCCATCCCATACTTGATCGATACCTTTTCAAGGTATTCTGCCTGTGATAACTAAAGCCTGTTCCCCTTCCTGTCTCTATGAATATCTATGCTGAGAACCCTTTTTGCAGTCTTCAGATCTCTCATCTCGAATGTTCTTGATAACTGAGTCTTCAGTACATTGATTTCAGACATATCATGACAGGCGTTCAACATATCATCAACATACAATACTAGGATGATGAATTTGTCATCACTTAGTGTCTTGTAATAGACACAGTGATTATATTCACTCGGAGTAAATTTCTGACTCAACATGAAAGAATCAATTTTTTTATACCACTACCTAAGTGACTATTTCAGGCCGTACAAACCTGCAAACCTTTTTCTCTAACATTTAATTTCGTAGCCCTCTGGTTGCTTCATGTAGATCTGCTCTTCCAACTCCTCGTGCAAGAATGCAGTCTTGACATCCATCTATTCCAGCTCGAGTTCGTATTGGGCAACTAGCGCTAACATGAATCTGATAGATACTTTCTTAACCACCGGCGTGAATATCTCTGTGAAGTTGATTCCTTCTCTCTAAGAATAACCCTTCGCTACTAACCTTGCTTTTTATCTATTTTATTTCCTTTCGAATAATCACTAGCATCCGATCACTTTTCGGACCACTAGAAGCTCCACTAGCTCCCATGTATGGTTTTTGTGCAGTGAGACCATCTCATCATCCATAGTCACCTTATACTTTTCTACATCAGACTCATTAAGGGCATCCTGAATAGTAGATGGGTCCTCCTCATTTGTAGTGAGGGCATATGTAATATTAGATTTATCCCTATATCTTGTCAGTAACCTGCAATCACGCGGTGGATTTCCTCTCACAGGTAGCTGCTCCACCTGATCCTATACCTTTGTCAGTACATCTGTTTCTGCCTGAGTATTATGTGTCAATCTGGACGTCTACGATCAACCTTTCTTGTTTCTCTTGCTCCTCTTGGTCATTCTTATGGAATATAGAACTTTTATCGAATCCGACGTCATGCCTAGTGACGACCTTGCGTGTGACCTTGTCAAATAACCTGTAACCTTTCACACCAACACCATAGTCAACAAAAATATACTTCTTGGTTCTATGGTCTCGCTTATCTCTCTCAACTGACGGTACATGAGAGTAAGCCTCACAATCAAATATGCACAAATGTGAGTAGTCCAGCTTATAACCACTTCATACTTCCTCTGAGATTTTATATTCAATTGTTGTAGACGGGGATCGGTTCACCAAATAGCGAGATGTGTTAACGACCTCTGTCCATACGTCTTTGCCCAACGCCGCATTACTTAACATGCATTTGGCCCTCTCCAAGTGAGTCCGATTCATCCGCTCGGCCACACTGTTTTGTTCCGGCTTGTCGCGCACTGTGTTGTGTCTGATGATCTCTTCATCCTTGCAATATTCATTAAACTCAATGGAAGTAAATTCTTCATCATTGTCAGTCTTTAAAACCTTTACTTTTCACCATGAGTATTTTTCCACTATTGCCTTTCATTGTTTGAATATGGTGAAAACTTTAAATTTACGTTTCATGAAGTAAACTCAAACTTTTCTGAAGTAGTTGTCAATTAATGAAACAAACCATGACAACCCCCCAATGAAAACCTTTGGCAATGGCCCCCATATGTCAGAGTGCACATAATCAAACATTTTCTTACATACATGTTTTTCAGTTTTAAAAGATAATCTAAATTGTTTACCATATATACAATGCTCACACATATCTAAATCAGAATTTTTAAAAGCTAGAATTAAACAACAATCAAATAGTGCCTTCATGTCCCGCTCACTCATGTGGCCTAGACGAGTATGTAACATACATATAGACGTGGAATCTGCAATAGCTGTTGCCGCTCCACCTACTAAAGTGCTCCAGATCAACCTGTAAAGGTTACTATGCCTTTGCGCTCTAATGATCATGAATGCCCCTTTTGAAACTTTAAGGACATCATCAATTCTAGTGAACTTGCACCCTATAGCCTCGATTGCACTAAGAGAAATCAGACTTTTTTTTATATCAGGAACGTGCTTGACTTCAATCAAGGTATGCTCCATCCCATCGAACATCTTGATGTTCACCGTACCGATAGTCACAACATTACAGGCATTGTCATTGCTCACAAAAACTTGTCCACCATCGCATTCTCTGTAACTGGCGAATTGACTCCGATGAGGAGTCATGTGATATGATGCTCTTGTGTTGAGGATTCACTCATCTCCATGATTGTCATGCAAGTGACCAATCATGAACACAGACAGAACATCACCACCACTTGTCTCTTCATCAGATGTGATAATATTGGCCTCCTTGGAAGAAGCCTCTGAGTTTTCTTTCTTCACTTTGGGATTGGTACAATCCTTTTTTATGTGTCTAGTCCTCCCACAGTTCCAACACTTTAATTTTCCTTTGCCCCTGCCCTTGGATTTGGATTTAGGTCTTGAAGATCTTGTACCTCGCTCAGTATTTCTTCCCCTCGTAAGCAGTGCATCGGAAGATGTCCCCATGCTGTCGTTTAGTTTTCTCATGGCCTTCCCTTGAAGAGTTGAGATAACGGTGTTGACACTCAAGGTTTTATTTACGGTGCACATTGTATCCTTAAATGACTTATACGATACCAGAAGAGAATTCAACAACATACATGCTTATTCCTCATCTTTGATCACTTCCTCCATATCCAGTAGTTTGCAAACCAATTTGTTAAAGTTTCTGATGTGGGCCTCCAGATCTCTACCCTCTGTCATCTTGAAGTTATACCACTGTAGCTTCAAATAAGAGTGATTTTCAGAGGATTTTTTCGAATAGATTTCCTTTAACTTTGCCCATAAACTAGCCGCAGTTTTCTTTTTTAAAACATTATAGAGAACCTCATCCGTGAGACATAAACGGATTGAAGCTAAAGCATTACTATCAAGAGTATCTCATTTTTCATATTTCATAGTTGATTTTCGCTACTCAAGAGCCTTAGCTTCGCCTTGTTTGGTTAATAGACTAATTATCTTAATCTTCCATAACTTAAAATTATTTTTTTCTGAGTACTTCTCAATATCAAACTTGGCGTTTCCCATTGATGCTAATCCTGCAGATCCAAATCTATGCCCCAACGATAACTCTGATACCACTTGTTGGGTTTTGGACTACGGAATCACATAGAGATGGATCTAGGATAGCAATCCAAGAGCACCAAGCAAACACACAAGAACACAAAGATTTAATGTGAAAAATCTTTTTGGAAAAAAACCACGACACAAAGCGACAGATCTTCACTGTGAAAGAAGAAATTACAAAGAGAAAAGACTTACCTGATTTAAACAAGCTTAAATTTCACCCTTGCTACACCCTTTGCAAACCATAAAACCTTTTTAAAATGCCTTAGAATAATACCTCACCCACATATATAGTTTTAGGAAGAATCCCAAATAAAATCGGAAAGAATCATAAATGAAATCGGAAACAAATCCCGTACTTTCGCAGTTGCACGAAAAATCTGTGCGGAATCGGATTCGATTTAAGACATCAAATACAACATGGTATCATGTACTTTTCTCAATAAATGTTGATTATATCTTCCGACTAAGGCAATCATAATATCTACGGTGTAGTGTTGATTCAAAATTCCTGTATAAACATATAGTTTTTCATATTGCATAAATTATTATTTTTTAAAAAAATTAAAAAAAAAATTAAAAAAAATTAAAAAAAAAAAACTTGTTTAGTAATATATGGATGCTTTTTCTACTTTTCAGTATTTTCAAACTTAGCAAACCTCTTCAAATTTAGGTGATAAAAGATAGGCTTTGACATTAGAATAGAATAAAAATAAAAATTGAGATTTGGTGAATGGTTGTGATCATATACAAATTGTCACGTTAGAGCAAATTAGTGAACTATTAAAGTAGGGATGGAGATTGTTGCTAATTAGTTATATGGGCCTTTGATGGTAGAAGAGGATTCTTACAATGTGATTACTTGAGCTTCAAAGAAATGTATTCGCCCTTAAAATTTTGTTTTTATTTCAATAGTTCAAGGATTTCTTCCTAATCTATTGATATTAGTTATCAGATTCCTAGAGAGGTCAATGGTATTTGCTAATTCACTTGCAAATGGAGAAGTCCATAAATTTCATTTATGTATAGAGGAATCTTGCCTTTTAAAAAATGTATAGAAGAATCTTAACCATTGGCTTGATTGATGTATGTTTCCTTTGCTTTATGGGGCTATTTAATAAATTCTTTTGTTATTTAATGTACGTAAAAGGCCCACCACGGGGTTTACTAAGTGTTGATTTTTTAAACTGGTTGCTACTAATTTTGGGGGTTGAATTTCTCATACCACAGTTGTTATTTTCGGTAGATCATAGTTTTTGACTCTGCGTTCTCTAGTGGTTTTGTGGCTAATCTTTGGGATTCATATCTAGGTTTAACACAGGCATATTTGATGTTTTTTTTTTTTTTCCTGACTATTACTTATTTATTTTGTAATTGGAAATATTATGATCTTGGTTAGTGATTATTGGAGATGTTTAGATTTAGGCTTTGGTTGATGTCCTAAGAAATCCGGTAAGCGATGATTTTTTTGTCCTAGTTCATATTGGCCCCATTTTATGTCTGGCCTCAAATGTTTTTTATAGTGTTTTTAGTTGAAAACAAGTATAGTAAATAGGACTCGTTTAATTTTTTTCCCATAGACTTTTTAACCTAGTAGTGTTGCTCCAATAGATCTCATGGAAGGGAAGGTGACTCTACTTTTGCTAAATGTCCACCAGCAAGTTCAATCCTCTCACTGTACCTTCTCTTAGTTTCTTTTCATTTTCCTTGAGAGTAGATTTGTTGGAGATATGATTAGATTTTTTCCTCTTTTTTTAGAGAGAGAAATCTCAATTGATGGGGTTTTAAGTTTCTTTTCATTTTCCCTGAGAGTAGATTTGTTGGAGATATGATTAGATTTTTTCCTCTTTTTTTAGAGAGAGAGATCTCAATTGATGGGGTTTTAAGTAGAAATACTGAATGAACTAATATCTATTCACATAATCAAAATATTGAAACACATATGCTAACAACTATTTCAAATAATAAAAATTAACATAAATTCAAATTTAGGAAAAAAAAAAATCACAATAAGATACTACCTTAAAACAATTAATTGATGCCCCTAAAGGCCTGTTTGGTTTCCAATTTTCTATGAAATGCATAGTAAATAAGTCATCATTATCATTCGCAGGTGTTTGTTTAAATAGGAATTATGGCTCGTACACTTGTAAAGTATGTAAACTAAATTGTAATTATTATATTTTTACATTTTAAAAATATCTTTTTTTACAGTATTTTATTGAGTGAAAAAAATGTAGCAAAATCATCATCGCAGTCAAATGTAATTGACAACACCATACAATTACAATAGTAAATAATCATCACCCATTTGCAGTCATTTACCGTTGTAATTGGAAAACCAAACATGACCTAAAATCTATACATGATTAATTTACTTAAACCAAACAAATAACATGTTAAAAATCTTGTACCATCATAAAAAATTAGAGCCTAAAAAGGATAGCTAAAACCGTGGGAGGTTGAAATTTAAAACATATGTTAAACTTCATTTCACATAATTTTCATGTGTGGTAAGTTGAAACTTAGACACATAAATATAAAAGGTTGGCACAATAAATTACATTATCAATAGATTAATAAAAGAATCTAATTTCAGACTTGAACCTCTTATTCACATAGTTTCATATATGGCAAGATGAAGCTTGGAGACATAAATATACAAGTTTGGCTCAAGGAGTCATGATTGTTTAGCCGAAACTTGAATTTTTCAGCTCTTATGTTGTTTCCAATTCAGTTTAATCTAACTAAAGTAGGAAGCCAACTTGGAATCATTGTATCTGGAAAGATTTAGTCAATTTGTAATTGTTGTTAACAGATGTTTTAAATCTGAGGAAATTCAACTAGCCCGAGAAAGTTCAGTTGAAAATCCAGCAACAATTTATTCTGGAACTTTTGAGAAATTCAACCAGTCGAAGGACAAGTTCGGCTAGCCGAAGTGTCATTCGACTAGCATGAGATATGGTTCGACTAGTAGAAGGTTACGCAAATTGTGCGTGGACTACGTAAATTTGATGTTGTTTCTGGATTATTGTAAGTCGGTGCGAAAATTGGGGTTCCTAATCTATAAATAAGAGGTTCCTAAGATGCTCCATGAGTCATTCTAAAACATCCTAAGGGGATGCTTGGCATATGGTACTGGGAAGGATTAGATGGGATGAGATTCAAAAAATGTAATTATTACATATGACACGGATTATCCCATGTTACCATGGGATAAGCCTAATTCCATGCTATGTTTGTAATACGGTGAGATTCACTCTTTGGTTTGTTGTACATTGAATAAATATACCCACCATCATTTGAAACTATTGAGAATAACACATACATGTTATATGCAAACTAATCAAAACTGATCATTTGTTTTGTAACCTCATTTTATGGCATGGGCCTAAAAAGGAGGCCCATAAAATGAGGCAGATCCAAAACTTATGTAGCCCCAAAGAAGTTTTCAATGGTAGGTGTTCAATTCCTGTTGCTTTCTTTGGTGGGTTCCACTTGAGCTTTAGATCTACCTGATTTTTTGGCCCATGCTCTAAAATGATCTCGAAAAATGGGTGGACGGTGTGGATATAGCCCACACATCATGGTGGGACCTACACAATTTGCTAATATTGAGTGGAATTGGCATGGGACCAAATGCAATCCCATTTAATCTAATTCCAAGCTTTTCCATTCTTCCCAAACATTGAGTGGAATTGGCACGAGACCAAATGCAATTCCATCCCACCTAATCCTATCTAATATCATGCGCCAAACGAGCCCTAAGGCTTTCTAAAGTATTCCAAAGGGTTTTTACAAGGGGTTCTAGGGTTTCAAAGGTTGTAGCAACGGTGAGATTCGAGGTTGTTTGAATCGGATAAGTCATTTCTCTTTGTAATTTATGCTTTCATAGTGGATTTCTGTCACTTTGTGCCATGGTTTTTTCCCAAAAGGATTTTTCACGTTAAATCTTTGTGTTCTCGTGTTTGCTTGGTACTCTTGAATTGCTATCATAGATCTATGTGTGATTCCACAAAACAATCCACAACAAGTGGTATCAGAGAAATCGTTGGGGCACATATTTGAATCTGTAGGATTAACATCAATGGGAAGCACTAGGTATGATATTAAGAAGTACTCAGGCAAAAATAACTTTCAATTATGAAAGATCAAGATGCTCAGTTCCTTAACCAAGCAAGGTGATGATGATGCTCTTGAGGAAAGAAAATTTATGACTAATGAAGAATGGAATACTCTTGATAAGAAGGCCTTACCATCAATCTGTTTATGTCTCACGGATGAGGTTCTCTACAATGTTTTGAGGGAGAAAACGACGGCTAGCTTATGGACGAAGTTAGAGGATATCTATGCAAAAAAATTCTCTGAAAATCACATACACTTGAAGGTACAGTGGCATACCTTCAAGATGGTAGAAGTTGGAGATCTGGAGGCCCACATTAACAACTTTAATAAATTAGTTTGCAAACTGCTAGATATGAAGGAAGTGATCAAAGATGAGGAATAAGCATATATGTTATTAAATTCTCTTTCGGCATTATATGAGTCATTCAATGATACAATGTGAACTGTAAATAAAATCCTGAGTGTCGACACCATTATCTTAGCCCTTCAAGGGAAGGCCATGAGAAAGATAAATGGTGACATGGTACATCTTCCAATGCACTGATTACGAGGGGCAAGAATACTGATCGAGGTACATGATCTTCAGGGCCAAGATCTAAGTCCATGGGCAAGGGCAAAGGCAAGTTAAAGTGCTAGAATTATGGAATGGGAGGACACATGAAGAAGGATTGTACAAATCCTAAAGCAAAGAAAGAAAATTCAGAGGCTTCTTACAGGAGGGCCAATGTTGTCACATCTGATGAAGAGACAAGTACAGGTAATGTGTTGTCTGCATCTATGATCGGACACTTGTTTAATGATCGTAGAGACGAGTGGATCCTTGACACAGGGGCCTCATATCTCATAATTCTTTATCAGAGTTGGTTCACCAGTTACAAGAAATGCGATGGTGGATAGGTCTTTATAAGTAATGACAATGCCTGTAATATTGTGGCTATTAGTATGGTATGCATCAAGATGTTTGATGGGGTGGAGCGTACCTTAATGTTAGACACGTTCCTGATTTGAAGAAGAATCTAATTTCTCTTAGTGTACTTGAGGCAATGGGCTACAAGTTCATCGGACTTGATGGTGTCCTTAAAGTATCTAAGGGGGCACTTGTAATCATGAAAGCGCAATGACTTGGTAACATTTATAGTTTGATCGGGAGCACTTCAACAGGTGGAGTTGCAGTGGCTATAGCGGATTCCACCTATACACGTGTGTGGCATGCTGGGCATAGCCACATGAGCGAGAAGGGCATGAAGGCTGAGACGCGTGAACAGAGATATGGAGCAGGTGGAGAAGCCATCTGTGAGAAGAATCACACCGCATAATTGCAGGTTACTGGAGAAGTACATGAATAACTCTAATATCGCATATGCTCTTATTACAGACGAGGGGGATCCGTCTACTATTCAAATGGGACTAGATGAGCCTGGTGCTAAGAAGTAGAAGGAGACTACGGATAATATGATGGATTCGCTGTACCAGATCGACACATGGGAGCTAGTGGAGCTTCTAATGGGCCAGAAAGCGATTGGATGTAAGTGGATCTTCAAAAGGATGTAGCATAGATACAGAGTGAAGATGGTAGCGAATGGTCATTCTTAGAAAGAAGGGATCGACTTCTCAGAGATATTCACGTCGGAGGTATAACAGGTGTCTATTAGATTCATATTGACGCTGGTTGCCCAATGCGATCTCGAGCTTGAATGGATGGATGTGGAGACTGCCCTTCTGCACAAAAAATTGGAAGAGCTATTCTTCATGAAGCAACCAGAGCGGTTTGAAGTTTAAAGGGGCAGAGAATAAGGTTTGCATGATGTCGTTGTACGACCTGTCGCCTAGGCAGTGGTATAAAAATTTGATTCCTTCATGGTGAGTCAGAAATTTTTTAGGAGTGAATACGATCATTATGTCTATTGCAAGACAATGAGTGATGGCGCATTCATCATCCTAGAATAGTATGTTGATGACATGTAGATCGTCAATCATGACATGTCTGAAATCAATGTACTGTAGACTCGGTTAACAAGGACATTCGAGATGAAGGATTTGGGGGCTACAAAGATGATTCTCAGCATTGATATTCATAGAGACTGGAAGAGAAGCAAGCTTTGGTTATCTCAGGCAGAATACCTTAAGTAGTTATTGATCAAGTATGCGATGGACTAGACAAAGTCGGTGAGCATTCCCTATGCGGCTCACTTCAAGCTTTCCTCATGACAATGTCTCAAAATAGATGAGGAAAAGCAGGATATATCTCATGTGCCTTATTCGAATGTGGTTGACAGTTTAATGTATGTCATGGTCTGTACAAGACCAAATATTTCACATGTAGTTGGTGTTGTGAGAAAATACATGTCAAACCCTAGCAAACAACATTAAGAAGCGGTGAAATGGCTACTTCGATACATTTGAGGTACAAAAGACTGCGACTTAACTTTTGAGAAGACATGAGCAAAGTTGATAGGGCATGTGGATTCAGATTACGTAGGCAGTGTGGATTTCAAAAAGTCGACTTCAGATTACTCATTTGTACTAGTGGGTGGATCAATTAGTTGGATGTCTTAACAGAATATATAGCAATGACAAAAGCATTTAAGGAAGGTGTTTGGTTAAGAGTCATGATAAATCAGCTGGGGCTTTAGTAGGAGGCGGTGTTAGTTAATTGTGATAGTGAGAGCACTATTAATTTGACTAAAAATTCTGTTTATCACTCACGTACTAAACACATTTATATTCGTTATTATTTTATCCGAGAGTTGCTTGAGGAAGGAGGCATAACATTGGAAAAGATTCACATCAATGTGAATCCGACATACATGCTCACCAAGGTCGTTCCTACAGAGAAGTTCAAATTCTGTGCAACTTCTCTAAACTTGGCGATGACATAAAAGGAGGATGGAGTGTGCGCGAAAAGCATTGATGAAGCTATGATGCGAGGTAAAGATAAGAGAAAAGGTCAAAAAGCTACATGTTTGAAGATTGAAGATATGATGGAGATTATTTTTAATAGATGTCTTGAATCTGAAGAAATTCGACTAGCCCGAGTAAGTTCGGGTGAAAATTCAGCAACAATTTATTTTGGAACTTTCGAGAAATTTAACCAGTCGAAGGACAAGTTCGGCTAGCTGAAGTGTCGTTCGACTAGTCAAAGGTTACGCAGATTATGCGCGGACTACATAAATTTGAGCCGTTTTCTAGATTATTCCAAGTTGGTGCGAACGTTGGAGTTCCTAATCTATAAATAGGAGTTCCTAGGATACTCCATGAGCCATTCTAAAACATCTTAAGGTTTTCTAAAGTATTCCAAAGAGTTTCTAGAATGGGTTCTAGGGTTTCAAAAGGTGTAGCAAAGGTGAGATTTGAGGTTATTCGAATTGGGTAAGTCCTTTCTCTTTGTAATTTATGCTTTCATAGTGGATTTCTATCGCTTTGTGCATGTGATTTTTTTCTCGAAAGGGTTTTCAATGTTAAATCTTTGTGTTTGCTTGGTGCTCTTGGATTGCTATACTAGATCTATCTCTATGTGATTCCATGGAACAATCCCCAACAATAATGGCCTAAAAATAGTATGTGCGAATCCAAAAAGTTAATTCATAAAACCACTTGAGAACAAGTAGAGTCAACAACTACGATCTACCAAAAATAGCAACCGTAGTCTGAGAAATTCAATCCCAAATGTCAGTAAATACCTGATGTATGACCAATACATGAACTCAAATAATATGAGAGATCAATCAACAAATTTAAATTAATTAATGAAAACTATAAACCTTGCTACCATCATCACAAATATTAAGATTTTAAAAGGAAATTATGCATAGTTTAAGCCTAGGTTGCTAAGTATTATCTTACAATAATACCATTAAACATGAGAAACTAGGATATAATGGATGTAGAAACATTCAAATAGCATAGGGTTAAACCTATTTTAAGGAGGAAGGTCTACTACTACTTAGGGTGAGTAGGGTTTAGGGAAATTGGAAAAAAAACTTAGAATTAAGGTTAATTGGGTAAATGGGTTAAAGGGTTTAGGTATTAGGAGAAGGGAATTAAGGTTCTATATGTATGAATTTAGGGATTTGGATTTAATTGAAGGTTTTAAAGGGCTAAGGTTTGGTAATTTGGAAAAATTAGAAGATTTCGGATCTCCCCCCCCCCCCCCCCCCCCCCCCCCAAAAAAAAAAAAAAAAAAAGATTACGAATTAAACCCTGATTTATTAACTTTGATCAAAATAACCTTAGTCTAATAAAAAATCAAATAAAATCACTCATAAGATGTCTAAAGCATAAATCAATCATAAACTAAATCCTAAAATATAATTATGTCCTATGATGACAAGAATAGTCCACGATCAACGGTTTAATCATGTAATCCATGCAATCTAATGACCCAATTGTCACGTCCTTCAAATCCAACAATCCAAACCACTTCATAAAATAACCCATGTGCATCTTTCCAATATGGGGTCTTCTAGATGCTCGCACATGCACATGCACATGTGGTCTTCAACATGAACATGAATAATCGCCTAGCCACAGAGAATTCGGTGCGGCTCGCCTCCTCCTCTGATACGTACGTAATGGAGTACGTGATGTGATATCCTCATCAACTCTCCTCGGCTAAGAAGAATTCACCTCTGGTGGACTAAAACTCTTGTAACGCTCCAGGATGTCAGAATCTAAAGTCTGCAGCTTTGCCTTTGTAATCTAGCTGTTATCTAAAATTGGCTTGTTTTTTCACTTGATGAGGATTTTCTGAAATACCCCATAGCGAGTAAAACCGCTTATGCATCTAATATATCTTTGACTTGTGCACTTCAAGCAAGCAAGGAGGGTAAGGGCGACAAAGGCTGGGATGATGGGTCAAGTAGGGGTTGTAGGTTAGGAATTGTATCATGTTCTGTGGTAGGCTTTAAAAATGGATCAAAAGGCGAAGTGTCAGGACCCTTGTATCGTATTAGATCTTCCATATTAAAAGTAGGGCTTATTTCCATGGTAGGTGGAAGGTTTTCTACATATTCATTAGGACCCAGTTTCTGTAGTATTTTATATGGTTCTGCACTATGCGATTGCAATTTTTTAACAACCCTATGTGGGAACCGTTCAGGCATCATCAGAACCATGACATAATCTCGTACCTAGAATTTCTGAAATTTGTGATGAGAATCAGCAAATGCTTTATATTTTTCATTACTTAAGTTAATTCACTTCCTGATCTCACTATGCAATTCATGTATGTGACGTGCAAACTCATTTGCTGACTCATATGGCCTATGGGATACAAACATAGGTATGAGATATATAGGTTTTCTAGGTTTGTAGCCATGCACAACCTCAAATGGACTCATGCCTATGGACCTATTAATGGAACTATGATATGCTAATTCAACTGTACGTAAAACAATATTCTAAGTTCTGACATATCACCCACAAGGCATCTAAGTAGATTTTCAAAACTTTTATTGGTGACTTCAGTCTAACCATCTGTTTGAGGATGATAGGCAGATGAAAATAGAAGGCTTGCCCCATCATGTGCCATAGTTTCTTCCAAAAATATCTCATAAAACGTACATCATGATCAGACACTATGGTCTTAGGTAAACCACAAAATGAAGAAGACAATGAGAGTGTCGGTAATAGTTATGGACCCTTTGATGCCTAAGTCAGGTAAGTAGACTCGGGTTGAAAAAGGCTTGAGGTAGGGTTTTTATCGCTTACCTCCCATAAATTGCAACGAGAGTACTTATAGGGTCCATTGGGTAGTGTCAAAATCGCGTCTTGTAGGATTTATCGGATACGCTGGAAGATCTTATCTAGATATGGATCTTCCTTCAGATCTATCATCGAATTCGCCACGGTTGGTGTGATCTTTGGATATTGTGTGATATTCGAATATGTTGGATCTAATCTCTTGAACTTGGGCAGGATATCTTTGAGATCCTCACCCCACCCTGGTGGTGGTCGACCTACTCAGCTCAGGAAATGGCTCTTGTAATCGAGCTCTGCCTTCAAGGATCATTGAGCTCTGCTCGGTTTGGGATTGATCTCTCCATCGAGAGGATCATTAACAGTATCTTTCGAGCTCTCCGAGCCTTATGTCTTATTAGTTTGGGAAGCTCGCCTTGGCGTTCCTCCTATGGTTAGTTACACTTTTCGCACAATAGACCAGTTCAGTTTTTCCCACAACAATTGCAACCCACTCCTAAGTTTGTCTTGCACGTGCTTGGAAAGTAAGAGTCCAGACTAGTTTAGATGCGTGGGAGTTGAAATTTGAATTTCAAGTAGCCTGGTCTTCTCGAAATTTTAAATCGAGCTCGATTTTGTCGTTTGCTGGCGAAGGTGAGATCTGAAAATGCAGCACCTAACACAAAATACAAAAAAGATATGATAATCAGTTGTGAGATACGAGGGGGCATGCATTAATGGTCAAACGCCTTTCAGACTTTAGACGAATTGAGGATTAATAGCTGTCACTTAAGCTGTCGTGTGTTCACTCGGGCCAATCTTGCACTATCACGTGAAAGGGCACAACAACCAAGTGTTACCTCAGAATAAATGTGTTCTCGGGGGGATTTTATAAATACTGTCATCTCCCTTCATTCGCTCGTTCATTAATTTTGCGAAGCCTAAGCTTTGCCGACCTACTTCTAGCCTCCACTTTAGTCTGAGAGTTCTCTCCTTCTTCGGTATCTGCCAATTCAAGGTCCTCATGCTGAAGCTTTTTTCAGTACACTTAGAGTCTATCTCTTACTTTCTTTCCCTCCATTTTTTATGTTTTGCTATGGGGATTTCGAGGTTACCACTGTCTCCGATGCTTTTCATGAGGAGTTAGTGGGCAGTAGCTCAGATTCTTCTTCTACACCATCTTTGAGGTCCAGGCCCCAGGAGCCCACCCTTCTCTTAGGGCAGAACCACCATCAGAGGTGGAGACATGAACAGGGGAGGCCATCTTGTGACAAGCAGAGCCGACCTCCTCATCCTTTAGGGATATGGCCCATACGGCCAACATTTTTATATCTAGGCTGAGGACAACCGAACTACTGGTGCTTAGGTAAGAATATGCGATTCTTAACTAGGTGGGACTTTAGTTTCCTTGGGCTAGAGAGCTCCCTAGCCAACCTCTCGTAGGAGAGGTTGCCATATACTCGATATTTTTTCCTTGCAGTCTTCGCTTACCTTTTCATTCGTGGTGAGAGAAATGCTCCACCGGCTTAGGGTCACCCTAGGGCAGTTGAAGCCTAATGTGTGGTGAGTTGTCTTCGGCTGATGCAATATCTGGAAGCAGGTCGGCAACTCCGAGCTCACCGTGGATGAGCTCTTCTTCTTGTACCAGGCCGAGAGCGACCTTGGATCTCTAGGCTAGTATTATTTTTCTTCATGGCTGGGCAAGGATGTAATGCCCCGAAAATCGGCACCTGAGTACATATACTCCGATCCCGTGTTTTCGGGTGTTAACTTAATACAATACACATATGTCCTCATTCAGATTCACATTCATTTCACACATAAATAATCAGAGTAACACATTTCAACTTAGTGGAATCAAAGTTAGATATAGAAAAATCTTAATATATAAAGCTAACACCCAAAAGTGGTGACCACCCTTGTGATGATTATACGAACTACAATAATTACAATAGGAACAGAAGAACTATCAAGTGGGAAGAAGCTATAAATCTACTAGGCACCCCAAGCACACCACCGACTGGTCGTATTCTTGAGTTATCTGCATATGTCAAATAGGAGGCGTCAAACGCCAACATAGTGAAGAAATATCCCCAGGATTGCTACTTGGGACATTTTAGTGATTAGCAGGTTCACAACAAATATATATTCATACACGTAATAAACTCAAGCATGTTACCTTTAATGCACAGCTACTAAGCAAGTTACACATGTTATCAACACAACCAAGCGCAAGTAATGACAACATAACAAACATATAGTTTCCTAATATAGTTTGTAAATATATTAATGGTATGATAAAATGATGCATTCTCTTTACAATCTAACACTCCCTCCCAAGTGACTTCAATACCTATTTCGCAAATGTCAACGCTGCACTCACAAGTGACTCCAATACCAAATTGCAATCTAACCTAAGGTATGCATGATTAGCCAAGTCATTATTAGTACTAGTTCATACAGCAGGTTGGCGAAGCTAGGATATTGCCATTATATCATGAGTCATTATCCGGATCACATGGCTCATTGTGGCACCTGGTGGCTCCTCACCAGTGTCCCTTGATCCAAATTAAGGCATCAACATATTATGGGTCATCACTGAACACCGAGTATGAACAATCAATTCAAATGTGCGGGCTTGTCACTCAAAACTAAATCAATACAAAGGAAAGGGCTCGTCACCCAATTCTATTCACGCCTGATCGTTTGAATGATACTCTGGCATGAAACCACACCTTCCAAACTAAATTAATATAAAGGAAATGTCTTATGAAAATTTTACTTAAAAAATTAAGGGTGTTCGATCAGTCGAACCATGTTGGATTAGCCCAAGATCTGCATAGGTCAAGTTTCCAGCAACAAAAGTCCTTATTTCTCCTGGAACTTCGGTCGGCCTAACCCTGGGAACCCAGCTTGGGTTAGCCTAAGGTCGACCCATGTCAAGTTTACAACAATGTACATTTTCTGATTTTCGGATTCTTAGGCCAGCAGAAGTTTGGCTTGGGCTAGCTAAAATCAAATCCCGTGAAATCTGATAGCTGTTGGAATAATATCGAGGAACTCCGACCAGCCGAAGGGATTCTTAGGCTGACCAAATATCCATATCTTTGGCTATAAATAGAGACCATTTCTCATTGTTTCAAATCATAAAAATCAAAGAGAATTCTTTTAAAAACAAAAGAGAGAGATTATAGTTTTTTTAAAGCTATTTGCTTAGTCATTCTTATATTTCTTTTATAACTTATTCAATTCTCTTCTTAAGTAGATTTAAATTTAATTAGAGAGTACTTTATACTTAAATTTGAGATTAGAGAATTGAATTTGCAGCTTTTAGGATTTTATTCTTTGAGAAATTATATATCCATAAATCCTTTTTGGTTGAGCATACATTGGTTCATCATCATCTAAGAAAAAAGGATCGCTGCATCTATTGAAGCATCAATTTCAAAGGCTTCATCAGTATCTTCGCATCAACATTCATTTATGAGAAGATAAATTTTTATTTTCCGTATATTCTTTCAGTTTGGGTTTGTTGAGATTGCTCAAAAATCTCATCAGGTTGTGGAGTGATAAGCTCATGAAAATGACTTGAGGTTTTGTTGTGGTTAACCTGTGAAAATCACAAGAACTATAAGAGGTTGTTAAGGTGATCCTGTGAAAACTTTGAAAATAGTGGAAAGCCAAAATAACATGAAGTAGTAATTTTGGGAGTGGAGCAGGTGTGTTAAACACCGAACCACTATAATTCTATGTATTGTGGTGATTGATAATTTTATTCTTGGTTTTATTATATTGAAATATTGGATTCAAGGATGTCATGAAATAAGGTTGCCCGATGACTCGATTGAAATTAAGATTTCAATATCTGTTGCTATTATGAATTTATTTTGCGCGATTGATTATAAAAAATCCCCCCCCCCCCCCCCCCCCCCCCCCCCCCCAAGGACATCTATAGCTCAATTTACAATATTAGCATCCTCCAGGCAAGAAACCAAAGCACATGGGCACAAGAAGAAAATAAGTTTGTCAAAAGGGGGAAATTCTTTCACTTGCACATTGGATTCATGTGTATGCTTTGAAACTCTATAGCCTGGCAAGGTCCTAGACATCCTCTATGCAAGGTATTTACATCATCGGAAAGGTAAATTTGAAAGCTTCAAATGATCAAGAATACATACTTGTGGCAATCGACTACTTCACTAAGTGGGTAGAAGCATCATCCTACACCACCATAGTAGTGTCTCAAGTAATCAAGTTTATAAAGAGCAACATCATCAGCCAATACTGAGTCTCACACACCATCATCACCAACAATGGCTCATCTTTCGTCAACAAAAAGATGGACAACATCCTTAAAAAATTCAAGATTCAGCATCGAGGGTTGACCTCCCCCCCCCCCACATAAACAGTGGAGTGGAAGCCGCCAACAAGACGATTATTAGGATACTTGAGAAGATAATCAAGACATACAAAGAATGGTCTGAGATGCATCCATATGCACTCTGGGCCTATCGGACATCTGTACGGTCTGCTACAGGCGTAACCCCTTTCGAGCTTACATATAGAATGGAAACAGTTCTACCAGTGGAAGTAGAAATACCATCTCTTTAAGTACTACTGAAAAGTAAAGTCAAGGAATTGGAATGGCTCAGAGCCAGATACGATCAGTTGCACCTTGTAGACAAGAAGTGCATGCATGCACTAAGTCATTCCCAAAGCTATCAAAAGAGGATCGCTTAGGTCTAGAACAAGAGAGTTCGAAAGAGAAGTTTCAAGATGGGTAACATGGTCATAAAGTGCATTGTATCTTCACATCTTCTAGATCCTCGAGGAAAGTTCAAACCTTCGTGGGAAGGATCACTAATCATCAAAAGAGTTCTTTCGAAAGGCGCCCTTCGACTCACCAACCTAGGGCGATGATCTTTCGGAGCCCATCAACATCGATAACGTGTAAGCTTATCTAACCATGTCAAGATTTACAATAGCAAAACTGAAGTCAACTAACCAAAGCTGATCATCCTGAGAATCACTACCTCCCATCCCCAAATAAGTTCCTCAATAAGAAGGGTTAAAGAACCAAAAAAAAAAAAGAGAAAGAAAAAGAAGAAACGAGGAAAAAATAAGAGCATGTGGTTCAAGATAGCAAAAGAGAAAAAGAAATGAAGGAAACATAAGAGCACGTAGTCTAAGAAAGCTTTTTTAAAAAAGGAAAATAGAGAAAATAGAAAATTAGAAAAAGAACAAAATTCGACCCAAGAAGCACATCCCCACTCACATTTCCTTAGGATGATCTCAGCTCGAATCAACAGCTTTGCCATCGTGACTCAAGATAAGGAAGGAAAGCTACCAATCGGCCAGCAAGGAAGTCCAATCCTTCCATCACTGCATAAATCAAAGAAAAATAAAAAAGCATGCCTAAGAAAAATAGGTGAAGTGACAACCCAAAAGAATGCTTCGAGTAAAAATAGCGGGCACGTAACGTACTTGGTGAAAACTTAAAAGTGTGTCAAGGGTAAAAAAAAACAAAGTTGTCAAGGGGACAAGCAAGATTAAATATTTGGGGTGTGATAAAAACCTGAAAGGGCACCACAAGAAAAAATAACAGGCATGCCGGACGTAGAGAAAACCTGGGCACCGCAACAATATTGGCAAGATTTTTTTTTCTAAAAAAATAGATACATGGAAGATCCAAGGCAACATGAAGATTCAACAGATGCAAAGATTGCAATCATGAGTTGAGAATTCTTTCATGCACTTCCCAAATCCTAGGGATAGGATACCATTGCGCACTACCTTAAAGGGATTAGGGCCCTTAGTGAACAATTAAAAAATTGATTATGACATCCAGCCAAGTTAACGTTCTGATTCCTACATTTACTGGTATAACAAGTACAAACTACACATACACAGATAACACGAGGCACGAAATTTTTAAAAGCTTTCTTTCCATTTAATCATATGTTATTTTTTTTTTTTAAAATTATATGTAAAGCAATAAACTCTCAATCCTCATCATAATCCCCAAAAGTTAAGTATCCCTCCCTCCCCCTGATCTAATACTTCAATACTATTACTAAAAGTGCTCTCTCTCTCTCTCTCTCTCTCTCTCTCTCTCTCTCTCTCCTCACAGGTACTAAAGCTCATCAACCGCAAAGCAATCTCACTTGCTGGTACAAGCCAATGCATAAAAATGGGCAATTAGCATGACATGGTTCATAAAATCATCATGTCCATCAAGAGAACACTAGGAGCTAAACACGACGATGTAAGTTTACGTTCCCAATAAAACCCAGCATCAATCTTGATCATCGATTCGTGATCCTATGGACTGGATCTTTTTTAAAAAAGTCAAAATACTAGCGTCGATCATGACCGTCGATTCGCGATTCGATGGATTGGATTCTTATAATAAAAACTAGCATCAATCATGACCATCAATTCACAATCTAATGGACCAGACCTTTTCACAAAAAAACTTAATTACTAGCATCGATCATGACCGTTGATTCGTGATTCGATGGACTGGATCCTTTTCAGAAAACTCAAAATACTAGCATCGATCGCGACTGTTAACTCATGATTCGATGGACTGGATTCTTTCCAATAAAAACCAACATCGATCGCGACCGCCGAATAGCGACCCAATGGACTGGACCCTTTTCAAAAAACCTAAATACCAACATTAATCGCGACCATCGATTCACGATCCGATAGACTGGATTCTTTTAGAAAAACCAGCATCAATCACATCCGTCAATTCGTGATCTGATGCACTAGATTCTTTCAATAAAAACAGGCATCATTTGCGACTGTCAACTTGTGATCTGATGGACATGATCCTATTTTAAAAATGTAAAAAACATCTTCCCAAAGAGACACAAACCCATGGGACGACAGATCCGATCAATCATAGATCATAATCATGACCACAAACCCACGGAATGACAGACTTAATTGGTTGCAAATCAAAATATTGACCGTCATCCATGGACAAACATGCATGATTCATAAAAGCTAGAGTTGATCGCAACCAACCTTCTGGATTAGCCTAAAAATAATCAAGTCTGATTACCATGTGAGACAATAGAACCGATCAACCATCAGATTCTTGTTCACAACTACTAATCAGACTTGCATCAAATAGACCATCCCCAGCAGATCTCAATCCCAATTGCGACAACAAAACAAATACAAAATCTTTAAAATCCATAATCCCTAGCATGCGTACTCCCATTGCGTATTTTCAATAAAAATCAGCTTATTTGAAGTCCTATAGGCATCATCGGTGGAAACAACCAATAGCTAGACATATTTCAAAATCATCTTGTAATAAAAAAAAAAAACCCCACGGAGTATCACTCCCTAGAGTGGGGCGACTTTCAAAAACACAAAAGATTTGTACAACGAGGCGTCAAACTTCTGAGGCACTAAGAGATCTTCCATATCTTTGGGTGGGAGTCGGTGCAAAATCAAATAAGATCTGATATCTTGCAGTTTCCCTAGAGATTATTGAATCTGTATGTACAGTAAAATACAATCAAATTGAACTCCGGTGTCAGCTCCATTGTATCTAATGCTAATGCTCTCAAAATATGATAGGCCAAGACTAGTTAGAAGAAAGCATCCAAACTGTGAAAAAGATAAATTGTAACCTAAGTGTCAAAACCAGAATATTGCATAGAAAGACTCACCCACACATCCCTAGGCATGGATGCTTGTGGAATTTGATTGAATCCCAGTTGGCATAATGAGTATACTGTAAGGCCACAGAATGCGTAGGGCAACTAACCACTTTGATGATCAAACAAAACAAGTACTCCTAGGGTGATTAGGGAAGCAACAACAATCTCGTATCAGATCAGTATCTTCATAAGGCCGCAGAAAGTGCATAGGCTCTACTATACCTTTTCAATGTTAGTACCGATTAGGAGTGAAAGGGTTGCGATTGGCAGCCCATGTAAGGACAGTCGTAACATTTTCCTTAAACCCTCGTGATATATGTGAGTTATCTATTTTCAGGAAACCAGCCGATACAAACACAAAGGAAGGTAAAAAATCCATATCGCAATTCGTGACTGACTGGTAAAGGCGAGGTCTCCACTCGCTTTGGCATTTGGTTGCGCACAACCTCTACCAAAGAGGGGCATTTGTAGACACTCCACCTCAGGCTGATAATCTGATAGAATTTGAATAGATGGATGGTGTAAGACCTGTATCTTAGTCTGTACCGTTCCGTAGACTTCCGCGGTCTTACCGGTCGAATTCCGACAACCTTCGACTCTAAACTGATATTTACGTGCGACCCTGATTCGTATACCGTTAACCCGTATCGAGTCAACCTAAGATCATTACCCTAGCGACCGCGCTGTCGCTACGGTTCCAATGCCGCGACTCACGCGCCGAGGCGATACCCTGGTCGAGAGTTGTAGGCCGACGTTCGGTGCGAGGAAACGCCGTGCGTTACGAAACCCAAGGGAATCTCTACAATGTGTCACATCAATCCCATCAATCCATCAATCAATCAACCCATCACATGTCAAGTACATGTCAAGTTCACATCACCTTTCACCCATTCCCAAGCAACCACAAAAGTCAAGAATTTCTTACAAGACCCATACCTCTCTTACACAAAAAGCCTCTAAAGTCAAAAAGTTCTTACACCTCCCATGCCTTTCTTACACAAAAGGCCACAAAAGTCAAGGTTTTCTTACACAACCATCATTCACCACATCCATCCATCACCCATCTCTATCTACAACACTCTCTCTCTTTCTCATTTCTCATCTCATTCTCTCCAAGCAAATTCCATACGTATGAGAGCTCTCCAAGCCTCTCCCTCCCTTTCAAAAAAACTCCAAGGTGGCCCACTCTCCTACCCCATCACCTCTCATCTCAACCATCTATTTCCCATCTCCTCCATTGAAATCAAAGCTAAGGTGCTAAGGAACCCCTAGGAGCAAGAAGATCGGACGGTGGGTGCTTGATAATGTAAATTTTTTTGTGTTTTTGAGATGGGCTAAGTGAGGCCAACCGATCAATGGTTTGGATCTCACTTGGGACCCTAAGATGTGGTCAATGGTCCACTAGGATCATCATGATCATTCCATGATGGGGCCATTCTCCATGAACCCAATCATGATGTTTATTTCATTACAAAAGGTCATCTAGACCGTCCATATTGGTGGGGAAAGGATCTCCACCGTTGATTTGTAGATTTTGGTGGTCCCACTTGCTTTAAGGCCCACTTGATGTATGATTCATTGCAAGGGAGGGCCCATAATGTCAAGGTCCCTCCATCACAAGCGTGTCTCACTTCTCTCTCTCTCCCTCCCTCTCATTTTTACTTATTTTTCTTGAATGTTGATGAGGTCATGTGGCCCACTTGAATGAGCCCCACATGACATATGTATTTTATCCAAGCCCTCCATGAGTGGGGCCCATCTTAGATGCACCACCCACCTTATAAAGGCTCACCTAAACAAAAAAAAAAAAAGAGAAAACGTCTAGCGTCTGGACGCTGGACGTGGAAAAGGAAACAAAAAAAAATATTGGCTTGATTTACAAGCTTTTAGAGTGGTCCACTAGTATAGGCCCCACCTTGATATAAGTATGAAATCTAAGCCGTCCATCCTCTTACCCATCTCATTTTAGGCGTTGAGCCAAGAGTTGGGGTTGATTGGAAGATCTGGTAGGCCATAGCGTCAAAGATTGCATCGTTACCATTCAAATACCATTTTCTCATTTTATTTCATTTTCTAAACATAAAAAAATTTGAACTTTAGACTCATTGGGACGGTCTCAAGCCACTGAACACCATGGCCGGGATGAATTTTTGTAAAGCAGGCCCCATGCGTGAAAAACCCCAGAAAAATTGAGTTTTTCCCAATTTTTGCAAGAGGCGCTGCCTCCTCTCTGACATGCAGCAGCAGCAGCTGCACGCTGCTACGTGCAGCGTTGGGTGGGCGGACGCAGGTGGTCCCATGGCTGACCGTGTGGATCCCACCTTGATGTTTATTTACCATCCGGCCTGTCCATAAGGTGGCCTACCCTCTGAGGAGGGCCCTCCCCAAAAATGAGGCCGATCTAAAACTCAAGTGGCCCACACCACACGAAACAGTGTGAATTGAACTCTACCATTGAAATCTTTTTAGGGCCCATAGAAGTTTTGGATCAAGCTGAAATTTGTACTTTCTCTTCAACCAGGTCTCCATGACCTTATCAACGGGTTAGATGGCGTGTAAACATTATGGTGGGCCCCCCACATGGGACCCACAGTGATGTATGTATTGTATTCATACCGTCCACGGACCGTGGACGGTGGCAACCCACCGTGATTTATGTATCCTGTGGCACGCTGGGTGCAGCGTGTGTGTGTGTGTGTGTATATATATTATATTATATATAATATTTTATATATATATATATATATATATATATATATACACTATATGTAATGAATATATATATTATACTATTTATAATATATATAATGGTGGACCTTCATGTGGGCCCCCACTCTTGATGCAGGTGCTGCATCCAACCTGTCCATCCATTTTAAAAGCTCATTTTATGGTTTGAGCTAAAGAATGGGCCAGATCCATAGTCTGAGTGGACCCCACCTTAACATATTATAGGGCCCATTTGATTTATATAAGGCCTAGGGGTTTAGGCCCATTTGATTGATATAAGGCCTAGGGGTTTAGGCCCATTTGATTTATATAAGACCTATAGGATTAGGCCCATTTGATATGTATGAAACCCATGGGATTAGGCCTATTTATGACACACAAGGCCCATGTGATTAGACCCATTATGATGTTCTCTGAGGCCATGGGTTGTGACCCATTGCAATATACCAAGACCCATTGGTGTGGCCCATTTGACTGATATGGCCCATTCGATGTATTTAAGGCCCAATGAGATGTACCTAAGGTCCATTGCAATGTGTTATGCCAACACGGATTATGTAACAATGTTTACGATGATCGTTCCTTGGGTGCAATGTTGGTTGGACGTCCACATTGCGAGTGTAATGCTGGTTGGATGTCCACATTACGACTCTCCTTAGGGCCCATTAATAGGCTTGTACTTGTTGTGTATAGGCCGTCTAGGCCCATCTGCCTTGAAAGGATAGTGCATTATTTTATAACATGTTTACTATATCTCCACGACTCATGATCATACGCATCATGTGTATGCTTGATATGAGAGGTGACTGATCATAGCATATGCCTTCGGGTAGGTTATTTATGGGCTCCCGGTTGAGCGGTGTTGCCCTACATGAGCGCACGATACGCACAGGATTTGCTGCATGATTGGATAGTGTGATTCATGCATTTTGCATTGTGTGATATGGTTGTTGTATGCCCTAGCGACATCAGGGCTGTAGCCTCCACAGACATATCGTGGTTGACAGGATTGGATACTGAAAATCTTGTTCTACATGGGGTGCTATAGATATCCCTGAGTGAAAGTCCCTAAACCCTTATGGTACCAAGAGGTTGCTCCAACGTCTAGACTGAGTGGGTAGATGAGCGTTGAGTGCCGATTACCAGACGGTTGCACTCTCCACTATGTCGTGGTCGGTTGGAAAGGGGTGTGGCCTTACCCGCCCAAGTGTAGGGGGCGATACTAGGCTGAGTTTGACCAGCTCGAGGAATGAGTCCGCTATCGACGAGTCGTGCCCGATATTGGCAGACGGATAGTGAGGTCTCTTCCACTTACCTATTGCGCGCGATTTGGCGGCAATCTGGTTTAGAGTGTACTAGACCCCGGCGATATCCCAGAGTTGAGCTGTATTGACATGTGTACTTAGATGAGGATTGTATGCTTGACTTGCATCTTGCATCGTATAGCCTTGGTACGGCTCATGATATTATGAATCCATCTGCATATTCCGCGTTACTCTGATATTGCATGATCATATTAATACCTTGCGCACACACTTTCATCACCCTCTAAGCTTTTCTATAAGCTTATGCACGACCGTTGCGTGCAGGTGACGTTGGGGCGCAGTAGCGCTGAGGCTTGAGCATGTGGCAGATTACTCTAGAGTTTTTGGTCTATTATTATTGTATTTTCCTTTATACTCATTGTACTTGTAAAGTTTTTGATCATAGTGAAAATGTAATGGAATTCTTGATTGTTGTTTGTGGGTTATGCCTTTGGTTATGCTTATTACGAATCAAACTGACGTTGAAAATCCTCCTTGTAGCATCCCAGGATCGGAACCTGGCGAATGGGAGCTAGGAGCCGAGATGGGGTTCTACGGAGGCTGTCGGCGCCAGATTCGACGATCGGAAATTTTGTGAGCCCGGTTTTCGAGTTTGGGGCGTGACAGATGGACAACCATACCCCGATCCTAAACCCTAACCTTAGAAGCTTAAACCCTAGGAAACCTAGTCCTAAACCTTAAACTCAGCCCATCCAACCTAACCAACCTAACCCTAAACCCTAGGAACCCAAAAACCCTAGAGCCTTGAGTCAACTCAACCGATTAAATCACTGAGTCAACTCATCCGGTCAGCCTACCCAAGCCCACAACCTGGTCAACTCACCTATTTAAGCCCAGAACCAAGCCTGGACTCAACCCCAAAACCAACCCCAATCAGAGAGATGATTAAAACTATGAAGCACCAACCCTCACAGCAGAGCCTCCACATGCTTGGAGGATGTTATTTACAAAAGCAAGGAGTTAAAGTGGGGACCGGTGGGGCCAGATTGCTACCGGCCACATGACACTTCCCCTATTTCGGGCAACATCCCTCAAGCATGTGGGTTGCTCCTTTTTCGAATCTTAAGTATGCAGTTGAGGTGCATTTACTACAATGCTTATCTCCTTACCCAAAATTACCATTTTACCAACTCATCCAACCCATGAGATAATGTCATGTGGCAATCTCCAATCTTAGCAATTCAAACACATTTTAACCTTAGGATCACCAGTAATTATCAGAAAACCAGGTTAGGAGACTATACATAACCCTCTCCCCTTCTCATTTCAAGCATAAGAAAGAAGCATCCACTCATATTTCAAATCCTTTCTCATTTCAGAAAAAAGGGCCTTTGCCACTTAGCCATTCCTCGACCAAAGAGAGTGAATGAGTGAGTGAGAGAGAGAGAGAGAGAGAGAGAGAGAGAGAGAGAGAGAGAGAGAGAGCCCATCCTTGATCTAGCCTAACCTAACTAGAGTCCAAGCCTCTTGAGCCATCCAAGCTCAAATATGAGTCACTCAACCTAGCCTTGCGACACAACCGTTCAACGTACCATTTAAACTTTTATCAGTTTCATCAAACAAGTGCATTACCATTGTGCAACATTCATTCCCTTCTCAACCCCTTGCTCCTCATATACATTAGCACCATAGTGCATCTCATTATTTTCATGCATCTGACTGGTGGGCGTATGCTCTTTGATTTGTCGATATAATCAAATCTTGCCCATTAGAAACCTTAGCTAGTCAATTGTCGTTTTAACATATACTTTGCATTTTATCATTTTTATCGTATTTGATTGGCGGGCGTATGCTTTGAGACCCACTGATATAATCATAACAGGTCCACTAGAAATCTTAGTTGGTTGGCCATTGTTTTACCATAAGCATTCATACATCATAAAGCATCCTTTGCACCTTGCACTTGATCATTTCGAACTTTTGCTATGCGGCTTGCTCATATAGTCAGATCCTGCCCACCAGAAACTCAGATTGATCAAACACCTTTATTTCAACATTGCATTACACTTTCTACATCGTATTGCATTTACAACACGCGAGAACTACCAGTATTCTTAAGAAAGTATTTAGATCTTATGACGTATGGACCGTACATCTGTACGGGCAAAGTGAGTGCTTAACATCTTCCCTCTCTGCAACCACGGCTCCTTACACAAAATCTCCAGAACGTAAACTCACGAGTCATCTTAGGGTTAGAGATCTTCGGGTCCTCAATCTTAAATGTTTATATGGGCTCTAATCAACTAAAGAATCGTAATAATTGGTTAGTGGCGACTCTGGTCAAATATCACATCTTTTATCCCATCACAAAAGCCCTTGAGCGAGAAAACCAATGGAAAGGAGTAAGTAGATCTCCCGTACCCTTGGGGAATCGTACTCTCCTCCAACGTCCACAAGGAACCACCTTAGCGTGTATATTCTATCCAACCCATTCATTGGGTATGCTTCACTAGGATGAAGGGACACTAAAAAAAATAAAAAAAATCAACATCACCTAGTGTTTACACCCATTTTCGATGCCCTAATGTGGTCCAATGGAAAATTGACACTTGGTGACACTACATGTTTAACACATAGAAGACCTACTCACACATGAAGAGATCTTCGGTTGATTTTCCTTTGGTATTGCGCATTTCGTTATTAATGTGATGGCACAAACCCTTATGCACGCCTTGAAGGGGATGAATCATTGCATGCCATAGGCCACGATCAACATGCCCCGTTTATGAGGCAACATATATACTTAGCACGTCTATTAAAAACTTGTCGAGAGAACGGATCTAATCACAAATCTGACGATGATATTTTCGATGAGGCGAATCTCTCGTAGTCCTTCCAAAATGAGAGATTGTTTCCAGAGACATTCGCAGAGTTAGCAACGCTCGAGAAGGTTCTGAACATCAGAAAATCGGACCTATGTCCAGTGAATTCGGATTTGACTAGAGCCCTTTTTTCCAATCCAAGTCATTACTTCCAGAGCAATCAACAGGATTTCCATATCCAGAACTACGACATGAGTGACAAGGATCTAGAAGCAACATGGAAGCCCAGCGAGGGGTTTCACTGCCTCGACAAGCTATAAAAGAGCACACGAAGAAGTGCTCAAGGCCCCATACCAAACACATTTATCTACTCTTTTATTAATCTTTCCTTAGTTTAGCTTAACATAAGTAGCTACTACATAGAAGCTCCCACTGTAGTACCTAAGGAGTAGGAGTAAATATCCTCAACCTTAAGTTGTAGGATCATTTTCAATTGATTTTTGATTAAGTTAATCATACCAACCCGATCACATCTTGTTAACCACCCACCTCGATCGCCTATTCTGATAGACAAATCAGGTATTTATGATCTTTTGGTTCGCTTTCATTTATTTATCTGGTTAATTAATACTTTATCGATTGTAATGCTCCATACATTTTAAATATTAACAAAGTTAGCTTGTTTAACCTTATTTTGTTCATTTGTATATTCTCATTCATTTGAAAGGCATACAAACTTAAAGACCGGTAAAAGAAAAGGTCATTCAGGCTGTAGACTCACGTCTATTATCACAAGGTAAAAAGAACTCATTCGAAAGGGCTAACCCCTACATTTTCACAAATCACCTAAATAGAACGCAAATTGATGGTTGAGAGGATAACTAGATCCTTGCCCGGTCTCCAATTTGCCCATCTTAATTCTAGGGATACTAGTGATTCAATCAAAACCTCTGAATCAAGCAGACTCGGACACACCCTTACATCTTACTCTCAAATGAATAACCAATCCAAGCCTTTATTTACACACGTGTGACATAGTTTAATTGAATTGATAGCAACACCCAAAACTCAAGTGGGCCACATTTCATGAACTTGGAGGTTTCTAGGCTTGATTTTACGTTATTGTCCATTGCATAGCCTATTAGAGTTTTAGATTGGTATGATCTTTTTAGATACACGATGAACGTGAGGAAGATCACCAGATGGACCAAGTCGATTTTACACACATAACAAGTTGGGCCCACAAAGCTCGGTGTTGTACACACTGGGTACAACAGGTGTCGCAGAGGATTCAGTCTTAAGGCATGCAAACTGCAGAGTATCCTTGGTCTTTTATTCATGGGTCAGTGATACAAACCATTGGTTAATTGGGCCCCACCTTTGATAGACCATGCTCTAAAATTCTACTTGTTTTTCCAATCAATTAGACGGCTAAGAAGAGAAACATAAAGACAATCCCGCATTCAGCTAAGACCCAACATTGCTTGCTAGCTAGAATGATTGAATCTTCCAATCTAGGAGTTTTTTTTTTTTCGATCCATGGTGGGTTTAAAACTCATCCAAATTGAGTTGACTCAGTTCTGCTGAAACCGAATTGACTCACTTCCACTCGAGAAAGAGAATTAAGGTACTTAAAACTCCCATCAACGATTTGCCAACATTTCCAATGCTAGAGGCCGTGATTATAATTATTTTTTTTTTAATCTAGGCATATCCAACGGTTCAGATGGTTTGTCCATCATTCCAATGTGGCTGCATTTTCGTTCACAGGGAGAAGAAAACGTGCGGTTGAGCCCGACGTGCATGGGCACAGACAATGAGATAACAAAGATGATCCAACTGTTGCTTTTTTAATACTGCTTTCTTCATTAGTTGGATTGCCATGCCACCGAAAATGCAGCAAAATGTACCTTTCAGACTTTCATTTTCCAGTTAGTAAAAGCAGGCATGTGGTGGTTAGGTGGTGCACGCCATTGGTCTGTTGGGCAGCATTATACGTGGACAATGCCTAAAGGATATCTTAGATTGAAAGATCCTCTACACCAAGCCATTGCTGCACTTCTCTTCTTAACCGTGTATTTGTAGGTTGTGAATTGAAAAGAAAGCTATATATATATATATATATATAAAGGGAAACAATTCAGATGGTAAGCATCCTCCTTCACCACTGTTTTCACCCGTGTGCTCATTTGAATCACAGGTAGGGCTGAATTTTTGCCTAAGGCTTGACATGGGCTGACGCATCTAATGTACGGAGTGGATTTCACACACAGGTCACAATGAAGACCACTTGTGCGTGTCACCGCACACATCATGGTGGCCTATGTGTGTATACTAGTTTTCTAAAATCCAAAATGAAAATAGAGGATTGATTAATGTTAATAAATACGAGGGAAGGAAAAGGGATTGGCTTAGGTGGACTCCATCATGGTGTTTATTTGAAATCCACCTGACTGCTATGTGTGTCAACCAATGTTAGGCTTGTGACAAAAAAATCAACCCCATCTGTAATTAAGGTGGACCACACAATTAGAAGTATTGTATAGGGCAAAGCTCATCCTCTAAAATGTTTTCCCTGGAGTGGCCTACATGAATTACTAATGGCCTGATTTTTTGGTCCGGGGACTGAGTTTTAGTGTGGCATCTAATGGTTGGAGCAAATTCAATATAATAATCACTGTGGACCCGGTAAGAAACAAGGGTGGATGCCAGTCTGCTAACTATATTTATTGTTGTGGCCGACCACCTTTTTTACACACACTCACACCCCACACACACCCACACACTCACACCACGGTGGGATTTCACCACAATGGGTACTTAAACCCAGATCTCATGTTGTGTCCCACCTAACCTACAAGTCAACATGATTTTTTTATTATTTTTTATTTTTTATTTTATCTAAATCTACCATGGGACTACACATCTAATGGTTGGAATGGATCTCATATACACATCACAATTAGCCCCTTCACAAATCAAGGGTCGACACGGAAACCAGTTCGGAGAGAGACATCCACCTTGATTTTTACAAGGCCCTTCATGATGATTATATTGAATCCACTCTAACCATTAGATGTCACACTGAAACATAGGCTTGAGGCCAAAAAATTAAGCCTATCAGTGATTCAGGTGGGCCACACTAAGGGAAATAATTTGGAGGGCTAGCTTTGCCTTGGACTCTATTCTAATCAAGTGGTCTACCTGAACCATGGATGGGGTTGACTTTTTAGCCCTAGGCCTGATGCAGGGTTGATACAGGGTGGCACACCTAATGGGCGGAGTGCTTTTCATATCAAAATCATGGTGAGCCCTAGCCGAATTGTGAAATAACTCCAATTGGGTATATTTATTAACAGATCTACATGGGGGCCACCATGATGTATCTATTTATCCACGTCATCCATCCCTTTTCGTAGATCATTTTGAGATATAAGCCCAAAAATGAGGCAGATCTAATAGTCAAGTGGACCACACCACAGGTGCCTCTTGCATTTAATGCAACCCAAGCTTATTATTTAGTGTAGTCTACTTGAGTGTTGAATCTGGCACATTTTGGGCTTATTCTTTAAAATGATCAAGAAAAGAGATAGATTTAAATTGAACAGATCATACAACATAGTGGACCTGGACAGGTGGGGCAGGAAGTAATCCCCTTCCATTTTCTAAGCTGGTTGGGCGTCCAACTAGTTGATGGATTTCTAAGCCACATGAGTTGATGGAATTCTTGTGCCATGCTTGATGATCTCTCTTCCATTTCTTCCTCTTATCAAGGAGAATTACAATTTCAAAACTGAGAGTTTTTATTCTTTTTCTTTTTTGGGTCTAATGGCTTTAAATATATGTTATCCGCAAAGTCACGAAGAAACTCACTTATAACTACGACTTGGTTTTGAGTCTGACCAAGCGGCTCGGTCTCAAACTTGGTGTAACATGACATGACTCGAATGGAGTCAATGTATGGCACAAGTATATGTTTTAAAAAAGAGGAAAGTTACCAGCTGCCTGTGTTGCGTTCGGCTAAATTGCCCCTTTTTAATACTAACATATATTTTAAATACATGCCTATTACTTTACACATCATTTCATTTAACCCACATGCACCTTTCCGAAACATACCTATGCACTAAAAGTATAAAATTACAAATGGGTCAGATTGAGCCATGTCAATCTGCATTTCTAACCCTACACATTCAATAAACTAAAGATCATCTTAATCTTCTAAGATTGCCCTAATATATTCTAACACACTTTCATCTAATTAATCAGAGCACGTTGTCCTCACACCTTGTTGGTTATTACACCGAGTGTACTTTTTACAGAGAATCCTGTGTCAATCAGACCACATGAATCTATCAGTCTTAAAGTGGGTCATTGATTGATAGCATGTTTCACGACCTCCAATCACTTTATAGATGTTTTAACAAAGTGTATTTAAATGTCTTCCAAGCGGATTTGCGACGGACCAAATCCGTCGTAAAACCTAATAAACGATGGATTTCTTCTGGCTTGGTCGGGTCTTTTGTGTTAATCTGCAACGGATAAGGTTCGTCGCTAATATGACAAGTGACGGACCTCATACCAGTGGTCCATTGTCAACTTGCTGAGAAATTAGCGACGGATTTGGTCCGTCGCTAAATATCTGTAAATTACAAAAAGAATATATCGTCAAAATTTTATTTATTTATTATTATTTTTGAATCTTACACCTGATAGTTATTCAAAAAAAAATTCACACGATTATTTAATAAGAATCCTATTCACGAAATTGGTAATAACTCAATTGAATAAAGAGGAAATGGCCTAAGTGAAGCTAACCCAAACAACTAAAAGTACAATTACACGTGTATGCACAGTGTGTTTCTCACATGTACACATGAAATAAAATTATAAATGAATAAAATTAAAAGATTGACAAAGAACAAAAATCATTTTAGTACTCCAACAAAACCATAGAGCTCACCTTTTTTAGCTTCTTATTCAAGGTTGAAATAGAGCGCCTACAAGAAAATAGAGTGTCCTATCACTTATTGGGTGGATCCCATGTCTTCCACCAATGACAAGGCTAAAAATATAATGGACTACCAATCTAAAACACCATCTGAGTCAACAATCAACTCACCCATTACTAGAAAAAAATGCTTGCGTTAGGTACGAGAGCCGATATAACCATGGATTTCTTTCTGCTATAGGTAAAGACAACTAACGCTGGTATGTTACAATAGAGAACTATCAATGTCATCTCTATTTCTAAAGGGGCAAGAACATGTGGAGTGAAACAATGGAACAACATGAAGCTGAAATTTAGGTAAATGCTAGGAGCAAACTTGGTTGGACACCAAGTTCAATCACATGTAACTTAGATGTAATCTGTCCTGCATTGGTAGTCTTTGATGCAAAGCAAATAAGAGTCGAAGGGTTTTGATTTCCAACAACCTTTGTACAACATGCAATAAAGTAATTAGAGGATGACAAGTCAAATAACAACAAAAAATTAAATGGCAACTAACTGGTATAAAAGAAATGGCAAGGCCAAGTTGAGAGTTTTAGTGAGTGTTAGGTTGCTAGTTTCTATATTTCTCGGCTTCAGTAATTTCCTGGTTATTAGAAAGAAAACATGTTTGATTTACACTTTTTTGTTGGTTTTTACATTCCCCAGGAATTCCATTCACTAGATTTTACTCAAAAACTTGCCCCAGCTTTTACCAGATGTTTGAAGCCATATAGTTGGAAAGCATGCACATGCATCTATGAACGTGTACATCAACTTTCAAACTTGAATAGAAACTATGCATAAGATAATGACACATCAGGAAAAAAAATGATATCACCACATGAACCATCAATAAAATGAGACCCATTCAACCCATAAGTACATAGAACATGTAAACCACACTAGAAAAATGCATCCAAACAAATATATCTAGCAATCGTTTAGTTTCACCAAATAAAAGCACATCCTAAAGGGTGCAGTATATGAAAATAGATGCATTTGGAAGAGCATACCCGAAAATTGTCAAGACTGCACGGTTATTTGCCGAGTTGAACTGCCACCTTCAGCAATTTGCTGATGGAAACCTTTATGCATCAGATACTATCCGTTGCTGGGGCAATGAATCCAAGTCATATACAGTAAGGACCCTCAATGCACCTTTTAAATCCAAGTTCCACCTTTTATTTACTCTCTGGCTCGCAAATTTGCACAAGCTTTTCAATTTGCAAGGTTGGCAAACCTGAATGCACGAGAAATGAAAGAATAGTCAAAAGACGAAAAGGGGAAAGTAAATAGAGACTTCATTTATTTGTTTGTTTATTTATTTATCTATGAACCAAGGGCCTATTTGGGTGCCACTCAAATAATAGACCTAGTTTCAATTTCTCCTGCCCAAAAGTTAACCAATTTTAGATTTAAGATAAGAACCAAGGGTCTATTTGGGTGCCACTCAAAATAGATCATCTCATTTTAGTATAATCTCGAATCCATAATTAAAATTAACTAAAATGAGATAAATTCATTTTTAAGTGGCACCTAAACAGGCTTTAACATTTAAATTGAAGCGTAATCCATTCAGAACTTACCCTCTGAGATCTTGTCAAATTCTCTTAACCCTGAAGTTATCTGAATGATTTCGAATATCACAATTGTGAGTTTTCCATCATTTATGTTATAAACTGCAATAACAACCGTGTATATATATATATATATATATATATATATATATATATATATATATATATATATATATATATATATATATATGTAAGGGACCATTTATTAGATGATTAAGATAGTCTTATATAGGAAAAAGGTATAAATTAGATATTTACAACTAGACCCATTATTTGTATGGTCTGGATAACACCATCTCATTGCCACTATTGTTATGAATAAGTCACCACTATTTTACATCAAATATAAAACTCACATAGTCATTGTACAATAATCAATTTTTTTTTTTTTTTAAAAACATCCGGTTGAGCTTTGGATCTAGAAGGCTCTATGGTCCTTTCATGATGTATATCTTTTAACCCCGTCATCCATCCATTTCCCAACATCATTTTAGGGTTGATACCTAAAAACGAGCTTGATATAGATCTCAGGTGGCACATGTTGCACATTGGCATGTGTGGCATAGTGGCATGTGCAGGTATAACTAGAGATGGACAATGGCTCATTTGGCACATCACACATCCAAGGCAATTGAAGATAGATAATGGCTAATTTGACACATTGACACGTGGCACATACAAGGCAATTGAAGATGGTGGCACATTTATACTTAAATCTTTGAGAAATATGTTTCCTTCCCTCATTGGAAAATGCCTTCATTAGGGGTGAAAGTGGGAAAATGATCTCAAAAAATGAGTGAACAGTATGGGTTGATCCCAAATTTTTGGTAAATCCAAAGCTCAAGTGGACCATGCCACACGAAACAGTGTGGAATAATGATTTCCACCGTTGATACCTTCCTTGGGCCCACAGTAATGTTTATTTGCCATCCAACCTGTTCATAATATCAAAAAGATATGAATGAAGAGAAAACACAAACATCAGCTTGATCCAAAACTTCTATGGCCTCCAAGAATTTTTCAATGGTAGAGGTTCAATCACACTATTTCCCATGGTGTGGTCCACTTGAGCTTTGGATATGCTTCCTTTTTGTTCGTTAGACCTCAAATTATCTGTTAACATGGATGAATGGAGTGAATAAAATAAATAAATAATGGTGGACCCCACAGAGTTAACTCTGGTAAAGGTAAATGAGTAACTCACCTAAGTGTAGTGGAGAGGGGTTTCCTTCAAACATTCATAATTATATATTGGGCCTGCCTAAATGTGATTCACATATCCAACCCACTCATTATGTATGTCCCACTTGGATGAGGGGTCAGACCAAGTTTCAGCCGCATCCAAAACTCATGTGGGCCCCACCAAGTGTTTTTATATTTTTTAAGATTTCTTCACATGGTTTTAGATGGTATGGCCCACCTGAGTTTCGTATATAGATGATTCTTGAGATATCTTATAACATAAAAAGGACATATTAAATGCACGGTATTGATGTTCGACACACATCATGATGGGGCCCACAAAACTTACTAACATCAATTCTTAGGTTCTCATAGGTCAATAAGTTGGGTCATAATTTTGACAATAATATTTCGCCCATTTTATATGTCTGGTCCATTTTTTCTACTTTACTAATCAATACCCTCAATTTGACTAGTTACTTGCCCCAATCAAGCTAGCTATATATGAGAAAGATATTGGGCATACAAGATTGATCAACAATTTAAGTGAAATTTGATTTAAACATCTTAAGTTATTTACTCTTCAATCTGGACTAATTCGATTATCCAAAAATGGTTAAATGTTCAATTAGTGAATGTGCCTAATAATTTATTAAAAAATATTTTTTTCACAAATAAATTTTAATTTCCATTTAAAAATAACATATTTTTTTTCAAAATGTATATTTTTTTACTCTTAATTTTTCTTTGAAAACTTTTAACAAAATATCATTTTTATTATAATTTTTTTTAAAAAAAAATAAAATACAAATTCTGAATTTTTATTTTCAAAATCTCTAATTTTTCACAAATTTTTTTTCTCCAAAAATTCCAAAATGCCTATTTTTTCTTCAAAAGCACCATTTTGTTTTCAACTTTTCAAATTTCTTTTTTAAAATGATATATTTTTTTTTTCAAAATCTGAATGTTTTTATGAATAACTTTTTCTTTTAATTTCAAATTTTGAACATTTTCAATTAATTTTCAAAATCACAAATTTTTTCAACTTCTTACTTTTCGTTTCAAAATGTTTGTTTTTTGATAAAGTATCAATTTTTTAATATCATTTTATTTTAAAATTTTTAATTCTTTTTAACTTCTCCATTTTTTATTTTTTATTTTTTTAAAAAGCATTTTACTTGAACTTGTCAATTTTTATCGAACTTCTCAAATTTATTTTATTTTTAAAAATACAAACTCTCATTTTCTTTTTCAAAATATTTTCATTTTTCAACATTGTGAAAATTTTCACATTTTTAAATATTTTTAATTTTCTTTTTCAGGATATTATTTTTTTTCTCAAAATCAAATGCTTTTTTTTTAAAATTTATCAACTTTATTCAATATATTTTTTTTTCCCACAAAATAGTTTTTTACTAAATCACAATTTTTATTTTTTCAAAATCTCATTTTTTTTCTCTAACATTGTAAAAAATTTTATTCTCATGTGATATTACAAATCATTTAAATATTAGTTTTAAATTTAAAAAAAAAAATAATTTCCACTCATTTTTTATAAAAATAAAATAATTTTTTTTTTTTACATTCAATCAATTATTAAAAAATAATCTTATATACAAATATGTACAATTAAACCACTGAAATTCTATTATAAACAACTATTAGGCTACAAAAAAACATTTTTTTCCATCATATTCTAAAAAAAAGAAAAAGAAAAAATTAATGTTTAGGGAAAAAGCCCTTTACAACAGACCGTGATCCGTCGCAAAAGAAATTGAAAACTGTCGCCAACTAGTATTTTGGGCGGGAATTTGCAACCGATCATATTTCGTCACAGAATCAAATTTTGCGACTAATTTATAATGGACCAAAATCCATCGTAAATCAGATTTTAGCGACGATCGCAAATTTTCGCGATGCGACGGACATTTTCCATTAGCAACAGATTAAATCCGTCATTAAACTAAGAGATTTTTGCGATTGACGAAGTCCATCGCAAAAGTGCTTCACAAATCTGCAGTTTTGGCATAGTGCTTGTTTGAGTTGAGTCCGATCTAAAATGAAGAAGAACATGTGACCTCAAATTTGCATTAGGTTTAGATAAAGTCCGAGTTGGATTTACATTAGACTTCTTATTAAGCACATACAACAGGTTTTCATAGGGAAGGTCTTTAGGTTGCCTTCATTTTCAAAGTAACTTGAAACATATCTACTACTATTAAAAATGATCTGAAAAAACAATTAGAGGAAATTAAAGATGATAAAGTCCAAAATATATTGATTTGGCAGTTTAGGTTCAAGTTGATTCAGTTCCATCCATTTTTGGGTGGTCTAAACATAACCAATTTAGATGTTGGGTTGGAACAATTAAATCAAGACGACCATAAAAAAATAATAAATAAATAGAAGTTTTTTCCTATAAAAGCAAGTGTGTTTTTTAGCGCCTAGTTTAACGAGTGGAGTAGGTGGGGTTTGTAGAAGGATTAAGTGTTTATAGATGTCTTAAATTTGTAAATTTAACAGTTGTCGATGACATGTTTGATGTTATCGAGTAGGCTTCGATGCCATTAGAAATATCCGGAATAATTCGAATTGGTTGCTAGACACTTTAGGTGCCCTTTTCGATGTCATTGAAAGCCTGGTCGATGTCATCATTAATAATAGAATTTTGATGTTTGGTCGCTGGAACGTTTTGGTATTATTTAGATTCCATCGAAGTGGGTTCTATTTTATCGACGGTTTAGTTGATGTCATCGAAGCCCCATCGAAGGTGTTATCTAGTGTATCGCAGAGTTTCGTAAATTTGCGTATTTGTGAGATTTATTTTTGATTTTGATTGGGATTCTCCTAGATGATATATATAAGAGTATAATTGAGATTGGGAAGTATCTTAAACTTTCTAATCCGTTCTTAGAGTTTCAAAGGGCTTATAAGAGAGATTCGAGGCTTGTTCGAATCAGGTACTCTCTATCTCTTGTAATTTCTGCTTTCATAGTGTTTACTGTCCCGTTGTGCCATGGTTTTTTCCCGCAAGGATTTTTTTCACGTTAAAATAGTTGTGTTTGCATTGTGCTTGGTGCGATTGGATTACTTCACTTAATTCATCTTTATGTGCTTCCGACATCCCCCAATAAGTGGTATCAGAGATAATGTTGGGGCGTATGCTTGAATCTAAAAGTGAGTAATAATGTGTGTCAATCCTAAGTTCAATGTTGAAAAGTACTACGGAAAAAATAATTTTGAATTATGGAATTTTAAAATGATTGGCCTATTGGTTAAACAAGGATTGGATGAGGTCCCTAAGAAGTGACTTGAAACTATGGAAGATGATGAATGAAAGAAATTAGATAATAAAGCAAAAACCTCCATCCAGTTGTGTCTAACAGATGAGGTTCTCTACAATGTCATGATGGAGAAAACTGCAGTGACTTTGTGGGCAAAGTTAGACGAAATCTATGCAAAGAAGTCCCTTAAAAATCGCCTACACTTAAAGTTTTAGTTGTTTAACTTCAAGATGGCAGAGGGAGGAGATGTTGAGACCCACGTAAGAAATTTTAATAAGATGATATGCAAATTGCTAGATATGGAGTAAGTGATTAAGGATGAAGATCATGCATGTATCCTATTAAATTCACTTTCGGCTTCATATGAGTCTTTTAAGGATACGTTGTGCACCAATAATTTTTCCCTTAGTGTTGATACCGTTATCTCAGCCCTTCGGAGAAATGGGATGAGAAAGAAAAACAGCAGCATGAGGGCCTCCAGTGATGCATTATTTACGAGGGGTTAGAACTCTAAGTGAAACACAGGATCTTCTCGATCGAGATCCAAATCCAAAAGCAAGGGCAAGGAAAATTTAAAGTGCTGGAATATTTGGATGTCAGGGTATATGAAGAAGGATTGCACAAATCCTAAAGTGAATACAGAGAACTTAGAGGCTTCTTCCAGGGAAGCCAACACTGCCACTTCTAATGAAGGTTCAAACGGAAGTGATGTGTTGTCAATGTTTATGATATGACACTTATATGATGATCATAGGGATGAGTGGATTTTGGACACTGAGGATTCATATCTCATGACTCCTCATTGGAGTTGGTTCATCAGTTAAAGAGAGTGCGATGGTGGCCGAGTATTTATGAGCAATGATAATGTATGTAATGTTATGGGTATTGGATCAGTGTTCATGAAAATATTTGATGAGATGGAGCGTACTTTAACTGAGGTGAGGCACATTCCCGACATGAAGAAAAGTTTGATATCTCTTAGTGCACTCAAAACAATCGGGTGCGGATTCACCGGTTTTAATGGTATCCTTAAGGTTTCAAAAGAAGCACTCGTGGTCATGAAAGCACAGAGGAGTGGGAACCTTTATAGGTTGATTGGTAGCACTTCAACAAGTAGAGTTGCAACAGTTGTAGCAGATTCAACGTCCGCACGTATGTGGCATGCATGTTTGAGCCATATAAGTGAGCAGGGTAAGAAGGTACTTTCTGATCGATATTTAATTCCAGTATTTAAAATTATTAATTTTAATATATGTGAGAATTATATATATGGTAAACATTTATGGTTATCTTTTAAGTCTGGTAAACATGTATGTAAGGGTATTCTTGATTATATGCATTTTAATGTATGGGGGCCGTCTCTCGTGGTTTCTATTGGAGGGTTGTTATGGTTCGTCACATTCATTGACGACTACTCCAAGAAAGTGTAGATTATTTCATGAAAAATAAATCCGATGCTTTCACCAATTTCAAACAATGGAAGGCCATGGTTGAAAAGTTGTCAGGGTAAAAATTAAAAGTATTAAGGACAGCTAGTGGCAGTGAATTTACTTCAACTGAATTTAATCAATTGTGTAAGGATGAAGGGATCATAAGGCACAACGTAGTACGCCACACGCCCTAGAAAAATGATATGGCTGAGTGGATGAATCAGACTCTATTGGAAAGGGCCTGATGCATGATTAGTAATGCTGGTTTGGATAAAGAATTATGGACTGAGGCCATTAATACAGCTTGTTACTTAATGAATCGGTCCCCTTCTACGACTATTGAATGTAAAATTCCAAATGAAGTACGAAGTGGTCAGAAGGTAGACTACTCAGGATTACTTATATTTGGTTGTGAAGCTTACTCTCATGTACCGTTAGTTGAGAGAGATAAGCTAGACCAAAGAGCCAAAAAGTATATCTTTGTTGGATATGGTGGTGGTGTGAATGACTACAATCTGTATAACCCAATCACATGAAAAATCATCATTAGCGGGGATGTTAGATTCAACGAAGGCTCCTTATTCCACACGAATGATCAGGAGGAGCAAAAGGAACCGAAAAGGTTGGCCATGTACGTTCAAGTTGGCACAGGTAATACTCAGGATGAGACAGATGCACAGACAGAAGTACAAGAGCAGGTGAAGTAGACATTTGTGAGAAGGAATCCACCGCGGGATCGTAGGTTACCGGCGAGATACAGGGATGATTCTAATATCGCATATGCCCTCATTACAGATGAGGGAGATTCTTCTACTCTTCAAAAGGTTCTTGATGAGCCTAATACAGAAAAGTGAAGGGCAACAATGGACGATGAGATGGAATCTCTATACAAGAATGAGACGTGGGAGCTGGTAGAGCTTCCAGTTGGTTGAAAAGCAATCAGGTGCAAGTGGATTTTTAAGAAGAAACATGATAAATACAAGGCAATGTTGGTAGTGAAGGGATACACTCAGAGAGAATGAGTTGACTTCACAGAGATATTCGCGCTGATTGTAAAGAAAGTATTTATCCGATTCGTGGTGACGTTGATTACCCAATACGATCTCAAGCTGAAACAGATGGACGTGATGACTGCATTCCTGCATGGGGAATTGGAAGAGTAGATCTACATGTACCAACAAGAGGGCTACGTAGTTAAATAGGTAGAGAACAATGTTTACAGGTTAAAGATGTCGTTGTACATTGAGAAATAGTCACCTAGGCAATGGTACAAAAAGTTTGATTCTTTCATGTTGAGTCAGAAATTTATTACGAGTGGATATGATCACTGTGTCTATTACAAGACACTAAGTGATAGCAAGTTCATCATCTTAGTATTCTATGTTGATGACATATTGATCAACAGTCATAACATGTCACGCCCCGAACTTAGAAACCGGGCTTACTAAATTTTTGATCGCCGAATCCGTCACCGACAGCCTCCGTAGTACCCCATTCTTGGCTCCCGATACCCATACACTAGGTTTCAAACCTGGGATGCTACAAGGAGGATTTCTAATCATCAATTTAATTCGTAGTGAGCAAAACTATAAGCATAACCCACAAACAATAACCACCAGAACACCATCACAAAATTCACTATGATCAAAAACTTTGAGTACAATGCGTATCAAGGGAAATACAAGATAGTGCTAATAACAAAACTCCAAAAGTGTAACTGCACGCTCCTGTTGCTATCGTACTATGGCTGCGTCTTGGCGTCACCTGCACGTATCAATCGTGCATAATCTTATAGAAAGCTTAGAGGGTGGTGTAAGTGTGTGTGCAACGAGCGTGCTCAGAATGTAAGATCAAGGTAATGCGAAATCATGCTGATAAATACATGAATGCAATCAGCCGTACCAAGACTATGTGGTGCAGAATATAAATGTTATCGGCCATATCACGGCCATGCGATACATAATGCAAGTCAAGCATGTCAATCCACATTCACATATCAATGCAGCTCCTCACTAGAGCATCAAATCAGTATAGTTCTCAGTCTAAAAAATCACCATGGTCTAGTACACTCTACGCCAGCGTACCTCCCTTATCCGAACGCGCAACTGGGAGAGTGGAAGAGACCTCACTATCCACCTGCCAATATCGGGTCTGGTTCGTTGATAGCGGACCTATTGCTCAAGCTGGTCAAACTCAACCTAGAAATTGCCCCCTCACTCAGGCGGGTAAGGTCACACCCCTTTCCAACCGACCACGACACAGTGGGAGACGCGGCCTAGTGGTATACGGCCCTCATGCGCTGGTGTATCCACTCAGTCTCGACGTTGGAGTCATCCTCTCGTACCATCGGGTTTAGAGATTTTTATCCAGGGACATCTATGGCGCCTGTATGCTAGAACCAAATATTTTTGGTATTTAATCCAGCCACCCACGATGTGTCTGTGAAGGCTATGGCCTTGATCTCGCTAGGGCATGTAATAATCGTGATCATATAAATGCAAATGCATGAATCACCTTACCAAACATGTAACAATCTTGCATGCGTTGCGTGCTCATGTAGGGTAACTCCGCCTATCAGGGAGCCTATAAACAATCCGCCCAAAGGCATATGCTATGATCAGTGACTCGTCATATCAGATATTGTAACATCTTGAAAATCGGGGGTCGTGTATAAACCCGACTCCCGAGTTCCAGACCATCACTTATGCAACAAAAATGTTTATGATTCAATGTTGTCTGAGTTAAAGCATTGACATGAGTAAAAGTATACTGAAACTGCAATTCATACTCCAGATTCAGTGATAAAAGCAAGCGGAAGACTAAAGGATAAACATATCACTGTATGAAAAACAAAATAGATCTCAACTGTCTCCAAAGTATGAATACATCTCTGAGTCTCATATACATGTAAATAAACAAAATCAAAATGTCAAAAGTAGTCCCACTGAGAAGTCCCGTCAATCCAGGCCACCTAAGCAAAGCCGTCATGGTACTGCATATATGAGAACTCATCCTGGTCCTCATCATAATCTGGCTCTGCCTCCTGAATCGCTGCCTCACCTGCATCTAAGACAAGGTCTGGTGGGTGTTACAAACACCATCCCGTAACGTGGGAGTGAGTAGCTAACTCAGTGAAAAAATAGAGCAAAGATTAATATGTTCTCAAATCAATCATGCGATAATAGTAAAGTAGTAAATCAAACATTCCTAATACTGTTATTAATGCAATATGACGTGACATGATGGATGCCCTCACCGACGATCTCCCTAATACGGCACCATCTTACGCTCGCGGCATGCTTTCTTCCCACAGTGCTCCACATCTTTCAGACACATGCAATGTGATGGTGATATGATTACTGAGTTATTATTAGTCCATTCATACAGCAGGATTGGGAAACTAAGGTACTTGCCTTATATCAATCCCAACACGGATCCTGTCTAGGGTCGTCATTCCTAGTAATCTCATACGATGTATATTTTGTAGGTCGCTGCAAGGGTTGTCAGGGCTGTTGCTCGCACTCGTTGCACCGCTCCCCCATCACCTTATCAATACAGGCCTACTGTACTCACATTGCTACGGAACGGTCGTCGCCTCCCGTAGACTTAGAATACGCTCGCGGTCACTACAAAGGGCTCATCGCCTGATCAGTGTAGGCCGACAGCAAGAATATGGTGTCTCATACCACCATAATCTGCTCACGAGTCATAGGTGCTCACTGGTCACTACGGGGAGGTTTGTGGCCCCAGCGTAGGCCGACAGCTTGACCACGGTGTCCCATTCCGCCATGCCCAGCTCATGAGTCTTTGTGGATCAAGGTATCATGGTTGACAGGGTTTACAATGGTAAGTTCAGTACCCTAGGTTCAAGCAGTTATGACTCATATAAGGTGAACATACAATGGCCAGTCGGATTACTTGACGGGCTCGACTGGCACGAGCGCATCTCAAGTCGAACGACATGAAGTGCATAAAACACCTCATGTGACCTAACCACTGCCGTCAACTCCAAAACACGGCTCGCGTTCATCGACGCGTCGTTCGTGGCAAAGATAAGCCAACCGCGAATTTACTCGGTTACCGACTGCCTGGACTAGGTATAGTCCCAAACAGTTATGAATCCACATCAGCAATCATATAAGAGTAATGGAAGTGAAATACAACAATGTGAGCATGTTAACACATGTTATAACATACAACTTAAGTAAATCATCCAACGCATGCATTTCATACACATATTGAAATCATGCATATAGCCAACATATAGGAAATCATGTCCATCAGCATATTATTTGAGAATTCAATCTCAAACTAATTCATAACACCATTTAATTTAATACATACTAATACAAACATTTATACAAACACTTAGTCTACACATTTAAGTCTACATATAGTATGTCGACTCAAAGTGCGCATTTGGACGAATCTCTTCGCCAAACTAATTATGCACGCATTCCTAATATCCTAATGCGACAAGAAGTCATGTCAATCATATCAACAAAATATGGATAAAAACAGTATTTCCTACAAATGACTAAAATGCCCTAAATCTCATATTTTTCATCTACTTACGAAACAGGAAACTGACAGCATGTTGTACATGTCAAACGGCGTTGTCATCGATAATCTACTATTAAACGACATTGAAAGCATTGAAAACAGTCAATCAAAGCGTCTAGAATCCGCACCTTTTATCCTAGAAGTGTATTGATTCGAACGGAGCGTATTCGCTTCGTCTACGGCGAATCGGGAACCTAATACACAAGATCTATAAGCTACCATGCTAAGGAACCGAAGGAACCTTAAATCAGCAAGTGTTTGGGGTATTTTCTTACCTAGAAACGCGGTGAAATCACCAGGAAAGTGATTGAGGCGCGTTGCTTAAGCACTTGCAACAAGTAGTGCAAGCAGCAGGAAATTCTCTCCCACTCTCTCTCACAATCTCTCACCTTTTCTCTCACACCAGCTAGGGTTTCTAGCAAATTCGGATGAGTGAGAGAAGTGAGGGTTTAAGGCCCTTTTATAACATAAAACATGCCCAAAACAGGCTTGGGAACAATGTTTACTTAATGCCTAACCAAATCGGGGCTGTTTCGGTCCAAAAAGACATTTCTGGAGGTCCCCTGGCCGAACGCGATCGGACTTAAGCTCATGCATGTCGGATGTCGTTCACATCCCATTTTCAGACCAATAGTGTTCGTATATCGCACGTGGCGATCCAGTTTCAGTTCAGCGGTCATCGCATGTAGATCAGGTCTACAAGTCTCGTGATATGAAATAGAAATTTTTCCTGATCCGAGGGTGTAATTTGGCTGAATTCTGACAGTCAGAATTCTTAATAATAACGCGTCAAGTCGTGTGCCAGATTTGAATTTTAAATTCCAAATGTAACCCTATTCTCACTCTCTTCACTCCAGGCTCAATGAAATAGCCTCTGAATGTCGGTTGGACCTGATTTTCAAAATGATTGTCAAGTCCAGCTAGGCAGTTATAATGGTCTAAGATTGTAGGTATCAGACTTTCGACGTGCGGTCTAGATCCAATGCAAAGTTTCAAAGAGGTCTTGAGAACAAACCGGTTTAGAGTTTGATCCGAGGTTTTAGAGTATTATAGCGTCATTGATTCTACTCGCTTTGGGTCTTGTAGAACGTATTTAAAGTGATCAGAAACTATTTTCCAGCTACTCTAGCGTTGCGCTAGCTAACTTATACTTATTTTCCAAAGGAATTAATCCTACGCGATTTCTGGTCGAGTTGGTACTCGAGTCCAAGTATGAATTTTTTTAGGGCGTTACAGATATACATATGATGCGTATGATCATGAATCATGGATCTATACTAAACATGACATAGGATAACGGGCTTTGCGCATAACGAATATAGGCCTAGACGGCCTGCTCACTACAAATATGGGCCTTTCAGTGAGCCTAAGGGAGAGTAACAATGCAGATATTTAACCAACATTATCCTTATAATGTGGACATCAAACCAACATTTCTCTCAAGATATAGCCCGCTATAAAGATCAACCCATATACCATGGTGGAATCACACTACAATGGGCCTTATGTACGCCTTATTGGGCCTCGAGCCATGAGCCTTGAATACATCATAATGGGCCTCATAACATGGGTTTTCATATATATCAAAGTGGGCCTTAGTGGGCAGCCACAAATACATTAAGATGGACCTCAACAAATGGCCTTATACAAATCAAAGTGGACCTCAATGGACGGCCAACAAATACACCAAGATGGGCCTCAACACATGGCCTTAAAATAATCGCCAAAATGGTTGGACGGTTTGGATGAAACTCATGCATCATGTTAGGTCCCATAGGGATGGAAGGCATAGATAATTCACATACTTCATGGTGGAGGTCCACACTGATGTAAGGTGTGGACACAACACATACATAAGTGGGGCCCACCATAAGGTTTAATTTCCACTCAACCTGTTGATGAGGTCACAAGGACCTAAGGCCTACTAAAATGTTTATTTTCTATCTAACCTTGGGCCCACCATAATGTTTATGCGCCATCCAAACTGTTCATAAGGTCACTTGGACCAGGGGGCCCACGGTGATGTTTATTTGCCATACAACCTATTCATAAGGTCACATGGACCAGGGGGGCCCATGGTGATGTTTATTGCCAGCAAACCTATTCATGAGGTCACGTGGACCAGGGGGCCCACTGTAATGTTTATTTGCCACCCAACCTATTTATAAGGTCACACGGTCAGGGGGGAGGGGAACCCACCGTAATATTTATTTTTCACCCAACCTATTGATTGGGTTACATGGACAGGGAGCCCACCGTGATGTGGTCCACAAATCAAGTCTACCCATTATGTGTGTCCCACCTGGCTGAGGGTTCAGACCAAGTTTCAGCCACATCCAAATTTCAAGTAGGCCCCACCAAGTGATTTTATTTGTTTTAGGCATGTCGTCATATGATTTTAGATGGTATGGCCCACCTGAGTTCCGTATACGGCTGATTTTTAGCAGGGGGACCACTGCCCTAAGGGCCCACCCGATGCATGGCGTTGATGTTCAAAACGCATCATAGTGGGGCCCGCAACTGGGGCCGTGAGGCCTAACCCGTCCGTTCGCCCGCCCACGCAGCCGCAGGCGCTGCCTACGTCTTCTGTTAGCGGCAGTAGCAATGTTGTTGCTGTTTTATTTTTATTTTTTTGAAATATCATTTTTCCATGGTTTTTCGTAGGTGGTGCCCGCATCAAGGAAATCTGGTCTGGCCATTAGATTCTACGGCCCCTGATCAACCAAATGAGACCAATATGTGACATATTTTTTACCAATGGAGGAATTAATGTGGGTTTTAACGGTAATACAACTATTTCCTACGGTATGGCCACTTGATTATCGGTTTGGTCTCATTGTTCAGCTCAATGCCTAAAATAGTCTGAGAAATGGAATGGACAGTGTGGATTATATACGTATATCAAGGTGGGGCCTTCATGAGTGGCCCACCATTACCTTCTCTTCTCTTTTTTTTTTTTTTTTTTGCTTGCAAGTACACACCCATGTCAGTGCACATATTCCATGTTAACCACACCCGTCCAGCGTCCAGAGACGCTGGACGGCATGGATAAACACATGCATTGTGGTGGTTCCCACATGGACGTGGCCCATCACTCTAACCAAAGTGGTTTCACATAAACGTGGCCCACTTGACCTAGATCAATCTGATATTTATGTTTTCCTTCCATCCAGGCCGGCTAATGGGCTGGATGGAGTAGATCCAACACATCCATCTGATGGATCCCACATGAAATATATGATTCATGGTAGGCCACGCTCACCCCTTCATCATCGTCACCATTCAAAGAAAGAGAGGGAGAGAGAAAGAGAGAGATACGGTGAGATAGAGAGACCCCGCCACTATGGGCCTCTCTTGATTAAATCACATACATCAAAATGGGTCCCACTAATAAGTGGGCCCTAAAATAAGAAATAACGGTGTATCACACACCTCTTAGCCTTCACCTTACTCCCTTAGCCTCATTAGCTCCTTTACTTGACTTTTAACAGTGGTAGATGATGGATCAACGGTTGAGATGGGAGATGAGAAAGTAGGGAAAGGGGGCCACACTTGGCTTTGGGGAAGAGCTTGGACGTATGAAATTTTGGTTGCTTGGGATTGAGTTGTGAGAAATGAGAGAAAAGGAGAAATGATGGATTAAAGGGATGGATGGAGTGGTGTTTGTAAGGAGAGGTATGGGTTAAGTTGAAATTTTGTAAAAAGAGGGATGGGTAGGGGAGAGAGAGAGTTGACTTGTGAAAAGGGAAGGATAGGTGATGTACTTGAGGTATGGTTGTACTTGACTTGTACTTGACATTGATTGATGGGACATGTCGTAGAGATTCTCTCAATATTCACAATGTGCGGCATTTCTTCAAAATGAACGCAGGCCGACATCTTCTACCCTGGGTATCGGATCGGTGCGCGAGTCACGGAGTTAGAACCACGGCGATGGTGCGGTCGCTATGATATAGGTTTCGGTTCGAGCCGACTTCGGTATGTGGGATTCGGCTTAGATCGCGCGTAAATGTCGGATACGAGTCAAGGATTGTCGAAATTCGATCGGAAGGACCACGGAAGTCAATGGAACGGTATGGACTAGGATAAAGGTCTTACATAACATATCTGAAAGTGATATACTGAAGACTCAGTTATCAGGGACATTCGAGATGAAAGTTCTGGGGGTTGCAAAAAGGGTTCTTAGTATAAACATTCATAGAGACAAGAAAAGAAGTAAGCTTTGATTATCTCAGATAGAATACCTTGAGAAGGTGTTAATCAAGTATGGGATGGACATGACAAAGTTAGTCAGTGTTCCCCACATAGCTCACTACAAGCTTTTCTCAGAACGATGTCTTAAAACAAATGAGAAAAAGTAAATATATCTCGTATACCTTATTTGAATGTCGTTGACAGTTTAATGTATGTCATGGTTTGTACAAGACCAGATGTTTCACAGACAATAGGTGTTGTGAGCAGATATATGCCTAAACCCGGAAAGCAACACTAGGAAATAGTGAAATGACTACTTCAATATATTCGAGGTACAAAGGTCTATATCTTAACTTTTGAGAAAACCAGAGTCAAGTTAGTTGGATATGTGAATTCTAATTATGCAAGCAGTGTGAATTCTAAAAAGTTGACTTTAGGTTACTTATTTGTGCTAGCGGGTGGACCAATCAGCTGGATGTCGAAGCTTCAGTCTATAGTGGCTCTTTCCACAAATGAAGTGAAGTATATGGTAGTGACAAAGGCATTCAATGAAAGGGTTTGGTTGAGAGGGATGATAAATTAGTTGGGGTTTCAGCAGGAGGCCGTGTCGGTTAATTATGACAGTGTTAATTGTAACAGCGAAAACACTATCAATTTAGCTAATAATTCTGTTTATCACTATCGTATTAAACACATTGATGTTCATCACCATTTTATCCATCGGGTGCTTGAGGAATGAGGCATGTCTCTGGAGAAGATTCACACAAGTGCGAATCCGATGGACATGCTCACTAAGGTGATTCATACAGTGAAGTTCAAGTTTTGTGCAACTTCTCTAACTTTGTAAAGGCATAAAAGAATGACGGAATATTTACAAGAAGCGATGATAGAGCTATGATGCAAGACAGGGTTAGAAAAAGAAAAGTAGCTATGAAGGATGACAATTGAAGACATGGTGGAGATTGTTGATAGATGTCTTAAATCTGTAAATTCAATAGTTTGTCAATGACATGTTCGATGCCATCAAGCACGCTTCGATGCCATCGGAATTATTCGGAATAAATCGAATTGGTTGTTGGATACTTTAGGTGCCCTTTTCGATGTCATCGAAAGCCTGGTCGATGTCATCATTAATATCTGGAATTTTCATGTTTAGTCGTTAGAACGTTTTGATATTATTTCGATGCCATTGAAGTGGGTTTGATGTCATTGACGGTTTAGTCGATGCCATCGAAGTCCCATCAAATGTGTCATCAAGCATACCGCAAAGTTACATAGATTTGCAAATTTGCAAGATTTGTTTCCGATTTTGATTGGGATTCTCCTAAATGTTATATATAGGAGTATAATTTGGATTGGGAGGTATCTTAAGCTTTCTAATTCGTTCCTAGAATTTGTAAGGGAGATTCGAGACTTGTTCGAATCGGATATTTTCTCTATCTCTTATACTTTCTACTTTCATGGTGTTTAATGTTGCTTTGTGTCGTAGTTTTTTTCCTGCAAGGGTTTTTCCATGTTAAAATCGTTGTGTGTGCATTGTGCTTATTTGGTGCAATTAGATTACTTCACTTTATTCATCTCTATAAGCATCAAACGCACCTCTTCTATAGGTGGGTCGAAACATGCCCTTGATTAATCGATATTTGGGGCCATGTTCAGGACCCAAGCTGTGAATTATGTAGCACCCACCATATATGGACTAGATCCATAAATGGGAAAAAAAAGGGTTCCCGGCCAAGGCCAAATCATTCGTGCCAGCCAAGTCAGCATGGCATCCTATTGGAACGCATGGTTTGACGCATCACGCATAGCTTCTTCCTAGGATAGCCACGATCAAGAATTTTTTACTGGTTTGCAACTTCGACATTGGACGGAGACAAAAGATTTCTTAATAGGACAATCAAAGCTTTTTTTATTTGTGACCTCTAAATAATACTTTAATATTAGTAGACATTTGTGGCCTAGAAGTGGACTGTTAGGAAGAAATATATATAAGGACACGCACTCGACTAAAAACAAATCTAATATGTTAAAGACAAGCATGCAAGGGGCTGACGTGGTAAACGCCTTTTTGTGCACGGCTTCTTCTATTTTACTCCCTTCGTGGATATATGCCCTTGCCTATTGAAAAATGAATTTTAATGATGGAGGTGCACATTATAGTTCTAAATCCATATCTCGACTCATAACTCAGTCGCGTTAACTCGATGATAAATCGATCTAAGTCACTGTCGAACTCACTGATGAGCCTGACTCGTTTCAGACTCGGTGTGACTCTAACCGAGTCAGTCAATGAGTTAAGTCAACTACACGGAGATGATATTAACCATTTTGATTTTATTTATTTTTATCCTTGGAATTTGAATCATTAAAAAATGAATGGCTCCACGATTGCAGCCATAATTTCAATGGTTCTCATAGTTTTATATTAGTACCATAAAGAGATGAGTCGCCATCATTTCGGAAATCGATATGATGCAAAACTAACAAAAGAGTACAGCCTCTACAAAGCATGCATGTATATGGTACGTGGCAACTTTATACTGGCGTAGGTAGTCTGTAGCTTGACATAAATAAAAGATTCAAGCTGTCCATCTACAAAGTCCTGCTATAAAAATTCATATGAAATGAAATTGAGCGGGTCAACTTGTTGGGTTCTCTTGATTGTGAAATAAATCAATAGATGAGAGTAAATTTATAAAAAATTGCCCACAGAGTGCTTGTCCATCCCAACCATTTCTGGCCACAACCCATATAAGTATATGCTAAAAGGCAGACGAGCTTCCCACAAAACATGAATGGGATTTAATCAGAAGTACATAGTTCCAATCTCCACGTAGTACAGATTGTAAGAACTCTATATCGTGGGACGTGTTGATCAAGGATTTGGATTATCCTAAGGGTTAGATATGTGATCGGGTCCAGTGGGACCCGCTTGTTTGTGATACATCCAGAAATTCGTATAAGGCTGGGATGCTGGAACTGTAACACCAATACAATATCCAGTATCCATGTGAAACTGGGATTGTAATCCGTGTGGAGCCTTTAGGGAAATGAATTTTGATAGGTTTCGAACTCGTTTGCCCTCACATGTATGTAACAGTGGTGGGACCCAATCCAACACTATCCGCATAAGCCTTAGCTCCATCTCATCTTCTCTAAAAGGGTGTAAAGGAAAGGGAGACTTCTGCATCCTGATCTACAACAATGACTTCACTGTAATATAAGCCAGATCTACGTATCCAATGCACAATTTAGGTACTATTGGCAATTTCGCATTAAGATCTCACATAAATGACCCAGCTTGTCTTTCTGTACGCTCCTCATAAGGCTATTTCGAGTCAGTTCAGATTGAGTCACTCTGCTGGTTCTGCTTCTAGTTGACATTTTGAAGGCTTGTATTTTTTTTCCTTCTTTTGCGAAAAAGGTAAGCAAGATCTATTAACGGCCAAGCAAGGTACAAATCAAGTTACAAGTGACAGTACCGGTAAACTTATAGTGGTATAGGCCACATGTGGGGCCCAAGTGATGTATCCACACCATCGAATACGTCTATCAGATGTGCCTCCTCAAAAATCTCATAAGATCCAAAACGCATCCTGATCCAAAATTAAGGTGTGCCACATCAATGGGAACTGGATAGTACGGTACATCCAGCCTTGAATTTCACATAAACCCAGTCGAGACATAAAGCAGCTAGAATTTTGGTATAACCCTTTATCTGGACTGGATGAAGGACCTCAACAAAGTTGATTTTATATATATAAAAAATGGTGGTGGTTGTTCAGTGTTCACTCTCAATATATTCCATCTGTTATGGCCTATTTGAGTTTTGTATTGAGCTGATTTTTGGGGCGGGGGGTTTCCTAAGGTGCATCTTATGATCTTATGGATGGATTAGATTACGAGAACACATCATTGGGACCCACATTTGCCCAGTCCCACCCTCACTTAGGGCCTGTTTGGTTTTCCATAATACAGGTAAATTGCTGTAAATCACTATTAAAAAGTAAATATTACACTCTTTCACATGTTTGGAAATAAGTGAGTCCAAAAATGTTGACTTAAATTCGTGGGCCCCACCATAGTGTATATAATATATCCGTCTCATCTATCTGTTTTATAAGAATATTTTGAGGCTTTATCCGAAAAAATTAGGAAGATCTAATGTTCAATTGGCCCACATGAAAGGAAACAATGGACTTAATTTGTCCATCGTTGAAAGTTAATTTTTTACTGGGCCCACGTTGAGGTTTCATGGACATGGATAAGTTAAAAATATAAATATAAGCCTGATCTAAAATTTCTAAGGGCCTCAACAAGTTTTTAATAGTAGGCATTTAATTCTCATAATTTCTTGTGATGTGGTCCACTTGACCTTTGGATTTGCCTAATTTTTGGGCCCATGCTTTAAATTCATTTGGCATAATGAATGTGCAGTGTGGATAAGCCACACAAATTATGATGGGCCCCATATTTATTTTACAAATTCATCAATTTTAGTGTTTAAAAAGTAACCAATCAAGTCAGCATCGGGATAGATGAAGGTAATGACCTTGGTAAATAATGATTACTCACTTACAATGTAATTACACTTGAGCCAGAAAACCAAACAGGCCCTTAGGGAAGTAGATTGTCGTGTGGTGACATCACCAAGTTATGTGGGCCATACAATGATGTATATGCTATATCCTTAGGGATTGGCTGATGCACCACACATCAGCTATTTAGATGAAGTATTGACGTCAGCAAGTTCTGTCGGTCTCATCATCATGAGGTGTGTGTTATATCTAAACAGTCCAAGTGGACCAAAAATAAGGGTGATAAAAGGCTCAAGTGGACCACACCATGGGAGTAACAGTGCTAAGGACATCCACCATTGAAACCTTCTTATGGTCTACCGTGTCATTTATTTTCCATCCAACCTATTTATATGGTCATATACACTTGGATTAATTGAAAAAATAAATATCATCATGATCCATAACTTCCCCGGTCCTTGAGAATTTTTCAACGGTAGGAATTTAATATCCACTGTGTGGTCCATTTGAAACTTTAATATACTTTATTTTTGGTAAAGCATTTTAAAATGATATGGAAAAAATAAATGGATAGTGTGGATAGATGTCATACATCACGGTAGCCCCTAAGTGGGCAGCGGGCCTCCCCATCCCGACCTATGAGCAGCGGGAAGCGAATTGGCTGGATTACTTCACACCAGCTATATAGCTATTGTATTGGTGTCAGTAAGTTCTGTGGGTTTGATCACAGATATAACTATCAAGTGGACCACACTGCAAAAAATAAAAGATAAAAAAGAGTGGGGGATTGAACATCTACCTTTGAAACCCTTTTTGGGGCCATGGAAGTTTCAGATCAATATGAAATTTATTTTCCCTCTTCATTCAGGTCTTTATGACCTTATGAACAGATTGGATGGAAAATAAGCATTATGGTGGGCCCTACAAATTGTTTAACAATGAAAATCATTATTTATGGTGTGGTCCATATCATCTACGGATATGATTCATTTTTTAGATAATGCTCTAAAATGATCTCTAAAAATAAATGAACAGTGTAGATATAATAAATACATCACCGTGGGGCCATGTAACTTTAATCTCCTTTAAACCATTCGTACAACTTGGAGCTGGAGTATACAGGTGGTGTGTAGTACACCAGCCAATCTGCTTCCGAGCAGGCTGAGTAGTTCCTAATACCCCGTCTTCGCGGGAACGGATTCACTACTCCCCCTGTCACCAGCCAATGGCTGATGGTGGGTGCTCTGTGGGGCCCACCATGATGTTTGTGTTTCATCCATGCTGTCCATATATTTTTTTCAAGTGGAACACATTATAGGAAACAGTGTTGAAAGAGCGTTGACCATTAAACTACCAAAAAATTGAGCAAAGGCTACGGATAAAAACCATAGCCATAGAGACCGTTTTCGTAGGTGCCATAACAATAGGTCTTAAACCTATGGCTACGGATTTAATCCGTAGCTATAGAGTGTAATAGCTACAAATAAAATCCGTAGCAATTTTATCTGTAGCGAAAACTTCAAACAGCTACGGATATTATTTGTAGCTAAAAGCCTGTTGCAATATGCCTAAATTGAAAAGGCTACACCTGTTAGATTCATGGCTACGGATATTATTTGTAGCTAAAGTCCGTAGCAATATGCCTAAATTGAAAAGGCTACACCTGTCAGATTAATGGCTACGAATATTATTTGTAACTAAAAGTCCGTAGCAATATGCCTAAATTAAAAAGGCTAGACCTGTCAAATTAATGGCTATGGATATTATTTGTATCTAAAAGTCTGCAGCAATATATCTAAATTGTAAAGGCTACTCTTGTCAGATTAATGGCTATGGTCAATAGCCATAGCTATTTTGTTCCTTACAAAATTATATATAATCATTGTTCATTCAATTACCACCTGTACGACCATTTATTCATTCAATTACAATCACTCATTCATTCATTCAATTACAATCAAATTACAATCCTTCATTCAATCAATTACAATTACAATAATGCTGAAAATACAAATCTTTGGCTTCATTAGAGAAATGTGCTCGACTTCACCCTGAAATTTCAACAGCTTCGTATATTCCATCATCCTACAAACAGTAATGTCAAATTAGAATGCCCATTGGGGAAAAGAAAGACAAAGTGAAAGAAGTGCATCATGTATAACAACTTTTTTTTTCCTTAATGATTTTTAAAAAAAAAAAAAACTTCGAAGAGGAATGAAATTGACACAAAAGAAATGATCTTACCATATGATTATAGGTTTTGGTTTTGGTTTTGGTTATAGGTTTTGGGAAAGGTTAGGTTTAGGTTATAGGTTTTGGGATTTTGGAATAGTTTTAGGTTATAAGTATAGGTTTAGGTTAGGTTATAGGTTAAGGTTATAGGATAAGGTTTAGGGATAGGTTATAGGTTTTGGTATTCGAGAATGGGTTCGGGTTTAAATTATAGGTTTTGGTTTATGTTATACGTTATAGGTTTAGGATAAGGTTTAAGGTTATAGGTTTTGGGATTGAGAATGAGTTTAGGTTTAGGATATAGGTTATAGGTTCAGGTTTTGGTTTTAGTTTAGGTTATAGGTTTTGGGATTTAAGAATGGGTTCGGGTTTAGGTTATAGGTTTTGGTTTTGGTTTTGATTTAGGTGATAGGTTTTTAGATTTGAGAATCAGTTATAGTTTAGGTTTAGGAAATCAGTTTCAGGTTCGGGATTGGGTTTAAGTTTACGTTTAGGTTTAGGTTAGGGAGTTGAGATTAGGATTAGGTGTAGGTTTCACTTTAGGGAATTGAGTTTAGGTTATAGGTTTTGGGAAAGGTTAGGTTTAGGTTATAGGTTTTAGGATTTGGGAATAGTTTTAGGTTATAAGTATAGGTTTAGGTTAAGTTATAGGTTAAGGTTTAAGGATAGGTTATAGGTTTTGGGATTTGAGAATGGGTTCGGGTTTAGGTTATAGGTTTTGGTTTTAGTTTTGGTTTAGGTTATAGGTTTTGGAATTTGAGAATGGGTTTGGGTTTAGGTTATAGGTTTTGGTTTTGGTTTTGGTTTAGGTTTAGGTTATAGGTTTTTGGATTTGAGAATGGGTTATGGTTTAGGTTTAGGAAATCAATTTCGGATTCGGGATTGGGTTCAAGTTTATGTTTTTCTATTTAGGTTTAGGTTTAGGTTAGGGAGTTGAGATTAGGATTAGGTGTAGGTTTCTCTTTAGGGAATTGAGTTTAGGTTATAGGTTTTGGGAAAGGTTAGGTTTAGGTTATAAGTTTTAGGATTTGGGAATAGTTTTAGGTTATAAGTATAGGTTTAGGTTAGGTTATAGTTTAAGGTTTAGGGATTTGAGTTTAGGTTTAGGATAAGGTTTAGGTTTAGGGAATTGAGTTTAGGTTATAGGTTCAGGTTATAAGTTTTGGAATTTGAAAATAGTTTTAGGTTATAAGTATAGGTTTAGGTTAGGTTATAGGTTTTAGGATTTGAGAATGAGTTCGGGTTTAGGTTATAAGTTTTATTTTTGGTTTTGGTTTAGGTTATAGGTTTTGGGATTTTAGAATGGGTTCGAGTTTAGGTTATAAGTTTTGGATTTGGTTATAAGTTTTGGTTAAGGTTTTAGATTATAGGTTTAGGTTTAGGTTAAGGTTGGGTTTAGGTTATAGGTTTTGGGATTTGGGAATAGTTTTAGGTTATAAGTATAGGTTTAGGTTAGGTTATGGGTTAAGGTTTAGGTTTAGGTTTAGGTTATAGGTTTTGGGATTTGAGAATGGGTTCGAGTTTAGGTTATAGGTTATAGGTTTTGGTTTTGGTTTTAGTTTAGGTTATAGGTTTTGGGATTTGAGAATGGGTTTGGGTTTAGGTTATAGGTTTTTGGATTTGAGAATTGGTTATGGTTTATGTTTAGGAAATCGGTTTTAGGTTCGGGATTGGGTTTAAGTTTGGGTTTTTAAGTTTCAGTTTAGATTTAGGTTAGGAAGTTGAGATTAGGATTAGGTGTAGGTTTCGCTTTAGGGAATTGAGTTTAGCTTATAGGTTTTGGGAAAGGTTAGGTTTAAGTTATAGGTTTTGGGATTTGAGAATAGTTTTAGGTTATAAGTATAGGTTTAGGTTAGGTTATGGGTTAAGGTTTAAGGATAGGTTATAGGTTTTAGGATTTGAGAATGGGTTCGGGTTTAGGTTATAGGTTTTGGTTTTAGTTTTAGTTTTGGTTTAGTTTATAGGTTTTGGGATTTGAGAATGGGTTCGGGTTTAGGTTATAGGTTTTGGCTTTGGTTTTGGTTATAGGTTTTGGTTTTGGTTTTGGTTATAGGTTTTGTTTTTGGTTTAGGTTAAGGTTAGGTTTAGGTTATAGGTTTTGGGATTTGGGAATAGTTTTAGGTTATAAGTATAGGTTTAGGTTAGGTTATAAGTTAAGGTTTAGGGATTTGAGTTTAGGTTTAGGCTAAGGTTTAGGTCTAGGTTTAGGTTTAGGGAATTGAGTTTAGGTTATAGGTTTAGGGAAAGGTTAGGTTTAGGTTATAGGTTTTGGGATTTGAGAATGGGTTCGGGTTTAGGTCATAGGTTTTGGGATTCGAGAATGGGTTCGGGTTTAGGTTATAGGTTTTATTTTTGGTTTTGGTTTAGGTTATAGGTTTTGGGATTTTAGAATGGGTTCGGGTTTAGGTTATAAGTTTTGGTTAAGGTTTTAGGTTATAGGTTTAGGTTAAGGTTAGGTTTAGGTTATAGGTTTTGGGGTTTGGGAATAGTTTTAGGTTATAAGTATAGGTTTAGGCTAGGTTATAAGTTAAGGTTTAGGGATTTGAGTTTAGGTTTAGGCTAAGGTTTAGGTCTAGGTTTAGGTTTAGGGAATTGAGTTTAGGTTATAGGTTTAGGGAAAGGTTTTGGGATTTGAGAATAGTTTTAGGTTATAAGTATAGGTTTAGGTTAGGTTATAGGTTTTGGGATTTGAGAATGGGTTCGGGTTTAAGTTATAGGTTTTGATTTTGGTTTTAGTTTAAGTTATAGGTTTTGGATTTGAGAATCGGTTATGGTTTAGGTTTAGGAAATCGGTTTCAGGTTTGAGATTGGGTTTAAGTTTGGGTTTTTAAGTTTAGGTTTAGGTTTAGGTTAGGAAGTTGAGATTAGGATTAGGTGTAGGTTTCGCTTTAGGGAATTGAGTTTAGGTTATAGGTTTTGGGAAAGGTTAGGTTTAGGTTATAGGTTTTGGAATTTGGGAATAGTTTTAGGTTATAAGTATAGGTTTAGGTTAGGTTATGGGTTAAGGTTTAAGGATAGGTTATAGGTTTTGGGATTTGAGAATGGGTTCGGGTTTAGGTTATAGGTTTTGGTTTTAGTTTTGGTTTAGGATAAGGTTTAGGTTTAGGTTATAGGTTTTTGGATTTGAGAATGGGTTCGGGTTTAGGTTATAGGTTTTAATTATGGTTTTAGTTCAGGTTTTAGGTTTTAGGATTTGAGAATCGGTTCGGGTTTAGGTTATAAGTTTTGGTTTTGGTTTTGGTTTAGGTTATAGGTTTTGGGATTTTAGAACGGGTTTGGGTTTAGGTCATAGGTTTTGGTTTTAGTTTAGGTTATAGGTTTTGGGATTTGAGAATGGGTTCGGGTTTAGGTCTTAGGTTTTGGGATTTGAGAATGGGTTTGGGTTTAGGTCTTAGGTTTTAGTTTTCGTTTTGGTTATAGTTTTGGTTATAGGTTTTGGTTTAGGTTATAGGTTATAGGTTTAGGATAAGGTTTAGGTTTAGGTTATAGGTTTTAGGATTTGAGAATGGGTTCGGGTTTAGGTTATAGGTTTTGGTTTAGGTTATAGGTTTAGGGATTTGAGAATGGGTTTGGGTTTAGGTCGTAGGTTTTGGGATTTGAGAATAGGTTCGGGTTTAGGTCTTAGGTTTTGGTTTTGGTTTTGGTTTTGGTTTAGGTTATAGGTTTTGGTTTAGGTTATAGGTTATAGGTTTAGGATAAGGTTTAGGTTTAGGTTTTAGGTTTTAGGATTTGAGAATGGGTTCAGATTTAGGTTATAGGTTTTGGTTTCGGTTTAGGTTATAGGTTTTGGGATTTGAGAATGGGTTCAGGTTTAGGTCATAGGTTTTGGGATTTGAGAATGGGTTCGAGTTTAGGTCTTAGTTTTTGGTTTTGGTTTTGATTTTGGTTTAGGTTATACGTTTTGGTTTAGGTTATAGGTTATAGGTTTAGGATAAGGGTTTACGTTTTAGGTTTTAGGATTTGAGAATGGGTTCGGATTTAGGTTATAGGTTTTGGTTTCGGTTTAGGTTATAGGTTTTGGTATTTGAGAATGGGTTCGGGTTTATATCTTAGGTTTTGGTTTTGGTTTAGGTTATAGGTTATAGGTTTAGGATAAGGTTTAGGTTTAGGTCATAGGTTTTGGGATTTGAGAATGGGTTCGGGTTTAGTTTATAGGTTTTGGTTATGGTTTTAGTTTAGGTTATAGGTTTTAGGATTTGAGAATCGGTTCGGGTTTAGGTTATAGGTTTTGGTTTTGGTTTTGGTTTAGGTTATAGGTTTTCAGATTTTAGAATGGGTTCGAGTTTAGGTCATAGGTTTAGATCATAGGTTTTGGTTTTGGTTTAGGTTATAGGTTTTGGGATTTGAGAATGGGTTCGGGTTTAGGTCATAGGTTTTGGGTTTTGAGAATGGGTTCGGGTTTAGGTCTTAGGTTTTGGTTTTGGTTTTGTTTTAGGTTATAGGTTATATGTTTAGGATAAGGTTATATGTTTAGGATAAGGTTATAGGTTTTAGGATTTAATAATGGGTTCAGGTTTAGGTTATAGGTTTTGGTTTTGGTTTTGGTTTAGGTTATAGGTTTTGGGATTTGAGAATGGGTTCGGGTTTAGGTCTTAGGTTTTGGGACTTGAGAATGGGTTCGGGTTTAGGTCTTAGGTTTTGGTTTTGGTTATAGGTTTTGGTTTAGGTTATAGGTTATAGGTTTAGGATAAGGTTTAGGTTTAGGTTTAGGTTTAGGTTATAGGTTTTAGGATTGGAGAATGGGTTCGGATTTAGGTTATAGGTTTTGGTTTCGGTTTAAGTTATAGGTTTTGGGATTTAAGAATGGGTTCGGGTTTAGATCTTAGGTTTTGGTTTTGGTTTTGGTTTTGGTTTTGGTTATAGGTTATAGGTTTAGGATAAGGTTTAGGTTTAGGTCATAGGTTTTGGGATTTGGGAATGGGTTCGGGTTTAGGTTATAGGTTTTGGTTATGGTTTTGGTTTAGGTTATAGGTTTTAGGATTTGAGAATCAGTTTTGGTTTAGGTTATAAGTTTAGGTTTAGGTTTAGGTTATAGGTTTTGGGATTTGAGAATGGGTTCGGGTTTAGGTCATACGTTTTAGTTTTGGTTTAGGTTATAGGTTTTGGGATTTGAGAATGGGTTCAAGTTTAGGTCATAGGTTTTGGGATTTGAGAATGGGTTCGGGTTTAGGTCTTAGGTTTTGGTTTTGGTTTTGGTTTAAGTTATAGGTTTTGGTTTAGGTTATTGGCTATAGGTTTAGGATAAGGTTTTGGTTTATGTTATATGTTTTAGGATTTTAGAATGGGTTCAGGTTTAGGTCATAGGTTTTGGTTTTGGTTTTGGTTTTGGTTATAGGTTTTTGGATTTAAGAATCGGTTCGGGTTTAGGTTAAGGGTATGGTACCTACAAATACAAATATAAACATATCCTGTCCAAATGGTCAGGCCCTTCCAATGCTGTCCATTGAAAATGGACAGCTTCATCATGGTCATAACAGCGATTCCCACCTTCTAGGGACTCCTGCTCTTCCAGATAGCTCCGACGTACATCCGGGTCTGCTCCATTAATTTCGAACAAATACATAAACACAGCCTGTCCAAATGTCCATGCCCCTCCAATGCTGTCCATAAGAAATGGACAGCTTCACCATGGTCATAACAGCGGTTCTCACCTTCCAGGGACCCCCGCTCTTCCGGATAGCTCCGACGTACATCCGGATCTACTCCATCAATTTTGAGCAAATACATAAACACGGTCTATCCAAATGGCCAGACCACTCCAATCATGTGAATTCTTGAGTCAAGAGATGTACCAAATGCTTGAATCTGAAATATACAGTTAAACATAAAATGACATTGGAAATCGCTTCTCAAAATCGCAGACTGTTTTCTTTTGAAACTCGTTCATCTCACCTGAAAACCTGTCACATAATGAATAACTATAACTACAATGATAACTACACATGTGCATTCTTGACAAGAGACGTACCAGATACTTGAATCTGAAATATGCAGCTCCAATCCTCCCACATGCAACATCCACTTGAAAGAATGCGCATAACCGCCATGCTTGAGTAATCAATACAGGAATGTACAAGTGAAACCATAAAACTAGAGATACTCACTGCATTTTCAGGATCTCTTCCATAGTTAATGATCTCATTCTAAAGCCCTTCTCCCTCCTCCTTTACCCGGGCTTGGAACCGACATTGTAAGGTGTTGTATTGACGGAGTTAAAAAAGGGCTTAGGCTCCATTTGGTTTTCAAAAAAAATATTTTCATAAATACTAATGTGATGACCAAATGGAGCCTAAGACTATAAATACGTTCAAATATAGAGTACAAAATTCATTCAATATTAAAATATATATATATATATATATATATATATATGTGTGTGTGTGTGTGTGTGTGTGTGTGTGTGTGCCAAATTAGTTCATAATTAGTTCAAAATGCACACTACACGCTCAAAATTAATTCAAAATGCACACTACACATGTTCAATTATAGAGTACCAACATTGTTCAAATTATAGGATTCTCAAAGCCTCTTTCCCCCATTGCACAAATGATCCTGGACCAGCCTCTCCAAGTGTAGATGCGAACCCATCTTCTTTCCACAAAGGAGCGTGAGGTTGTATAACCTCAGTCAGGACAACAACAAAAGCTCCATCCTCCAACGGTTGGCAATGGACAATTGCATTTGGATTAACTTCGTGTACTTCACCATGAGCAACTACACCACGTTTTTCAAAACCAAACAAGTCGCATCTCTTACCGATATATATAAGCCCAAAAAACCCAAACCAGGTGTTGATGAAGACCCAAAGAAACTCAATCAACACGGTACAAAGCAGGTGTAGATGATTGAGGGAATCAAAAGAAAACCCAAAGCAGGTATTGATGAAGACCCAAGAAACTGATATTAATCAAAACCCAAAAAATCATTAGATGGAAATTGAAAGGAAACCCAAAATAGATATTGATGAATTAAAAAATCAGGCTTATCAGACCTATACACATTTTTACACACAAGTTACTACAAGAATGTATGGCAAACTTATATATATATATATATATATATATATATATATTACATTTTTACACACAAGTTGCCACAAGAATGTATGATCCACTAATTAGATGATCCAATCCATCTTGGTTTGGCCTTTTTTTACATCTACACATTTGCTAAAGATGGATGGCATGTTAGAACACTTGTGATGTAAAATTATGCATTGGCAATTGTAGAGAATGCAAAGAAATCGATTGACACTATGAGTTGGAAAAATAAAAAATTGAAGATCATCTATTATGAGATTCCACATAGAAAGCACACACCTTCCTAGCAATCAATTTAATCCTCATAATGCTAATAGTTTTACATGTACTTCCATGAATGACTTTGGAACCTTTTGCATTCTTTATCAAATGATGGAAAGATATTTCACCCAACAAACATTAAAATAATCTGAAAGAGATTGCTTGATCACAGTCAAATCCAACAATAAATAAAACATGCCACCAAATTTCATGGAATGGAATCATATACCTACTTTACACACAAAAACACCCCTATATGAAGTGTAACTAGAGCACATTCCCCACTTCAATGAATTCAACTTTTGCAACATAAGCAAGTAAAAATCAAGCCACAAGTAAAACTGAAAAGAGTGGTCAACTAAGTTACAATTTGGGTGTGGCAGTAGAAAGACCATGGCTCAATAGTAGACAAGGCATGTTTCAACAATGAGGTCTCTCGTTGGAGCCCAGCTTACTTATCAAGAAAACATTTACTGATAGCGATAGCTATTAATAGTAGAAAGCCTTAAATCTTTCTAGAGAGGGTTGTTAAAGATACATGATCTTTGATTGTGGGGACATCATCTCCTACAGGGGAGACTATCAAGTTTGAGAGTTCTTTATGGGACTGGAGAGTTTCTTGAAGTTTTCCATTTCAATTACGTGCTTCTTTTATACATTTTACTAATACATGATAAGCATTATGCAATCAATACATGAAGTTCAGCTTCATGTATTATGGTATTGAAAACAGGTCCGTTGATATCTCATAGAAGAACAAGGTTTTCTGAGAAAGAAAGATGGTATTTATCAAGGAAAACCATAACTATGTATCATAGCAGCACTCACCTTCCACCAGGAGTACCATCACCTCTGTGGCTAGTTCTACCACCAGCGTTGCCATTATCATGATCAGCTTTGCGTTTCCTCTCCAACTCCCTCACCCTTTCCTGTTCACGCTCTTCCATCTCCGTCAACTCTTTATGATAGATGGCAAAGTTTAGAACTTTAAGAGCGGCTTCAACATCAATCTTTGAAACCTATATCCAATTGAGTATCATCAGAACCAATTGAAAAGGAAAAAAAAATAGTCCGCCAGTAAAGAGTCCTATATCCAACATGAATCTCTCTCATTTTAGCTTAAATCTCATTCTAGAATGAAGTTAAATTCTGAAAACAGATACATATTACAAACCTAGAAGTAACCCATTTAGAGTAACAAAAGAAAACAAGGTAGAATTAATTATAAATTTGAAAAGGTGTACCTTGTTGCTCAACTTCAGTTTTGCATGGGCAGTGGAAAGACGGATGATAGTCTCTAGGGTTCTTGCAGTGATTGGAAGTGTTCCTCCTCCAGACTACAAGAGGATAATCATCCATCAGATGATAGAGGGTTTGTTGTGCAATAATCATCCATAGCAGTTTATTTTACCATAAAAATTCTAAACACCAACCTTTGCAGCTGTGCCAGCATTTCTAAGCTCCGCGTATGTAGTCGCAATATGTTCGAATGCCTGTTGAATGCGATTATGTGGGAGAAATTATTTTATCTAGACAAATCATATCTTGATCTTGTGTTGTAGGGCCGGGATACATGGAAAAGAGATTACCTCATCTGTCAGCTTTGGCTAGATCCTATTTTTTGCATAATGAATGTATTTCTTAAGGAACTTGATGGTGAGGGTCTCACACTTGATGTCTTCTTGACACACACAACACAATTTGATAATGATATTCAGATAATCACTATAAGAGTCTCTCCAATTATAGCTACAAGAACATTTGTGTCTAGGTCCCATAAAGTGACAATATCCTCTGCAGCAATATAGTTAGAACAGAGGGATCGCCAGAAAATACAGCAATTGTCATTGACCTTTTCTTGCATGGAAATCAAGTTCTCAATCAGAACATGGACTAGAGCAGTCCAATCTCTGTCGTTTTTGGCTCATTGCTCACCAATGTAGTGACAACCGGTGCACAGTCCCAATCACTATAAATAAATAGAAAACGAGATGCGAAAATCTTATTTAAGGCATGCATTTGTAAAAACTAAAGATTTTACATATATTCCAACCATCCACATTCAAAAGAAAAGAAAAAAAAATTGCTAATTTAATGAAGTGACACATTTCATTATAGAGATTATCTGAAAATAAACAACTATAAATAAATAGAACATGAGATGTGAATATCTAAGCTAAGGCATGCATGTGTAGATCTAATGATTTTATATGTACTCCAACCATCCACACTCAAAAGAAAAGAAAAGAAAAGAAAAATCTTCTTCTTTTTTTTTTGCTGAATTTTATGAACTAACACCATTCATTTGAAAAATTAGCTGAAAATAAAATATAAAAACAATAGAAAATGAGATGCAAAAATCTGATCTAAGGCATGCATTTGTACATTTAATGATTCTACATGTATTCCAACCATCCACACTCAAAAGAAGAAGAAGAAGAAAACTAATTTTGCTGAATTTTATGAATTGACACCATTCATTCCAAAAATTACTTGAAAATAGAAAGTTAACAAAAAATGAAAATGAGATGAAAAAATTGAACTAAGGCATGCATGTGTAGATTTAAAGATTCTACATGTATTCCAACCATCCACTCTCAAAAGAAAATAGAAGAAAAAGCTGACACTATTCATTACAGCTGACACTATCCATGTATTTTGTGAATTTTAGTCCATGTAAGATGAACAAACATCCCTTGTAATAGGATGAGCCAAAAGATCTCAAAACTACTCTACACATGATAGGAAAAGTGATAACAGGTGGGAAAAAGTTTCAGACCTTGAAGAAGGCTCCTTAGCTGACTTTTTGATCACCTAAGATGACTCAGACAAAGGTGTAGAGCTCTTGTCAGTATTTGGGCCATTTGTGAAGATTGCATTAAGTCCAAAACTAGCATCAAAGCTTCTGAAACTCAATCCACTTCTCTCAGCTTCAGGGACATGAAGATGGTTTGGAATGATGAGGTGTTTGTCAGAGAAATGCAAATCCTCTAGCTTCTTTTCCAGCTTCACTGTTACCTCTTGAGTGTGCAGCACTAGACGCAGATAGTGACTGAGAACTGACTTCTTAGTAGCCTTGATGCATAAATCAATCAAGAGAAACTCAATGACCCAAACTTGAATCAGCCGTATTTTCAAAGCACAATTTAACAAGCCTATGCAGCAAATGTTTATAAAAAGATCAACCATTGAAAACTTAGAAATGAGTTGTATATTCACATTTTGAACTTTATCTTGGCACATACCACTGAACAAGCAAAATAAATTCAGATCAATGCAACCGCTTTTAGTGTACTATGAAGTCAGATTCTAAGGGTTTTTTTTTTTTTGAATGGTAGCTAGTAGCTACTAAGAAGTCAAAGAGTGTGTGTGTGTGTGTGTGTGTGTGTGTGTGTGTGTGTGTGTGTGTGTGTGTGTGTGTGTGTGTGTGTGTGTGTGTGTGTATATATATATATATATATAAACAAAACAAAACAAAAACCAAAAAAAAAAAATGAATGGATAGAAATTATAAACAGATTCAATACCTGAAAGTTGCAAAATACAAATATAGTCTATTAGTTCTAATTCCAGAGCTTATTTGCAAGTTGCATGCAAGTGATAATGGAGAGATCTATGAGCCTAGATGCAATATCCTGATACCTATAGCCATCAATGGCAATTTTACACACATTAGTACTAAGATTTAGTGACTAAAATCATTCACTCAAAGAGTCATCATCCAAGATCATATCCAAGGCATAATCATAATAGGGAACCTGTCCTTGGAGTCCACATAAATTGAAGTCGTCTCGTATATAATCCTCATCAACTTCACAAAGGAGCTCATTTCCTCTCAAGCCACAGAACCAAGAGATCCATGATGAATCATCTCCCTCAGAACAGCTAAGTTCTGTCTCTTCGCTGCCTGTCTCTGAGAGGTCTTTAAAATAAAAATAACCAAGTTCAGAAATTAGGATTTAGAGAAATAAAATAATGCAAAGATATACTCCATATGAGAAAAGATATACCCAAAACAAGTTGTTAGGAGAAAAGGCCTTTTATTTGAGAGAAGCAAATGCATTGCCATGAATTTGAGACCATCCAAGTGCTAAAGCAGGCTTCAACAGTAACCAACTGTTTCAAATAAATGCAGTTTTTTCATATTAAGATGGGGAACAAGTTGTGACTAGAGAATTGTGGGAGAAGAATAGCTCCCTCAAACACCACGACCCCGCGTTACAGGTGAATCTGTTTTTGGGAAATATATTGCATGTAAAAGAGATTGACCGTATCATATTTCATAATCTATCATCCAAAAAATAAAAAGCATGTCATTCTAGTTCAAAAAAAAAATTTTCATCCTATCTACATGTCATGTTCATTGTCATGATATATATATTCATTTGTTGTGTTGTAGCTCACCCTATAGTTGCAAAAAAATCATCTACCTTTTTTTCCTGCTTCATAATTTCACAATTCCTACAAACTTTAGGCTTCAAAATGGTTATTTACTACTAGTTTCTACATCCACTCCCACACCCACTTCCTACTATTTTTAGCAGCTAAGGTTCAGCTTGAGTGATTAAGATATCCATCAGTTATATGTATTCAAGAGGAACTATCCACATTCGCTGAAAAAGGCTACAGATTGGTGGCTAGGATCTCTCAATCTTGGGAGATTTTTTTTTTAGTTTGGTGCATCCATGGTGCACCATCCACAACACAACAGACCGATGATCTGGATCAGTGAACCATGGCCCTACTTATACAAACCGAAAACCTAATTACACTGCATTAACTTTAGGTCGGGGATCAAATATTTCCTCAACATTCTATCAGCTATTTTGGACTACTTAGGTTCAGCTGTGTATTAGGCCTAACTCCCTAAATCCCTAAATCCCCACATCCCTAAATTTCCAAATCTCTGAATCCCTAAATCCCCAAATCCTTAAATCCCCAAATCCCTAAATCCCCAAATCGTTTCAATCGATATTGAGATTGAGAGAGAGAGAGATACCTCACTGCATATTCAAGTGCGTAAATTATCTTTTGACCTCAATCCCATCCTGATGATCGGTTGACGTCGTATATCCACCTTCTCCTTCTTCTTCTCCTTCTTGCAGCGAAAGGGGGTTTTGAAAACCTTAGCGAGAGAGACAGAGAGGTTGGGAAACAGAGAGGGAAATGGGGCTGAGAGATAGAGAGAGGGTGAAGGAGCGCGAGAGATCGACAGAGAGCTGAGAGAGAGAGAGAGGCTGAGTCACGGGCGGACGAGAGAGAGAGAGAGAGGATGAGTCACAGGCGGGCGAGAGAGAGAGAGAGAGAGAGAGAGAGAGGGTGAGTCGCGGGCGAGAGAGAGAGAGAGAGAGAGAGAGAGAGAGAGAGAGGGGCATTTGTTTTCGTGAAGTTGGGTGCGCGGGAGAGGTACGCGGGAAGCGGACGGATTTTATGGGTTATTTTTTTTGGACTTGTGGGGCCCACCCTTTGTATGTTAATTATCCACTCCGTTCATTCATTTTAATGGCTCATTTTTAGGGTTTATTCAAAAAATGAGTCACATCTAAGATTTAGGTGGACCACACCACATATTAACGATGTAAATTTATTTTTCATTCTTTCTCATGATGTGGTCCACTTAGACTTTTGATCTTTCTAAGTATTGGGCTCATGGACTGAAATAATATTTCAAAGTGGATGGACCAATTAGATAAAATAAATATATTGCTATGGGCCCCATGGAGCCCCTTAAGCATCATCAAGTTCCTATGGGGAGCTATGTTTTAGCTATAGATTAACTATGTTTTAGCTACGGAATAAATCCGCAGCTAATTAGCTACAAATTAAAGCCATAGCTATAGACCTATATAGTCCATAGCCTTTGCTCATTTTTTTGGTAGGCTTTTTGGGGGCCATAAAGGTTTTGGATCAATCCAATATTTGTTTTTTCCATTCATCTGGGCCTGTATGACCCAGTCAACAGATTGGATGTGATGCAAGGATGAACGTGATGAGGTCGATCATCATCTTCCTCAAAGATAACTACTCCAAATCCACGGAGCTTCTCTGGACTCTTCACAGAGACTTCTCGAATCCATGAGAAAAGAAAGCAGGAAAATAGAAATAAATTCTAATAAATTCGAAATTAATTGATAAATGACTAAAAACGAGTTCACATCCCTTTAAATAAGGGAACCAAGCAATAGGAAAGAAATCAGACTCAAACTACAACTAAAACTCCTAAAATCCGCGACTTACTATAAATAGTAAACTTACTATTTATAGACGGTCGTGATGTCTACTAGTGCGCAAGGTTTTCGGCCAAAAATAGTAAGTGTCCTATTTGGCTTCATCAAACCGTTCTCCTAATTATTCTAAGAACTTTTCATGTTGGATACAAATCCTAAAGCCCAATGGATGAAGAGCTATAAGCAAACTAAAACTTACTATTTATAGTAAAAACGAAATTAAAACGGGGGAATGACCATCGATCAGGGGGTTTCTCACAAATCTAGGTGGTGTAACCTGGCATAGAGGGGTTGGTTGGCTAAAGTAGCTCGTTCTACCCCAAAATCATATATTTTACGTCAGATAACTCATTCCAGATTGCGAGATACGCCCGATCTAAGGTCTGATGGTCTGGATCACTTCTGTTGTCGACCGTGCCTTTTCTAATCCATCTTGGCTATGAAATTGTCTGTGATCCGCTCTACATCAGTCCCCTTCACTTGAAAAGAACTCGTCCTCGAGTTCTCCTCTTGTGCTGGTTCATGATACTTGGTCAAGTCTGCGACGTTGAAAGTCCGTGAGATCGCCATGTCATCTGGAAGATCAACAACATAAGCGTTTTCATTGATTTTTCGGATGATCGGTACCGGTCCAATCTTCTTATTTTTCAAATTGTTGTACGTCCCGGTCAAAAATCTCTCTTTACGTAGGTGGACCATAACGCGATCGCCCACCTCAAACACCTTTTGTCGCCAGTGCTTGTCCGCTTGTTCCTTTTACTTCTCGTTCGAGGCATGTAGCTTGGCCTGTACTTCCACATGGATACCCATGATCTTATCTGCCATATGTTCTGCTGCAATGCTCGTGCCTGGGTGCTTGGGCAGAGGGACCAAGTCAAGTGTGTGGCGAGGCACTCGTCCGTAGATAATCTGGAATGGCGATTTCTCTGTCGAGCGGTTCACCATGTTGTTGAATGCAAACTCTGCTTGAGATAGACCCAAGTCCCACTGCTTCGACTTTTCTCCTGCAATATTGCGAAGGAGGTTTCCCAACGTGCAATTCATAACTTCAGTCTGCCCATCAGTCTGTGGGTGGTAAGCACTGCTGAATTGAAGTCGTGTATCGAATCAAGTCTATCAAATTCGCCAAAAGTGGCTAATGAACTTCGTGTCACGATCAGAAGTAATGGTCATGGGGACCCCGTATAGCCGTACAACCTCTCTGAAGAATAGATTCACCACATGTGTTGCATCGTGTGACGCCCCAAACCTGAAAATCGGATTCACAAAAATCCCGATTGCCAAATCCGGTGCTGATAGCCTCCGTAGTACCCCATTCTCGGCTCCTAGCATTCATATGCCAGATTTCGATCCTGGGATCCTACAAGGAGAATTTTTTTTTATGTATATTTAACTCGTCATAAGCATAACCACAAGATTACCCAATTCACAAAGGCAACATCATCATCACATATCCACTAATATAATCATTTGAGTACAATGCTGAAAGGAAAATACATCAATCGAAAATCAAGCTCCAAAAGACTGTTGCACGCTTCAAGCTCAACACTGCTGCAACCTAACATCATCTGCACACGTCTATCGTGCATAAGCTTATAGAAAGCTTAGAGAGTGGTGTAAGTGTGTACACAAGGTAAGTGCCAAGTATTCAATATAATGTCATAATCATACAATACTAGAAAACTAGTAATCCATAAATCGTACAATGTCTAAATAAATAGAAATACTGATAAGATCATGAATTATCAGAGTAAACAAAAATACTGACAAAGTCATAATTCACACGATAACAGAGTAAGCAGAAATACTGATAAGTGCGTGAGTCATGCAATATTAGAATACGCAATAGAGATCAACTATGCAAATGAGGAGTCATAGAGAGCCAAATGTTAGACGCAGAGGATGCAATGCAATATACATTCATGATGAGTAACACAAACAGTGTCAGTCGTACAATATGTCGCGGATGTAATGCAACATGCAGTGCGAATGGAATGACCATGCTGGAGTATGGAGTCGGGATGATACTACATAGTATCGCAAGCTATGGGGTCCATCACAAGGGACTTCTATCCAACCCAGTCGCATACCTAAATTTAAATAGTCAGACTCAATGTAGTAAACTCCTGATCTCAAGTTAGTTGCGCGCCCAACCGAAATCCTTGCCATAACGAAGGTACACAATAATTATTTACGCACCACCAACCCGAGTGGATGGTGAATGAATGAATGAATGAATGAGCATGCAACTCCTACTCAATAAGTCCACATATCAGTACGGTTCCTCTCTGAAAAATCACCGGGGTCTATTACACTCCAAACCAGATTGCCGCCCCATCGCGTGCAATAAGGTGAGTGGAAGAGATCTCATTATCCGCCTGTTAATATCTGGCCCGGCTCGTCGATAGCAGACCCATTTCTCGAGCTGGTCAAACTCAGCCTAGCATTGTCCCCTCTTCTCGAGCAGGTAAGGCCGCACCCCCTTCCAACCTACCACGACACAGTGGGAGACGCCTCCTAATGGTATATGGCCCTTATACGCTCATCCATCCACTCGGTCTAGACGTTGGAGCAACCTCTGGAACTAAGAGGGTTTAGGGACTTTCACCTAGGGATATCTATAGCACCACATATAGAACAAGATTTTCGGTGTCTCATCTGGTCATCCACAATGTGCTTATGGAGGCTACGACCCTGATGTCGCTAGGGTATACAGTAATCACAACACACAATGTAAGATGCATGAGTCATACAATCCAGTCATGCATCAATCCTGTGCATACCGTGTACTTATGTGAGACAATCTCCGCCTATCAGGGAGGCTCATAACAACATGCTCAATGACATATGCAATAGTCAACCTCATCTCATAACAAACATGCAGATGATGTGTATGGGCATATATCATGATGTTCTGCTGTCACATACTCATAATTGGTATTAATGATCGGCCTTAATAATGTGGACATTTAACCTACATTTTCTCCAAGGAATGGCTCACATAGAATCAAACATAAAATGGGCCCACGACCTCACACAAGGGCCTAATATATAACACAATGAGCCTCACTCAAGAGTTTAATATACATCACAATGGGCCTCATCACATAAGCCTCATATACATCACATTGGTCCTTAAACACGAGCTGAATGTACATCACAATGGGCCTCAAATATGGGCCGCATATACATCATATTGAGCCTCAACAATCGGCAATCGACAGTCGGCCACAACAATCGACCATGATAATTGGCCTCGATAATCAGAATCAATAATCGACCATGACAAATCAAATTCGGTAATCGACAATGGGCCATGACAAATCAGAATCGGTAATCAGCCCTGATCGATAATCAGCCTCAATCGATAAAAGGCAATTGGCCATCAAAATCGGTAATCGACCTCGATCGATAATTGGCAATGGGTCATGACAAATCAGAGTCGGTAATCGACCATCAGAATCGGTAATCGTCCTCGATCGATAATCGACAATCGGGATCGATCGATAATAAGAATCGGCAAATCGGTCACGTCAATCAGGGTAGGCAATCGGTCATGATAATCGGCCACGACAATCGGGATAAATCGATAATTAGAATCGACAAACCGGTCATGTCAATCAGAATCGATAATCGGCCACGCCAAATCAAATTCGATAATCGGCCTCGATCAATAATTAGCAATCAGCCACGACAAATCAGAATCGGTAATCGGCCCTGATCGATAATCAGCCTCGATCGATAAATGGTAATCGGCTATCAGAATCGGTAATCGACCTTGATCGATAATCGGTAATGGACCATGACAAATGGAATCAATCAATAATTGGAATCGGTAGATCGGTCACGTCAATCGAAAAATTGGCAATCGGTCACGATAATTTGCCTCGATCATCAGCATCGATAATTGGCGTTGGCCTTAATAATCAGTAAATAAACAAAACAGGTTCTATAGATGATCAGCCGATCAACCACAATATAAAGATCGGCACTTGGTCGTGGCTATATCAAATTCGATAGGACGGAGCCATCCGTCTACGGCGTATAAGGCCCACTTATCTGGGTTAACCCACTAAAGGAATGATCATAATGGGCCTAACAAGTCCTAAGGGAAGGTCATAATGTGGACATTTAACCAGCATTACTCCCAAGGAGTAGCCCACATAGGGTTAAACATATAGTGGGTCCTTGGCCTTACACGAAGGCCTAATACACATTGCAATGGGCCTCATACAAGGGCTACATGCACATCACTATGGGCCGCATCACATAAGCCTTGAATACACCACAATGGGCCTCACTCATGGCCTCGAATAAATCAAATGGGCCGCATGACATGGGCTTCATATATAGCAAGCAGGCCTCATCTATGGGCCACACCAATGGGCCTCATACCAAGGCCTTAATTACTTTTCATCGGGTGTAATCAAATGGGTCATGTACACAGCAAGGTAGGCCCCATGATTTAGACGGTCTGGGTGATCCATATGGTTAGATGGTTTGGATACAACACGTACCTTAAGGTGGGCCACACGTCCAAGGGGCAGACGACGAAGATATACAATGCAGGCATCAATGGTAGGCCCCACATGGCACCATCCAGCGATGGACAGTGTGAACATAGAATACATATATCAAGGTGGGCCGTATTGCATAAGATAGAAAGCGTGGATAACAAATATATCATGGTGGATCTCAGATGGACAGTACGATGAAACACATATATCATGGTGTGCACCATACCACCGTCTAAATGGTTGGTGTGGTTATAAAACATATACATTAAGGTGGGTCCCACCAGCCCACACGTGTGGGGTGGGCCCACCTCCAAACAGATGAATGGAATGAATAATACAAATAATTATGGTGGGGTCCATAAGATGGACGGTTTGGACAGTCAGACCCTACTGATGTAAGTATAGTGGGCCCACCGTCCTGAAATCGGATGGACAGCATTGGTGAAACACATGAATCCTAGTGGATATCCACCGTCCAGATGTCTGGATGGTGTGAATGCAACATATGCATTGATGTGGGGTCCCACCATGGATGTGAACTCAAAACATACATCATGTGGTCAAGGAAAAATGGATGGACAGTTAAGATATAACGCATACCTCGTGGCCAACCCACCGTCCAGAGGTCTGGAAGGTCTGAATTTGAGGCACATACATCTTGTTGGAGCCCACTACACCGTCCAGACATTCTGGATGGTGGTGATGGAGGATACATGTGATGAAGTGGGTCCACTGGCTGGACAGATGTATGGTGGATAAGCCCCATACATATACGGTGGGACCACAGAACCTGGTGACGTCAAAACAGCAGTTGCTGTAGGACTCACCAGCCACGCCATTTCTCTCAAACAGGGGGGTCCCACGTGGGGCCCACCAGATAAATATGTATAGTATATATATGTAACGCCCGTGAAAAATCCGTACTTGGGCTCGAGTACCAACTCGACCCGAAATTGCGTAGAATTCATTCCTTTAGAAAATATGACTAGGTTAGCTAGTGCAACGTTAGAATAGCTGGAAAATGGTCCCTGATCACTTTAAATACGTTCTACAAAGCCCAAAGCGAGTGGAACCAATGGTGCTATAATGCTCTAAAACCTCGGACCAAACTCTAAGCAGGTTTGTTCTCTGGACCACTTTGAATCTTTGTATTGGATCTAGACCGCACGTCGAAAGTCTGATACCTCCTATCTTAGACCGTTAGAACCGCCTAGCTGGACTTGACACTCATTCCGAAAATCAAGTCAAACCGATAATCACAGGCTATTTCATTGAGCCCAGACCGAAGAGAGTGAGAATAGGGTTAGAATTGGAATTTGAAATTCAAATCTGGCACACGATTTGACGCATCAATATTAAGCGTTCTGACCGTCAGAATACAACCAAATTACACCCTTGGATCAGGAAAAATATCTATTACATATCACGAGACTTATAGGCCTGATCTTGGTGCGATGACCGTTAAACTGAAACTGGATCGCCACGTGCTATCTGGGAACCCTACCGGTCTGAAAACTGGATGTGTGCTAGATCCAGTATGCATGAGCTTAAGTCCGACCGCATTTGGCCAGGGGACCATCAGAAATGCTCCTTTGGACCGAAACGGCCCCGATTTGGTTAGGCACCAAGTAAACATTGTTCCCAAGCCTATTTTGGACATGTTTTAGGCTATAAAAGGGGTTGAAACCCTCACTCCTCTCTCCCATCCGAATTTGAGAGAAACCCTAGCTTGGGAGAGAGAAAAAGGTGAGAGATTGTGAGAGAGTGGGAGAGTTCTTCCTACCACTTGTGCTACGTGTTGCACGTGCTTAAGCAACACACCTCTACCGCTTTCCCGGCGATTTCACCGCGATTCTAGGTAAGTAAATACCCTAAATAGTTGCTGATTTGAGTTTTCTTTATTTTCATAGCGATGTAGCTTATGGATCTCGTGTATTAGGTTCCCTATTCGCCGTAGACGAAGCGTATACGCTCCGTTTCAATTCACGAGTCTACAAGACTTAAGGTGAGGTTTTTAGACGCTTTGATTGACGGTTCCCAATGCTTTCAATGTCGTTTAATAGTAGATTCTTGACGGTATCGCCGTTTGACATGTACAAAATGCTCTCCGTTTCCCGTTTCGTAAATTAACGAAGAATATGAGATTTAGGGCATTTTAGTCATTTGTAGGAAGTACTGTTTACATTCATATTTTGCTGATGTGATTGACATGGTTTGTTGTCGCATTAGGAAGTTAGGAATACGTGCATAATTAGTTTGGCGAAGAGATTTGCCTAATTGCACACTTCGGGTCGACATGCTATATGTAGACTTAAGTGTGTAGTGTATGTGTTTGTATAAATGATTGTATTAGTATGTATTGAACTAAATAATGTTATGAATTAGTTTGAGATGGATTTCTCAATTAATATGCTGACCTAAATGATTTTCTACATGTTGACTAAATGCATGATTTCATTACGTGCATGGAATATATGTGCTTGAAGATTTGCTTAAGTTGAATGTTATAACATGTGTTAACATGCTCATATGATTGTATTTCAATTCCAATACTTTTACATATATTGCTGATGTGATTCCATAAGTGTTTGGAACTAGACTTAGTCCAGGTAGTCGGTAACCGAGCGAATTCGTGGCTGACTGGTCATAGCCACGAACGACGCGTCGATGAACGCGGTTCGTATTTAGAGTTGGCGGCAGTGGTTAGGCCACGCGAAGTGTTTTACGCACTTCATGTCGTTCGACTTGAGATGTGATCGCGCTAGTCGAGCCCGTCAAGCAACCCGACTGGCCGATGTATGTTCACCTTGTATAAGTCATAACTGCTTGAACCTAGGGTACTGAACTTACCATTGTAAACCCTGTTAACCATGGTACCTTGATCCACGAAGACTCATGAGCCGGGCATGGTGGTATGAGACACCGTGGTCGAGCTGTCGGCCTACACTGGGGCCACAAACCTCCCCGTAGTGACCAGTGAGTACATATACTCGTGAGCAGATTATGGTGGTATGGGACACTATATTCTAGCTGTCGGCCTACACTGATCAGGCGACGAGTCCTTTGTAGTGACCGCGAGCGTATTCTGAGTCCACGGGAGGCGACGACCCTTCCGTTGCAGTAGAGTACGGTAGGCCTGTATTGATAAGGTGATGGGGGAGCGGTGCAACGAGTGCGAGCAACAGCCCTGGCAGCCCTTGCAGTGACCTACGAAATATACATCGTATGAGATTACTAGGAGTGGCGACCCTAGACAGGATCTGTGTTGGGATTGATATAAGGGAAGTACCTTAGTTTCCCAATCCTGCTGTTTGAATGGACTAATAACAACTTGAAAATCATATCACCATAGCATTGCATGTGCCTGGAAGATATGGAGCACTCTAGGGAGTGTGGCATGCCGCGGTCGTAAGATGTTGCCGTATGAGGGAGATCGTCGGTGAGGGCATACATCACGTCATGTTATCTTGCATTAACAACAGTATTAGGATTGTCTGATTTACTGCTTTACTATTATCGCATGATTGAATTGTGAACATGCTAATCCTTCCTCTATGATTCCACTGAGTTGATCACTCACTCCCACGTTACGGGATGGTGTTTGCAACACCCACCAGACCCTGTTGTAGATGCAGGTGAGGCTGAGATCCAGGAGGTGGAGCCAGACTTTGACGAGGACCAGGACGAGTTCTCGTACATGCAGTATCACGATGGCTTCGCGTAGGCGACCTGAATCGATGGGACTTCAATGGGACTATTTTGGACATTTACTTTTGTTCATGTATATGTATATGAGACTCAGAGATGTATTCATACTTTAGAGACAGATGAGATTTACTTTGTTTTTCCATACAGTGATATATATATTGTTTAGTCTTCCGCTTGCTTTTATCACTGGATCTGAATTATGAATTGCAGTTTTGGTATACTTTTACTCATGTGAATGCTTTAAATCAGACAACATTGAATCATAATCATTTTTGTTGCATAAGTGACGGTCTGAAACTCGGGAGTTGAATTTATACACGACCCCCGATTTTCAGGGTGTTACAATATATAATATTATATATATATACATTATTTATTATTAGTATTATTACTATTATTATTATTATTATTATTATTATATATTTAAAAAAAACCACCCAGCGTCTAGATAGACGGACCGCTGGAATAAATGCATATATTGGTGTGGCCCACCGGCGTCTAACCTACGTCCAGCAGATGCTGGACAGTTGGATACAAAACATACTTCACGGTGGGTATCCACAAACCTTGCTGACGTGAATGGACAGCGGGTCCCTCCAGTTGAACGGTCTGGATATCACAAGGGATGGATGGCATAGATAAAACACGTGTGTCACGGTTTGGGATCCACTGTCCATGTGCTGGACGGTGGATACAACATATCATCAAGGTGGTTGCCAGGCGGTGGCCCACAGCATTTGTTGCATACAGCCGCCGTGATCAGCGTACACCAGCCAATCACGTTTCCTTAAATCAGGTGGGTCCCACATGGGGCCACACGTACGGCTACAAGCATATATGTATAGGTATATACAGTGTATGTGTGTGTGTCTATATATATATATATATAATATTATAGCATTGATGTGATATAATATTATAATAATGCATTCAATATATGTATGTGTACATGACCAGCGACTAGCCACCGTCCAGCTCACAGGACGGTGCTGAATGATGTACCGGTATCAAGGTGGTCCCACGTAGTGGGCCACTAGATTTGGATCAAACTTATATTTATATTTCCCTTTCATCCGGGCCAGTATGACCGTCCCGTCATGCAGGCCCCGAATCGGGGTCAAAGTGGCCCACTAATTGGATGACATGGATAAAATACACAATCATAGGTGGGCCATGATCATAGAAAGAGAGAGAGAAAGGGAGAGAAAGAGAGAGAGAGAGAGAGAGAGAGAGAGAGAGATATCGGTGGTGGTGGAGGGGCCCCTCCACTATGGGCCCCTCATGATACAAAGCATACATCAAGGTGGGTCCCACCATAAGTGGGCCCTTACATCACAAACAAAATAAGGAAATGAAGATCAAAGATCACCCACCTTGGATCTTTTCTTCTTGGCTCCAACGGTTTCTTTGCTCCTTAGCTTCAATCCTAACGGAGGAGATGAGGTTTGAATGGTTGAGATGGGAGATGAAAGGGTAGAAAAGGTGGTCCACACTTGGAGCTTGGGAGACTTGGAAAAGCTCATACGTATGGAGGTTTTTCTTGCTTGAAAAATGAACTTGGAAAAGAGAGAGAGAGAGAGAGAGAGACTTGTAAAGGGAGAGAAGGAGTGATGGGTGATGGAGTGATGGATGTGGTGGTGATGGGTGTAAGAGGCCTTTTTAACTTTTGTGGCCATTTGTGTAAGAAAGGCATGGGCTTTGTAAGAACTTTTTGACTTTGAGGCTTGCTTAGGAATCGGTGAAAGTTGATTGTACTTGACTTGATGGGATTTGACTGATTGATGGATTGATTTGACAAGTCATAGAAATTCTCTTGGGTTTTACAACGCGTGGCATTTTTCTCTTACCGAACGTTGGCCTACATCTCCTGACCAGGGTATCGCCTCGGCGCTTGATTCACGGCATCGGAACCGCGGCGACAGCGCGGTCGCTATGGTAAAGGTCTCGGGTTGAGTCGACTTGGGTTGACAGCGTGCGAATCAGGGTCATGCGCAAATACCGGTTAAGGGTCGAAGGTTGTCGAAATTTGACTGGAAAGACCACGGAAGTCTATGGAATGATATGATCTTGGATATGGGGCTTACACATCGAGGGTCTTCTTGCATGGGATAAAGTACGCCATCTTGGAGAAACAATCAACCACCATGAACATCGAATCCATGCCGCGTTGTGTTCGTGGGAGACCAAGCACGAAGTCCCTTGATAAATCCTCCCAAGGGCCGTCAGGCACAGGTAACGAGGTGTAGAGGCCTGTATTCTAAGATTGTCCCTTGGAGGTGTGACAAATATGACAACATTGTACGGCTCTTCTCACATTACGTACTAATTGCAGCCAGTAATACCGCTCTTCCATAAGAGCTCGCGTCTTATCTCGCCCAAGGTATCCACCGAGGCCACCTCCATATAGCTCCTGAATAATCTGCTTCCTTAGAGAACTTTGAGGGATACACAATCGATTCCCTTTGAAGAGAAAACCATCTTGTATATGAAGGTCACTGGGGTGACCTTCTTGGCACTTCAACCAAGAATCTTTAAAGTCCTCATCCTCGGCATACATCTCGTTGAGACAGTCAAAGCCGACCACCTCATTGCTCATCATAATAAGTAGTGATGCACGATGGCTAAGTGCATCAGCCACCTTGTTCTGTTATCCTGACTTGTGTTTTAGACCGAACATAAATTTCTGTAAAAACGCAACCCATCTAGCATGCACACGATTCACGTTAGTCTGGCTATTAATAAACTTTAATGCTTGATGGTCAGTGTACAGAACAAACTCTCTTTGAATCAGGTAATGCCACTAATGTCGCAGTGCCTGAACAACTGCGTACAACTCAAGCTCTTAAGTCAACCACTTCTTTCGGGCTTCGTTGAGCTTCTTGCTGTAGAAGGCTACCGGCCTACCTTCCTGTGATAATACTCCTCTAATTCTGACATATGAAGCGTCACACTCCACCTCAAAAAATTTGTTAAAATTAGGAAGCACCAAGACTAGTGTTGTAGATAAACGATGCTTGATCTCATGAAAGCTCTTGTCAGCTTTATCGGTCCACTGGAACGACCCTTTTTTCATGCAATCTGTTATAAGCGTGACTATGGTGCTAAAATCTCACACAAATCGATGATAAAAAGTCATCAACCCGTAAAAACTCCCCACCTCATAAATGTTTGTCGGGATCGACCATTCCCTAATAGCTCGCACTTTTTCATTGTCCACCCGAATGCCTGTGGACGTTACAACAAATCCTATAAACAACAGGTTGTCAGTTAAAAAACTATACTTTTTTAAGTTGAGGTACAACTTGTTATCTTGTAGGACCTGCAGCACCTGCCTGAGATGTTTCTTGTGCTTCGTCTCATCCTGGCTATATATCAATATGTCATCAAAATATACTACCACAAATCGGCCAGTGAACAGTTTTAGAACTTGATTCATCAAACGCATAAAAGTACTTGGTGCGTTTGATAAGCCAAATAGCATGACCAGCCACTCATACAATCCTTCCTTTATCTTAAATGCCGTTTTCCACTCATCACCAGGTCGGATATGAATCTGATGGTACCCGCTCCTTAGATCTAGTTTAGAGAACACCTTGGCCCCTCCTAGCATATCGAGCATGTTGTCCAACCGTGGTATTGAGAAACGATATTTAATGATAATTTTATTGATTGCTCGCTGTCCACACACATGTGCCAGATTTTATTTTTTTTGTGTTAATAATGCTGATACAGCACATGGGCTCATGCTCTCTCTCAATAGACCCTTACGGATCAATTCCTCCACTTGCTCCTAAAGTATCTCACACTCCTTCGGACTCATCTGATAATGAGGGCGGTTTGGCAGGCTAGCCCCAGGGACGAAGTCTATGTGATGTTGGATGTCCCTCATGGGGGACAATTCATTAGGTAAATCTTCGGGATAGACTTCTTTGAATTTGTTTAACAACAGCCTTAAACTTGGAGGGATGTTTAAGGGTTCTTTTTTCTCACCCTTCACCACTACCGTGTATACCTCGCCGGTTTCCTTAGATTCCTCCATGAAATCTCGAATGGTCAAGAGAGAACTCCCCCTCACTTTAGAGGCTTCATGGTGGTTCTCTGGTGCCATAGGGGCAAGGATTATTTTTCGACTATCCTTGACGAATATGTAAACGTTGTCTCGTCCCCAATGGGTCACATCACGATCCGACTGCTAAGGTAGACCGAGTAGCATATGGCAAGCTTCCATATAGACCACATCACAAAGTATCTGATCCTTATAATGTTTACCAATTAAAAACGAAATAGCGCATTATTCAGTTACCTTGGTCTCATTCACCTTTTTTATTCAGCTAATTGAGTACGGGGAAGGATGTCTCGTTGTTGGTAGCTACAACTTATCCACCATCACCCTTGAGACGATGTTCTCGCTGCTACCACTGTGTATGATCACATCACAGACCTTTCTGCTGATAGTGCACTGAGTACGAAATATATTGTGTCGTTGTGGGTGTAATTCCGTTCATGGGGTATACAGTAGTCACCTCACAACTAGAGATTTGCCAAGATCCTCGTTCATCAATTCATTGTCACCTGCTATTACTTCAGTGATTTATTCATATTCATCGACGCCATAATCTTCTTCTCCGGCCTCATCTTCAGTGCCCCCTTCATTTATAGTCAAGTGTGCTGCCGGATGTTGAGGATAAGTATTTTATAAGTGACCTGGTTGGCCACAGCGGTAACAATTGTTTGGCCTTGGCTAAGCATAAGGATTTGGAATCCTACTCGGACTCGCTATTATGGGTGCTGCCCATTGAGGTCTGGATGAGCGGCTCCCCGTATCACGGTTTGCGTGTGGAGGAGGTTAAGGACGCTCTCCTACCGGATCTTTTTCTTGAGCTAGCACTGGATCATGTGTGAGACCCATCATAAGGGGTCGATTTGAAGGATAGGGACGAGCAGGAGCTCTTACAAGTTGTGTTTCTACCCTCCCCGCTAATTGAACTGCTTCATCTACGGTCCCGACTAAGTACATCTGAACTCTATCCTGAATTGTCGGTCGCAACCCACCTATAAATCGTGCCACCTTCTATGACTCGGATTCTGACAGATCGTTTCGTGTAGCCAACCGTTGGAATTCTTCAGTGTAATCTCTAACAGTTCGATTTCCTTTTCAGCAATTCTGGTATTGCTGGAATAAGATCTGCTCATAATCACTGGGGAGAAATCGTGATCGAAGAAGACATCTCATCCGAGACCATGATGCGATGAGCGCCTTGTTCTGGCAGGCTCGTGAAAGTTATAATTGTTCCCACCATGGAGAAGCGCCAGATTTTAATTTAAACGCTACAAATTTTATCCTTTTATGATTTGTCACGTCCATATAATCGAAATACCTTTCTACTTCGGCTAGCCAATCGAATAAATCTTGTATACGTAATAAACCATTAAAACTAGGAAGTTCAGCCTTACCTTAATAGTCTCTTTTTGCACGATCTGGATGATCACCTTCATGGATTGGTCGTCGGGAAAACCCTCATTAATGTCCTCATCGCTAGAACTTGAATCATCTGGTGTAGCCCTACAGTTTGCCACTGATAGTGCTCTGTGATAGTCGGGGTGGTGTCGTACAGTAACTACAGGTGGTGGAGCGACCATAGGTGGTAGATCACCACCTAGGGCTCAGGGCAGAAGTAGCGCATCTGCAAGACGGTCGAGGGTTGCCTGCAGCCCTTGCATGGTCAGCTGACTCTCCCGATGGAAAGCTTTAATTCTTTCTGAAAGATAATGAATCTCTGGATCACCGTCCACAGGATTTTAATTCATACCTTCATTATTTGCCATCGGCCCGAGGGGAAACCTCTCTCTGATTCCAAATTGACGTAGGGATGAACATGATGAGGTCGATCACCGACTTCCTCAAGGATAACTACTCCAAATCCACGGAGCTTCTCTGGACTGCTCACAGAGACTTCTCGAATCCACGAGGAAAGAAAGCAGGAAAATAGAAATAAATTCTAATAAATTCAAAATTAATTGATGAATAACTAAAAATGTGTTCACATCCCTTTAAATAAGGGAACCAAGTAATAGGAAATAAATCAGACTCAAACTACAACTAAAACTCCTAAAATCCACGACTTACTATAAATAGTAAACTTACTATTTATAGACAGTCGTGATGTCTACTACTGCGCAAGGTTTTCGGCCAAAAATAGTAAGTGTCCTATTTGGCTTCACCAAACCATTCTCCTAATTATTCTAAGCACTTTTCATGTTGGACACAAATACTAAAGCCCAACGGATGAAGAGCTATAAGCAAACTAAAACTTACTATTTATAGTAAAAACGAAATTAAAATGAGGGAACGACCGTTGATCAGGGAGTTTCTAACAAATCTGGGCTGCACAACCTGGCGTAGCAGGGTTGGTTGGCTAAAGTAGCTCGTTCTACCCCAAAATCATATATTTTACGTCAGATAACTCATTCCGGATTGCGAGATACGCCCGATCTAAAGTCTGATGGTCCAGATCACTTATGTCGTCGACCGTACCTTTTCTGATCCATCTTGGCCATGAAATTGTCTGTGAACCGCTCTACATCAGGATGTCAAATAAACAGTACAGTGGGCCTTAGGAGGATTTTAATGGTGGATATCTAATCGCTATTTTTTTCCTGAGGTGTGGTCCACCGGAGATTTATACCTCTCAATTTTGGTATCAAGCCCTAAAATGATCTTAAAAAATGGAAGAATGGAATGGATGAAACACATACATCATGGTGGGGCCCATAGTTCCGTTTCCCGTCTTCGCAGGACACCTACCCACAGCAGCTATATCGCTGGTGTGTGGTACACCAGCCAATCTGCCCAGTCCCACCGTAACCTAGGAAAGTAGATTGCAGTTTGGTGACATCACCAAGTTCTGTGGGCCCTACAATGATGTATGTGCTGTTTCCACACCTAATATCTATGTTTAGATACCATTTTATCTATGAGTTCAAAAAACAAGGCACATCCAAAAACTAAAAATTAAAAAATTAATAATAATAAAAGGGCAACTGAGTTTTTCTGACTTTTAAAAATGGGAGTGCATTGGGTCAGTTCACCTGTCACCATTTCATTCACTCGTCTGACCCGTGTCAAAGAGAGGCCCAACTTTTAAAAGCATATCAGGCAACATTTGAATAAATGACACAACATCATCGCTTGATGAAGCTGGGTGTGATTCTCACTAGACTAATTTCGCTCACATATAAAATATGAAAGTAGATTAGGTTTGGCCGACGTCACCCAACACTACATTTGATATATGGATTAGATATGCATGCTTTTTATATGCGTTAAAAAAATTTAAAAAAAAAAAAAAAAAGAAGCTCATTTTTAAATATCAGGTGGCCTATTCTATAGGAAATTGTGGTGATTTGACCATTTACAAACTTCCCTGGGCCAAAAAAGTTTGGATGAAGTGCTATTTTTAATTTCCCTTCATTTTAGTGATTGTGACCTTTACGGTGCCACTAGGAAGTTTGTAATGGTGGGTATTTAATTATTATTGTTTTACATAATGATGATCACCTGTGATATGCATGTGCTAGTAAAATGAATGAACAGCATAGATATACCATACGTACATCAAGGTCACCCTCAGAGAGGGAAAAGAAAAAGAAAAAAGAAAAAAACAATTTGAGACAATTGTAAACCATCTGCAAAATTTTTGGTTTAAATATGGTTTTGAACCAACCATCTCTAAAATTTCAGATGGCTTTTAACCACCGTTAATATGAATTAAAATCGTGTTATAAATGTTGAAAGTCCAATATTCATTTAAGAAGGTCAAAATCCGTCAGTTAATGCGGAGAAAATATGGCTACTAGTCGTTTGGAATAAAAGATGATCCTTAACTATCTTATATGCAGTCGCCTAAAACGGTCCTAATTAGCTACCTTATAGTGGTAATCTAAGATAGTCAAAGACCATCTGCATTAGAAACGGTTCAATGGCATTTTTTCATAACGTGGATCACCTGAGATATGCATATGCTAGTAAAATGAATGAACATCATGGATATACCATACATACATGAAGGTCACTGTGAAAAAGGGGGGAAAAAAAAACAAACTCTTAGATAGTTGTAGACCGTCTGCAAAATCCTTTGATTTAAATATGGCTATGAACCATCTCTAAAATTTCAGATGGCTTTTAACCGTCTTTAATATGAATTAAAATCGTCTTGTAAATGTTAAAAGTCCAATAATCATTTAATATGGTCAAAATCCGTCAGTAAATGCGGAGAAAAGATGGCTATTGGCCATTTGGAATAAAAGAAGGTCTTTAACTGTCACATAGGCAATCATCTGAGACAGTCAAAGGTCGTCTGTATTAGATACGGTCCTTAACTGTCTTACAGGCAGTTATCTGAAATGGTCAAACACCGTCTACATTAAAAACGGTCCTTAGCTACCTTATACTGGTCATTTGAGACAGTCAAAGAACATTTGCATTAGAAACGACTCAATGACATTTTTTCATAGTGTGGATCACTTCAGATATGCATATGCTAGTAAAATGAATAAACATCATGGATATACCGTACATGCATCAAGGTCACTATGAAAAAGAGGGGTAAAAAAAAAAAAAGATTTTGAGATTGTTGTATACCGTCTACAAAATTCTTTGGTTTAAATATGGCTATGAACTGTCTCTAAAATTTCAGATGGCTCTTAACCGTCTTTAACATGAATTAAAATCGTCTTATAATTTTTGAACGTCCAATAATCATTTAAAACGGTTAGAATCCATCGGTAAATGCAGAGAAAAGATGGCTATTGGCCACTTGGAATAAAAGACAGTCCTTAACTGTCGCATAAGCAGTCATCTGGGATAGTCAAAGACTGTTTGTATTAGAGACGGTCTTTAGCCGTCTTATAAGCAGTCATCTGAGACAGTCAAAGACTATTTGCATTAGAAACGATCCTTAGTTGCCTTATAGTTGTTATCTGAGACGGTCAAAAACCGTCCGCATTAGAAACAGTTCAATGGCATTTTTTCTATATGAGTTGGAGAACTATGGATAAGTTGGGGTGTTGGTTCCGAATACACATTATATATGGCACAGGAGCAGATGAAAAGCATTATTTGGCCGACTAACATCATGTATGGTTCAACGAAATGAACGAACGATCATTTACCAAAGAATCTTATACGAGTCGTCCTTTCCAATAACCACTGCATATGTATGGGTTATTTTGGACGACTTAACCCACACTTCGACTAGTCATTACTTGATGTATGATTGGTCCATATCTGCATGATGGAACTATGATTACTAGTGAGTTTGTCAAAAGGTTGGATTTGAAGCAAATCCATGTTCATTCAATGAATATCAGTGATCCAGTGTGTATCAGCAATCCAAAGTGTGTATTGGTGATCTAAAGTGCGTATTGGTGATACCCAGTGTTTATTGGAGATCTACAATGTGTATTGGTGATTCACAGTGTTTATCAGTGATCCTTAGTGTTTATCGGTGATGAAAAAGCCAAACTATAAGTCCCCGGGAGGGGGAGGGGGGGTGTGAATAGGACTATGCCAAATTTAAACTTCAACAGCAGAATAAAAATAAATAAAGGAAAATAGCATTAAAAATAAAACATAATACTGGAATGTAAAGCAATCACAAATTCTAGTTGTTCTTAGGACAACCTTTCACCATAAAAACCAAGGGTCTATGGTAGGACAACCTTACTATAACAATTAGAGAATTAAAAGCAAAAACTTAAGGGCAATAAAAAGAAATAGCAAGAATTAAAATCTAAACTATTACAACATTCCCCACAATGCTTGAAATGTAAATATTACAAAATTCACATTCACATATACATCCCACAGCTTTGAATGATAAAAGACAGGAAAAATAAACCACACATCCACAAAACAATAAGAATTATAGTGCTTCGCCTGTGTGTTCACAAACTGTTAAACAACAGCCACACAACTTGCTACTCCACTCCTAATATCCTCACATAGGGGATATTAGCGTTCACTATCAAAATAGGTTTTCAAAAGTTCACCCAAAACCTTCACAATTGTGTCTTTCAGATGGGCTTACACAATTCAAAAAACTCTTCTTCTAAGTTTTTCTGGCTCTCCTCAGATAACCAACAGATTGAGATTTTTCTATCTTAATCTCAAACTAAATCAAAAGAAGGAAATTTATACAAATGTAAAATACCTGGAATTCTCTTTTTGTCATAGCACAGAAGAACCAAGTCGAAGTAGAAGTTCGAATGGAAGTTCAATGTCCAATATTCACTTAAGAAATGATTCTAAGTTCTATATTGATTTTAAATTAAACCAGTCGGGCTAGCTATATTTGATTTTGATTCCAAGAAGAAGGAATAAACCAATTCCTCTTTTCAAATCAGATTGGAAGATAAAAACAAAATCAAATCAATAAAGCTAACAAAAGAAAGTATTAAATATGCACAATGTATCTTAAAATGAACATAAACTTATCTCAGAGTGATGCCTTGATTTTTCTTGAATTGGATTACAAAACTCTAAAATTCGTCGTCTATTTATACTTGCAGAAACTCGTCTATGACTGATCTTGTGAACACTACGACTGGTTGTAGGAGAAACGAATTTTTGAATTTTCGAACACAATATGATAAAACCATTCCACGACCGGTCGTAGGGTGTCCACGACCGGTCGTGAGCCCTCCACAACCCACGACTAGTCGTGAGGCACTAAGTTTGGTCGCTGGAGTTTGAGTCGAAGAACCAGGATTGGTCGTAGGACGAGTCGTGTACTGTTCACACGACCAGTCGAGAAGACTCCAGGACTGGTCGTAGCTCAACCAAAAAATTTTGAAAAATTGCAACAACTTAGGACTGGTCTTGGAATTTCTTAAACTGGTCGAGCCAGTGCTAGGACTAGTCGAACAAAGTTCAAGACCAGTCTTAGAACAGTCCAAACACTTACAAAGTGATTCAGTTTCACTTATGTATACAAAATGACCAACCCTAAGGTCAATCTAAGGTCAATCATACCTTAAAAGTGAGATATGAACATCGAGACTTCATATGATAGTTAACCTTTGAAGATTGTGAAGCTTGAGTTCTCTATACTTGATGTAGCATTGAACTTGAGATCTACTAGAGCTTGAATTACACTTCATTTCGAGTTGCACACGAACTTGAGTCTTTGAACAAGATCACTTCTTTTGTTGTAGCTTGTATTTGCATTTCTTAAAACGGTTTGAAATAAATCTTTGACTTGAAGCAACGTGTTAAAAGAGGTGATACAATGTCTTGAACATATATACCAATAAGCTACACCAGACATAGATTGATGTTTTAACACCACAAATTTTTACAACCAAAGGAGCATAAAACCATAGCACTTACAATCTCCCCCTTTGTCAAATTTGTGACAAAACATACTTAACAATAATATCACCAATATACATACAAAGAATCATGTATGCACTAGATATAAGAGAAAACCAGTTACAGCCTGGTTAAAGAATCATGCACCAGTTATCATCAACTAGCACATAGCAGCACATAACATTATGAGCTAGGCACTACATAGGAAAAATATATCCTCTCATACTCCCCCTGAGTAGCACACACATATCCAAAAAAAAAAAAATTATCCAAAAAAATTATGCTACCCCCACAATCCATATCCATGCCATAAATTCGTAAGCATAAATTCATAAGCAATCAATCTAATCCAAATATTTCTCTCCCTTTTTTTCATGATATGACAAAGGAAGAAAAGAAGAAATGAAAAATGATATAAAGGATAATAAACAGGAGTAATAAAGGATAAACAGGTCAAGATATAAGCAAATTAAAGTCCACATACCATTAACTAGATTAAACAAAAGTCAATAAACCAAATAAAGTTCACAAACCAACACAAGTAGACTTAAAGTTATTACAGACCAAAGAGTAAAGTACTTAATCAAATCCTGAAGAAGGAGCAGGTATGGTAGGATTAAGTTGATGAAGGCCCTTATTTAAGTACCTAATATATTTGCGCATATATTTAAACTATAAATCATGGGCAACATTCATATTCTCTACCTTTTCCTCTAGAGCACGAAGATGAGCATCAAAATCAGATGGCTTATAGTCAGGATCATTTTCAGAGTCTGATTCAATTTCACCAAAAATATCATCCATATTTATATCATTAGGAGGAAGATCACCAGCTTCTTCTTCATTCCTTGCTTCAGCTCCACCACCACCCATATCCACTTGGCCAGGAGCCAATTCCAATTTCATCTCATTAATATTTGAATTGTTGAAAATAAGATGATGGATAGGAGCCTCACCAACAGGCATAGCAACCAGCTTGTGAGTAGCCATAACAGTCATAAGATAGGCAAATAGAATATTACTATGATCTGGATGGAGACGAAACTGAATGATAGAATAACATATCAAAGAAGGAAGACAAACTTTAGTACCAAAGATGATAGAGTGCAAAACCCGAACCATAAAGGAAGTCAGTTCTCTTTTATTACCAGAACGCGAATATAGATTTGAAATAAAGATTCTGTGGAGAACTCTGTATCTGGGTAACAAGTACTTTGAGGGGAGTGCATTCCCTTTATGAGTCTATTGCACATTCATATTACACAAATCTCTAGTGAGCATGTATTTTTCTAATTCTGAGGGTTTCTCAGCTAGAGTATGAATAGGAATACCCTCATCATTAACAGCTATGTCCATTAACCCTGAAATAAGAAGGCAGTCAATTTCAAATAGACCTTCTCTAGCATCAATTTTAAATGATAAATTCTTAGTTGAAAAATCAGAGATACATGCAAACATGGACTGAGCAATAGACTGCTATGCAGGCCCACCCCAATGTAAGATGTTATCCCAACCTACAACTTGGAGGAGTGGAATGATACCAAAAGGAGCAATGTGATTAAGATCAACAAATCGTTCAACAATAACCTTGCACAAACGCAAATCCCATACATATGAGGGATCATCTTTGGGTGACCGAAGGTAGCGCCGTGTTATTGGAGTAGATCTAGAAGAAGATGGACCACGGGAAGTTTTCTTTTTCCCCCAGCATCCATTGACAACAAAAAAATCAATGTACTAAGGAGTTGCAAAAGATGAGAAATAAGTTTTCTCAAAAAAGAAATTGGAGAAGAAAACTGGAAATATCTCAACAAAGCTTGAAATTAAGCACTTCAATGAAAAAATTAAAGAAAATAGACAATGAATCTTCAAGCAAAGCTGAAAAAATGCACTAACCGTAACAAATCAAACAGTAAGGTTCGACGAGTCGTGCCATGGCTTGTTGGAGAGAAGAAGAAATGAGGAAGATGATGATTTTTCTCGAATTAAAGTGACCAGCGCGCTACACGACTGCTCTTAGGCCATCCTCGACTAGTCGTACCATGACTGGTCATGTACCAACATAAACATGCATTTTTATATAAATTTGAAATTTAAAACAATAAACTATCAAATATATATACACTATCATACAAATATGCATGAATAATCAATTTAAAATGCACATACCAAGATTAAATTTTAATTTATTAAACCTGCTTTTGTCGAGCGGTTTAGTAAAAAT